>OU565298.1:20877157-21542914 GCA_913789915.3 Sphecodes monilicornis | reverse complement strand
GACCTAACCCAGACCTAACCCAGACCTAACCCAGACCTAACCCAGACCTAACCCAGACCTAACCCAGACCTAACCCAGACCTAACCCAGACCTAACCCAGACCTAACCCAGACCTAACCCAGACCTAACCCAGACCTAACCCAGACCTAACCCAGACCTAACCCAGACCTAACCCAGACCTAACCCAGACCTAACCCAGACCTAACCCAGACCTAACCCAGACCTAACCCAGACCTAACCCAGACCTAACCCAGACCTAACCCAGACCTAACCCAGACCTAACCCAGACCTAACCCAGACCTAACCCAGACCTAACCCAGACCTAACCCAGACCTAACCCAGACCTAACCCAGACCTAACCCAGACCTAACCCAGACCTAACCCAGACCTAACCCAGACCTAACCCAGACCTAACCCAGACCTAACCCAGACCTAACCCAGACCTAACCCAGACCTAACCCAGACCTAACCCAGACCTAACCCAGACCTAACCCAGACCTAACCCAGACCTAACCCAGACCTAACCCAGACCTAACCCAGACCTAACCCAGACCTAACCCAGACCTAACCCAGACCTAACCCAGACCTAACCCAGACCTAACCCAGACCTAACCCAGACCTAACCCAGACCTAACCCAGACCTAACCCAGACCTAACCCAGACCTAACCCAGACCTAACCCAGACCTAACCCAGACCTAACCCAGACCTAACCCAGACCTAACCCAGACCTAACCCAGACCGAACCCAGACCTAACCCAGACCTAACCCAGACCTAACCCAGACCTAACCCAGACCTAACCCAGACCTAACCCAGACCTAACCCAGACCTAACCCAGACCTAACCCAGACCTAACCCAGACCTAACCCAGACCTAACCCAGACCTAACCCAGACCTAACCCAGACCTAACCCAGACCTAACCCAGACCTAACCCAGACCTAACCCAGACCTAACCCAGACCTAACCCAGACCTAACCCAGACCTAACCCAGACCTAACCCAGACCTAACCCAGACCTAACCCAGACCTAACCCAGACCTAACCCAGACCTAACCCAGACCTAACCCAGACCTAACCCAGACCTAACCCAGACCTAACCCAGACCTAACCCAGACCTAACCCAGACCTAACCCAGACCTAACCCAGACCTAACCCAGACCTAACCCAGACCTAACCCAGACCTAACCCAGACCTAACCCAGACCTAACCCAGACCTAACCCAGACCTAACCCAGACCTAACCCAGACCTAACCCAGACCTAACCCAGACCTAACCCAGACCTAACCCAGACCTAACCCAGACCTAACCCAGACCTAACCCAGACCTAACCCAGACCTAACCCAGACCTAACCCAGACCTAACCCAGACCTAACCCAGACCTAACCCAGACCTAACCCAGACCTAACCCAGACCTAACCCAGACCTAACCCAGACCTAACCCAGACCTAACCCAGACCTAACCCAGACCTAACCCAGACCTAACCCAGACCTAACCCAGACCTAACCCAGACCTAACCCAGACCTAACCCAGACCTAACCCAGACCTAACCCAGACCTAACCCAGACCTAACCCAGACCTAACCCAGACCTAACCCAGACCTAACCCAGACCTAACCCAGACCTAACCCAGACCTAACCCAGACCTAACCCAGACCTAACCCAGACCTAACCCAGACCTAACCCAGACCTAACCCAGACCTAACCCAGACCTAACCCAGACCTAACCCAGACCTAACCCAGACCTAACCCAGACCTAACCCAGACCTAACCCAGACCTAACCCAGACCTAACCCAGACCTAACCCAGACCTAACCCAGACCTAACCCAGACCTAACCCAGACCTAACCCAGACCTAACCCAGACCTAACCCAGACCTAACCCAGACCTAACCCAGACCTAACCCAGACCTAACCCAGACCTAACCCAGACCTAACCCAGACCTAACCCAGACCTAACCCAGACCTAACCCAGACCTAACCCAGACCTAACCCAGACCTAACCCAGACCTAACCCAGACCTAACCCAGACCTAACCCAGACCTAACCCAGACCTAACCCAGACCTAACCCAGACCTAACCCAGACCTAACCCAGACCTAACCCAGACCTAACCCAGACCTAACCCAGACCTAACCCAGACCTAACCCAGACCTAACCCAGACCTAACCCAGACCTAACCCAGACCTAACCCAGACCTAACCCAGACCTAACCCAGACCTAACCCAGACCTAACCCAGACCTAACCCAGACCTAACCCAGACCTAACCCAGACCTAACCCAGACCTAACCCAGACCTAACCCAGACCTAACCCAGACCTAACCCAGACCTAACCCAGACCTAACCCAGACCTAACCCAGACCTAACCCAGACCTAACCCAGACCTAACCCAGACCTAACCCAGACCTAACCCAGACCTAACCCAGACCTAACCCAGACCTAACCCAGACCTAACCCAGACCTAACCCAGACCTAACCCAGACCTAACCCAGACCTAACCCAGACCTAACCCAGACCTAACCCAGACCTAACCCAGACCTAACCCAGACCTAACCCAGACCTAACCCAGACCTAACCCAGACCTAACCCAGACCTAACCCAGACCTAACCCAGACCTAACCCAGACCTAACCCAGACCTAACCCAGACCTAACCCAGACCTAACCCAGACCTAACCCAGACCTAACCCAGACCTAACCCAGACCTAACCCAGACCTAACCCAGACCTAACCCAGACCTAACCCAGACCTAACCCAGACCTAACCCAGACCTAACCCAGACCTAACCCAGACCTAACCCAGACCTAACCCAGACCTAACCCAGACCTAACCCAGACCTAACCCAGACCTAACCCAGACCTAACCCAGACCTAACCCAGACCTAACCCAGACCTAACCCAGACCTAACCCAGACCTAACCCAGACCTAACCCAGACCTAACCCAGACCTAACCCAGACCTAACCCAGACCTAACCCAGACCTAACCCAGACCTAACCCAGACCTAACCCAGACCTAACCCAGACCTAACCCAGACCTAACCCAGACCTAACCCAGACCTAACCCAGACCTAACCCAGACCTAACCCAGACCTAACCCAGACCTAACCCAGACCTAACCCAGACCTAACCCAGACCTAACCCAGACCTAACCCAGACCTAACCCAGACCTAACCCAGACCTAACCCAGACCTAACCCAGACCTAACCCAGACCTAACCCAGACCTAACCCAGACCTAACCCAGACCTAACCCAGACCTAACCCAGACCTAACCCAGACCTAACCCAGACCTAACCCAGACCTAACCCAGACCTAACCCAGACCTAACCCAGACCTAACCCAGACCTAACCCAGACCTAACCCAGACCTAACCCAGACCTAACCCAGACCTAACCCAGACCTAACCCAGACCTAACCCAGACCTAACCCAGACCTAACCCAGACCTAACCCAGACCTAACCCAGACCTAACCCAGACCTAACCCAGACCTAACCCAGACCTAACCCAGACCTAACCCAGACCTAACCCAGACCTAACCCAGACCTAACCCAGACCTAACCCAGACCTAACCCAGACCTAACCCAGACCTAACCCAGACCTAACCCAGACCTAACCCAGACCTAACCCAGACCTAACCCAGACCTAACCCAGACCTAACCCAGACCTAACCCAGACCTAACCCAGACCTAACCCAGACCTAACCCAGACCTAACCCAGACCTAACCCAGACCTAACCCAGACCTAACCCAGACCTAACCCAGACCTAACCCAGACCTAACCCAGACCTAACCCAGACCTAACCCAGACCTAACCCAGACCTAACCCAGACCTAACCCAGACCTAACCCAGACCTAACCCAGACCTAACCCAGACCTAACCCAGACCTAACCCAGACCTAACCCAGACCTAACCCAGACCTAACCCAGACCTAACCCAGACCTAACCCAGACCTAACCCAGACCTAACCCAGACCTAACCCAGACCTAACCCAGACCTAACCCAGACCTAACCCAGACCTAACCCAGACCTAACCCAGACCTAACCCAGACCTAACCCAGACCTAACCCAGACCTAACCCAGACCTAACCCAGACCTAACCCAGACCTAACCCAGACCTAACCCAGACCTAACCCAGACCTAACCCAGACCTAACCCAGACCTAACCCAGACCTAACCCAGACCTAACCCAGACCTAACCCAGACCTAACCCAGACCTAACCCAGACCTAACCCAGACCTAACCCAGACCTAACCCAGACCTAACCCAGACCTAACCCAGACCTAACCCAGACCTAACCCAGACCTAACCCAGACCTAACCCAGACCTAACCCAGACCTAACCCAGACCTAACCCAGACCTAACCCAGACCTAACCCAGACCTAACCCAGACCTAACCCAGACCTAACCCAGACCTAACCCAGACCTAACCCAGACCTAACCCAGACCTAACCCAGACCTAACCCAGACCTAACCCAGACCTAACCCAGACCTAACCCAGACCTAACCCAGACCTAACCCAGACCTAACCCAGACCTAACCCAGACCTAACCCAGACCTAACCCAGACCTAACCCAGACCTAACCCAGACCTAACCCAGACCTAACCCAGACCTAACCCAGACCTAACCCAGACCTAACCCAGACCTAACCCAGACCTAACCCAGACCTAACCCAGACCTAACCCAGACCTAACCCAGACCTAACCCAGACCTAACCCAGACCTAACCCAGACCTAACCCAGACCTAACCCAGACCTAACCCAGACCTAACCCAGACCTAACCCAGACCTAACCCAGACCTAACCCAGACCTAACCCAGACCTAACCCAGACCTAACCCAGACCTAACCCAGACCTAACCCAGACCTAACCCAGACCTAACCCAGACCTAACCCAGACCTAACCCAGACCTAACCCAGACCTAACCCAGACCTAACCCAGACCTAACCCAGACCTAACCCAGACCTAACCCAGACCTAACCCAGACCTAACCCAGACCTAACCCAGACCTAACCCAGACCTAACCCAGACCTAACCCAGACCTAACCCAGACCTAACCCAGACCTAACCCAGACCTAACCCAGACCTAACCCAGACCTAACCCAGACCTAACCCAGACCTAACCCAGACCTAACCCAGACCTAACCCAGACCTAACCCAGACCTAACCCAGACCTAACCCAGACCTAACCCAGACCTAACCCAGACCTAACCCAGACCTAACCCAGACCTAACCCAGACCTAACCCAGACCTAACCCAGACCTAACCCAGACCTAACCCAGACCTAACCCAGACCTAACCCAGACCTAACCCAGACCTAACCCAGACCTAACCCAGACCTAACCCAGACCTAACCCAGACCTAACCCAGACCTAACCCAGACCTAACCCAGACCTAACCCAGACCTAACCCAGACCTAACCCAGACCTAACCCAGACCTAACCCAGACCTAACCCAGACCTAACCCAGACCTAACCCAGACCTAACCCAGACCTAACCCAGACCTAACCCAGACCTAACCCAGACCTAACCCAGACCTAACCCAGACCTAACCCAGACCTAACCCAGACCTAACCCAGACCTAACCCAGACCTAACCCAGACCTAACCCAGACCTAACCCAGACCTAACCCAGACCTAACCCAGACCTAACCCAGACCTAACCCAGACCTAACCCAGACCTAACCCAGACCTAACCCAGACCTAACCCAGACCTAACCCAGACCTAACCCAGACCTAACCCAGACCTAACCCAGACCTAACCCAGACCTAACCCAGACCTAACCCAGACCTAACCCAGACCTAACCCAGACCTAACCCAGACCTAACCCAGACCTAACCCAGACCTAACCCAGACCTAACCCAGACCTAACCCAGACCTAACCCAGACCTAACCCAGACCTAACCCAGACCTAACCCAGACCTAACCCAGACCTAACCCAGACCTAACCCAGACCTAACCCAGACCTAACCCAGACCTAACCCAGACCTAACCCAGACCTAACCCAGACCTAACCCAGACCTAACCCAGACCTAACCCAGACCTAACCCAGACCTAACCCAGACCTAACCCAGACCTAACCCAGACCTAACCCAGACCTAACCCAGACCTAACCCAGACCTAACCCAGACCTAACCCAGACCTAACCCAGACCTAACCCAGACCTAACCCAGACCTAACCCAGACCTAACCCAGACCTAACCCAGACCTAACCCAGACCTAACCCAGACCTAACCCAGACCTAACCCAGACCTAACCCAGACCTAACCCAGACCTAACCCAGACCTAACCCAGACCTAACCCAGACCTAACCCAGACCTAACCCAGACCTAACCCAGACCTAACCCAGACCTAACCCAGACCTAACCCAGACCTAACCCAGACCTAACCCAGACCTAACCCAGACCTAACCCAGACCTAACCCAGACCTAACCCAGACCTAACCCAGACCTAACCCAGACCTAACCCAGACCTAACCCAGACCTAACCCAGACCTAACCCAGACCTAACCCAGACCTAACCCAGACCTAACCCAGACCTAACCCAGACCTAACCCAGACCTAACCCAGACCTAACCCAGACCTAACCCAGACCTAACCCAGACCTAACCCAGACCTAACCCAGACCTAACCCAGACCTAACCCAGACCTAACCCAGACCTAACCCAGACCTAACCCAGACCTAACCCAGACCTAACCCAGACCTAACCCAGACCTAACCCAGACCTAACCCAGACCTAACCCAGACCTAACCCAGACCTAACCCAGACCTAACCCAGACCTAACCCAGACCTAACCCAGACCTAACCCAGACCTAACCCAGACCTAACCCAGACCTAACCCAGACCTAACCCAGACCTAACCCAGACCTAACCCAGACCTAACCCAGACCTAACCCAGACCTAACCCAGACCTAACCCAGACCTAACCCAGACCTAACCCAGACCTAACCCAGACCTAACCCAGACCTAACCCAGACCTAACCCAGACCTAACCCAGACCTAACCCAGACCTAACCCAGACCTAACCCAGACCTAACCCAGACCTAACCCAGACCTAACCCAGACCTAACCCAGACCTAACCCAGACCTAACCCAGACCTAACCCAGACCTAACCCAGACCTAACCCAGACCTAACCCAGACCTAACCCAGACCTAACCCAGACCTAACCCAGACCTAACCCAGACCTAACCCAGACCTAACCCAGACCTAACCCAGACCTAACCCAGACCTAACCCAGACCTAACCCAGACCTAACCCAGACCTAACCCAGACCTAACCCAGACCTAACCCAGACCTAACCCAGACCTAACCCAGACCTAACCCAGACCTAACCCAGACCTAACCCAGACCTAACCCAGACCTAACCCAGACCTAACCCAGACCTAACCCAGACCTAACCCAGACCTAACCCAGACCTAACCCAGACCTAACCCAGACCTAACCCAGACCTAACCCAGACCTAACCCAGACCTAACCCAGACCTAACCCAGACCTAACCCAGACCTAACCCAGACCTAACCCAGACCTAACCCAGACCTAACCCAGACCTAACCCAGACCTAACCCAGACCTAACCCAGACCTAACCCAGACCTAACCCAGACCTAACCCAGACCTAACCCAGACCTAACCCAGACCTAACCCAGACCTAACCCAGACCTAACCCAGACCTAACCCAGACCTAACCCAGACCTAACCCAGACCTAACCCAGACCTAACCCAGACCTAACCCAGACCTAACCCAGACCTAACCCAGACCTAACCCAGACCTAACCCAGACCTAACCCAGACCTAACCCAGACCTAACCCAGACCTAACCCAGACCTAACCCAGACCTAACCCAGACCTAACCCAGACCTAACCCAGACCTAACCCAGACCTAACCCAGACCTAACCCAGACCTAACCCAGACCTAACCCAGACCTAACCCAGACCTAACCCAGACCTAACCCAGACCTAACCCAGACCTAACCCAGACCTAACCCAGACCTAACCCAGACCTAACCCAGACCTAACCCAGACCTAACCCAGACCTAACCCAGACCTAACCCAGACCTAACCCAGACCTAACCCAGACCTAACCCAGACCTAACCCAGACCTAACCCAGACCTAACCCAGACCTAACCCAGACCTAACCCAGACCTAACCCAGACCTAACCCAGACCTAACCCAGACCTAACCCAGACCTAACCCAGACCTAACCCAGACCTAACCCAGACCTAACCCAGACCTAACCCAGACCTAACCCAGACCTAACCCAGACCTAACCCAGACCTAACCCAGACCTAACCCAGACCTAACCCAGACCTAACCCAGACCTAACCCAGACCTAACCCAGACCTAACCCAGACCTAACCCAGACCTAACCCAGACCTAACCCAGACCTAACCCAGACCTAACCCAGACCTAACCCAGACCTAACCCAGACCTAACCCAGACCTAACCCAGACCTAACCCAGACCTAACCCAGACCTAACCCAGACCTAACCCAGACCTAACCCAGCCTAACCCAGACCTAACCGCAGACCTAACCCAGACCTAACCCAGACCTAACACAGACCTAACCCAGACCTACCCAGACCTAACCCAGACCTAACCCAGACCTAACCCAGACCTAACCCAGACCTAACCGAGGCCTAACCGAGCAGGCCTAACCGAGCAGGCCTAACCGAGCAGGCCTAACCGAGCAGGCCTAACCGAGCAGGCCTAACCGAGCAGGCCTAACCGGCAGGCCTACCGAGCAGGCCTAACCGAGCAGGCCTAACCGAGCAGGCCTAACCGAGCAGGCCTAACCGAGCAGGCCTAACCGAGCAGGCCCTAACCGAGCAGGCCTAACCGAGCAGGCCTAACCGAGCAGGCCTAACCGAGCAGGCCTAACCGAGCAGGCCTAACCGAGCAGGCCTAACCGAGCAGGCCTAACCGAGCAGGCCTAACCGAGCAGGCCTAACCGAGCAGGCCTAACCGAGCAGGCCTAACCGAGCAGGCCTAACCGAGGCAGGCCTAACCGAGCAGGCCCGAACCGAGCAGGCCTAACCGCGCAGCCTACCGAGCAGGCCTAACCGAGCAGGCCTAACCGAGCAGGCCTAACCGAGCAGGCCTAACCGAGCAGGCCCTAACCGAGCAGGCCTAACCGAGCAGGCCTAACCGAGCAGGCCTAACCGAGCAGGCCTAACCGAGCAGGGCCTAACCGAGCAGGCCTAACCGAGCAGGCCTAACCGAGCAGGCCTAACCGAGCAGGCCTAACCGAGCAGGCCTAACCGAGCAGGCCTAACCGAGCAGGCCTAACCGAGCAGGCCTAACCGAGCAGGCCTAACCGAGCAGGCCCTAACCGAGCAGGCCTAACCGAGCAGGCCTAACCGAGCAGGCCTAACCGAGCAGGCCTAACCGAGCAGGCCTAACCGAGCAGGCCTAACCGAGCAGGCCTAACCGAGCAGGCCTAACCGAGCAGGCCTAACCGAGCAGGCCTAACCGAGCAGGCCTAACCGAGCAGGCCTAACCGAGCAGGCCTAAACCGAGCAGGCCTAACCGAGCAGGCCTAACCGAGCAGGCCTAACCGAGCAGGCCTAACCGAGCAGGCCTAACCGAGCAGGCCTAACCGAGCAGGCCTAACCGAGCAGGCCTAACCGAGCAGGCCTAACCGAGCAGGCCTAACCCGAGCAGGCCTAACCGAGCAGGCCTACCGAGCAGGCCTAACCGAGCAGGCCTAACCGAGCAGGCCTAACCGAGCAGGCCTAACCGAGCAGGCCTAACCGAGCAGGCCTAACCGAGCAGGCCTAACCGAGCAGGCCTAACCGAGCAGGCCTAACCGAGCAGGCCTAACCGAGCAGGCCGGTAGGAAATCTCTGTTGATATACCCGTAATAGCACGACACCGTTGGAAGGGGGCGCAGCGCGGTGGGGTAGAAGGTATGGTAGAAGGTCCTGCTATAACGCATTCGAATGCTGTCGCCTCGTAAATTTCAGTTGTACTACAGGATTATCGATGGTCGCATTGAAAATCGTTTGAACGGTTTCGATCGCAGGTAGTTAAAATCTTATTCCAATAAACAGCGCGAGGAATTTATTGTCCGTGAAACAAAACAACAATGAATGGAGCGAAATCGACTTCTAAATCATAATAACGGTAACGCGGTATAGATGTGTTGATATTTCGAAACTTTGTTTACTTTTTTGACAGTCCACAAACGGCCGCGACAAACGAATCGTTGAACAAATAGCTTGCTCGGTTGCCATAACCATATTAAATATCCGGAGTAAAAATTAAGTATACGGAATATTCAGTTCTTACTAATGCACCTAAATTCGTGAACTATCGGTAATATTGGTCGCGACACCGAAATGGTACTATTTCGATCTCTATTTTACCGACAATTATAATATCGATCTCTATCAAAGTATGTTAAACTATTTCCGTCAAAAGGAAACAACGAATAAATGAATTAATATTCTTGGAGCATTATCATTGTCGGTAACTCAGAAATCGGGTGATTCGCAATTGATCAACATTATCATTGTCGGTAACATAGAAATCGGGTGATTCCCAATCGATCAACATTATCAATGTTGGTAACATAGAAATCGGGTAACATGAAAGAAAAATAGCCACCAGCCACTGGCCGTAAGGTTAGGTCTGGGTTAGGTCTGGGTTAGGTCTGGGTTAGGTCTGGGTTACTTTTAATTTACTTTAATAAAGACTCGACATTTAATTTTTTTTTTTTTTAATAAAGATCCAGAATTTAATTGTGATAAAGATTTTTATAATATAAATTGATAATACATTTTGATAAATATTTTATGCATTTATTTAAAATTATCATGAAAATATTTAGACCCTCGGGCGATTCTTTCGACAAAGCAACGTTTTGAAATATGTAGTGGAAAAAGTTCTCTATTAAATGTGAAGTACTCGTGCTTTGTCTTGAGAATCTACCCGTCGCGAGTCGTCTTTTGTACGCGTTATCTAATGCTTCCGAGCAATTTAAATATATTTAAAAAAAAAAAAAAAAAAAAAAAAAAAAGATAGTTGTTTCTTCTCACTTACTACTTGTTGGGGGGTAGAGTCCTGAAATCAGAAAAGGAAACAAAAAGATATTAAAATCGATTCGTACGATTTCTCATCGATATATAAAGAGAGTCTATTTAAATTATTCTTTAAGTAACGATAACAGATCAGTCGAAACGAATCGTTGCCTCGAATGGTTAACATGAATCTTTGTCATATGGAAAATCTATTTAATTTGTGAAGATGTTTCACAAATAATTTTCATTAATAATTTAAAAAAAAGACTATGTTCGACAAGAAAGTTTAATTCGAAAGATATATTGGTACTTACATTCTCTCCCCCTTGAAGAAAGCACGACACGTACCTTTTCGTTCTCAGCTACGGATGTCGTCGTGGGATACTTTTCCCTCGGTCTGTGCGACAGAAACAACAAATTCATTTAATTTCGACAGAACAACAGTCAAAAAATTAATCCAAATTAATAGAAAATAAATCGTTCGTATTGAATATAAAATCAAAATCAATTTATGCTGTACACTAAAGTGGATACTCACGAAAAACACGTTCAGCATTCGAAATGATCTCACGATGTACTCGGTCACAAGTTTCGCCATAACTTTGCATTCTCCATACTCGAATGCTGAATATACCTGAGTAATTGACACAACGTAACCATAATTCATCTATCAAATGGAGAAATGAAATATTTTCCAAAGGGGAATAAATTTTCTATATTATTTGAATAATACAAAGGATAGAAAAAAAAAAAAAAAAAAAAAAAAAAAAAACTTTTAAATAATTCTTTAATTAAAAATTAGGTTATCTGTTACGTTACTTCAAATGAAATGTAGCGAACCATGTACATGTTTGTTTTTTTAATAAATCGCCAATACATTAGCAATGAATTGTTATATCATTGTAATTTGAAAAGAAAATTTAAAATAAAAAAAAAATTATTAATTGTGAATATCTGCGAAATATTCTGTGTTTGACAGAAAGAACAAATTCATTTCATTTCAATCGATCAACCGTCAAAGTTCAATAATTCGAATTTATAGAAATTAAATAATACGAACTGAAAATAAAATATAAAATTAAATAAACTCGATATTAATCGCACAATACGAATTAAAATTTAATTGATCGACACGATACAAGAGTAAATTAACATAAGAAAGCAACGTAATTTGAGAATAAATTTAAACCGATTAACAAAGAATTCATTCCAATAAATATATGAAAATTAATAATTATGATTTCTAATTACTGATAAAACACCGAAACGTGTACTCACGAAGTAACGGTTCCTTGTTATCCGTCCTACACTTCCTGCATCGTATACTTTCTATATCGCAATAACACAACACACAACGCAACAACACAACGATATAAAGAAATACGCGTCCGTTCACTTTGACTGTTATAATTGTAATGAGTCGCAGCCGAATCGTTGGGACCACGGCGGGGAGGGGGCCAGTGGTACGGTGATAGGGAGTTATAAGACGCCAATAGAAATATTTGCCGCGATGATAACACGTCTATTATGACCTCACGTTCTTGCTGGCTATCAGATCGCGAAGGGACACTATTCTTTTGTGACCGCGTCGACCGCGCCGAACTTAGAAAAGGACAGCATGCAAACACGGACCGCGCGGCCGAAGGCGCAACAAAAAATATACTAGTGCAATAATAAAACTTCTTTATTTTTTATTATTTTTTTATGGAACTTTCACGAACATATTCGTGGCATTTTTCTAATGAAAATGATACCAAATATGATATAATTCCGATGATATTTACTTGTGTAATAAACGATGAAAGTTTTGGACGTAAAGATGGAAGGCGTATAGAAAAGAAAGAGACGACATATGGAAGAATAATACAGACCAATGAAAAATTGTTAAGAACTAAATAACTAGACATAAGCTACAAACACTTAGAATTGCAGAATATAGAATAAACCTTCATCTAGTTACGCGTATACTTTCTAGTTGGCTTTTATGTTTAATTTAATAGTTATTAACAATTATTCCGACCGTGGTTTTTGAATAACCTCAAAATGTTGTGCAAGTCACTCTTCAATAATTAATTTACCAATTTTAGAGACATAAGTGATGAACTTTTGTGATTGAAGAATGTAGAATCGGGCCTCGGCTACATTTTCGTACAAGTTTTATGCAGATTCGATGCTTATTTTGTTAGTTATTAATAAATTTCGGAGTGGCGTCATATTTTATATGTCGGTCCTTGTCGCACTGTTCGGTCCTCCTTGACTTATACATTACGGGAATATAGTTCTTAACCAGAGATAATTTATGTATATTTGCAATTGGGAAATATAGAATATTTTAATAAGATTATATTATTAATAAATAATACATATATAAATCACCGTGAGTGATCGCAGAATCACGATCGCGGTCGTGATTATTTCACGATATATCGACTGTGATCATAACTTTTTTATCTCTACTCATAGTAATTCTTCATTATTTAGTTAAAAAATTGTATTATTTATGTAAATAATAAAAAGGTATAGACAATTTCTTTTTTAAATACATATATTTTTTTGCAAAAATACGCAGCCGACGGCGTATGAAACAGTATAAACCACCTGAATAATTAGTACCGGATTTGACATAGTGATTTACTAGTGGCTTAATCTGTATCTCGAATACTATTAGCTATTTTTACTAAAAAATTGGGTGGTGAGGTAACCAAACATATAATCGTTGTAATCGGTAAACAAACAGAGATAATAAATTCATTAATTACATTTTTTCACTGTAATTATGCTTAGTAATATTCATGTATCATAAATTATTCTGGATTTCGAGTTTTATTACTTACTTCTACTAAAAAATTAGATGGCAAGATGGTCAAGGCAGTGCTTGTCGACATCATCGACAAAAGGAATTGTTACAAATATTAACCAGCCAGAGATAATAAATTTATCAGTGAATTGTGATCGATAAATTAATGCTCGCGAATATTCATGTGTCAGAAGATATTCAATATCTCGAGTTACATTAGATATTTTTACTGAAAAATTAGATGGTCAGATAGTCGAGGGAGTGCTTATCCACATAATTAGCAAAAGGAATTGTTATAAACATTAAACAGCCAGAGATAGTAACTTTATTAATTACATTTGCTTGATATAATATTGTTTGGTAATGTTCATGTGTTAAAACTTACTCTGTATCTCGAGTACTATTAGCAAGTTTTACTTAAAAAGAAGATGGTAGATGGTCAAGAGGATGCTTGTCGACATCGTTGGCAAGAGGAATTGTTATAAACATTATACAGCCAGAAATAATACATTTATCAATAATTATAATCACGGCGATCGAGATCTACCAAAGTTAGTTGGGGTGGGGAGCGTTGCGCTTCGTTGCGCGCTGCGCATCACTGCTTACCTAAGCCCGCGGAGAACTCTCAGTCAGTCAGTCGGGCCGGGGCCTCCGGCAGGAGCGGACGAGTTCCGGGACCAGGAGAGTCTTCGGCTACCTTGGGGATGACCATGGGTCTACCCTTGCCTACCCCGAGGTCGTCCCCCGAGTGGACATACAGTGAACATCCAGTGGTCATCCAGTGGTCATCCAGTGGTCATCCAGTGGTCATCCAGTGGTCATTCAGTGGTCATTCAGTGGTCATTCAGTGGTCATTCAGTGGTCATTCAGTGGTCATTCAGTGGTCATTCAGTGGACATACAGTGGTCATCCAGTGGTCACACACAGCTACCCTAGCCTATCCCTGCTTACCTTCAGCTGGCGTAGGGTTGACCATGGGTCCTCCACCAATGGCCTGCAATTGTTTATCATGGCCTACCTTTAGCTAGCTTCGGGTAGTCCAAGGGTTATTTAAAACTTCCTTGGACTACCTTAAGCTAGCTCGGGGGGGGGGGGGCATGGTCTCTTCAATGAAGTCTTCGTTTACCTTGTGTTCTGAGCTGATCCAGTTTCAGTATCCGGCATGATGTCAGTACCATGCTGATCGGTTCAGAGAGGGCAATCATTGCAATGGCTTCGCATCTTTGAGTGAGTCATTTCGTCACTACCTTAACACTATATTCGTCTGTAGAAGTAGTAGTATAGAGTAGTAGTAAAGTGTAAAAGTAGTTAGTTGCATGCATGGGCAGGCCTCGCCGCCCCAACGATCAGCCGAGATGGGAACGTCCGCGATTTGCACTAGCGTTGCGTGAAAACCACGCGTTGAATTTAGTCGATTTTGAACATAGATTAAAGCTAACATTACGGTATAGATTGTTTAGAGCGTAGCGTTGCGAATCACTAATAGTCGCGGTTCAAAATTACGTTTCAATTTGATAACTGCGCTTTTGAAGTTCATATTGTTGTTGTTTTACATATAATCTAAAGTAATCGTTTTTTGGATCTCTGTTCGTTGAATTAGCGTTGCGCACCAAAAGTTCGCGTTTGCTTTCGAGTCTTTCGACTTTTCAGGCTCCCATGCTCGAGCTGCAACGATCAACTGTGAGATGTTCACATCCGCGATTTCAAGTAGTGTTGCGAAACATATTGTTACACGCGTTGTACTACTATCAATTTTAAAACTTGATTAAATGTGTAGTAAATGTTGCGAATAAATAGTTGCGATTTAAAGTAATTTGAATTTCGATTTGTTGAATTAGAGTAATCTTTTTTGGATCTCTGTTCGTTGAATTAGCGTTGCGCACCAAAAGTTCGCGTTTGCTTTCGAGTCTTTCGACATTTCAGGCGCCCATGCTCGAGCTGCAACGATCAACTGTGAGATGGGCTCATCCGCGATTTCGAGTAGCGTTGCGAAACATTGTCACACACGCGTTGTACTAGTATCAATTTTTAAAGTTGATCAAATGTCTATTTCATGTTGCGAATAAATAGTCGCGATTTAAAGTAATTCTAGAGACACCGATACAGAATTTTAGACGTCAGAGTTCTTCTCTTATTTAAATAGTATTTTGAATTCCGATTTGTTGAATTAGCGTTGCGCATCAAAAGGATCGCGTTTGTATTAGAATGATTCGATATTCCAGGCGCCCATGCTCTAGTTGCAACGGTCAACTGTGAGATAAGAACATTCGCGATTTTAAGTAGCGTTGCGAAACAAATTGTAACATTCGTTGTAATAGTATAAATTTTCAAAGTTGACTTAATGTCCAGTTAATGTTGCGAATAAATAGCCGCGATTTAAAGTAGTTTTAGAAGTACCGATCTAGAATTTTAGACCTTAGAGTTTTAAATTTCTTATGTAATTTGTAAGAATGGTAATACTTAATTTTGTAAGACTTTCAAAGTTCAACTTTACCAAATTGATACAATATTTTTGTCTAGAAATTGATATTTTTTTCAGGAAATTGATATTTATTTCAGGAAATTGATATTTATTTCAGGAAATTGATATTTATTTCAGGAAATTGATATTTATTTCAGGAAATTGATATTTATTTCAGGAAATTGATATTTATTTCAGGAAATTGATATTTATTTCAGGAAATTGATATTTATTTCAGGAAATTGATATTTTTATCTTGAAATCAATATTGCTCGGATCGGTGTTCCCTCAGGGACTCACTCACGGGATGGGACCCGTGAGTGGGTACGGGGACTCGCGTCCCCGGGGGCACCCGAGTCGCCTACAGATCGTTGCGTCCACAAATCATTAGATTTGGGATCAATGTGGTTTCGATTCTGTTTCCATTTTGCTTCAACTGGTTTTCGATTCTGTTTCGATTATCTTTGAATTGGTTTTCGATTCTGTTTCGATTTGGGTCGTTCATCTTGCTCTTGTTAGTCAGAACGAACGAAGAAAATTCATCGAAAGAAGAAAATTCATCGAAGGAAGAAAATTCATCGAAGGAAGAAAATTCATCGAAGGAAGAAAATTCATCGAAGGAAGAAAATTCATCGAAGGAAGAAAATTCATCGAAAGAAGAAAATTCATCGATCGAAGAGGAATCATGGAACGAAGACTCCAGATTATTTATAAATTAGTTTTAGTGCGTGCGTTAGTTATTAAGATTGTATATCGTCGTTGTAATTATGTCGAGTAATTATTGCCGTAACTTGACTTTGCTCGCTCCGTTTTCTGACTCCGACTCAGCCTTCTGCTGTGTCGCCTTGCTTGCAGGTTCCGAGCCGATCCAGTTTCGGTATCCGGCGTGAAGTCATTGAGAGGGATGTCTAAGAGACTCCTTCACTCGTCTTCTGACGATCCATCCCCTGTGTTAACGTAATCCTGGGTTAGTCATGTTAACGCTTGCGTTCTCATGGCCCCCAGTTGCGCCAGAAACCGTTTGAGCGCATCTCTTTGCCATCTTTCTTGGTGATGGTGTGACGTATCGGGCTGGTATTGGCTCACTTGTAAGCATTGAACGCGTCGCGATCTTGTTTCTCTCTATGAAAAAATCAGAGCCTTCTGCCTGATTCGCCTTTGGTCCCTCGTGGATTGGAGACTTCTTCTCCGATTCACTCTTTGCCCGCAATAATTACTCGACATACGCTAAATGGAAAAGAAGTCTTTTCCGTGAAAAAGACTGTCCATTTAGCGACCTGCGAACTTAGTTTCTAAGAATCGTCGTTGTAAGAAAGGGAGCCAGAACGAAGGAAGACTTCGTTCTGACTCCCTTTCGGGCGTCTTGTGCAGCAACCTCCTCGTGGTGAGACCTGGGCAATCGATATTATCCACAATTAGCAAAATGCTATAACTTATAAATTATAGTATCTCGCATGTAGTGGATAATATCGAGCTAATAGCTGCACATTTAGAATTTGCGTAAATATGTATTTCATAGTAGAATGTAAGACTTTTAATACTTTCTTCCTTTTCCTATGTCCCAGCTTCAACAATTATTTTCAATTAATAATCCAAATACAAAGTTTTCGTTTCAGAATACATGTACCTCTTGCTCTCGTGAGCGAGTGTTAAATAGATTTGCACTCCTGCAGTAGATTGTAGGTTCTGATGTAGTCTAAATATGATGTACGTACTGAGATGTACGTTACATATCGCATATTATTTCGATATTGAAACATTATTTTATATTCAAATTAAATAATTGGTTGAAACTAGTTCTTATCCAGACTAAAAGTTAGATCTGATTCATGTGCTAGAGGGTGTAAAAAGATGAGGCAGGATCTGTTCCATGCTCGCATCGAAAGCGTTCGAATGGTTTCGAAAGATCGAGCTCGGTCCCGTGTCTTGGCCTCCCGCGGATCTTCCTTGCTGCGAGGCTTCCGTCTAGAACGGTCGTCCTCTTCGGCCGCCATTCAACGCTCAGCTCAGAACTGGCACGGACTAGGGGAATCCGACTGTCTAATTAAAACAAAGCATTGCAATGGCCCCCACGGGTGTTGATGCAATGTGATTTCTGCCCAGTGCTCTGAATGTCAACGTGAAGAAATTCAAAAAAGCGCGGGTAAACGGAATTTTTACCTCGGAATCACCCTCTGTTCTTATGAACCGCGTCGCGTCGTGTGTTGTGTTATTACGACGCGAAAAGTGTACGACGGACAACAAGGACCTTCATTTGGTGAGTACATGTTTCCGTTTGATCAGCAATTAGAAATCATAATTATTAACTTTTATTTTTATTGGAATGAATTCTTGGTTAATCGGTTTGAATTTATTCTCGAATTGCGTTGGCTTCTCGCGATAATTTACTCTTGTGTCGTGTCGATCAATTAAATTTGAATTCTTTGAATTAAAATTCCCTATTGATTCGGATTTTGTACTTTGACGGTTGATCGATTCTTTCTGTCACAAAGGATGTTTCACAGATATTCATAATTAAGCTTTGACATCGGACATTTTTTTTTTTTTTTTTTCAAATGACATTAATATAACACTTCGTTGTTAATGTATTTCCGATTTATTATAAAGTTAATATGTACAAGGTTGGGCACATTTCATTCGAAACGTGAGAACAAATAATCTCATTTCACATGATGAATTATTTTAAATATTTTATTTAAAATTCGTACATCTTTAAATGCGTGTCATTTTTTTTTTTTTTTTTTTTTTTTCGTATGAACCGATTTTCATGACATTTTCGGAATGTGCATATAATTTGCACAGATATGCAAACCGTATGTTTTAAATTTTTCTATGTTGGCCCACATAAAAATGTAAAATACGACTTTTAGTATTTTCCTTGCAAGTCCGACCAGTTACAATTTTCTCCAAATTTTGTCTCCACATCGTGTAATCGACTGAACTGTTCTAGCTTCTCAGAAAAGTCCAAGTCTTTGAATCCAATATTTGAAAAGTTATCGTCGTTTTAAGAGCTTCCGATTATGAATAAGAATTTCTGTAGTTAGGCACACATGACAAAGGGTAAAACAAAATAGAAGGAAATATGCAAAAGGCCTATATGTACACATGCGCATGCAAAGGGAAAATTAACGTTTATACGAGCCAGTTGAAGGATTCGGTCGGGTAGGCTTGCAATTAGACTCTTCATGCTATTCGTTTGTACAGTGGTGGAAAGTTAGAGCACTGTCGAATGTGTATCATGAAAAGTCTATACATATACCTACTGATTTTTTCTTTTTTTTTTTTTGTATTTTGTAATTTTCCGTCTTGTGGGACGATAAAGAAATTGCAAGTGGGTGGGTGAGTGGGTGGGTCTCTCTCGCAGCAACCTCCACGTGGTGAGACCTGGACAATCGATATGATTCTCGATTTATAATATTTTGTTGGGCAAACATATAAAACACCAATTGCTCTATAAAATATTTAAAATCGACAATCTTATCAAGCTAATAGCTGTAAAACTAAAAGTTGTGGTTGAATGAAACAATTACGCACCGATCCGTATCGGTTTCATTAAAATAATTTTTATAACGCCAATTTTAAAATCTCCGCATTTAAAGAAAAGACGGATCCGGAGACGCGATCGCTGTTATGATTACATTTTCATTACATGCTCTTAACCAAGGATTGGGATCAAGCAACGACGGCAATACCGCAAGAAAGTTTTTTCAGCGAATCTACGATTAGTGCGGAAATCACTGGCATCGACAAAAATCTAATTGATAATTTTCACATAATTTTAAGAGTACATACTAGCTTCTTGTAATAAGATTGACATAGAAGAATTTCGCCTATTATTAAATAGTACCTACGATTTGTATATTGAAAATTAGAATTGGTATTAAATGCCGGTCACCGTCCATAAATGATTAGTTTTCTCTCCGAGGAAGCTTTACTATTAATGAATACTAACAATGACAGACTTACTAAATAGATTATTATTAACATCTGATTCACTGATATCAAGGTCTAGAGAATCTACATCAAATAATACAAATAAGAATATTGTAGAAATAGAAAAGTATATTCTACAGGAATCACAGGAAAGATTGACAAAAAATAATGCAATTTATGTAGGTGAGCTTCGTTCACTTATGGAGAGCCAAGATTCAGATACTGAAGATGAGTAATGCAACTGCACCTGCGACTGTACTATAATGTAATTATAATTGAATAATTTAATTGAATTGCTTTTTTTATATCTGTACTTTCTATTGTATTAAAAATTGTAAATACCATGTACTCGCAAGCTTTGATTAAGTATGATTACACATTTGTTTCAAAAAGCGAAGTATGATTGAAGAATGTTCATTTCCGAGCGAACTGTCCTAAAAAGTGTGTATGTGTATCGAGGAGACGAATGTTTTAAGAGCTTAAAATGAAGTTTCAGTTTCGGAATAACTGAACTGAGAATTCATCTACTGAAAACCAACAATAAAACGAAATTTTGTTTATAAATATTGTTTTTCAATGTTTAAGTAAATTACTATATTTATAATAATATTGTAGGGAATAACGGTGTGAATGTGACTGTACGAAGTAAATACTGTCAGCTGTGCAGAATAATCGTTATTAAATTGACGACGCGCCGTTACCGCGTTACCGAAGAAACAATAGTTTTGATCGGAGCGTTTTGGAAAGCAATCCTATTAGTTTCATTAATAGTTATACGATATTTTATTTGTATTCTGATTAATAAACTCCTTCAATATCATATTGAGTTTTCTTTCAATATAAATAAAAAGACCCATTTTGTTTCATGTCTCTATCATAAACAGAGCAAAAGTTATTGAACTTCGTTCGAAAAACAGACATTTCGCTACACTGTGCGTCGCCTAGATTGGACCATTACCGTATATGTCCCGTTTAACACATATATGCCCGTAATATAGACAAAATGCTTAGCTTTGATAGTGCAGCACCATATTACGGGCATGTATGTGTTAAAAGGGACATGATGGTCCAATCTAGGCGACGGTCCAAATTCGGCAACTCTTACCCTATGTATCGCTGTTTTCACTTTTTCTAAGACCGTTGATAAAACATTTTCTGGTCCGAGGACTCCAATCTTTTTCGTCGCAACAGCTGTTGTTACAGATTCAATAGTATCGAAAGATTATTCAAACGATCAACTGGCGGTCGTGTGTATAACGACTATTAATTGACGTTGCAATCGATTGATCACCTTTCTATCGAGACGCGACCCCAAAACCGAACATTCTCGCGAAATCCCTTGAATATGATTACATTAGTCGGATTTGTTGAAGATCTCTATTCCTTCGATCTCCTTGGTTCCAATATCCTTGTCTTCCCAATCCCACTTCGCAACCTCGTGATTGGCATGAAAGTGTGACGCCTACTACCTGTTGAGTAAACGGAGAAGTTTATGTCATCGGAATTTTCATTCATTTTCTAGGGAAACTTTGTTGGTATAAGTCTACACGATTATAGAGTAAACTATTTCCAGCATTAATATTCTAATGGTCTAATTTTTCTTCTTCCACAAAAACAGGCATTTTAAAGAAATCGATAATGTGAATTAAGTGATCTCAAAAAGCAGGTTTAATAGTATCACTCGCACCGAAGTATTGTAAAGAAAAGAAACTTTGATACAAACTATAGCAAATCTTGTATAAAGCTATCCTCATCTACTATTTTACTTTACCCAAGACAGTAGAAAGAACGCGCTTCGCCCGTCGCGAGCAGTGCGCAAGTCTCGCGCAGGCCTCGCGAAGCCTTCGCACACCGCGGCCGCGAGGACAGTGTTGGGATATGGTCCAGCTTTTCTCGCGCATGCGCGGCCAAAACAGTAACGTATCTATATCATGATGACGAGGTAGTGGAGCCCTAAGACAGTTATATTGGCGGGAAAGTATCGAAACAATCTATTCCGGACAAAAAGACTTCAGGACGTGTCCTACGAGTTACAGAATATACACAAATACACATGTTATACATTCTTTTTCAGAATCAAATCATACCAATTTTTTAAAATTCTGCTGGGTGCTCGAGGTACCCCATTTTATCGAGAATCTTACTTTACCGAGGCCAAAATCGCCGCGCATGCGCGAAAAAAGTTGGACCATATCCCAACACTGCGCGAGGAAGCGAGGAGCGCCTTGTGCGCAGATCTCGCGTGTAAAATAAAGTAGCTTAACCGATATGTACTTCTTTGGAAAGCGTGTTACGCATAGCTATGTCTCAATTGAGCCTTGACGTTTCCGAATTAATTTGGAACGAGCAATGAAAACATTTAATATTCGCTTTTAGTATGCTTTATAATGTTTACTTATTTCTATTTTGCTTTGCTTATTTAATGCTTATGAGCATGCTTAGAAACATGGTCTTATGATAATACGATCGTATTGGAATCTATAAAGATTCTTTGAATTTATGATCAATTCTGAAGAGCATTTTATAAATACATTATATATCGGGAAGAAATACATATGTCGCGAGTAGCATCTAGGATTTCTAGATTTCGGAGTCGCTGTGGGTACGATCACATAGGAGCTGCAATAGTAGCCAAGAAAGCGTCGATCAGAGCGGCGATGTGTCGTTCGAAGACTGCTAAGAGTATAGAGTTAACCGTTACTTGTTTTTTTTTTTTAAAGCTTACTCAGACCCCATGTGGGTATGTGTAGGGGCTGATCTGGTACAAACCGTTACTTGTTTACACCGGTGACTTGTTTATATCTCGCGTGCGGTCAGGTACGAAGATACGAATGGTGGGGGCAACAAAGGTGCGAGACATGCGCGATCGCGAAGAAAGCGCGCGCTGCGTAGAAGAGAGGTTGATGGGAGAAGCAGGCGTTTGAGGGGCTCCACCCGTGCCCATGCCTGCTTTAGACCATAGCCTTGTTTGAACGCTCGCGCACGTGTTATTATAAGTACGCGTCTTAGCGAAAACATCGTATTACAGTTAGGTCTTTTATTTTTCGAACACCGCTTATATTGGGTAGACGCGATGTGTTTACAAGAACTGGAGGTAGGCGTCGATCCGATGCTGAGATACACAGAGTAACACAGAAATATCTCGGAAACTAATAAAGATCGGAAGCGAAAATTTTATATTCGGGGTTCTATCTACCTCCCCTACAGCCCTGCCAAGTTTCACATCAATATAATGCTTCGGCCATACCGTAGTACATCTAAGCACTGGCTTAAATAGAGTCGAAGATTGCGCAAGAAAGAATATCTGCCGAAGTTAAACAAAGCAAACATGTCTTGAAAATTGTTTGCAACACGCAATTTTCTGATTTCATCGAAATACTTACTTCGACCCATCGCCGGTACGAGCAGCCTGTTTCTGCACAACCGCAGAAGGAACGGTTTTCATGTCGTACGCCCAGCCTATTCGGCCGAAGAAATCGATAAACGCCGTGGTGAAGTTCATTCTGTAGTTTCCCAACTCGGCTGCTTTATAGTCCCATGGGAACACATGGTGGTAATTGTGCCAGCCCTCGCCGAAAGCGGCTATGGCAACGCCGATATTTTCGGTCGACCGGATTGTTCTACGATACGAGAGAAAACGCGTCCAATTAGCCATTAAACACTCATAAATCTAAATGACAATATCGTCCATGCTTTATTTACAGACTTTCTCTGTATTCCCTGACTTTTCTATGCAGCGGATGCTCCGCGATCAAATTTATTTATCTTTATCATCTCAAATTTAACCTATTAATATATACGTAATACAAAAATACCGAATAATACAAATAAAATTGACAGAACAAAAATTGAACTACAATTAACGCGAATGTGATACAGTTTATACTGACATGAATATTATGACATACCAACGTGAAAGATTATTTGTTGAATTTCGAAGGAAATGGAAAAGCTTCGACAGGTGATAAGAAACACGAATGACAAGTTAACTCGTCATCTCCAATTAAAAGATTAAAGGTGCACGTCCACTAGCAAGTAACTTGCGACACTTCTTGCGAGAGTAAGGCCCGCTGCACACATCCGTTTTTTTAACGTGCGGCGACCGTGCGGTGACCGTGCGGCGACCGTGCAGCGACCGTGCGGCGACCGTGCAGCGACCGTGCGGCGACCGTGCAGCAACGGAATTGCGATTCAGTTGAGAGGAGTCCACTTGCGTTTGTTTAACGAGCGGCGACTGCGATTTCCACTGCGTTTTCTACTACTATCGAAGATAGAGGTGTCCCAAAAGAAACGTAGAGTATTTGCCTACTATGTATATAAGTACTAATGTTGCAACCAAAGAAGACGGTATTGGATGAATCCTTTTATCAATTCGAGATTTACACGAGGCTGATTTGCTACATCCTTTGCTGATTTAAGAGAAAAATTCTTGAATTACTTTCGAATGAGTGTTCCCTCATTTGGTGAGCTGTTAGATAGAATAAAAGAGAGAATCGCATCATAAGATACATGGATGAGACTTGCTATAACTATGACATTCCATATTTCAGGATATTTTTTAATTTCATCAGTGAACGTGTACATCAACTGATATGCGATAATGTTTCTTTGGGGAACTGCGGCAAATATTGACCGCAAAACGGACGTGCGGCGCCGCAATTACGATCCAAACAAAAGTGCAGCGTCGCATTGAATCCATAGTACTTCAGTCCGCATTTGCGGTACCGCACGGTCGCCGCACATTAAAAAAACGGATGTGTGCAGCGGGCCTAATTTGCAGAAGTGTGTATATTTGTCTGCAAATATTGATGAAACTCGCACTCTGTAATAATTGGTAAGAATGGTCTCTGAACTTTTTGCTCGATAAATGTCGGGAGTGTCTACATTATCCAAAGTGCAAATTGCTGCTAGAGAGAATCATAAGATCAGTTTTGCTCTGGCTGTCGATCAAAATGGTAGCACAACCAGTGAAACGTGCTTGTGCTGCTGCTGCTTGTGCATTAATAATTTTAAAAAAACGAAGAGGAAAAATAAAAGTCTGGCTGAGAAATTGGATATTAAGCTGCTGTGATACACATTTTCTATTCCATCGCCAGTGTGCCTCGTTTCACTTCTTCGTAGTTCTTGATGGAAATGCGTGCGAAAATTGTGTAATTTACGAGTAATCTCATTCTTGTTAGCATTTAATTCAATCGTCAGACTTTTTAATGCGGTTTCCTTTTTTATTTTGTTACGATAATCTTCACTTTATGTCCCCTGTATGTCCCAGAGTTCGGGTAAGCACTCTCACCGAGAAATTAACGCAAATGTTTCTTCTTTGGATCAGCAATTCTTTGCCGCCATTTTTTCCCCACAAACTGCCGCAAAATATTTCGGACACGGTTCGAAACTTGAGATTACTGTCAGAGCTATATCCAAAGAGCTTCTGCATTATACATTTTATCACTCTCCAAGAGCAATTGTTGCAACCGCGCACAGCTTGCCGATCGCTATCTCAGACTTTTCTACGGACGTTTTGAATGTCACACGATACTTGCTAGTGGACGCGCACCATAAGTAATCTAAAATGCGACGACTATGATTGTGTGTATTACGTCATCATTTAATATAATAATACACATCGTAATGTCCAGGGAATCGATGACTTCGCTTTTTCCATATTTTTTAAGAGGATATGTTCCAGTCAACAGAATGTTGCTGTGAAGTGTTAAAGTAGGAACACACTACGTCTAAGAACGTCACGTGAAATTACTTGTTTTCACATGTTTTTGCGTCACGCGATAAAGAAATCATTTCATAATGATTTATTTATTACGGAAGGAAGCATACTCACTTGTCGTACGGCTTCATTCCCCAAATATGAGCGGCCGAGTTCACCAACCAGGTAATGTTCAAGACCAGAGTATATCTCAACAGGTTCGCATACCAGGAATTGAATGGTTCCTCGTCCCAGAAGTGGCAAGGTATCCACGTCGGAATGATAAAGCAAAATAGCGGCATCAGTATGGTGTACCACCTGTTGGAATTAGAAGAGAAAGGTACTGAACGTCTCAACGAAACCTGTTATTGTTCGAGTTATTGAACCGAATCAACGCTTCGCGGTAAATAACACTGTGCAACAAATTTTTCATTTTGTATTGTATTTCGACGAGGCAACGAAAGTGTTAGGACGGAACATTTTTGATAACTTCTCTTTACAAAATGAACCGTAGAGTTTCACTGACTAATACGTAATTCGCATATATACTCGCCCATAATGACGTGGGAAATGAACTTTAATGTGGTTCATTAACTACCACCTTTATTTAAGAGTTACTGTAAAAGTTCGAACTGATCAACCAAATGAGTCCCGTGACTTGGTGAACCCCAATGGTTTCGTAAGAGAAGTCAGGAAAGTTCTAAAGAGAACCCCGATGGTCTTCTATGAGAAGTTAAAAACGTTCCGTCGCTCGTTCCTCGCCAAGGCTCCGGTGTCACCTTGGGCCCGTTTAACCCTTCCTTCGCGCCCTTATCTGCGCAAAGGGTGGGAGTGCGGTACAATTGTTCTTTTTCCGCACGCAGGTGATGGATAAGAAGTATTTCCTACCTTTTCTGCCAGACCACTATAGGATCCTTTTTCAGATCGTTCATGTCAATGATGGCGCCTTTCTTCAGCACATCAGGATGTTTACGGACGACCAACCAGCCCACATGCGAGAAGAAGAATCCTCTTTGCACGTTATGTGGATCTGCGTCCGTGTCAGTATATTTGTGATGCACTCTGTGATCTCTGGCCCACTCGTAGATGTGGTTCTGCAAGAATAGCCATTGTGATGCCGATTAATGCCAAGGAAAAATATAGAAAATATAGTCGACCCTCCTACAACACGGTTAATTCGTTCGGTGTCGCGTCGCAATCATTTTTTTATGTGGGTCCCTTTTTGTCAACATTTATCGAACCCTTATACAACCCTGCTGACTAATATTTTGGAAGTAATATTAATCAAGAGGGTTGTATAAGGGTTCGACAAATTTTGACAAAAAGGAACCCACATAAAAAAATGGTTGCTGACGACAATCAAGATAATGAATGTAATGACACGATAATCATATTACAAAATCCCAAATTGCACCCTAAAATGCACTCCAAAATGCACTCCAAAATGCACTCCAAAATGCACCCCAAAATCCACACTGGACCTAAGAACCAACGTGGGAAATGTTGTTTTGTCCGTTGAGACCACCATCCACTGACCTAAGCTTCTTTTTACTCTCTCTCTCTCTCTCTCTCTTTTTTTTGAAAAGATCCGCAAGCGAGTTACAAGAAGGTTAAGTGTACATACAATCTTTTATATTTAAAAAAAAATGTTAAACTTGTTTAATATCAATGAACGAAATATCTGATACTGTTACTGTTATTATTATTTTATTATTTTAGTTTTAATGGAAAATACCGTGTAGCGAGAATCATGTAGGCGATGTGAAATAAAAGGGATGCAGATCAAAACTTACTTGGAAAGCGGCTGTTTGAAAGATCATTAACAACAATCGCAGCGGCCACTTTGCTTTATACGCGCGATGAGTCCACAATCTATGGCTGCCGGCTGTTATGCCAAGTATCGTACATGCTGCCACAAATGTCGCTAAAAAATATATTACCATTATGTACATGTGATCGTTCTGTTAATAAAAAGTACTATGTGAATATTAATTACTGGGAAAAAAGATATACCCTTCATATAATACAAGCCATCGTCTCCGGAATATTTCACTTTACTGTATTGTTGCTACTTTTCTGAAATATCTTCCTACTCTATTTAATCTCAGTGAATTTATGAAACTATTTTCTTTAACTACATAGTCGACGATCGAATTATTATTAGAATCACAATACGAAAAACATTGTCTATGGTGCTGCTAAATTCACATTTATAATATTTAAAATATCAATATTTCGTACAAATCGAAAAATTGATTGTTTTAATGTAAAATGGTCAACTTGTGGGAGTAGTTGTGATACTTAAATCATCACTGTAAATAGTCGTAAAACTGAAATTGGTCGTTTATGGTAATCAGTTCGCTCATTGTAAAACGTAATTTTATTCTGTTCACCTATCTTACACAGATCTATCGAATCAACATTATTCTACTTCAACTTATTTTATAAAATTGTGATTGTTGCGTTGGAACGTAAGTTCTTGCAGTTGTAAATATAATTATGTTTTAATTCGAACGATTTTGTTGTGACTCATTGCAAATGCAGATGATCGCGAATCTCGAACGGGCGGTTGACGCGACGTGCTCTCCTCGCCCCGTCGTGATGTCACCCCCCCCCCCCCCGATCGCGACCACCGCGAAGCCTTTACGCGACCCGCGTCGTATTTGTATTTGTATTTTATTGTTTTTAACGTCGCATCAACTGCCAAGGTTATTAGCGACGAGGACCTACCATTTTATAGGTTTGTTCCAGTGTATTATGTACGGTGTTATGAACAATTATAGTGCAGATTAAGGATTTGTGGATATGTGTGAGAACAATTTAAAAGTTGACCCCTTCTACTCGATAATTCCATAGGGCGGATATTAGAAATGTCCTTGTGGATTTTAACGAGCAGGTAGGTTCAATGTCGTTCAACGATTTATTAAATATTTTCACCTCGCTGGGGACTCAAATGAGAACCAAGGTATGCGTGTGTTACGTACGGAAAATTCATCTATGTGACTTTTTGAACCTTCTTGAAACCACACGTTGCTCTGCAGAGGTCCGCTGATTTATCTAAGAAACCAACTCTCCCACGGGGGTGCTGCATCTGAGAAATTCACAGGAATTTCCACCCAGATGCACGCCTACTCCCACCTAAATTTCTAGACAATTTCGGGGTATATAAAGGCCACGATTCCACCCACGAAGGGCACAGTTGAAACCTAGCCACGTTGCGACACGTTACGCGTAGCAAGATCGGGTATAAAAGTCCTTTTCGAACATTAATTCAACAGTACGTATTACATCGCACAATTAGCTAGATAACCGTAACCCCCGCATTTTTCAGTGCGTCAAAA
Organism: Sphecodes monilicornis; assembly: GCA_913789915.3. NCBI lineage: Eukaryota > Metazoa > Arthropoda > Insecta > Hymenoptera > Halictidae > Sphecodes > Sphecodes monilicornis. Next base: position 21,513,676 of record OU565298.1, on the reverse strand, counting down.
CCGAGAGTTAGGGATATTAGTATCCGCGACCACACTTTACACAAATACAATTGTAACCAATATCTAATTACTGAATATATTGTACTACATTTTTAAGTAATTCGATTCTATTAATTCCATATTCACATCAGATTTCTAACCTAGAACTAGTATTCCCACAACCATGTACTTTAGCCGCTCAAAGTGTATCAATTTTTATATAACGTTACGAGAGCCGATAACAATTATCCATTTCCTGATTCACGCGGCGACCCGACGGTGAAATACACGTCGGCCAGTCCTCGTGTCCCTACATTTCCGAAGTGGCGACCCGGTGGTGAAATACACACCGGCCAGTCCACGGTATCGCCTATCCAACAAACCACGTGGCGACCCGTCGGTGAAATACACGGCGGCCAGTCCACGGGTTCCTTCCTTATATGGCGACCCGACGGTGAAGTACACGTCGGCCAGTCCATTGCTCCATATCTTGGCGAGGTGGCAAAACCCGGTGGTGAAATACACACAGGCCAGTCCATAAAACCAAGTCTCCTAATTATAAAACCTCGGTCACGCATCACCCGCTCAGCCCTCAGCTCGTAACACATGCATCTGTCATTTGATACGCGACTGTCGCGCGCCTGTGTGACGTACGCAACGTTGCATTCTGTTGGAAGTGTGGCCGCATATTAGGCGCATTTTTAATTGTTAATAACTGAATTCATTTTCGTCTTATATTATCGTCGAGAACCACCCCTTAAGTTTTCTCCCACCTGTTGTCGAACATCCTGCATATACATAGATACAGTATTTCATCGGTAAATTGTCCCAAATGTCTCCGACATAATTGTGCCTGAGATATCCCCACTAGAGCGGGGTGTACCCCCTTGAGGGGCCATGAAGCTCGAGAGGCCTCGGTCGCCGAGAAATATAACACCATGCGGATCGGGTATATCGGTGAGACCACACTAATCCGAATTTCCAACTTCTTTATTAATCATTATTTTTTTATGGAACTTCGATGACCATATTTGTGGCATGATTATAATAAAAATGATACCAAATATGATACAATTCCAATGATATTTACTTGTGTAACAGACGATTAAAGTTTCGGGCGCGAGGAAGGATATCGATGAAATACTGTATTGTTGTGTTCGGTCTATTGTGATTGATCGTGTCTGAGTTTGAGTGGTAGTTTGTAGGTACGTCTGAAGATCGTAAACGGTTTGACTAACCGCCCTATCCGATCAGCTGTTAAGACCTTGCGCGGCCTCAATATAGATTACTTGTTAATTTACAAATTAATTGTATCTTCTCTTGTAAAAACTTAGTTTTGACTGTTTCGGTTTGAATAAGAATTGAAAATTAATTGCTGCGTGAATAAAAAGTTGAAGAAAGTGTGTACCTAAACCAGACCTTTTAGAATTTTCATTGCAATTCTTGACACGATTCGGTAACAAATGTTCAGATTTCTATGCCATCAAATTCTTTTACCACAAAATAGAATTGTTCTTGTCTGTTATCAATGTCTAATCATTAAAGAAAAATAAGCATGCAATAGATATCGAGTTTCAAACAGTACGTGCGACTGTGGTGATGAATACCTAGATTTACCTAGATCACGTCATTTGGCAATGTCCAAAATATGAAAATGAACGCGATACACTTATACTAACGCTTCTACGCCGCAAGTACAGTCGCCCTACATGTTTAAAACGTTTCATATGTGGCCCAGATGTTAAAGGCCTGTTAATTATCTTCGATTTTATTAAGCGGGGATATACAATCCAGTTTAAGTTAAGTTAAGTGGCGCATTAAGTTATTATGTAATAAGTTAATATGTTCATGTATTGTATATGCTACGTAAACCATACTTGGTTTAAAGCAATAAATAATTATTATTAGATATCGAGTTTCTTTACTCGTGTACCATTAATCAGTACAGATTATCGAGGTTTTACTGCATCGTCAATTGAACAAGTAAATATGATGAAAAATTGTGCCATGTTCGGTATAATTTTAGTCAGAAAAATGTCTTGAATATGTTTGTAAAAGTTTCATTAAAAAAAATCATTAGAATTAGTATTGTGTCTAGCATTGCCGTTCTTCATATTGGACACTAGGGGTAAGAGATTAAGGAATGTATGTACAGGATCTTTGTATACGATACATGTAAGTGACGTTGGGGTCCCAAAGTTTTTACATATATCGAGACATTATAGAAGTACTAATTATATACTTGTGAAAAATATCCTTGAGGAACTCAACTTACCCCACAATATCGTATAGAATTTAAGTGCGGTGAGGGCAAGGTACAGTCCGTACACTGCGCCAATGTGAAGGTACGTAAAAGCGATCACATTTCTCCAGACGATTGTCTGTTTTGAGTTTCGCGCAGGGCTCGCCGATGAATTCTGTTCTGTCAACTTTTGCGGGCTAGATTCTTTTGCTGCCGATTTCTCCTGATGAACGCTATGCTGCGCTGCTTCCAAGTAGAGTGTCGTCGATTCACCGACCAGGTTCGGCGCCATATTGGTGAATCTAAAACAAGTACCTATTTCAGTCAAATTAAAATGTAGTCTTTGTTAGTACCTTAGTGCTATGTCTAGTAATACGTTCAATATGCAATAGGGTCATTATTACTATTATTACTACGTTATTTTATATATATATATATATAAATATAAAAGAATGGATCTTTCAGTATTCATGTGATACTAATCACACTGTCTAACAAATTTCAATTTTTTTCATGTTTCACAGTTGCTGTTGCGTGGTTCTTATAGAGTTTTTCGCGCTGATTCCGAATCTGCCCTTACTATTTCTTCTGCACGCACAGTTTTTGAGAAACATGACTTTAAAAAAAACCTATTTTTCAAATTTAAACAAATATTGTGATGTTATTATAAAAGATATTGAATTGTTCTTTGCAGCAAAAGATTCTGCAAACTTTCCCGAATACAGTGATATTCGGGGATATTTTTGAATTTATCTCAAAAAATAAGGGTCCGGCGTAAAATCCAACTATATCGCGCGATAGAGCAGACTTTTATCTTGAGAAACCACCCTTTGAAGTTTTCAACATCGACGTTTCTACCGAACCAGAAAGCAAAATACCTACGCCCGACTCGAGCTGCCGCCAGTGGTGCTCTTCCACTAGCGCGGTCTTTTGTCGGGATACGGCGCGGCGTAACGGCGATGCAGTGGTTACAAGCGCAAATTATGTCAGCTTTAAATAAAATATAACATGTAAATAAGTCAATTAGTGTTTTAATTTAATTTAATGTTTAATTTAAAGTGTCATTAACTGAATTTCGTTATTGAAAATCAAAGTAATAGTCTTGTTAATGAAGTTTAAACTATTGGAACAGTTGAATAAGTTCGTAGTGCATAATTAATTAATCATTCAGCTTGTCAACGAAGAGCAAGTATCTTCGTTCTATCGTTTTCAAAACTTTGAATTTTTGTGAATAACTCTTTCATCGATCTTGATTAGAAATATCCGTGTCTGGCTGCGGCGGGGATTTTCACTGCAATACAATTCTGAGAATTCACTGAAATTATATTTCACGTGAAGTATGCGCGTGCTGCTATTTTTAGAATAACTAAACTAATGTACTGTCACGTTGGCCCTTTTCCACGTCTCCGAAAAGGAGAGAAAGGGTGCAACTCCGAGATTTTACTGGCTCTGAGACCGGGCCTCGAACGGCCGCGCGTACGGGGTCCACCCGTGGCAAAAATGGTCCTCGAAAGTTCCACGCGAACGACGGAAATTCGAGTTCAGACATCACGAACCAGAAGGGTGCCACGCAATACACGACAGTTTCTCCAAACTCGGAGAATCGCATACAATTTTCGAACCTCCGAGTCGTGTAGGACATTAATCGACACGAGAAGGGTCGGAGGTTCGGACACGGGAATAACGAGGGCAGCAATCACGGCAGGACGAATCTCGCAGGGCGAAAGAATTACTCACGATATTGGCTCTAGATTATTGAATCAGCGTCAAATATTACAATGAACCCGACCACGTGGCCGCAACCCAGGAGCCCGCGCTCTTCATACACTTGTGGCGAGTGGATTTTTATTCGCAGTTCGTAGTGTCAATTTATTAATTAATCGCGAGGCGGTAGTGCGGTACCTCGATTCGATCTTATCAATATAAAATTTCTGCCCGTTTTCAAAGTCGCGAAATGTCCCAGTCAGGAGAGTGTATCTTTAATGTCTTTATCGTTTAATCTCTTTGTCTGTCACCAAAACTTACTCCATCGTCAATTAAAAAAATAGATATGTATGTATAATCAGAAAAATTTTGATCAGAGAAATATTACAAATATGATGGTAAAAGTCTCCTAAAAGATTAATTAAAAATGAAAAAGTGTCGTCATTGCATTACTGTTGCCTCACCGATGTTATGTACCTGACCTAACCCAGACCATACACCTGTATATGATCCGAATCATATCGTGTTTGGTATCATTTTAATCAGAACAATATCACAAATCTAGTAATAATAAAAAAGTTATTCCTTGACAATACATTGTGAGGACGCGCGAGCCTTTGAACTATGCCGCCGACTTTTTCGCCGAAACTCCGCGTCTCTTTCTTTCCCACACGCTATCCTTCCTCACGCTCGAAACAATTAAAGTCTATTACACAAGTAAATATCATCGGAATTGTATCATATTTAGTATGATTTTTATTAGAAGAATGCCACAAATATGGTCATCGAAGTTACAATAAAAAATAATGAAAAATAAAGAAGTTGGAAATTTGGATTAGTTATGTTTACATTTCTCGGCGACCGAGGCCTCTCGAGCTCGGCTATCCTCCTCTACGTTCGGCAAACCTCAAACAATGATATCCCTTGGGTATAAATGTCCCTGCGCAGACCCGTGTTGTGGACAATTATCGATGAAATACTGTACATAAAGGGTTTCGTTACGCTATACGAGCACCAAGTCCTCCGCATACTGTCGTTCTAAAAGCGAATGCAACACCCGTACCTTCCCGTTGTCAAATGGAGAAACTTAAAGAAATAAATAATTCCAATGCTGCACACAATAAGACTTTGATCCATCAACTACTGCGCAAAAATAACAAATTATGAGTATATTTAGAAATATTTAAAAAAAATCAATTTGGAATATAATATGTTTTTGGTTGCAGCAACATTTCTGGTGTCTGTTAGACGACATCTTTCAATGTTGGCAGATTATCATTGGGTCAATATAGTATTATCGTCGTAAATTTCACGTTATTTAACCGACCATAATATCTGTAGGCCCAACGTTGGATATTCGTTGGCAAATTGACATAATTTTTCGTCGTAGGCTCTACGTTGGATATCTGTAGGCAAAACCACTGACCATATCCCAACTAACTCCCAACCGTTGGCCACCGTTGGCCAACTATAAATGCAACTAGGGGTGTCTGTGATATAAAATTTGATTTGTTTGGAAAACCTCGAAAATACGTCACAACGTTTCATAAACTGAAATCTATGCTCAACTGAAACGAGGATAATCATCAACTTTCTTTAAATCGATCTCTCCAATACAAAGTGGTCGAGATTCTTCAGAAATGGTGAAAACCGATCGGAGAAATCGATAAAAGTTACTGTTGCGAGTAGGAATAGTTGTGACTTACTTTGATATGAAATTCTCCGATTCGGTAGAATGGTCACTGGTTAAGAAGACTTCGCGCGGAACGGTCTCTGTGCGAAGCGAGCACTGTTTGGCACGTAGGGAGCTCGGTCCGGGTGTGATCCGACCTGTCGGCGAGTTCACAACGAAATACCGAGCTGCAGGAACGTATGTCCCACTTATCAGATACGCGCGGAAACGAAATCCCCCGTACGAGGCAACGTTCGCGTGGTCGATAGTCTGCCCCAAAAGTTGATAACGAAGCCGTGGATTCCGTCACGAGCTGTGTCTCCGTAGTGGGACCGTGCAATTAACCCTTTCGCTACCAAGAACAGGATATCTCGGTTCTACGATGTCGACGAAACGATGCTATGGACGAGATATCTCGTGTATCTTTATTATTGATATGGAGCGTACTATTTGGAAAATTGGCACAAGTAATCAATTTTTAAGACTTGTCATCTTTGGTGGAAGGTGCTTAAAGATGATAAATATAAAATACTCCATATTTTACGCAGTTACAATTTTTATTGTTTATTTTGTATGGAATGCTTGAAAGCATGACGTAATATGTAAAGCATAACGCGATGGAACAATTTTTACATAAATATCTGGTTTCCCTCCGGCTGTCATATTTTTGCAAACTATACATTGTCAAGTTGGACGAGATTTTTTTCTGTTGGTTGTATTTTACTTGGGAAACAATGAGAAGTGAAACGGAACAGCACGGCGCACAGTGGCGTACTTGCCCGATTTCAGCGGCCAAAACTCAATATTTAAAATTTTACATAAATTGTAAAATTTTTGTTGTTTGAGTTAGTTGAATATCTGAAGAACAATCTCCTATCATTCGTTTTCCCATTCATGTATCCATTATGCACTGAAAGTCAGAAGTTTGAAATTCTGTTAACACGCTGTCATTTCTCAACGAATTCACCGATTAGTAATTTTTACCTAATTTACATAAATTAAGTAGATTTTTATTTTATAGAAGTTTTTTTTAGCTAAGTATAGGATATATTTTTAAGAGAAATTCACTTTTGTAGCATATACATTTTTGTAGTTATTAATGTTCATTTCTATTAGTGTTCATTTTTGTGCCATTATATTCTTTGAAGTTTTATGATTAAAATGCAAGAAAAATTGGCCCCGGATACGTCCGACTCCGTGTTTTATAGTTGATTCATGAAAAAATGGCCATCGCGCGCGCTCGCGAAAATCGCAGCATTTCTCACATCCTGCATGTTCGCATTCGCCATATCTCCGTAAAGTAAGTACTTACTAAGGAATTATTTGAAGGAACTGTAGTTTAATAAATAATCTTCGAGATACTCCAGTTTTTCATTAAATTTGTTGACTTTACACCCCTGCATAATATTAAATAATTGCTTTCGCGTCATAACTTTCATCCCATATGATTCTCTAGTATTTCATGACATTTTACTACCTATATGGACATACATCATCGTCAGCTTACATCTGATTGCCGAAAATCAGTTTTCTATGTTTATACTGACTGAATGTTGGTGAAATCAAGTAGAATATAAAAGAAAATAGAACTTAAAAAAATTTACTGCACTAATTAACTGAAGTAAATATTAAATAATAATAATAATAATAAACACACAATATACACTAAAATAAGAAAACAGTACACACATAAAATTTAAATTATATATATATATATATATATATATATATATATATATAGGAATTTTTTAAAAACACTTGGATAGCTCTCACAGCACACGTTACTCTTTGACAGAGTGGTTCCAACTGAATTCAATCAGAACGAAAGAGGTTTAGCCGAATGCTTATTTCTTGTGTAACATAAACATCTCGCGAGTTCGTAATCTAAACAGTTCCTTCGATGGGTCTCGTAGTATTACAGAGCCTCAGCATCGCCACAGAACAAGCGGCTGGCAAATGCATACTTCTCACCATGGCTGTATATTTAAAAAACAGCATTCTTTGTAATAAGTATTTTAAGAAGATATTTTAAATGTAAGTGATTATACTTTGCGATAGCCTACATAAAATAGACGAATAACTTGAAAATATTGATTATAATTCGCAGTACTTGATTGAAAAATAGCTTCAAACTTCACAATCTGATATGCTCCTCTTCATGGACAGATTTTGCACTCAAAAAATCCATTTTAGTAAAAACGGTATATAGTATTATACAAAAAGTAGAAATCTCAAGCTTTAAAATGGTTGCTTTTTAATATCGGTAATATCGATTGAATGCGTGAAATATTTTTTGTACCATTTCAATGTATTTCGAATTTATTGATACTAGTGTAATATTTGATCTAACGAAAGGACCCGAGGTGGTGGTCTTCGATTTTAATATACTTTTGCACGGCGGCAGTAGTATACATGTTTCTAACGATATATGTAATATGTTAGGTGTAAATATCTAAAAACATTAAACATTAATTACCTATAAACAGATAAAAGTTAAGTATTTTCAGTACACAGTGTAAGCACGAAAAGGCAAAGTCCAATTTACAATGTTGCACTGGGTAAGTTAATTATTAGCGAGACTAGTAAGCTCTTAATTCTTTTTTTTTTTTGTAATTATGCGTAAAAGGTCCCACCCCACCGATTTCGATGATTTTTTAATATGTTGTCAGGGTGAAGATTTTGAACAACATTTTCCTATACATGTAACCGTCGCTTATACTTAGCTATTGAGATATTTGCGAAAAACAGCAGCCACCACTACATTGAATTTTTCCTATACGTGCACGCCCGTGCTGTGCGTCAGCACGACGCGACCGCTTGTCAACTGTTTCTACAGATGTATCACGCGATCGTCGGACGATCTATGATCGCGTGAACTTTTCCAAGTATATGATGATAAAGAATGAGTATATATTACAACGACACCACACACACCCACACAGTGTTTTATATCTGAAATCTTAAGCTTTTCCGAATAAATATCATGGCTGATTGCACTTAGTATAATTGAATGTTCCATGAATTACATTTGTTGCAATTAGAAAAATCCAAAACTAAGTGCAATCAGTTAAGATCAATTAAGATTTCAGGTATGAAACACTATATGGGTGTGTGTTGGTAACGTAAAATTCAACCCATAATGTTTTACATTATATTTTTGCATTACGCGAATCCGAAGACGAGAGTGGTTTGGAGTTAGTGAAGAAAAAACAGAATACTTATTAAACTTATACAATTTGTTCCGAAGAATTTATTCGACTGATTCTTCGTCATCATTTGTTTTAAAAAGTTCACGCGGTATATAGATCTTTTGACGATCGCGTGATATATTTGTAGAAAAAGTTGACGAGCGGTCGCATAATGCTGACGCATACGCACAACACGGACGTGCACGTATGTATAGGCAAAATTCAATGTAGTAGTAGCTGCAGTTTTTCGGAAATATCTTAAAAAGTAAGGTTGAGCGACGGTTACATCTATAAGCAAAAGTTGTTCAGAATGTTGAGTTTTACAACATATTTAAGTTTTATCAAAATCGGTTAGGTGGGATCTTTTATACACAATTACCCTTTTTTGTATTAGTTTAACGTATAGTTAGGATGTACATAGTTTGGGATCGTAATTATTCTACATACACTTCCATCATAAAAACTTCAGCACCAAGAGCATCGAATAAATGATTGTTTGTTGCATGTATATGCTTTCCTGCTTTTACGACGACAGCAAAAGCTATTGAATTTAATTTGGCGGTACTCCAGACATAAGTACTTTATCATAATTTTATCTATCTTGATGGTGCTTGAAATTAATAGTGCATAATTTGATGTAATCGAATATAATTACCTCGTTTTAATATGTTGCGGCCGGTTGCAAGAAGTTCATGGTAATGTTGAATTCCTGGTTGCCGAAATGAGTACAACACGTTTATATAAAATGTAGACGTTTATTCAACTACAAGTTTTACAAACTTGTCTACACTGGCGATCGTCTCGTGCAAGTTTGCGGAAAAAGTCTTTATCTCCTGCTGTTTCTGTCTCTGTCTTTTCGGTATGCCGGTGTATAATTCAGACTTGGGCACTTCTGAAAATGACATTATTTCAAATATTATTTCAAATATCATGTTATTTTATTTTATAATGATTTGAAATAATTCTTCGAAATAATCGTGAAATTATTCTTCGAAGTTGTATCAGATTTGACACGAGCTTAGTTTATATTGACACTCTTGGGTTTACTGTTCATTCGATACAATGCCGCAACCTCTGTTTGGGTTACTTTTACGCACATACAGTATTATTGTTAGCAATGTTGGATATCGCCGAGTCAGTTGTCTCATAACTGTTGAGCAGTCAACTGTAATAATTTATGCAGTAATTTAAGCGTTTATAATACATGTTATATAAAGTAAAATGCAGGAAGAAGAGAACACTCATCTTTTAGAAGATGAATGAAATTCTCATTTACGTGAAATGATATGTGTGGCAGAACGGAAGCCTATTCTTGATGGAACATTTTTTTAAGTAATACCTGAAGAATCAAATATAATTGGAACTGTAATTGCTGTTTATAAAAAGTTTACAAAAAAAGAAGTAAAAATTAAGGGATCTTTTAAGACAACAGAAAATTTTCGATCCCACTTAAAATTAGTACATGGAGCGGAGGAACTCGGAGGATCGTAATGTCGATCAACAGTTTGAACAGGATATTCTACATTTTGTTATTGATTCTTATGTGCCTTTGGCAACCATAGAAAATGAAAAATTCAAAACTAAAAATGATTTATAATTTGAAAGTGGATAATGTATCGGTAACAATTCGTAAATTAATACTTCATTTAAATTAATAATGTTTTGAGAAAACTCGTAGAAAATTAGTAATCTTCGTGTTAGTGTTGTTTACGTTTGTCACGAATGAAGTACCACGAGTCAGGCTCTTCCTTATCGTTTTTGGCCCTTTATTACCACGAGTCTCGCTCGTTATTGTAGGCCAAGGGGTTAATATGTTTGCGTCCTCTTGCAACTGCTTTAGATAAACTTCAGGCTGAAAATTATACATATTACTGATGTATAATCCCATGTTTTTTACATCTTCGGCGGGAAGTTAATAAATTAAAACTTCAAAATCATCCAATTCGGGAAACTATTTTAGAAGCAATTAGCAAATTAGCACAACTTTGAATGAAAGATTCAAAAAGTTTCCGTCTTTCGATACTAGTGCTTCTGATGCTGTTATCGCTGCTTTTTCACATCCTAAGTTTAAAGGGCGTAGGCTATCAGAAGTGCCGAATGAAAAACGGGACCTTATATGTTCAGTTTTCATTAATGCGGTCACAGCAGCAACGCATTATCATGAAGATGTTACTAATTTTACCGAGAAATCACAGGCACATACCGATTTCGAATTTGAAAGTGGCGAAGATGAAACAACAAACAATTCCATATTTGTTATCCAAAGACAAGAAGACATAAATGAATTGACATTTTTGCAAGATAAAAGGACCGATTTGTCTATGCTAAATGATTATCCCATGACAAAAAACATTTTTTTGAAGAGTAACACACCTCTTCCAGACCCAGGCAAACATCTCTCACGGATAAACTTTTTGAAGAGAGAGCTTTGCTAAAAGAAAATTCTTCTAAAGATTTCTAAAAATAAAATTTTTTCTTTCTATATTATTTGGAGGATTATGTCTTCGTGAAAAGAGAGTTTTGTTTAAAGCAAATTGTTGTAAAGGTTTCTTAAAATAAAATCTTTTTGTTGCATTATATTTTGGGAATTATTTCATTATTTGAAATTGATATTACAGTATTTCATCGATAAAAGTCCCCAACACGGGTCTGCGCAGGGTCATTTATACGCGAGGGATATCATTGTTTGAGGTTTGCCGAACGTAGAGGAGGACAGCTGAGCTCGAGAGACCTCGGTCACTGAGAAATGTAAACATAACTGATCCAAATTTCCAACTTCTCTATTTTTCATTATTTTTTATGGGACTTCGATGACCATATTTGTGGCATTTTTCTAATCAAAATCATACCAAATATGATATAATTCCGATGATATTTACTTGTGTAATAGACAATTAAAGTTTCGGGCGTGAAGGTATTTGGGTATTTGGGCTTTGCGGGTATTTGGGAGAGAGGGGGTGGGGGATCTTGCACGGAAATGTGAACGGGGGCGAGGGAGGGGAATGGACATACATAGGATGGAGAGGGAACTCGGTGATCGACTATGTGTTGGGAAATGAGGAAACAAGGGAGAGAATGGCAAAGATGATACATTTATTCATCCAATGTGCTCAGTGGCTGCAACCCACTGAGAGAAGGCGCAATCGATACAAAGATTGCTGCTTTCGTATAGAACTATTTTTAATTACTATATTTGCAGAAACAACAAGACAATACCTTGGCATTCCTGCCACTCAAGTATCCAGCGAACGATTGTTTTCTGACACTGGAAATATTGTCACAGCCACAAGTGCAAAACTCGTATCGGAAAAAGTAGAATAATTATGCTTCCTGCACACGAATTTTGAATAAAATAATATTATTTCACATAATGTATTCTAAAATATTTTTCTTCCTTGCGAAGTTTGATAACCGATTACACTAAAGTTACAAAAATCATTCTGAACCTGCCAGTGAAAATAAAAGATTGAACTGAAAAATCATAAAACGGCATTATACTTACATATATAAATGCAACTTTAACTTCGAGTATCTGAATATTGCAAAGTAAAGTAAATTTTTTGTTCAATTTAATACTGTATAACCGGATATATTCCATATAATTTATTATTCTTCTCATCGTGCTGTTTTCCACTGTATAACTCTAGATTATGCGTACACATCTTCATTCTCGGAATCACTCAAAATGAAACATTTAATGCCAAATCTCGCACGTCTTTTTGGAGTATATGCACTGTTTAAATGATAACTTTTCTTTCCACAAAATTAAACTTTCATCAACAACTACATGTATATGATGTCCTGGTCGATATGCTGTTTGAAGTCACTATAACAAAATGTTGAGCACCGGTCGTACTTTACGAATTTTGTCAGCAGTAAATTTTTCAGTTTTATTGTCATTATCCGAATCACTAAAGTGTAAGAATCGTAACAGAGAGCAAAATCGTTACCTAGCTATTCATTTCCTTAGAAATTGTACATTGTACATTGGATGAGTGCTTCAATACGTAGCTAATGTTGGCAGATGTACAATGCCCATGTATAGAATAATAGCAATAAAGCAATATATGTATATCCTCTCGTGTAAAATCAGAAGAAGATGCCGAAGATTCTCGAAGACACATATTTTTCTTACTTTCAATTTGAATTAGGTCTACAACTGCTTCGTCCAAAACGTATAGAGAAATAGATTAAGGGGCTACTATTTATCGTTAAGCCCGATTCTCTCTGTACTCCACTGCGACTACCCATATACGTTATAACATGTAGTTCAAATGTTTCAGTAGAATTTGCCTGAAAGGCATAGTGTAACAGGAGCTTCCCATATAAATTTAGTAAGATAAAGCTTAGTTTTTTTCCACCGCCTAGTTTCCAGAAGATTATTCAATCTATCAGATAATGAAATATATCATCGTCGCTATCACAAATTTCAAGCGTTACTATCGCTGCTGTCACTAATTATTCTATTTCTCACTCGTCGAGCCATGACTCTTCGTACAGACGGTTCTCTATACGCTGAGCCATTGCGAGCAAAGGCAACGCAGAATATTTCGTTCCATGCGTCTGGTGAATGACAAGAACTCTAAACGGTACAGGAGAATCGCAAAATATTTCTACTGCGTCAAATAGTTCGCCTGTCAACATCACTTTTATATCAGAGCACCAATATCATTCGAGTATTACAAGAGGGATAATTGTAATCGAGGTAGAAGGTAGATCTAATATACAAAAATACAACCCACAGAAGAAATCTCATCCAACAATAGAATGTGTAGTTTGCAAAAAAATGGCCAACGGAAGGAAACCAGGTATTACTGTAAAAATTATGCTTTTTACGCATATCACCAAATTAGAGGGCGTGGTACTAACTATTGCCACCTAGAATAACTCCGAGAGTATGATAGCAGAAAAGCTTTCGAAACAAAAGTTGCATTGGACGATAGAGGTCGTAGTATGGTGCTAATCTTCTGTTGCTTCGTGGAGTTGCTTCAAAGATATAAAAGTCACATGGATTTTTTAAAATTGAATGACCTATTTTTTGTACCATAAATCGATAATCTATGAAACTGTGAGTATAATAGTGTTGACCTTCGTACATCCTAAACCTAATAGTTGACGAGATATTAATGAATCTTAGATCCACGTAAAGTTTCGTTGAAAAACCAGTCTTCGAGTGATACGCAAATACGGCGGTGTTTATCTGACAATTTTTATCAACATGTTACGTATTCTCACCTTGATGCTATCGTCTACGATTTTCGTGATTTTCACCACGATTCACCGATGGGGAAATTGGTCTTGTAGAACTCCCCTTGTCTGCCGTGCATACTGTGCAGGGCAACCGTCATGTTAATACCATATTATTGAACGGACATTTAATGGTACATTTTCTGATAAAGTTGCCAATTTTTGTGTTAAAAAAGTAGAATATTTTTGCCCTATTCATTTTCCGCCAATAAAATTTGGTTCAATTATTCGATTTCCAAGTGTACCGCACCAAACAATAACACTATTATGTATCTGATTCAGAAACTGTTGACAAAATTTCACACGAGTATCAAAATCTGTGCCATGTAACTTTTGACGAAGCGACACATGATATGGATGTTTATGTGTACGAAGAAGTCGAAGAACGCTTCTTTGGTTGTTACTCCGTGATGGTTGATTTCGGCCAGGATATTTCTCAGCGTAAGTAATTGTGGCTCTTGTCGCATCTTAACCACACAAACCGTAAACTAAAGCCATATCTGAACTTTCACTTTGATATTGGTCTTCCGACGCGATTTTACGCGGATCTAACTTTCATTAATATCTCGTCAACTATTAGGTTTAAGACGTACGAAGGTCAACACTTTTGTACTCAGAATTTCACACCCTATCGATTTATGGTACAGAAATAGGCCATTCAATTAAAAAAAATCAAGGTGACTTTCATATCTGTGAAACGACTCAACATAGCAACAATAGATTGACGCCATACTACGGTCCCTGTTGTCCCATGCAATTTTTGTTTCGAATACTTTTCTACTACTATCATACTTTCGAAGTTATTCTAAGTGGGAATAGTTAGTGCCTGACCCTGTATAAACAAATAAAACACTTCATATCAATAATAAAGATACACGATGTATCTCGTCCATAGCATCGTTTCTTCGACATCGTGAAACCGAGACATCTCGTCCTTGGTAACTGTTAGAGATTCTAGTATTTTTTTATTCAATTTCATACACACTACATTTATATACACCTACATGGACCGGGTAACTCATATCTGAAATCAACGAAATTACAATTGTACGACGATGTACGCTATCGACTAAGTAAATACAGACATCGATCTATCAATCGACTTCAGCGCGCTGTCCTCCCCTCACCGTGTACCCCGATACCCCCGAACGCCGCTACAGGTGGATAGGGCAGTACGAGCAGGGATTCTAACCACTGATATATATATATATATATATATATATATATATATATATATATATATATATATATATATATATCAGTGATTCTAACCCTTAGACCCATGGATATAGAAATACAGGGATGGAGCATGTCGTCGAGGGGTTGGCAAATTTAGAGACGGGGACGAGGTAGATTTACACCTAATTCTCATTGGCTGTGTCCGGCGCAAGCGCAGTACGTCATGATGTATGCAGCGCCACGCATTGGCACAACGTCACATAACCTTTTGTTGCTACTCACAGAGATCTGCTACTCATAGCCAGAGATATCCTCTCTGTCATAGCGTTTCGTTTCAGTGTCATGTTTCAGTATTAAAAAAACTATTTAGTGTTAAATACTTCAACAGTGTTAAAAGAAGCTGTTAAAATGGAGTGTTTTGTGTCCTAGTGTAACAACCGATCTGATTTTCAAAATTGAAATAAAAAAATGTGTCAAATATTTTTCTAAAAACTACCTTCTCCCAAAATTGCATCAAAATCGGTGATTTACACATCGGTATGTTAGGTCTGGGTTAGGTCCTAAATATTCAAGAATTCACTAAGTGCAATCAGCCCATGACATTTATTCGGAAAAACTTTCAGATGTGAAACACTATGCGAGTGTGTGTAGTGTCATTATAATATGTACTTGTTACAGTAAATGTGATTAATCCGGTGATTATGTATAATTGCCGGTTATTGTATATAACCACCACGAAGTTTGGTCTGGGTTAGGTCCTAAATATTCAAGAATTGGTAAATGTGATGAATTATCGAATATTTAGGACCTAACCCAGACCTAATTAGTTAGTTAGTTAGTATCTTAAGGCTCTCGGACATCCGGGCGGTCCCGAGATGCAAGGCTGCATCAGGTCGCCAAGGATCCTTTTCTGCCTCATAAAGAGCGGCGCATTACCGAGAGAGTTTTACCTCCATCCGACTGGTAGACGGTTTACTGGCCGTGTTGCCCCTGTCCGTCGGTCGTCCAGCCGAATAGAGGGTGTCGCCAGTCAACCGAGCCATTCTACCTATTTTTCCTGGGCAAGTGGTCGGAAGTTGGGCAAGTCGGTGAAGGCCGTGCCGCAGATTCAGTCTGCGGCGGAAACTCCTCCTCCTGGCGGAGATCTACGATCGGGGGAGAGGAGAGGCCGAGCCTCGGACGGGGTATGTGAGAGTGATCGTTCGCAGGAGTACCCGACTTTGCATACGTTCGTAATTCTATTGAGAAATGCCGAATGTGTGCGCTCTGTCTTTTATTCGGCGAGCTGTGATCAGTCTAGCATGTCCACCGTCCATGTTCCTCATTCCTCTTCCTCTCTTCCGGCAGGGATCCTTACGGGGCACTGGTTAGGGCTAATACTATCAATACTATCTACGCCAGTTATTCCAGACCCATCCCTTTTCTATATAAAGCTATCGTGATAGAGGTAGAGTAGGTCGCGATTTTCTAGACTAGAGATCGAATGGTTAGGGTTCGCTACTGAGTAGCTCAGACTGCCTATTCGAGATAGTTTTCACGTTGAACGAGCTGCCGTTCTCTCTGTTTACCCCAAGGTCTACGAATCCATCGCTTCCGGTAAGAAAAGTGAAAAGCAAGTCGACACGATGGAAGGTAGCCACTTCGCCGAAATTGATCGTGCCCGGAGGCTATCGATATCAGGTCCATCGGATGAATCCACCCTGTTGTTCCCCTCGCGGTACAAATCCCTAACGTCGGTGCCCCTCCTTACTGTCCAGTGTGTTTTCCCAGGGGATACCACTTCCCTGGGGACGATGCAAGTGACAGGTGAGATTAGTCCTGCATCGCCTTTTAAGGATGATTGGTCGAGGTATCGACAAGTGTCGCCTCTGGTTGGGGAGTCAACTGTGTTTAGCGTTGGATCTCCCGTGTGGTGTCATGGTGATACGATTTGCATCTGTATCCCTGATGTTTGCCCTAAAGGATCGTTCATTTCTCTCAATCCAGGGCCAGTCCGTTTAGATTTCGGATCGTGTTCAGGGGTGACAGGCTTTCCTCTTCCGGTTCGTGGCATTTGAAATCGATGGCTGGGAGGGACGTGCGTCTACCAGTCAAGGTTCGCCTGCCATTCCTCGGTGAGTCTACCTGTGTCTCGGTAGACCGGTCCTGTGTCGGATCGAGTCTCTATAGTTTTGCTTCCTTCGGAAGGGTGTACGGATTGACTTTCCAGAGACTGGCTTTTGATCGAGTGGAGAGAGGCGGTGTCTCTCAGCCACAGTCTCTGGCGGGTCTCCGTTCGTTCTTTCCGTATCTTGTGGTTCGCTTCTTTTAAGGGAAGGAAAGTGCAGATCGATTTTCCGGCAACTTGCTTTTGATCGAGTGGAGAGAGAAGACGTGTTCGTCTCTCAGTAACCCAGACCAAACCCAAACCAAACTTAGTGGTGATTATATATATAATAACCGGCAATTATACATAATCACCGGATTAATCACATTTACCGTAACATACTCATTCTTCATCATTATACGTTTTGAAAAGTTCACGCGGTATATAGATCGTTCGACGATCGCGTGCTATATTTGTAGAAAAAGTTGACGAGCGGTCGCATCATGCTGACGCATACGCACAGCACGGACGTGCACGTATAGGCAAAATTCAATGTAGTAGTAGCTGCATTTTTTCGCAAATATCTCAAAAACTAAGGCTGAGCGACGTTTATATGTATAGGAAAAAGTTGTTCAGAATCTTCACCCTGACAACATATTAAAAAATCATCGAAATCGGTGAGGTGGGACCTTTTATGCACAATTACCGTAAAAGCAATTAAGCCCTTATTCCAGTCATTTTCAGGACGTCCTATCATTTCATCCACTAGAAAATATAACGCATACAAGGTAAATATTAATCGAAAAATCGACCCATTGCGAGACAGCCTTGGAATCGAGCACAGGACCGAGGCAATGAAAACAATTGCCGCGCGGTATGAATCAATGGAGATACATACTGACTCTTTACGACTTTGTATAATTCCAAATTCAGTTGGAGCTGCCTAACTCAGCCATCCCGAGAGTTTAAAAACGAACTTTCAATCATCTGTTGAATATTAGTTCCTGGTTGGATAATAATACGCTGAAAGAAAGAGTTTCATTATTCAAAACATAATTAGTTTCATTTTCGTCGTTGATATTGTCATAGAAAGTGAATCTTTTGATGCAGTTTATTGTTAATTTTTTGTTCGTCATACACAGTAAGTGAACTTTTCTTTTAACTTTTAACTCATTTGGTAAGATTTAATCCTGTATTATCTATTCTCCTACAGTTATATCTCTTGAGTCACCATATAAATTATCAACGGCTACTAGTGTTTTCGAAATGTTCATCAAGTCTCTTCTTTTCTGGGAAGCGGCGTACAAATACAACAAAAGCTATACGTGTTGCGAGCTCGTGTATATGTATAATCGCATCACTGAAAAGACTATTAGTCATATTGCGCATCAATAAGTGGAGAGAACCAGTCGATTTTATTGTGAAGTGCAAAAGCTAGTGCATATCACACAAAATGGGTATCCGAGGTTTAACGTCTTACATAAACAAGTGCTCAAGCCATTGCCCGCAAAATTATGATTTACAGAATACGTTCTTAGTCATCGGTGGGAACAACATATGTTACCAAATATTACATAATTAAGTTGATACCTATTCTGTATTTGGTGGTGATTACGATGCATTTGAGGAGGACATATTACATTTCTTTAATAATTTGCTAGCATGTAATGTAACACCACTAGTGTTACTAGATGGGGCACACGACATCTTAAAAATGGAAACAATTCTAAAGAGATGTGAAGACAGGCATCAAAAGGTAGCATCTTTAACTGTACATCAAACAGGAGAAAAGATTCCTCCTTTACACTCGTTGGATGTTTTCAAACAAGCTTTGAGAAAAAAGAATATCCGTCATGCACAATGTGTGCTTGATGCCGACGGAGCAATTGCTGCTATAGCAAAAATATTAAAGTGTCCTGTAATCAGTTTTGACTCTGACTTTTTGGTATATGGAGCATTGTATATACCGTTCGATACATTAAAGTCGTGATGCAATCAGAACCAGCAACGGAAAAGTAATCCCTTGTAAAATTTATAATCAAAAATATTTGTTAAATTCTTATTGAATCATCATACATTATCTCTAGCTGCAGTAATACTAGGAAGGAAAATGTAAGACCCCCTCTAATGTCTCTAATTTGACCCCCTCTAACGTCCGAATCGGAACTAAAATTTAGCCTGGAACAGATCCTGTATCCACTTTTAACCCCCTCTAACGCCCGAATCGGAACTAACTTTTAGCACCGACGAGATACTGTTAAAGACATCCAGCCCCCGTGTATTCGGTTGCGCCGAAAAGTGGGCTCTGATGGGCTCTCAAACCGGTCGGTAACGGGTCCGATGGCATCGCCGGTGGTTTCGTGGAATGGATAAAGTAGACTTATGAAGTTCCACGGTGCTAAAAGTTCCGCGCTCTCTACCTACATAGACCATTTGCTCGTCAACTGCGCACGACTGCATGAGTGGCGTAGAGGTAAATGGTTGTAATACCTTAGGTAATAAATAAATGAAGAATGTCATTATCTATTCTGTGATTTCTTGGAAAATAATTACATATTATTGTATAATTTCATTAAATTCTTATCGCCTACTTATTTTCCTTATTGTTCAGCATTGGAATCACTGTTTTATAATCGATAGCCTGTAGATGTAGGAATTTATAAAATATCAGAATTTACACTTAATTTAATTAATGGGATATTTATAAAATAATTTTTCATAAAGAAAAAATATTCTATAATAATTGTAGAATAAAAAGGTAGAATAAATACAATCTACAAGAAACGATCAAATTCAATCGTTCTTATCGAGATCCTTAGTAGAAAGCAGAAACGTAATTTTTATTACTTATTTTTCCGATAATACCACTTCTAATGCTCGACAGCACTGTCTGCAATTATTAAATGCAATTATTTTGATCAGAGAAATATTACATATATGATGATAAAAGTCTCCTAAAAGATTAACTAAAAATGAAAAAGTGTCATCATTGAATTACTGTTGCCTCACCGATGTTATGTACCTGACCTGTACATAATGACCATACACCTGTATATGATCCGAATTATATCGTGTTTGGTATCATTTTAATCAGAATAATGCCACAAATCGCAAAAGTCTCATAAAAAAGTAAGTAATAATAAAAAAGCTATTCCTTGGTAATACATTGTGAGGACGTGCGAGCCTTTGAACTGTGCCGCCGACTGCGACTCTCCGCGTCTCTTTCTTTTTCATACGCTATCCTTCGTCGCGCCCGAAACTTTAATTGTCTATTACACAAGTAAATATCATCGGAATTATATCACATTTGGTATGATTTTTATTAGAAAAATGCCACAAATATGGTCATCGAAGTCCCATAAAAAAATAATGAAAAATAAAGAAGTTGGAAATTCGAATTAGGTATGTTTACATTTCTCGGTGACCGAGGCCTCTCGAGCTCGGCTATCCTTCTCTACGTTCGGCAAACCTCAGACAATGATATTCCTCGCGTATAAACTAGGACTGTTACTTTTCCGAAGCTTCGACTCTTCGAAGCTTCGAAGGATTCGAAGGAACGAAGGGAACTTTGAAGGTGATGAAAATCGAAGTTTCGGACCTTCGAACCTTCGAACCTTTGATTCGTTTCCAGTTAACGGATAAAAGAAATAAATTTTCATAATTTGTTTCTATTTTCGCCATCTGAATTATTTCAATAATTTATTGTTTAGATAATATATTTATAATTTGAATTATCTTTTCGATAGCACATTGTTAAAATAATTGTTTAAATAAATAAATTTTATAATTTGTTTCTATATTCATTATTTGAATTGTTATTTCAATTATTTATTGTTAAAATAAATAAATTTTTACAATTTGTTTCTATGTTCATTATTTCAATTATTTCAATTATTTATTGTTAAAATAATGGTTTAAATGAATATCTTTTCATATTTTGTTTCTATATACATTATGTGAATTATTTCAATAATTCATTGTTAAAATAATTATTTAAAGAATGTACAAGTATTTACATAATGAATATAGAAACACATTTCTATAGATTATAAAAACTGTAGATTATAAATTTTTATACTCTATAGAAACGTGTTCCTATATGAAATATGTAAATACGTGTAAATTGTCTAAACAATTATTTGAACAATAAATTATCGAAATATTTCAAATAATGAACATAGAAACAAATTGTTAAAATTTATTTATTTAATCAATTATTTTAACAATAAATAATTGAAATAACAATACAAATAATGAATATAGAAACAAATTATAAAATTTATTTATTTAAACAATTATTTTAACAATGTGCTATCGAAAGAAAAATTCAAATTATTATACTACAAACGTCCCTGCGCAGATCCGTGTTGTGGACCATTATCGATGAAATACTGTACATGGTAAAGTTGTGTGGCTTCGTGTAAGAATTACAGATGTGAAGACAGATTTCAAATATCACCTGTTGTTGCAAGAATACATTAAATATCATTCATTATTCACACGTTATTGTAATTTTTCAAGCATTTCCAGTGCTCTGACAAAAAATGTTTCTGATAAAAATTACTCGGTAGTCACTCTTCTATAAATTTCAATATAAAAAATTAAATGTAAAACGCCCCGCCCCAGAATTACGACCAGCCTAGGCGTCACGTTGACGCACCAGACCCCGGAAGGCGAAGCTCGAAACAAGGTGGAAGCCGAAGGACTCGGGAGGGCAGAATACTTTGACATTGCTTGCGAAAGCATCGACGAACTCCGAGCGAAATTATTTGTATTGATACGCACTTTTACGGTAGTTTTGGACACGTACGATCTGAGTTCTAAGACATCTGCACGCCTTACATAAAACAATTTTTTTTATTCGATAAAATTGTAAGGTCTCCTTGATTTTCTAATAGTCACTATATATTTTTTGCTTAATAATGTTATTGCTGACGCCGGGCTGAATTCAACGACTACAATAGTTGTGAACAGCTAATTCTTCGATTGGGACCATTGTGCGACGCGCGACGCGGCGAAAATCGAGCAGTCGAACGCGAAGGCTTAAAAGTAGGACTCTCCGCGTCTCTTTCTTTCCTATACGCTGTCCTTCCTTGCACCCGAACCTTTCGCCGTTCATTACACGAGTAAATATCATCGGAATTACATCATATTTCGTATCATTTACATCAGAAAAATGTTACAAGTATGTTTGTGAAAATCCAATAAAAAAATAATGAAAAATAAAGAAGTTTTGTTGTTGGATTAGTAGTGGTCTCACACCGATATACCCGACCCGTATTGTGTTACACTCCTCGGCGACCGAGGCCTTCGAGCTTTACTCCGTCCTTTTCTCCGTTCGGCATGGGATCGCGGAACAGTCTCTCTTGAACGCTGAATGTCTTATTTTATATCTAATCTAATCTTATTTTATTTGTCAAAATTTAACTTCCTATTTAAAATATTTTTTTATAATTAAATTTGGAATATTTTCTCTTTAAAGGACGTACCTAGAGCAGTCTCGTGTTAATGGTTTTCGGTCAATCACCCGTATTTAATTGCATGCAGAAATATTGAAAAAATCTGACGAATTGCGATTATTGATATTGATATTGATATATATTTACGAATTTTTGCCGATTTTTCGGTTGAAAATCTTATTTACAAAAAAGGAAAACATAAGAATTCGAAAATCTCAGGTTTCTTTGGAAATTGAAAAAGGACATCGAACAAATTTTTACGGTAGCAACATATCCAGAAAGAACTTCGATTTATGAGAGTTTACAGTTTATTCTATCCCTGCTCTGGTTATTGGGCGATACATTGTAACGCGTGTGCCAATCTTTGACTGCTCGGTCTTCGCTATAGTATTCGAACGCGGCTCAGAAAATTATTCGAAGTCGAATAAAACGTCGAATAAAGGTACAGATGAAAATGATAACTTTATTCACCGCTAACGATGAATAAAAAAATTATCTTTATTCGCCGAATAAATTTTCATCGAATAAAACTTTATTCGACGCGTGTCGAATACAGATAACCATAATCATTTCTTTTGTCGCGTGACAAATAATGTTTTTATTTTTTAATCGCTGTTTGCATCGATGCTCCTACAATTATATTATATGTATTATATTAATTTATCCTCGCGAGTCTCTTTCGAACTCTATATTATTCGATATAGTATGTCAAATAAACGTTAATCTGTTTTTCAACATATGTATGTTTCCAGAGATCGATTCTTAGAACAATTATTATTAAAAAGTGTAAGGAAATAATGTTTGTTTATGAAATATTTTTAAATTACAAAATGAGGTATTTCGTATGAATTCAGAGGTAGGAATTATTGAATATTGATTTTCCTAAATATGCTTTCATACTTTCTTACGTACAAAATTTCTAGGATTTTTTGTCTTTGATATTAATTTTACTTTTAGTATTTTAAGCCTTAAAAACCAACACCAAAATGTTTGTTCGAGAATGTAACATCTGATCTCATTGCTGTCTGCCGTCTCACCGTCTCAAGAATCTCCTCAGAGGCCTTCTGCACCGACGAAATATCGTCGGTGGCCTTCTGTTTCTTACTCCAGCCAAAATATATCCTAGAGGGCGTAAGAGAACGCTTGAATTATTCGGGCACACGAACTCCCGTAAGGCTGGCTGTCTTTAACAGTATCTCGTCGGTGCTTTTAGTCAGGATCAAAACCTACTTATGGGTATTGTCATCGTCAACAATTTCTCCAATTTTTCACATTTTTAGCTACGGTTACTATTAACAAAATGGATATCTCTGTTACTAATAATGAAAGATAAAATCTAATTTACACATATTACATCCAAATGTTACGAAGTTGCTTTCAAACTTCGCCGATGGGTTCGAGTGTAGCGTACCTGACTACGGAAGCGAGGAAAACTTTTTGACATGGTTGGAGACTATTGGGGGACAGATTTTTTTTATTTCATGAATAAAAAATTTTTTCCACCTTTTTTGGTTAGCACAACCATAGGAGTCTTACTACATAATTTTAACAATATTTTTTAACTACTCTGAAATAGTTTTACGGGAAAATATTGTAGCTTGCTCTTCATTACATCGTTCTTTATGGGATTGCATTACACCTCTGTTCAGCAATCTTTTAAAACTCAATATCATGCATTGTACCTCCATATTTAAAAAGGAACAGGTTTTTGCAACATTTATTGAAAAACCAAATGCGTTTCCACATTTCAGTCCTTTAGTGCGTCGCGTCGTGGACGTAGCGCCCAGCAGACCTAGCTTGCTGTATTCTGGGCCTGCCTGTGCCACATCTGGAGTTTTATGGCACGCGAACAATAGCTATTGAGATGCAAGCCAGACCATGCAAGCCTGACTCCGAAGCTAGTTGAAGGAATGCAAAAAGACAGGATTTCTTGGAGTAGCAATCTTGGAGCATTCATAAATAAAAATAGTAAAATAGTATAAATGAAACGATCAAAGAAGGAGACACATTACGGAATAGAAATGATTAGATTATATTAAATGTTGAATAAATCTCTCGTGCTGCTACCCGGCCAGAGTAGTCACACAAATAGAATTAGTATGGAGAGAGTATCATTGATGTAGAGTGCCCACCGAGGACTATTTCGAAGATATAGATGATTTGGAAAATTATTTCAGATACATAGGAAAATAGTAAAACGTTTATTTTTGGGGAACCTATACAGCGTTGGCATAAAACACCGCTTTTCGGCTGTATGCGACCGCTTCTGAGTGGCATACCTCCTCCGCCCCCTGTAAGTGCTGCGAAACTCGACCGCCCGTCTCGACCAAGAGATTGTAATATAGTGCGGGTCAGGTATATCGGTGAGCCAATACTAATGCATTAACAAAACTTTCTTGTTTCTTATTATTTTTACATGAAACTTTGTCTTGTATACTCGTGACAATTTTCTAATTAAATTGGCACCAAACATGGTATAATTCGGTTCATGTTTCCCCATGAGAATGTGTTCTTTGAAAACTTATTGTCGCTCATCACGCTTGGAAACATGTGTAAAATTATGTCATGTTTAGTCTTGTCTTAATCAGAAAAACGCCACAAATGCATTGGTAAAAGTTTAGTGGAAAAATAATTGAAAACAAAAATATTTTGGAATTGCATTAGTATTGGCTCATCGACGAGCCGATGCCGATTGGGGATCGGTCGGTGTTCAGGATTCGAGCTGTGAAATTCGGTGTATATTGTCTTTACTGGCGACCACGGTTTCATACGGTTTTTGCCGCGTATGTCAACACGCGGCAAGAGCGCGTGTCGCCGTTGCCCGACACCGCGTAGCAATAGTTTTCGTTCTCATTGGACGAATTCCACCGCTTGAATCCTTCAAATCATGAAAAACAATGATCGTCCGATTCGCGAGCTCCAATCACGGTGCTCCAAATTCGACGGTCTTTGTTATTTAACACGTTCAGCGCCACACCAGTCCCTAGGGACCGACCGTAGTCTTCACGTTTACGCCGCACCGGTCCGCAGGGACCGGCCGTGGACTTTTCGTTTATGCTACAACGCTGCGCCGGCTTTTGTTTATGTGCGCAGCTCTCCCCACTTGACGATAGAGTGCGGCGCAAACGGAAAGGCAAGTAAAATAGGCGTGGCGTTTAACGTGTTAAGGCACCTGCGCATGCCTTCACGCTCTCTTAACGCTCTTAACGCTTCTAACGCTCTTCATCGTTCTTTTATATTTCTCTCGCACTTTGGCAATTTCTTCGCGCTCGTCTCGCTCTGAGTAGATCTCAATATCTCTCGCTCTGAGACTCTCGCGCTCTCGCAATACTCGTTGGCACTGTATTCTCGCGATCTTCCGCGCCGCGTTACGTGCATTCTGCCTCGCGTCAAGATCTCCGTTGTTCGCATAAAATATTTCCGTCTCGCGGCACGCGTTTCGTGCCGCTCAAGATTTCCGCTTCGCGATCCGACGGCAGATCGGATAATCTCTCGAATAATCGAATAATCTCTCTCGCGCTCGTGCGCACCTCGCGACGCTCGTTGTCTCTCGCGCTCGCGAATGACTCACGCCACGTGCGCCTTGTAGCATTGTGCGAATTGTAAGTGTAAATAAAGTGCAGTGAACTTCAATCTCTCTCTCTCTCTCTCTCTCTCTCTCTCTCACTCTCTCTCACTCTTTCAACCTCTCACTGATCCGTTCCCGTGGATTTCCTCGCGCGCTCAAATCTGAGTGGTCCCGACATCAGGCTGCTCCGACCGTCGGTCGACGCCGAAACAGTCGGTGTGCTCGAGGCTGGCGCACAAAAAATCTACGCAGTCATAGGGACACTGCTATAGCCTCATTTCGCAGGTTTCAGTATTTTACAACTCAATGAATATTATCCCTAGTGTATCCCTTTTTCCGAATGTAGAATTGGTGTGAGGCCACTACTAATCCATCAACGAAACTTCTTTATTCTTCATTATATTTTTATGGAACTTTCGTCAATATATTCGTGGCATTTTTCTAATGAAAATGATAGCAAATATAATATAATTCTGACAATATTTACTTGCGCGATGAACGATGAAAGTTCCGTCGCAAGGGAATAAGACATAAGGCTTTTACTTCAGATTTGTTTATGACGTCTTCGTGACTTGAGACCGCTCTCGAGGATTAGGGAACCGATGCACATTTGGCGACCAGTCGAGCCATTGCCAAACCTTCCTAGCTTTTTCTTGCCTCCTCGAGAATTACGCGTCGTATATCATAATAAATCGATTACCGACGAAGAACATTACCGACCGAGAAGTACGGTTCTCAGGTTACCTGGCTTCGCCCTCGGAGGCAGTCGTGTACGGTCCCACGATGTCCCAGGACAGGCTAGCTTAGGGCAGATCTAAAAGTCCGCAAAAACGCACTCCACTCCCTCGTAACAACGTTCGAGTACACCCGTGAGTGCCGGCAAAGAAAGATTGCGATGAGCAGCACACCGAATGCCCGTAACGAAACTACAAGGTGTATAGAGAACGCCCAGCGGATGGATCAGTCTGTCGACTCACACTCGAATCCACCCCTAACGAGGGCAAACAGGTACAGCCAGAAATGCCGGCAGAACACATAAATGTGGGCTGAGCGACAATTTCGACTGGCTGAGTGAGCCTGCAAGAGGTGCCGTGATAATGTAAGCGGCGAAACAAATCGCTATCCAACGCCGCTACTTACTGCGCGAATAAAGAAAAATGAAAGATTTTATAAAGAACGTTTTACTACCACCAATCCGTGTGAAGTTCGTCTCCGTGCGACGAACTTCAGACCCTCCCTAAACTCTTCGCGATTTATAAAAATCCTGTACGCTACAGGTCGGATATTTGAATTAATACGAACGATTAAAGAAATCTTGCTCGCTGCAAGTACAAATATATAACGTTTCGCGGGTGACTACTACGCGGTATGCGACGGTTACACGATTTAAATTCTTCGTTTCGACTGTGCCGCGGCACGGTTTGTGCTCGCGACTCCTCGGTTTGAGGCGCGTACGGAGTGAGGACAGAATCGGACGGTTTGCCTAATCTATCAGGTCGGTTTGACCTCTCGCTCGCGTACCGATTTTCGCCGAACGGTATTCTCGCGGACGCATGTTTCCTCGCTCGCAACCTGACTGGTGAGATCGTACTGTTTCTACAAGAACCACACGCCCCATCGCGTTCTATATGGTATGTAACCACCCGGTTACAAGTTATAAGTATGGAAGATTTATATTATTAATTTATTCTGGCACACACGCCACACACTGGCGTCAAAGAATAGGGATACCCCGTCTGTTATTATTGTACCCAAGAAACAGCTAATAATATTAATTATATGAAATATAATAATAATATATTATTCTATGAAAAATCATGTAAATATAATGCACCGTTTTTTCTTAAAACATCAACTCGATAAATGCGTTGTCAAATTCTCTCCTATGGCCCCGGTAAGGGACTATTATTTAGTAAAAGTATACAAGATTTCAACCATTGTGGACTAATTTTTTCTTTTTTGCAGATTTGTGATACTTTCCGAAAACATATAATATTAATTACATTCTTTTTGGTATTTCATAAATACTAACAGCAAGGTTTTCTTCGATTTTGCCCGACATTTACTCTTAGAACAAAGTTAGATCTGTTCTTAGTAGTGCGACCGACCTCCCCTCTTAAACGAGTGCAAGGTTTGGCATGGATTTGGCATGGATTTGGCATAGAACAACTTCAGCAAGCAGTCAAATACCAAGCCTAATGCGGAAAGAAATGACTCGGTATTTGACGCAAAATTCATAGCAAATCAAGAGCAAATTGCTTACTGGGTAGTAAACTAATCCTTCTGGCATCTCAAAAAAACTCAAGTCGTGTGATCCAATTTTTTCAAAATTAATTTTTCTTTTAAACGAACTTTTGTTTGGCACTGTATGTAATTGATTCCGTAACGAATTCAATTGAAAATAAATTATTTTATGATAATCCCACTCTAAATGCGTCTTTAGATTATTTCTGGTGGAATTTTGTAAACGGTATTTACCAAAAAGGAACCACTACTCCTGATAATATGAAGAATTGTATTAAAAATGCGTGCCAACAAGGTTAATCAATTCTTCACGGAACTGACTGCAAGTCTGCCTGAATGAATACAGAAAAAATCACACTTTAAATACATGTGGTACGTCCTACACGTACACGCGAAAAACATTTCGAGTTTGGAACACAAATTTAATATAGTTTAAATGAATTAGTAATAGTTTTATACCAATTTTATTAATAGTATATGTACAAACTTACGTTCACACAAAATATATTAACTATAGCAATTTTTTTTTTACAATTTTTGACGGTTCGTTTCTTTGGAGAGTTTTTAAGTAATCAGGTGAAATTATGTAAACCAATAACAATATATATTTCAAAGCAACTGTTAATTTATAACCATTCTCGTAGAGTCATAGAGAATCGCTTTTTAAAGATTCGTGGCATTGGTTATTACTTACTAAAGATCTCTCAAAATACTTTCTAAAGATTTACCTTTGGTTTCAGGAACTAATATATATACAAAGAAAATTCCAATTGCAGATATTCCAGAAAATAACCAAAATGTACCGCTAGCACCTAGTGCTCCATTTAAATCTGTATAAAATTTGGTTACAAGGAAAGCCATTAACCAATTTAAAAGACCAGCACTACTTGCTGCTACACCTTTCACTTCTGGTGCAAAAATCTCAGCCATCATCATCCACGGAAGTGGACCAAAACCAAACGAAAACATGATAACAAATATACATATAGATACCAGAGGTAACCAAGTAACTGATTTAATATCTACCTCAATCTCCTGAAGATAGAAATAAACTCCAAGAGCAAACGTTGTCACAAACAGGCTTACTATTGATGCTAACAGCAATATTCGTCTACCTAAACGATCTACAACCAAAGTACTAATAAAAACAGCTACTAATTGCATTATACCAATAATAATCATAGAGACACCAGGTGACATGTCACTGCCAGCTTGAGAAAAGATGCTACTACCATAAAGTATAATAGTGTTCACGCCACTAAATTGTTGGAAAATCATGAGACCGTAGCCAATTATGAAACCTTTTACAGTCACTTTAGATTTGATCATAGTGAAAAAAGAAATTTTATTTCTTCGCTTTTCTTCAATGACTTCCAATTGACTATGTAATGCACCGTCTATATCATATTGCTCGCCATACAATTTAATTAAACTTTTTCTGGCAGCATCCTCATTTCCCTTTTGCAAATAATATGTTGGTGATTCTGGCATAAATAGAAAAATTACGAAGAAGACCAGAGGAGCAATGGCAGATATAATGGATAGTGTAAACATGTTTACACAAGTACCCAATACATATGACAAAAAAATTCCTACTGTAAGAAGCAATTGGAAATAAGATCCAAGGCTTCCACGAATTGAACTTTCAGATATTTCGGCTGTATACATTGGTGCAGCTACACAAAAGGCACCAGATGCAATACCAGTAATGAACCTACCAACATAAAACATAACTACGGAATTCGCTAAAATTATAAGTAGCCAACCCACAATAAAAGGAACCACCATCAATAACATTGAAGTCTTTCTACCAATTAAATCACTTAAAATCCCAATAGGTATACACATCACTCCAGCACCAAGTGTAGACAGTGATCCCATCCATGAGAATTCAGTGTTAGAAATGGAAAAACCATACTCTTTTGCTAGGTCTCTTCCATCAGTACCAGCAGAAGAAGTCCATGCTAAGACCATACCAGCTGCTAAAGCTCCCAGAGTTGAAGACAAACTGGCGATATATTGTGGTAGTTTCTTGGCCGGCACAGAATTGTTCTCCCCATTGGTAACCAACACATGCTGTGAAATTCCAAGGCTTTGTTTATTCATGTTGCACAGATCTCCTTCAATGTAAAACCTGGAAATATTTATATTAATTTTAATTACATCTAGACAATTGTTTGAAATCAGTGCTGTCCTTTGAAGGACAATAAAAATTAAAAAAACAACGAAGTGTTAATTTACTTTAAATTCAAACTAATCCTTAATGTAGAAACTAAATTCGGTAATTATTGCGGAAAGGTCATTATACTCCGATTTTGATGAAATTTAAATATGTTATAGATTTCGTCATTTTGAACAACTTTTTCCTTTTCCAATATTGGGGGGTCGCTTTTAGTTTTCGAGGTATTTGCAAAAAACTATTGCTAATACTGTATTGCATTTTTTTTGTTAACAATACATTAAATTCAATATAGTATTAGCAATAGTTTTTTGCAAATATGTCGAAAACCAAAAGCGACCCCCCTATATTGGAAAAGGAAAAAGTTGTTTAAAATGAAGAAATCTTAACATATTTAAATTTCATCAAAATCGGACTATAATGACCTTTTCGCAATAATTACCCTAAATTCTTTCTTCTGTCTCTTCTAATAACTCTTTGATTATTAATACATTAATGATTATAACATTACGTTATATATTATTGTTGTTATTACGTACCGTGTGATGTTATGTTACTGTGATACATAAATGTAGTTTAGTTTCTTATACCCCGAGAAATCTTCCAGTGTGGTGTCTGGGTTCACTTGAAGAAATACAATACTTATGAGGGTCAAATGTAGTCACTATCTTGACGTACATCCGTTTCTTATCAACGGTATGTCGGAATAAAGATTAAGCTTGATTTAATCGATGTACATGTTTATTACCTGGCTTTTAATTATTGACACAAATTCACTGACGACAAAGATTATCTGGCATTTAATTCTTGACACAAATTCACTGACCGCAAAGATTGCCTTTATATTATTTTACCAAGTTTCACATTAACCATACATATTAAAGAGAATACATTAGAATAGCTCAAACTAAAAAGAATTCCCTTATCTATTTGATAATTCTCTAATGTATATTACTCTTATCTACGAATGTTGTTCATCGAGAATTTGATAGAACTTGATAATCGTATATACTTTGGACTAAATGTAATCAATTTATCTTAGTTCGTACAATACAACAGTAATACAAAAAATGGCTAAAATATCTGATAAATATGTCAAAATAAAATGTACAACTAATTGATTGACTAAAGTGTTTACACACTTCTTTGGCTATTTCCATTTCTAAAAAGATTTATTTTAATCAGAAAATTGACATTCCAATAGTGAAATGATTTAACATTTTTTGTAAGATTTGCTAACATTTTTTGTAAGATTTACAAAGTCACTAATATCTTTCGTAAATTAGTTTGCAACATTGGGAAGTCATGATTAGTTTTTTCTAACACATGTTTCAAGTATTGACGATAGTTGTGTTCTATTTTCAAATTTTCTTCTATTGTGTCTTCACTTTTATACATCATTTTATAAATACCATTTTTTACATTATGCAACTGCTTTGCTTTTCTTTGCTTAAGAACCAGATTATGTAAATTCTGAAAAAAACATAAATAATCAAAGCATTTTAAAGTTATGTTGTAAATTTAATACAATTCAGTACATACATGATATTTTAGCATTTCCAGTTGTTCAATCTTGGTTTCTATATGAGAAATGTCTTCTTTTATATCTTGTAAATTTTGTCTACATTGAACTACTTGATTTTCTGAACTTTTTAATTGATTCTTTACTTGTTCTATTGTATCATCAGTTCGTCTTAAGACCTAAGAATCGTGTAAAAAAATTAGCTTAGAATTTTTTAATCGATTGATGAGATAAAGATGATGCACACCTTCACAAATTGTTTGATTTTTATACGTTGATCAGAGAGACGTTTGTGAATTATTACTTTTTCATTATGACTTTCTTTCGGATTTTTTTTAAATTTTCCAATTACTTTGTTAAATATAACGTCTCTCCTTGCCACACAGAGTTCCATGTCATGAACTAATTTTTCTTGTATTTTTCTTAGATAAGAAAGTCGCATTTCCATTTTATGTATTTCACTTTTCATTAATGCTACACCACCAGCACTATGTTCTTCCTTTATTTTTTTCACAGTTTCTTGTACAAGTTGTACCTTAAATATATCATCGCTGTTCTACATGTAAATGACAATTTCAAAAATATAGAATTATAATTTTACTTACCTTCTTTTCCCAAGACAAACTTTCTTCTTGCACAGATTTCAAATCTTCTTTTAATATTCCTTTCTCTGTACCTAAATTTGTTATATCACTCTGTAATTTTATAAGCTCTAATTCCAGTTCTTGAAACGAGAGAACATATTCGTTCTTTATTACACAATTTTTGTCTTCTAATTCCTCTTTCAAATCCTTTTGCATTACTAAACCTGAATTCATACGTAATAGTTTTTGTTGGAGAGAAAGTATGATTTTATTTACATGTGCTTCATCTTTCGTAAGCATGTTCAATGCGTATTCCAATTTAAAATTCTTTTGTCCCATTATCATAATTTCTTTATCCAGAATGTTTAATTCTTTTAATTGTGATTCTCTTTGTTGACTTAATGAAACCATAAAACCCTGTTGTCGCATCCAAAATTGTTGTGCTTTTTGAATATTTTGTAGAAGTTCCTGAATAGTTTTTTCTATGCTAATAATCTTTAAATCTTGTGGACCCATATCTTCGCCAACAGTTGGTGTAATCTGAAATTACTTATTTATGAACTATTTTATACGAAATTGGAAAAATCAAATAAATATAAAATATAAAGGTATATAACCTGTTCAATAAGTTTATTTATTTCTAGAAGTTTTTGTTGTTTTCGTTCAACTACTATTCCTTGTTTTTTCATCTCCTTTTGAAATTCGTCTATTTGCTTTTCCTTTTCTGAATTTTTTTGAGAAATGTCTTGTAATTCTTTCTTTTGGTTTTCAAGGATATTTGTAAATCTTTCTAATTCCAAAAGACTATTTCCATATAAATTTTCTGTACGAGCAAGTGAAACTTCCTGTTCCAATACAGCGTTTTTTGTATTTAACAATAATTCGTTTACATATTGTGCGGTTTTGTCAGACAAAATTTTTTCTTCTAACTTTTTAAATATTGTGTTCTCTAAATTTAATTTTTTCCCAACTATAATCTCAAATTTCTTGTTTACTTGTTCCTCTTCATTCAAACAATTCTGGTATTTCTGAAAGCAAATCATTTTGTAGTAATAATAATTAAAAATACTTATTTCTTCCAACATTTAAAAATGTTACGTACAGTCAAAGTAGTATCATAGTCAGACTGTATGTTTTCATTGATTTTTAATAAATTTAGTAACTGCCATTCGATATCTGCAATTTTTTCATTGTACATTGTTACTATTTTCGAAATCATTCTAATATCATTCTCTAAACGAAATGATAAGGATGTCAAATTTTCATTGATCTCCATCTCCTTTTCTGCTTCTTTTTTAACTTTCTGTACTTCCAGGAAAAGTGTATTGTATGACTTACGAACTTCTCTAAGAAATACATACTACATTATAATGTAGAACTATATAAAGTGAAAATGTACTAATCAATTTTATATAAAAATAGAAAATTGATTTCTATCGACTCTATTTAAGTGTTAAAAATCTGTAAAACGACATGTAACCTATTAGAAACTATTTTGTGATAAGATTATTTTAATAATTGTTAGTAGTGGTTTGGCAATAAAAAATTGGTTGAGAGACAACACCCTCATGAAAGTGAGTTTTTTAATATAAATATGCTTTCATTAGAGTTATGTATAATATCGCTCCCCCTCAAATACTACATGCTATATAAATGCATTTTACAAGTAGATGTAACTTTAGCAGGTTAATACAACAACTAATTTTACAACATCTAGTTACATTTCTCATGTATTGAAGCTAATATACAGAATGTATACTTAGTAACTCTACAATTGTAAGTGAATGAAGAATGAATTATAGAAAAATGGTAGTGTTATTTAGTGAAAGAGTCAAAATGATGATAGTTATTGTACAGCACTTTAACCTTAGTACATTTTGTGATAAAAGTAATTAACTTACTTTTAGAAATTTGAATAGAGGTTTTTAAAAGACTGAAAGAGTGATTCTGTACGCTGTACATGCTTTAAAAAGCTGTTCATGTTTGTACTTCCGTAACTGAAGGAATGTTAATTTTAAAAATTATAATACTTACTCATGTTGAAAATGTAGTTGATCATAAATACTATTTCTTTTATAAATACTCGTCACAACAGACTTCCATACATCATGCAATTCTTTGCGTTCTGCATATAAAGTCTCTAAATCTGTATTTACATCTATTATCATTCTAATAGTATCTGCTTTTCCTTTATTTTTAATTTGTAATTGCTCATCCAGATATGTTATTTCTTCTTCAACTTTCCAGATTTCTTCTTGCAATCGATACAAAATAAAATCTCGTTGATACTTTTTATTGATTAACTTCTTTCTCTTATTTGCATCTTGCAATGATATCTGTTTAGATAATTTTAAGTAATCATTTAAATCATTTTCCCACTTTGACAAATAGCTATAGAAAGTCAACAAATTTTTCAATTCTTGGGAACATTTTTTCTGTTTATTTTTTTCTTCATCTAATTTATTATGATTTCTTTTCAAAACTTCTTTAGCTTCGTCTATATTGTGGTCTTTTTTTTCTCTTAACAGTGTAATTTTAGACAAGGCTTCGAAATATTGGCTAATATTTGTATGTTGTTGGTCAACTTGTTGTTGCGTCTGATAAAGATCTACACCTTCTGATTCTAACTCTTTTTCTACTTGGTTTACTGACGCTTCCTAAAAATATACAAATTAGTCGTATAATAATATATGATAATACTATAATAACTTTATATTGTAATTACTATTAGAATTTTGTAATAAACCAAATTAATTGTAACATATTGCACACACATAAATGATTACACGTGAAAGCTTACAATACCCAGATTCATAAATTAACATACAACAGTTGTTCATACAACAGTAACAAAATTACTTTTAAAATTACTACTTGCACTACCACTAATTTCGTTACAGGCCCATCTGTCTGTACCATTTCATTTTACAGTAGCATTGTACACACAGCTTTTACTAGGAGAACTACTATATTTCGGTTATCACCTTTATTTATAAACGTATAGACTTTATTTTATTTTTAATAACATGATCTACAAGATAGTGATGGAATTAAAAAAGTAAAGATACACTTTTCAAAGAACAATTAAATCAAAGAAATTTTTATTTTCACTGAGTTAAAAACCATGAGGCAGGTAGCTGATCAAAGCTAAGTTTGGTATGAAGACCCAATGCGGACAATACATGTCATTTCCACTAAAGCGGTTAAATACTTGATAAAGAAGTTTGCACCTTATACTATTAGTTAATTCATTTCAGGACAAATAAACTGATATTCAGGACTATTAATATTAAGACAATCATTCTTAAGTAAGATAATAATATCGGTCACTGGTGACCACAATGGCTGTCAATATGTTAAGTTGCACTTTAGTTAATCAAATTAATTTGCTTAAATGACAAATAATAAAAATATATAAATTTGATGTAATACACATTTTACTTACAAGTTCAAGTATTTCTTCAGAAAGTTTGTTATTAACATTTAATAAATGTGTATGAAGTGTTTTTTGAAATTTTTTCATTAATCTATCATCTGGATCCAGTACATTTAATGAAGATATGTCAGGTAAATCCATTTTTTTATACAACTGTTATTTGGTTTAGAAATTATTTTTCCTGTACAATAAAAGATGTAGTATTCAAATGCACAAAACTATCTATACTTTAATTGTATTCCACGTTCGTATTACGTACTACAGTAATTAAACTAATGCCGGTTGCTATAACAACATTGAATCCAGTTGAATCACAGAATAGGAATAGGTATTTTGATCAGAGTGGAATGAGAGTGTTCACGCCCGGGTTTTGGCCACTGATATATGTATATTCAGTGGTTTTGTTCATTTATTAGGGAAACAGCATTGGACTGTTGTGTCCATCAGCCGGAGGGTATGTTGTACAGACTGGTACAGACCAGTACAGACGGACCTAAACAAACCTAAAGGACTGAGCGTAAAGTAGATATATGGACGAGAGGGGGCGTAGAGAGGCATTGGCATGGGCCTACTGTGAAGCGTGGCTCAATGGTGTGCGTGCGTATCCTTACATGAACACAATACGACGTTTAAAGGGACAGAAAATCTAACAATGTGCATTTTGACCTGAAAACAGTATGAAATCTTTTACAATTTTTCCTAACCAAATGGTTCCTCTCAAACATTTTCTGTTTTCAAAGTGTAGAATACATTCATGTGTAACATAAGAACATGAACAATAATTTACAATGCTACAAACAATTTTCCGGACGGATTTTTAATTTTAATTTGTTGCGAACGCAAAGTTGTGTTCTTGTGTATTTTGATACACAGGTTCTTGGCATGAATGTTTTCCGTCGTCGCGAAATCAAAAGGGTACGCTTGAGGGGTACCTGTTTGGGGTTGCGCGAGGCTACCTTATTTAGCATGGTGGCGCATAGGGATTTCCAAATTACAGGTAAATCCGCTATTATTCTATTGAAATTGTTTTTTCTAAAGACAATGCATTGTACCATGGTACCATTGAACTAAATACATCTGGCGGCGATCGGTGCAAAAATTTTACCTTTTTATAATTGTTTCCTTTCTACGGCACAGTTGTGGCTTGAGACTCAACAGTGATTATCCTGTCGTGCCGATTGTAGCGTTGGATTTATTTACTGTTAGAAGTGCGAGGCTTTTAATTTTTCATAAGCATCTTTTTGTTTTTAATATAAAGTGTGAATGTCGTGTGCTGAACGGTGAACACAGGTAACCAAAGTATAATAATACATTTTTTGTGTAAAAAATAGTAGTTAGAATAGAACTTTGAATACAATGGAGCATCATAAAGATAAAAGAGTTCGCTATAAAAGGTGTTCCCACAGTAACTGTTGTATTAACAGCAGACAACGTCCTGATGATAGCGCTTTTCATTCTTTTCCAGTTGATAGTACCGAGAAATGTTTTATGTGGTTAATGAATTGTGGATTAGATCATTGGATGGAAATGACCAACAATGAGTTGAAGAAGAAATATATATGCAGTCAACATTTTTCAAGAAATAGCTTTTACGCGTCGGGGAGGTTACGGAAAGATGCAGTACCTAGTTTACATATATTCCGCGGGTGATGTTAATAAAAATGTAGTCGATTTATCTTCTGATGCAATTCTCATTTCTCGAATAAAAGAACAATCAGAACGGCAGAAACTTGAAGAGAAATTACAGCAAGTGAAGGATACGTAAAATATTCTTCGTGTGCAGTTAGCAGCGAAGTGTAAAGTATTAAAAAGAATAAATGAAAAACTTTCTTTGGGTGATACTAATATTAGTGACTCATGTCTGAAGAAAGCTAGCGTAAGGTTGTTAACGTAAGGAGATTTCTTTCCAATACGCTCTTTTTACAGCGAACGGGCAGAAGAGAGCCTCTTCACGATCGCGCTCTTCGATGATTTTCGGATATGTTGAAAACTCATAATCTGACAACGTTGCATACTTTAGACTTGACAACGCTGTAGAAGTTTGACGAGTCGAACTCGAGTCGCACTGGATCTCGTTCACGAATTCACCGTTCTCGAAGCGTAGAGGACGCTACAATCACTGCCATTTTAAGGTGACGGTACTACAGATTCCTATGGCCACCAAGTCCCGTACGATGTCCAGTCTATTCTTATATCTCGTCTGTGCCGTAACGAAACTACAAGGTGTATAGAGAACGTCCAGCGGATGGATCTGTCCGTCGCTTCACACTCAAATCCACCCCTAACGAGGGCAAACAGGTACAGCCAAATCGCCGGCAGGACACATAAATGTGGGCTGAGCGACGTATTCGACTGTCTGAGTGAGCCTGCAAGAGGTGCCGCGACAATATGAGCGGCGAAACAAATCGCTATCCAACGCCGCTATTTACGGCGCGAATAAAGAAATTAAAAGATTTATAAAATGGTTAGAATACCACCTATACCTCTGAAGTTCGTCGCACGAGTGAACTTCAGACTCTCCCTAAACTCTTCGCGATTTATAACAAATTTCCTGTACGCCACAGGTGGAATATTGAATTAATTCGACGATTAGAAAAATCTTGCTCGCTGCAAGTATAAATGTAGGAGTGGATGGGAAGGGGATGGTGAGAGTAAAAATGGCTGATTGGGAACAAAAAAGGAAAGTAATAGAAGGGAAAAATAAGCTAAGAGGTCGGAAAGAAAGGATAGGGGATGATTTGATGGAGGAGGAGAGGAGAACAAGGTGGAAGATTGAGAGGGAGGCTGAGAAGGAAAGAATGAAAGGAAGGAATGTGCAGGTGGGATATATGAAAATATGGGTAAATGGAAAGATGAAACGATGGGATGAGATAGAGGAATGCTGGATGGAGCAACAGGGAAACGAATAAGCAAGGATTCGGGGGGAGGGGAGGGTGGAAAGAGGAAGAACGAAGAGTATAGAATAGGATTTTGGAATGTGGCGGGTTTAGGGAATAAGGAGGAGGACTTTTGGAAGGAAATGAAGGAATGGGATGTTATAGTAATGACGGAAACGTGGGTAGAGGAAAAAAGGAATACGGAGGGAGGGGGAAGTGGGAACAGGAAATCAAAGAACGCGAAAGTAAATGCGGAAGGAAAAAAACTTTGTAGGTATTTGGGAGAGAGAGGGTGGAAGATATTAAACGGGAATGTGAAGGGGGATGAGGAAGGGGAATGGACCTATGTAGGGGGAGAGGGAATTCGGTAATCGACTATGTGATAGGGAATGAGGACACAAGGGAAGGAGTGGAAAAGATGAAAGTTGGGGAAAGAACGGAGTCGGATCATATGCCCACAACAGTATGGATCAAGGGGAGTAGGGGAGGGATGAGAGGGGGGCAGAGGGGAAAGAGGATAGTTGAGGTAAATTGGTCGGAAGAGGGGGTGAAGGAATTCAGAGAAAAGTTTGGAAAGAGAGCAGAGGGAGAGGGGGAAGTAGGAGTGAAGGAGGACTGGAAAGGGTTGAAAGAAAAAATAAAGGCGGTAATAAGGGAGATGGGGAAAAAGGAAAAAGGCAAGAAGAGAGGATGCCGGGAGGAAGTAAGGAGAAGAGATATGAAGGGAGGGTTAAGGATCGGGTGGGAGAAGGAGAGAGGGGAATTTTTTGAGGAGAGGGAATGGACAAGACAGGAGAGGGACGAAGTGATGGAGGAAAGGAAAGAGTCAATAAGTGAGGAAATGGAAAGAAGAGATAGGAAGCTACAGAAAGAGGAAAGATGGGAGCGGATAGAAGGCTCCAGGTACAATAAGTGGTATGGGATGGTGAAAGGGGAGGGGATACCGGGATATTTGATGAAAGGATGGGGGGAGAATAGGTGGCAGCGGGTAGCTAGGTTTAGGTTGGGAAATGAGATGAGGGGGGGAGGTATTGGTTGGATGAGGAGTCGAGAAAGTGTAGAGGCTGTGGATGGGTGAATGAAACGTGGGAGCATGTGTGGGAAGTATGCATGAGAGTGGATGAAGAAAGAGGATGGCAAGAGAGGGTATGGGAGGTGTTGGACGATGAGGGGGGAGGGGAGGTGTGGGTGAGGAAGGTGGAAGAATGGAGAGAGGGTTTGATATGAAAGAGTTAGGTTGGACGACAAGCAACCGGAAGATGGGGACCAAGGATAGGATAAGGGGGAATTATTAGAGTATAAGGAGGAGGAGTAATAGCGTAATTTTAAGTATTGTAAATAGTGTAAATAGCGAATTCTTTGGTTCTTTCTCGCTCTCTCTCTCTATATATCTAGTATAAATTTAGAATATAAGATAGAATCATAAGATAGATATAAGACTAGCTGTAGGAGCGGGATGAGGAGGTAAATCGGGAGATGATGTAAAAATGTTAAGAATTGTAACCCTTAGGGGAATCAATAAAGTTACACACATACATACAATAGACGTTTTATCAACATTGTATGTGCCTCGCTAGCGGGCGTGCATCCAGGTGTCTCTATAAGAACCCTAAATCTCCAGATACTTAAAGATTCAACATGTCGTGACGTCACGCGGCCTACAACGATTTCTGATGGGCAACATGCTGCCGAATAGCCCAAAGTACGCCTCAATATCGCAAAAGTAGGCTGTCTCTATAGTCAAGCGCACTAAATTTATCTTTCATTTAGTGGACGTGTACTCAAAACTCCTACTTTTGCGTTTTTTCGCCATGAAAAGTGGCTCCGCGGAACCTTGAGACAGCTTGAAATCTCGTACCAGTTTCCTCTCTGCTCGTATACGTGTAGGCTAATCTAGCGGAGTGGGTGTGTGCCACCCATTCTCATTCGAGCTTCCCCCAGCGGCCGCTTGGAGCGCTGCGCGCAGGATGACTCGTGCTGTCTGGGATATACAGTGGCGTGCAAAAGTATCCGGTCACTCTTTAAAAACGAATAACTTTTTCAAAATTAGTTCAAACGGCTTTTTTTGAGACGTTAGACACATTAGTTTACTAGATACCGTGCAAATAATTTTTCTTATAAATTGCTATTGATCGGAATTGCGACGAAAATAGCAAAGGTCACGATTTTTAACTTTTTAATCTGTGCTTGTAACAAAAATTTAAAAGACGCGTTTTATAAGTCTAAGTAAGTTATGTACATGTACAAAGTATCATCGAAATCGGTTAACGTCGTTATGAGTTACAAACATTTAAAGGTGATTACATAAGGACAAAATTCCCTGGAAAGACCGAAAATCTGCGACTTTCACCCTTAATATCCCATCTTGAAATGTTCGTAGCTTATAACAACATTAACCGACTTCGATGAAACTTTGCGCATGTATATAACCTATGGAGATCTACAAAAGGTATATTTTAAATTTTCATTACAGGCACTGATAAAAAAAGTTAAAAATCATGACTTATTTTTTTCTTCACAATTTCGACCATTAGCAATTTGTATAAATAATTATTTACACGCTACCGAGTAAACTAATCCTTCTAACATCTCAAAAAAACACAAGTCGTTTGAATTAATTTTGAAAAAGTTATTCGTTTTTAAAGGGTTGTCCGGATACTTTTGCACGCCACTGTATGTCCAAATAAATTATTTAATTTAATTTAAAATACATATATCATCACACTTATGAACTCCGTTAATTCCAACTACTCAAATTAAATTAATCTAATTCGAATTATTTATTCATTTGCAAACAAATTACTTCTTTTGTAGATTTAATAAATTTAGATATTGACTCTTTAAGGATTTACTCTGATCTGTTATTTACAAAAGAAATCCGTTGATTCGAAACAAGTAATAAAAGAAGTAATATTTACAGCGTGTCTTAAAAATAATTTAGCAATTATCAAACAATCATTATTGACGTTATCGGTAACATAGAAAACTAACAACATGGTTAAAATAGAAATTTTCATTATCGACAACCGCCACAAGTAGGTTCTGATCCAGACTACAATTAGACTAGAAGGCAGCACTGTACTGGGAACACCGAAACTCCGTGCGTGAGCACTCTCATTTTCTTCTCTGTTTGTGGCTTTACATAATTTTCAGATTTTTATGTAACAGAAGAAGAAACAAGTAACACCATCATTGCAACATTATGGGTTTAATCCGGTTAGTACGAGAACTAAAATTTAAGGATGCGGAGCGGTTATGGTATTCTATAATATTTTCTACACACAATAAAACTGAAGCTTAATTGAAGATGTTCTTAGGTTCACGGTAAAAGCTACCATTGTCGGTGGTGTTGTATATTACACCTGTCAAGAAGGATTATGGTCAAAATCAGAAGAAACAGCTAAATTGTATGAAAAATTATATAATAATATTGCTCCATATGTCAGGCATAATATTTCACAAGAAATAATATATGAGGTAATGTAATACTTATTTCATGATTGTGTTATATTTATAAAATTACTTTTGGTTACATACTTTCTGCGATGAATTTCAGATATAGTGTAAATCATTCATAATATTACTCATTAAATATTTTTTATATAGGCTAATCGTCTACCGAGTGTCGACTGCATGGTAAATTGTACAAAATCATATTGGAACAGAGGAGTTATGACTTCAATGAGATTTATTTCTAACTTACCTAATCATGTATGTGATGGAGCAAGCAATCTTTCTGAAACTATACAAAAATATTTGAAGGAACAAAGTCAATAAATTAAAAATTCAATTTTACCTGACATTGTTAGTGTCAGTCTTTATTTAAATTATATAGTGAATTTATTTTGTATATATCAATACTTTTACAATATTTAGGTTTATTTTTCTCTATAAATCTTTAACTGTTCCAACATAGAATGCTTTGTATAAGAATATATGTGTTCATATGTTACTAATAAAGGTATTTGAAAAAGATTAAACTTTCATACCTTTATTTATAGATCTATTCACTGTAATCATTTCTCAAGCAACACAAGGAACTTAATTTGTATGTACTATGGTTAAAAGTGGAAGCCGTTTTACTTCTAACCATTATATAAAGAAGACCAAGGTGGGCAAAGGTAGGCCAGGAGGATCCCTGGTCAATCCCGAGATAGACCTGGACCAGAACCCATCCATTCCTGTCAGATTGAACTAGCACAAACCCTGTCTGCCCAGACCAATCACCCAATGTATTTTTTTGCCTCACCTGGACCGTGTCACGTTCAACGCTACTACATAAACAGAAGGTTCTGATTGCGATCGTCACGTCGCACAGTGGTCCGGATTGGACAATCATGACCCATTTTGTTATAACTTTTGAACCAGTAGACATATTGCAATGAAATTTCCACTAAAAATATTTAAAAAATGGTAATTTTTAACTATAGGTAATTAAACATTTTTTGAATATGTTAAACAATAATTTTTTATTAATTTTCATTGATATTTTTTATTTAAAACAAAATTTTTTAAATATAGTCTTACAAACTATTTTTTACTTTCTAAATATGTGTTTTTTATATTTATGTTTCATACATGTAACGTTTTATGGAATCCGTAAAATATAAATTCGAGAAATCTTGTTGCAATCAATACATACAAAAATTACCGAAGAGGTAAAAACGAATCACAAGCGTGTCAAAGATATTTTTTATAATAATTTATAATAATTATAATATTTTATTGGAAAATCGTGAACCATGTTCGTGTAATTTTTAAATCGTAAAAGATATTAGCATGAAACTTGAAGTGGATAA
Organism: Sphecodes monilicornis; assembly: GCA_913789915.3. Lineage (NCBI taxonomy): Eukaryota > Metazoa > Arthropoda > Insecta > Hymenoptera > Halictidae > Sphecodes > Sphecodes monilicornis. The sequence continues at coordinate 21,469,712 of OU565298.1, read as the reverse complement.
TGTGGAAATGTCAGGGTATGGATAGGTTAAAGAAAAATTGTATCATCGTTATTGTTGATGTTATTGCTATAATTATATTAATTATTTATTAATTATAATGCTTCTGCATCGAAGTCCTTAACTTTTTTAACATGTGACTTCATTCTTATACTAGATATATATGGATCTAATGTTAAAAGAAGTCGATGTAATATGTTTCCGTTTGTGGATATTCACGAGGTTTTCCGGGTGTTTCTACATCTTATTCTTTACGAGTTTCCTGAGCCTCCTTTGAAAGTTGACCTATTGCACAGTTAAGATACCTACAGACATTGCATGCAATGCATTTTTCTGTCTACGGTTCTGAATTACCGACTCTGTAGAAAATGTCCTAGTACGATAGCGGACTCTATCGAAATGGAACGGTCAGGTGGTGAACTACATGAGGTTGCAACACATACAGTGTGTGTCTGAGGAGGCTCGATTTTACAGCGTTGTCAGCTTTAAAACACAATTGTATTCGTACAAAAATACTCCACGTATTATTCACTTGTGCCGCCTATTTTTTTACAGGACTTCGTACCCCCTGGTAAAAATTTGGCGAACATGATAAAGAAGTTTGTATCCGACAAAGACGAACTTATGCACATTTAAGAAGAGAAAGAAAGACAGACACAGAGCTGCTGAACACTGTGCACACTCGACAGAAAATTTATTAGTAACACACTTGTGAGGAATTGTTTACAAATATTTGCAGTTAGGAAATATAGAATAGACCTTCAGCTACATTCACATATAGTTTATCGTCACATTTTATTTCTGACTAAATAGTTATAAACAATTATTCTAAGTCTCGTTCTAAAATAAACTCAAATAATTTAACCGATCTCTGGTAAAAAATAATCTTCCTTGTGATCGGAGGATCTAGAATGATGTCTCAGCTACATTTCTGTTGCAGTTTTATGTAGATTCGACGCCTAGTTAATTAGTTATTTACGATTTCCAGAGAGGTGACACAACGATTTGTGTGTTTACCTTTGACAAATACTCGGACTCTCCTTGTCTTACTCATTGCGGGCGTAGAAGATAGAAGTTACCTCCACAAAAATTGTTGATAAATTACTTCAGGTAATTTTTATAAATATTAGCTCTCGAAGAATATAGAATGGACCTTCGGCAACATTCATGTATAGTTTTCAATTCAATTCTGGAAGAGATTAATTAGTTATAAATAATTTTTGTTACTCTTGTTCTAATGAAACTGTGCATACTAGTGAGAATTGAATATCTTGTATACTACAAATGTTCATGCATAAAAGTTAATCCGTATCTCGAGTACTATTAGCTATTTTTACTAAAAAATTGGGTGGTAAGGTAACCAAACATATAATCGTTGTAATCGGTAAACAAACAGAGATAATAAATTCATTAATTACATTTTTTCACTATAATTATGCTTAGTAATATTCATGTATCATAAATTATTCTGGATCTCGAGTTTTATTACTTACTTATACTAAAAAATTAGATGGCAAGATGGTCAAGGGAGTGTTTGTCGACATCATCGACAAAAGGAATTGTTACAAATATTAACCAGCTAGAGACAATAAATTTATCAGTAAATTGTGTTCGATAAATTAATGCTCGCGAATATTCATGTGTCAGAAGATATTCAATATCTCGAGTTACATTAGATATTTTTACTGAAAAATTAGATGGTCAGATAGTCGAAGGAGTGCTTATCCACATAATTAGCAAAAGGAATTGTTATAAACATTAAACAGCCAGAGATAGTAACTTTATTAATTACATTTTCTTGATATAATATTGTTTGGTAATGTTCATGTGTTAAAAATTACTCTGTATCTCGAGTACTATTAGCAATTTTTACTTAAAAATAAGATGGTAGATGGTCAAGAGGATGCTTGTCGACATCGTTGGCAAGAGGAATTGTTATAAACATTATACAGCCAGAAATAATACATTTATCAATAATTATTATCACGGCGATCGAGATCTATCAAAATTAGTTGGGGTGAGGAGCGTTGCGCTTCGCTGCGCGCTGCGCATCACTGCTTACCTAAGCCCGCGGAGCGCGCTCAGTCAGTCAGTCGGGCCGGGGGCTCCGGCAGGAGCGGACGAGCTCCGGGACCAGGAGAGTCTTCGGCTACCTTGGGGTTGACCAGGGGTCCTCCAGAGGTACCCTGGCCTCCTGCCTACCTTGGGGATGACCATGGGTCCTGCAGCAATGGTCTACCCTTGCCTACCCCGAGGTCGTCCACCGAGTGGTCATCCAGTGGACATCCGTCTCTTCAATGCTGTCATCGTTTACCTTGGGTTCTGAGCCGGTCCAGTTTCAGTATCCGGCATGATGTCAGTACCATGCTGATCGGTTCAGAGGGGGCAATCACTGCAATGGCTTCGCATCTTTGAGTGAGTCATTTCGTCACTACCTTATCACTATATTCGTCTGTAGAAGTAGTAGTATAGAGTAGTAGTAAAGTGCGAAAGTAGTTAGTTGCATGCATGGGCAGGCCTCGCCGCCCCAACGATCAGCCGAGATGGGAACGTCCGCGATTTGCACTAGCGTTGCGTGAAAACCACGCGTTGAATTTAGTCGATTTTGAACAGAGATTAAAGCTAACATTACGGTATAGATTGTTTAGAGCGCAGCGTTGCGAATCACAAATAGTCGCGGTTCAAAATTACATTTCATTTTGATAACTGCGCTTTTAAAGTTCTTATTGTTGTTGTTTTACATATAATCTAAAGTAATCGTTTTTTGGATCTCTGTTCGTTGAATTAGCGTTGCGCACCAAAAGTTCGCGTTTGCTTTCGAGTCTTTCGACTTTTCAGGCGCCCATGCTCGAGCTGCAACGATCAACTGTGAGATGGGCTCATCCGCGATTTCGAGTAGTGTTGCGAAACAAATTGTCACACGCGTTTTACTACTATCAATTTTTAAAGTTGATCAAATGCCTATTTCATGTTGCGAATAAATAGTCGCGATTTGAAGTAATTCTAGAGACACCGATATAGAATTTTAGACGTAACAGTTCTTTTCTTATTTAAATAGTATTTTGAATTTCAATTTGTTGAATTAGCGTTGCGCATCAAAAGGATCGCGTTTGTATTAGAATGATTCGATATTCCAGGCGCCTATGCTCCAGTTGCAACGATCAACTGTGAGATAAGAACATTCGCGATTTTAAGTAGCGTTGCGAAAGAAATTGTAACACGCGTTGTAATAGTATAAATTTTCAAAGTTGACTTACTGTCCAGTTAATGTTGCGAATAAATAGCCGCGATTTAAAGTAGTTTTAGAAGTACCGATCTAGAATTTTAGACCTTAGAGTTTTAAATTTGTTATGTAATTTGTAAGAATGGTAATACTTAATTTTGTAAGACTTTCAAAGTTCAACTTTACCAAATTGATACAATATTTTTATCTACAAATTAATATTTTTATCTACAAATTAATATTTTTCAGGAAATTGATATTTTTTCAGGAAATTGATATTTTTTCAGGAAATTGATATATTTGTCTTGAAATTGATATATTTGTCTTGAAATTGTTATTCATTTCAGGAAATTGTTATTTATTTCAGGAAATTAATATTTATTTCAGGAAATTGATATTTATTTCAGGAAATTGATATTTATTTCAGGAAATTGATATTTATTTCAGGAAATTGATACTTATTTGAGGAAATTGATATTTATTTCTGGAAATTGATATGTATTTCTGGAAATTGATATGTATTTCTGAAAATTGATATGTATTTCTGAAAATTGATATGTATTTCTGAAAATGGATATTTATTTCTGAAAATGGATATTTATTTCTGAAAATGGATATTTATTTCTGAAAATGGATATTTATTTCTGAAAATGGATATTTATTTCTGGAAACTGATATTTTTATCTTGAAATCAATATTGCTCGGATCGGAGTTCCCTCAGGGACTCACTCACGGGATGGGGCCCGTGAGTGGGTACGGGGACTCGCGTCCCCGGTGGCACCCGAATCGCCTATAGGTCGTTGCGTCCACAAATCATTAGATTTGGGCTCGATGTGGTTCCGATTTTGTTTCGACTTTGTTTCGTCTGGTTTTCGATTTGGTGTCGATTTTGTGTCGATTTTGTGTCGATTTTGTTTCAACTGGTTTTCGATTCTGTTTCAACTGGTTTTCGATTCTGTTTCAACTGTTTTTCGATTCTGTTTCAACTGGTTTTCGATTCTGTTTCGATTTTGCTTCAACTGGTTTTCGATTCTGTTTCGATTTTCTTTCTATTGGTTTTCGATTCTGTTTCTATTTGGGTCGTTCATCTTGCTCTTGTTAGTCAGAACGAACGAAGAAAATTCATCAAAGGAAGAAAATTCATCGAAAGAAAAAAATTCATCGAAAGAAGAAAATTCATCGAAGGAAGAAAATTCATCGAAGGAAGAAAATTCATCGAAGGAAGAAAATTCATCGAAGGAAGAAAATTCGTCGAAGGAAGAAAATTCGTCGAAAGAAGAAAATTCGTCGAAAGAAGAAAATTCGTCGAAAGAAGAAAATTCATCGATCGAAAAGGAATCATCGAACGAAGACTCCAGATTATTTATAAATTAGTTTTAGTGCGTGCGTTAGTTATTAAGATTGTATATCGTCGTTGTAATTATGTCGAGTAATTATTGCCGTAACTTGACTTTGCTCGCTCCGTTTTCTGACTCTGACACAGCCTTCTGCTGTGTCGGCCTTGCTTGCAGGTTCTGAGCTGGTCCAGTTTCGGTATCCGGCGTGAAGTCATTGAGAGGGATGTCTAAGAGACTCGTTCACTCGTCTTCTGACGATCCCCTGTGTTAACGTAATCCTGGACTAGTCATGTTAACGCTTGCGTTCTCATGGCCCCCAGTTGCGCCAGAAACCGTTTGAGCGCATCTCTTAGCCATCTTTCTTGGTGATGGAGTGACGGGTATCGGGCCGGTCGGCTCAGGACTTGTAAGCACTGATCGCGTCGCGTTACCCTTGAACCAGAGCCTTCCGCCTGATTCGCCCTTGATCCCTCGTGGAGACTTCTTCTCCGATTCACTCTTTGCCCCGCAATAATTACTCGCGTACGCTAAATGGAAAAGAAGTCTTTTCCGTGAAAAAAACTATTTTTCCATTTAGCGACCTGCGAACTTAATTTCTAAGAATCGTCGTTGTAAGAAAGGGAGACAGAACGAAGGAAGACTTCGTTCTGACTCTCTTTCGGGTCTCTTGTGCAACAACCTCCTCGTGGTGAGACCTGGGCAATCGATATTATCCACAATTCGCAAAATGCTATATCTTATAAATTATAGTATCTTGCATGTAGTGGATAATATCGAGCTAATAGCTGCACATTTAGAATTTGCATAAATATGTATTTCATAGTAGAATGTAAGACTTTTAATACTTTCTTCCTTTTCCTATGTCCCAGCTTCAACAATTATTTTCAATTAATAATCCAATTACAAAGTTTTCGTTTCAGAATACATGTAACTCTTGCTCTCGTGAGCGAGTGTTAAATAGATTTGCACTCCTGCAGTAGATTGTAGGTTCTGATGTAGTCTAAATATGATGTACGTACTGAGATGTACGTTACATATCGCATATTATTTCGACATTGAAACATTATTTTATATTCAAATTAAATAATTGGTTGAAACTAGTTCTTATCCAGACTAAAAGTTAGTTCTGATTCATGTGTTAGAGGGGGGAAAAAGATGAGGCAGGACCTGTTCCATGTTGCCGCATTACCGTAAAGAAAGTAAACTATTGGTTTAAAGTGTACAAAACTATTATAATATACATTCATTAGTGACACGAGTAATAAAAATAATATTACGTATAGAAATCAAATTAATTTTACTACAATTCGTATTTTTGTAATACATTCTTCATAAATATTATTTTCATCGTTCAAATACACGCGCCGTATGCATTAGTAGCCTCCAAAACTCCCGTACTAAAAATAAAGTATACGGAATATTCAGTTCTTGCTAATACCACCGACGACATCCAGCCCCCGTGTATTCGGTGTCGCCGAAAAGTGGGCTCTGGTGGGCTCTCAAACCGGTCGGTAACGGGTCCGATGGCATCGCCGGTGGTTTCGTGGAATGGATAAAGTAGACTTATGAAGTTCCACGGTACTAAAAGTTCCGCGCTCTCTACCTACATAGAACATTTACTCGTCAACTGCGCACGACTGCATGAGTGGCGTAGAGGTAAATGGATGTAATACCTTAGGTAATAAATAAATTAAGACTGTCATTATCCATTCTGTGATTTCTTGGAAAATAATTACATATTGTTGTATAAATTCATTAAATTCTTATCGCCTATTTATTTTCCTTATTGTTCAGCATTGGAATCACTGTTTTATAATCGATAGCCTGTAGATGTAGGAATTTATAAAATATCAGAATTTACACTTAATTTAATTAATGGGATATTTATAAAATAATTTTTCTTAAAGAAAAAATATTCTGTAATAATTATAGAATAAAAAGGAAGAATAAATACAATCTACAAGAAACGATCAAATTCAATCGTTCTTATCGAGATCCTTAGTAGAAAGCAGAAACGTAATTTTTATTACTTATTTTTCCGATAATACCACTTCTAATGCTCGACAGCACTGTCTGCAATTATTAAATGCAATTATTTTGATCAGAGAAATATGACATATATGATGGTAAAAGTCTCCTAAAAGATTAACTAAAAATGAAAAAGTGTCATCATTGCATTACTGTTGCCTCACCGATGTTATGTACCTCACCTGTACATAATGACCATACACCTGTATATGATCCGAATTATATCGTGTTTGGTATCATTTTAATCAGAACAATGCCACAAATCTATTAGCAAAAGTCTCATAAAAAAATAAGTAATATTAAAAAGCTATTCCTTGGTAATACATTGTGAGGACGCGCGAGCCTTTGAACTGTGCCGCCGACTGCGACTCTCCGCGTCTCTTTCTTTTCCATACGCTATCCTTCCTCGCGCCCGAAACTTTAATTGTCTATTACACAAGTAAATATCATCGGAATTATATCACATTTGGTATGATTTTTATTAGAAAAATTCCACAAATATGGTCATCGAAGTCCCATAAAAAAATAATGAAAAATAAAGAAGTTGGAAATTCGGATTAGGTATGTTTACATTTCTCGGTGACCGAGTCCTCTCGAGCTCGGCTATCCTTCTCTACGTTCGGCAAACCTCAAACAATGATATTCCTCGCGTATAAACTAGGGCTGTTACTTTTCCGAAGCTTCGACTCTTCGAAGCTTCGAAGGATTCGAAGGAACGAAGGGAACTTCGAAGGTGATGAAAATCAAAGTTTCGCACCTTCGAACCTTCGAACCTTTGATTCGTTTCCAGTTAACGGATAAAAGAAATAAATTTTCATAATTTGTTTCTATATTCGCCATCTGAATTATTTCAATAATTTATTGTTAAGATAATATATTTATAATTTGAATTATCTTTTCGATAGCACATTGTTAAAATAATTGTTTAAATAAATAAATTTTATAATTTGTTTCTATATTCATTATTTGAATTGTTATTTCAATTATTTATTGTTAAAATAATTGATTAAATAAATAAATTTTTACAATTTGTTTCTATGTTCATTATTTGAATTATTTCAATTATTTATTGTTAAAATAATGGTTTAAATGAATAAATTTTCATATTTTGTTTCTATATACATTATGTGAACTATTTCAATAATTCATTGTTAAAATAATTATTTAAAGAATGTACAAGTATTTACATAATGAATATAGAAACACATTTCTATAGATTATAAAAACTGTAGATTATAAATTTGTATACTCTATAGAAACGTGTTCCTATATTAATTATGTAAATACGTGTACATTGTTTAAACAATTATTTGAACAATAAATTATCGAAATAATTCAAATAATGAACATAGAAACAAATTGTAAAAATTTATTTATTTAATCAATTATTTTAACAATAAATAATTGAAATAACAATTCAAATAATGAATATAGAAACAAATTATAAAATTTATTTATTTAAACAATTATTTTAACAATGTGCTATCGAAAGAAAAATTCAAATTATTATACTACAAACGTCCCTGCGCAGATCCGTGTTGTGGACCATTATCGATGAAATACTGTACATGGTAAAGTTGTGTGGCTTCGTGTAAGAATTACAGATGTGAAGACAGATTTCAAATATCACCTGTTGTTGCAAGAATACATTAAATATCATTCATTATTCACACGTTATTGTAATTTTTCAAGCATTTCCAGTGCTCTGACAAAAAATGTTTCTGATAAAAATTTACTCGGTAGTCACTCTTCTATAAATTTCAATATAAAAAATTAAATGTAAAACGCCCCGCCCCAGAATTACGACCAGCCTAGGCGTCACGTTGACGCACCAGACCCCGGAAGGCGAAGCTCGAAACAAGGTGGAAGCCGAAGGACTCGGGAGGGCAGAATACTTTGACATTGCTTGCGAAAGCATCGACGAACTCCGAGCGAAATTGTATTGATACGCACTTTTACGGTAGTTTTGGACACGTACGATCTGAGTTCTAAGACATCTGCATGCCTTACATAAAACAATTTTTTTTATTCGATAAAATTGTAAGGTCTCCTTGATTTTCTAATCGTCACTATATATTTTTTACTTAATAATGTTATTGCTGACGTCGGGCTGAATTCAACGACTACAATAGTTGTGAACAGCTAATTCCATTGTGCGACGCGCGACGCGGCGAAAATCGAGCAGTCGAACGCGAAGGCTTAAAAGTAGGATTCTCCGCGCTCTTTCTTTCCTATACGCTGTCCTTCCTTGCACCCGAACCTTTCGCCGTTCATTACACGAGTAAATATCATCGGAATTACATCATATTTCGTATCATTTTCATCAGAAAAATGCTACTAGTATGTTTGTGAAAATCCGATAAAAAAATAATGAAAAATAAAGAAGTTTTGTTGTTTGATTAGTAGTGGTCTCACACCGATATACCCGCCTCGTATTGTGTTACACTCCTCGGCGACCGAGGCCCTCGAGCTTTACTCCGTCCTTTTCTCCGTTCGGCATGGGATCGCGGAACAGTCTCTCTTGAACGCTGAATGTCTTATTTTATATCTAATCTAATCTTATTTTATTTGTCAAAATTTAACTTCCTATTTAAAATATTTTTTTATAATTAAATTTGGAATATTTTCTCTTTAAAGGACCTACTTAGAGCAGTCCCGTTTTAATGGTTTTCGGTCAATCAACCGTATTTAATTGCATGCAAAAATATTGAAAAAATCTGACGAATTGCGATTATCGACATATGTATATATTTAAGAATTTTTGCTGATTTTTCGGTTGAAAATCTTATTTAAAAAAAAGGAAAACATAAGAATTCGAAAATTTCAGGTTTCTTTGGAAATTGAAAAAGGACATCGAACAAATTTTTACGGTAGCAACATATCTAGAAAGAACTTCGATTTATGAGAGTGCACAGTTTATTCGATCCCTGCTCTGGTTATTGGGCGATACATTGTAACGCGTGTGCCAATCTTTGACTGCTCGGTCTTCGGTATAGCATTCGAACGCGGCTCAGAAAATTATTCGAAGTCGAATAAAACGTCGAATAAAGGTACAGATGAAAATGAACTTTATTCACCGCTAACGATGAATAAAAAAATTATCTTTATTCGCCGAATAAATTTTCATCGAATAAAACTTTATTCGACGCGTGTCGAATACAGATAACCATAATCATTTCTTTTGTCGGGTGACAAATAATGTTTTTATTTTTTAATCGCTGTTTGCATCGATGCTCCTACAATTATCTTATATGTATTATATTAATTTATCCTCGCGAGTCTCTCTCTATATTATTCGATATAGTATGTCAAATAAACGTTAATCTGTTTTTCAACATATGTACGTTTCCAGAGATTGATTCTTAGAACAATTATTATTAAAAAGTGTAAGGAAATAATGCTTGTTTATGAAATATTTTTAAATTACAAAATGAGGTATTTCGTATGAAATCAGAAGTAGGAATATAAATATGCTTTCATACTTTCTTACGTACAAAATTTCTAGGATTTTTTTGTCTTTGATATTAATTTTACTTTTAGTATTTTAAGCCTTAAAAACCAACACCAAAATGTTTGTTCGAGAATGTAACATCTGATCTCACTGCTGTCTGCCGTCTCACCGTCTCAAGAATCTCCTCAGAGGCCTTCTGCACCGACGAAATATCGTCGGTGGCCTTCTGTTTCTTACTCCAGCCAAAATATATCCTAGAGGGCGTAAGAGAACGCTTGAATTATTCGGGCTACACGAACTCCCGTAAGGCTGGCTGTCTTTAACAGTATCTCGTCGGTGCTAATACGGCTAAATTCGTGAACTATCGGTAATATTGAGCGCGACACCGAAATGGTACGGGGGCCACTGTGACCCCCGAGGCCTAGACAGAAAAGCCCATAAGATGCAATGTCTGTAGTAGTCTTAAGTCTGTGCCTATTGGCAGAGTTACGAACGATCTTCTTCCAATAAAACCTGACGGAGAAACTATGCGACGTATCCATAACAGAGAGGATATCTCTGATGGTGTCAAGAAAACACGAGCGTGGGGACTCTCTGCTCCTCTCTGATAGTATATATATCAGTGGTGACTGCCCTACACTCTAGGCTGCTCTAGGCCTCTCTATGGTCTATGGTGCTGATTCTTGATTGTGATGCATTCGTTGCGTTGTGCGTACACGATATCTTGCGAAAAAGAGAGGAAAATACTGTGAAAATTGAGCGGATAAAAGAATACTAACATGCCTGCACAAGAAATTGCTGTGACGCAGTTACCACTGACTGAAGGAGAAGAAAATAATGCACCCTCATCACAACCGATCGTCGGGATTATTTACCCTCCTCCAGAGGTTAGGAGTATCCTTTGACAAACTGTTAAATATTGATAACATTAATATAATTTTTATTTTCAGATAACTTATTAGTAAAAGTTCTAATGATAAAATAGTTTTCATCCACAAATATATATATATAATTCCATAACGCTATTTCCGAGCGCTTCAAGTACCTACCACTCGAAACTTCAAACTGTTATATCTCATCATGGAAGTATCTGACAAAAAAATGTTTCAGACAAAATTGACTTGTTTTTTCCTGTAGAATCTAAATATGTAACATTTTATAGAGGATTCCATTTAAAATTACAAAGGTACCTCCCCTCCCCGGTTAAAGGGGAAGGGAGGCCACTTCTTCACGTTTATGTAGTCAGAAAGGCCCTTCAGTTCCATGCGATTTAAGACTAAGAACTTTAAAATCGATGGCATAGTTTTCAAGATATTGAGCTGTTAAGAGTTATGTGGGCTACCCCGTATATATGAAATATTAGCCATAGTTACTCGATAGTTTTAAAGGTAATTGTAATTGGATAGTTCATTGATCGAATCCCAGTTAATGTAAAGTTTTTTTTTCTTTTGGGCTGATAATTATTTGACTAAATAAGATCTTTATTCAAGGTGTCTAATTGCATATGGAACTCATCTTTTTTTGTTATGATCATAATAAGATTACAGACTTACAATCACTGTAATCATTATTTTTCTCAATGTGTTCAATAGTAATACAAAACAGTAATAATGACTCATAGATATGAAGTTCTCATTTGTATAAATATTTCTTTAAGCGATTAGATTTCTCATTTGTATAATAATATTATTAAAATGTTTGTACGCTTGCATTCATATTGTTTTCCTTATGTAAAAATTTAGATATTGTTGACAAGACGGCGAGTTTTGTGGCTAGAAATGGGCCAGAATTTGAGTCAAGGATCAGACAAAATGAACTTGGAAATCCAAAGTTTAACTTCTTGAATTTTGGTGATCCATATCATGCATATTATCAGCACAAAGTAAAAGAATTCAAAGAAGGAAAGGGTCAAGAACCAGCTATAGGACAAGGACTTGGTAAAACTGTTAACCTTGCAGCTCATCAAAAGCAGCAAGAAATTTTAAAACAAGTCGAACAACCATTTGTTCCAAAAGACCCTCCTACTGAATTTGAATTTATTGCTGATCCACCTTCCATCTCGGCTTTAGATTTGTAAGTTACTAGATTATATATTCACTATGTTATTAATTTATTTATTTAAAGTGCCATCAACTTTTATGCTATTAGCGACCACCGATGTATTACATTGTGTTACGCTACTTAAGACTTGCCAATTCAAGAAACAAACATTCTAAATTAGTTATTTTGCATAGAAGACACAAATGTAATATAAGTTGAAGTATATTGAACCATATTATGAAAATAATTTTATTTTCAAGTTATAAACTATAAATATTTTCAACATTTTCTTATACCATGTCGTCGTAATAATGGACATCTACTTAACCCAAATAAAAATTAACACTACAAAACAAAAAAGTTTAACTTTGTACAATAAGAACGTAAATTTCAACAAATTTAACTTGAAAAATAATTAGTAATACGTTGATTTTCCTTGATGTTTAATCATTTCTTCGCATCTTCTTGGCATGGAATTAATTAAGCAGTGACAACATTCTGCCGGAATATTACGCCATCCTTCTTTGATAACAGCATAAAGTTAGATAATTTTTTAATCTATTATAATTACACATGACTATTTTATATTTCCTTTATTATTCCAAGTTGTTATATATTTGAGTCTTTCTTGATTCAGGAAGAGCAGGGTTGGGAAAATAGATATTTTTCCATATTTTGTGGAGATTGGTACATGTATTAGTAGACCAATCGTGATTCCATTTGTCTAGGAATTCATTTACAAATTTCTTTACATGTTCAAAAGGAATTTCCTGATTAGATATGTCATTGCATTCAATTTTATAATTACCACTTCGACTATGTTATTAAGTAGTACTGAACTTCAAAATTTAAATATTTTGCTCCATTATTTCAGAGATATCGTAAAACTCACAGCACAATTTGTAGCTCGTAACGGTCGTCAATTTCTAACTAATTTAATGAACAGAGAACAAAGGAACTTTCAATTTGACTTCTTACGACCACAACATTCATTGTTCCAATATTTTACTAAACTTTTGGAACAATATACGAAGGTATACTGAAAATTTATTTCAAATAATCTGTATATATTCCTCAAGTATTTCTTTAAACAAATCTATTTGTAGGTATTAATTCCGCCTAAAGATCTATTACCCCGTCTTCGTGATGAAGCAGCAAATATGGATCAAATTTTGGAACAGGTTAAATATCGTGCTGAATGGTTAAAGTACCAAGAAGCTCAGAGACGTAAGGAAGAGGAGGAGTTAGAACGCGAAAGAGTTGCTTATGCTCAAATCGATTGGCATGATTTTGTTGTAGTAGAAACTGTTGATTATCAACAGTTTGAAGTTGGTAATTTTCCGGCACCAACAACACCAGACGAAGTTGGTGCTCGAGTACTCATGCAGGTAATAAACCGTGACTAAATTTTAGTATATACGATATTAACGCTATTACTGGCCAGCGTTTTTCTTGCCATTAATACATGTTAGAATAATGGCATATGTAATTTTTTGTGGATGCACTATTTCTTTAGAAATGAAGGCGATCTTCATTTTTACAGAAGGACAGCTATATATTTTTTTATATCATATGGAAACGTGTATCAAGACAAATTCATTCCAGAAATGGAAGGAACATTTTAAATATTTCGTACTAATGTACTTACAAGTATTCTTTATCGATGGGGCTACAGTAAATGTCCAATATGACTTTCTTGTGCATGAATGCGTATTTCGGCTCTATTAACTACATTTTTGGTAGCTATTTTTAATGTTGTTCGAGATATTAATGCACATGTTTGTGGCATTTTGCTTCTCAAGTCACTTATATGTCTGAGCGGTGTATCGTAAACGATATCTTTACGAAATATTATGTGCGAAATATTCAAAATGTTTTTTTCATTTCTCGCCTTATATTATATGACCTTGAAGATCATTGTGTCGTATACGAATGAATTTGTTTCGATACACGCTATCGTATGATATAAAACAATATATAGCAGTCCATTTGAAAAATTGGAGGTCATCTTCATTTCCAAAAAAATATTTGATATGCCGCAAAAAAGGAATTACTTATTCCTCTTTCATTGTCTTCTAGTATTTATTATTTGCAAAAAAATGTTGACTAGTAATAGCGTGAAGACCCTGTATAGTATTTGTGTAATTGGATTTTTTGTCATATCACTGTTTCCTTAAATTTTTAGGAAAGAATAGAAGAAGGTGAAGATGTAGAAATGCAGATCGACAGTGAAGGAGATGATGAAATGCAAAATCGTACAGAAGGCGAAAAGGACCGCGCGAAGGATAATAATCAAGTAAATATACAGTTTTGCTCTGTCTACCTACAAGAACTAGTAACAATCAATCATCGTTACCATTTTCATTTTAAGGTACAAGATATGGAAGAAGATTCAAGCGATGAAGATGATGTATCACCTCCAGGTGATACTCATAAATCTAGAGAATCAAAACCACGCGACAGTAATAATATGCAGCCTCCGCCGTTGCCTCCTACTCCAGGAAATGTTGTGGTGAAGAAAGGCTATGATCCTAAGCAGCATGGTAATTAATAGATAATATATATATATATATATATATATATATTATGATTACTAATCGTAGATTAGGCAGCAAATTTTGTGCGTTTGAGACGAAAATGAGTAGGTTTCATTTAAAACAGTAAAAACATTAGAAGAATTTAAAAATACTGTTGTATCATTTGAGACCTATTAAACACATTAAGAAGGGCAATAAATTACTGTTTTGCTCTAGTTTGTTGCAATTCAGGTAGAAAATGTTTATTTTGCATAGAGATCCGCTGTCTAATTATCATATACACATATTATATAATAAACACACATTTTCCCTTAGCAATCAAAACAGTGCGCCCTGTTGCTCCTGACGAATACTTGATATCTCCAATTACTGGAGAACGTATACCAGCAAGTAAAGTTCAAGAACATATGCGTATTGGATTATTGGATCCACGGTGGGTGGAACAACGAGATAAACATCTCGATAAGTTGGCACAAGAAACAGTATTCGCTCCTGGTACCGCAATTGAAGCCAGTTTGAAACAACTAGCCGAAAGACGTACCGATATTTTTGGTGTCGGTGACGAAGAAACTGCTATCGGTAAGAAAATTGGAGAAGAAGACAAGAAGAAGGATGACAAGGTTACATGGGATGGGCACACATCGAGCGTTGAAGCAGCCACCAGAGCTGCTAGAGCAAATATTACTTTGGAAGATCAAATTCATCAAATACACAAAGTTAAAGGGCTTCTTCCTGATGAAGAAAAAGAGAAAATTGGGCCAAAACCAGCTAACCGCGCAGCAGAATTATCACATATGGCAGCAGCTGCTTCGAAACCTCAGGCTACGTTAAAGGCACCCCCTAAACCACCAGCACCGAAACCGGTACCGGTTCCAACGCAACCACCGCCACCGCCAACAATGAGTATGCCTACTATGGGTATTCCTCAGCCGATGATGCCGCAAGCACCGATGATGATGATGGCTCCAATGCCTCCTATACGACCACCGCCACTTATGAGTAAGTCAAGTTTTGCATTATAAATTTATTTCTACTTTTGTTTCTACAGTGTTCTCTCCGTAACTGTCAGAAAGAACTTTACTGTAACTGACCAAATTTTATCCCCACCTCTGGGGGAATCCCCCTTGGATCTCAGTCAAGCGTTAAACAGGCTCGACGACCGAGCCAGCGGGGAGTTACAATCATAATTACTTGTGTAACAAGCGAAGGTAAGAATTATTGTACCTCTACCGTAAATGTGAAATCCGAAACTTTAATCGCTTATTATGATAACACGTAATTATGATCATAATTATCGTGTTTGGTGTCAATTTAATCAGAAGAACGAGACGAATACGCTGGTAAATGTTTCATTGATGAAAAAACAAAAATAAGGAATTTTAATTTTTGAATTTAAAAGGCTGAGCTTGCACGAGTCCTTTAATGCTTGCTGAACGCCGGAACATCAGTCCCACTTTCTTTGTCAATCGCTATCCTCGTCTACGTTAGAAACACAACAAAAAATGTAGTAAATACTTCCTCTAGAACTGTCGCTTGGCAGACCCGAAGACATGACGATTGCGAAGAGAACGATGTTTGCTTATTTTGAAGGTTACATGAAATTTTTGAATAAAATTATAGGGGCTCAACATAGAATATATTCAAAATGCGTGATTAGCTTAGATTAAGATGATTGTAACAAATTTATTGTAACTCCTTTTTTTTAAAGTTATCAAGGTTACCTTCACTTTTTTTATAGGTAAACTTACAATTTTTTGCATCCATCTTTTAGAAGACACTGAGACGAATTCGGCGAACACCATAAAAAGTATTTCTTCTTCATCTTAATTAAAGAAACATTAAAAAAATATCATTTACCTTCATTGAATCCATGCTCAAAATGGTGTCTCCTAGCAGCAATACACTCGGTTGAACGGTTAAGAAATGACTACTAACTTGAGTTTTTTTCGGTATCTTTAGATTCAGAAAAAAATATTTGCTATGAAGCTTGCCGAATTCGCCACGGTATTCCCTAAAAAATGGGTGTAAAAAATGTAGGTTTACCTACATAAAAAAACTGAAGGAGACTTTGATAACACTGTAGAAAAAGGGTTGAAAAAAAATTTGGTACAATTATCTTAAAGCTCTCATTGAATGTTATTATTTTAGCTTAAAAAAACTACCGATCGAACCACTAACAGCAGAATAATCGAAGCTTATCACGCTTCGTGTTCCACCCTGTATATTACATTTTTCACTTCTCGTTTATTTATTCCTAGCACCTGCAATGTCACCATTTATGCCAACTCCACCCCCTATGCAACCACCAATGGCATCCTCTGTAAGTATACGTATTGTAAAATATTATCTAAAGAGTTGTGCGAAAACCCGAATGTGTTCGAGAATTCCGAATATTCATGATAATCCTGAAAATTCTCAAGAATCCTGATATATTCGAGGATCTATTCTGATCCCGACTAAAATTCCCGACCCAACATTTTCGGGTTCTCGCACACCTCTACTATTTAGGTATTACACAGAAATTACCATACTTTGTCATCTTTTAGATAGGATTGAAGCATCCGTCTGAATCTATGGAAGAAGAGCCGCAAATCAAGAAATTGAGAACAGAAGACTCTTTGATACCCGAACAGCAATTCTTGGCTAGGAATAAGGTATTACATTGCTTATTAAAGAATAGCAGGTATTAAAATTTTTCTATAAATATACTCTAAAATTATATAATTCAATATTACAGGGCCCTATTCAGATGAATATAGCTGTACCAATGATGACAGAGAAAGCAGAATGGAAGTTGAACGGACAGACATTGAATATTACTTTGCAAGTGAGCGATACTGTGGCGACAATGAAAGCTCTTATACACGAGCAAACAGGCATGCCTCCCGGTAAACAAAAGTTACAATATGAGGTAAGATAAGTTACATTACTTTTTATTGTAATTCTACTTATCCTAGTGTATTCAATAATAATTATCTCCTTTTAGGGAATGTTTTTCAAGGACAGCAATACTCTTGCATATTATAATTTAACATCTGGTAATGTAATTAATCTTTTACCAAAGGAAAGGGGTGGTAGGAAGAAGTAAAACCAAACAGTGCGAATTACATTCTCTACGGTTTCACGATAGTGTTGCCTATGAAAATTAATTTAACCTGTACTACAGACATAGAAAAGGGAATTTTGTGGCCTGGTATTAGGCGCTATAATCATTCAAGATACATAAATAAATACACCATTAATAAAATTAATTCCACATTTTATTATATTTTCCGTCGTATTCTATAATTGTTATAAATTATAATTTAATAAATTAATGGAATATATATATATATATATTGTCATAAGCTCACATCAGTTTTTCATTAAAAAAATTGCACGTAGTCTTATCTTGTACTTTTATTTAAGGCGTCAGCGATTTAGAATTAATTAGATAATGCAGTGAGACATTAGAAGTGAACTTACAAAATATTGTCTGTACATTTCTATCGCCATTATTTTTAGTAATTCTTTAAAAATACCATTTTGTATTCTTACAGAAAAATATTTCCATCATCTTCACGTATAAATATTTCTAATATCGGTTATTAGCTCGTTACAACTGACTGAAACACCAGTACTTTTAATTGTAAAAGCCAGCTTCTAAAGATCGTTAAAAAAATGTCGTAAAAAACTCGTACATCGGTTAAACCATATTAAATGCATTAAATAATATTTTATCTTCTACTATGTATTATGCAAGATGAAGGCCTCTTAGAACAACTGCTTTCTCTGTGGTGTATGTACTTACACATGTCTACATACATTAATTTGTACTTGATTTCTTTATGATTTGTTCCACGATCTTTCGATAACGGGCAACCATGGATCTGTATATCTAAGAAGAAACACAACCAAAGATAAGTTGTTCGATACTATACTGAATGTATTCATAATTGAGTCGTGAGTGTAATCTTTAGAGGTTTGTAGAATGTGCAAGAACTAACGCAAATCTTCATCATTTGAAAACTAATTTACATAAAGAATGCTCAAGAAGGTGTCTATGCAAAACTAAAAATAAATTAATGTTATTAACCTTTAACTAGTGTACCGAGGTCTCTCGTGACTTCAACAAAATTTCTATATACATACTAACTTTCGCTACTATATTGTACGATAATAGCAAATATCAGGTTTCTTGAACTTCTTTACAACATCTAAATTGTATAGTCTTAAATTCTATACTTGAAGGTATCTGAGAAAATTGATACAGAATTTTAGAAAGGTCCTAATATACTTAATACTTCGCAATCTGAATAAATGCTACCACTCGAGGGTTAATTTCTTAGATTTTAACGAGATCTTTGAACCTCTATAGAATAGCCCCTCAATTCCTATCAACTTCTGTTACTTACCGAATCTGCATCGTCATACGGACGACATACAAATGTTGGCTCAGGCAAGCAGCGTGTTATTTCATCAAAGGTGCATTCATTTCGTAATAGAGCATACTTTGCCAGGTAGGCTGCACCCATCATAGCTGAATTAACCACGTCCTATGCATTTCAATTACAATTTAATAATACAAAAGATAAAATAAAAGTTAATTTTGATAATAGTGTGTAGTATAAACTTTGAAAAGCTATTACCAATGTGTACACTGGTGAATTGAAAACGTCAGAAAGTACTTGTAAGATAGCTTTATTTGCCGAGGCACCTCCTGTGGCAATAATTCGTGTGTTCGGACCTAGAAACCATTGGTAACATATGTACTATTCTGAAAAGTTTGAAAAAAAATGAAAATTCGATGCGTCTCTTCGGAAAGAACTTGAATTCGAAATTAATTGGCTTGACAAAGCTATTTCCGCAAGATACGACTCGAACCAGTATCATTTTAATCCCGAATTAAAATTAGAATTATTACTTTCAAATCCTGATGATTTAAGGGGATATTTTAGTCTAAAACGCGTTATTAAAGTTTTTTTTTCACTATCGGACTTTTCTACACACTGTAACTTATATTTCATCAAAGAGCAGAAATTTTTAGAAAAAATCAAAATCAAACTTCCCATAATCGATCAAATGCATCAGTGGAAAGAGATAAGTAGATGAATAGCTACCATGATTTCATCAATCCTGTTTATTTGATACAAAAAATGATCGAGTGTAGTCTGTATAAACGAATAAAGCGAATGAATTATACATTTATAAGCAATAAAATTGGAGTAGAAAATTGTTGCGGCTTAATTATTATTTTAGTGTGTTAAGATACATACTAGGATTAAAGTCAATCGATTGAGCAGATTGTAATTTATCATGATAGTCGTTCAACTAATATATAATAGTTTGAAAAAAATGGATTCTTTTGAACTTTTAGTTTGAAATATCCCTTTAAGTCACTGTTTAGAAATGAAAAGTATCGACTCTAATGTTTAAACGAACTTTACGACGATGTGTACTAAAAATCAATGCAGTTCACTGAAGTAGAAGTCCTTCTTTGAGAAACTAAACATTTATATTGTATCGTTCTTACCAATAACGAAACCAAAATCCTCCGCATGCGCTCTTTTCGCAACAAATTGACCCTCGATCAGAGCTCTTACTTCGACTTCTTTCGAGCTGTATCGTGATATCTCATCATTGGCTTTATTGAATCTATGGTCACCGATGATGAAAGGCAAAATTTCTTGTGCATCAAAATATAGACCTAAATTTCCAAAATTACCGCGGGGAGTACTCTCCAGTAACTCGTTAAAAATTTGCCAAGAACCTTGTGCCGCGCTATCACGTATTCTTTCACGCGTCAGAGATCCATTTTTAAAACTAAAAATGTCCAATTATATTATCTTTGAAACAGGGTTGGGCATTATCGAAATAAATGAATTGAAAAATAATTGTTAAAATAATATATTATCTTATATGGCTACATGTCATTTGAAATAATCATATGTTAGTTTATTTGAACGAACAAATAACATTTTAAATTTTAAATGAAAATAATTTTTTTATGTTCTTAATATATAACAAAAATAATAAAATATTTCAAATAACTCATTGTTTTATTTCAAATAAAATGTGCCCAACCCTACTTTGAAAATCATTTATGCATTCATCGTATCTATTTAGTCCTTCGTTTGTCTTTTATTTTCCTTAAAAAAATTCTGTTTCGTACTTATTTATTTATATCGTAATTATTTCTTCGGTAAAATTAATCGTTTATTTGTTGTCCGCTTATTCGACTAACTATATATATATATATATATATATATATATATATAATAATTATATAAAATATATAACTAACAGGAATCATTTATGTCGATCCTTTCTATTGTTACATTACAAAACATAAAGAAATGAAGTAGCAATGAAATTCCACTTACCACAGCAGCGCCATAAAAGCATTGTCATCAAGGGGATTACAAAATACGTGGCCCTCCAACGCAGTTTTCGGTTTGTTTAACCACAAAAACAAAGTATCGCTTGTACCTAAGCTGCAGGCGATATCTCCTTCGTTTAGTCTCATCCCTATAAGTTATTACATAAGCGTAGTACTTGTTGAATTGCATATAAATTCGTCATAATTTGAAGAACTAAAGAAATATGGCCCAAAAGACTAGATACTCGAATAAATGTAAATGTAGCTTATACGAATTAAATTGAAACCAGCGCAAATGCCGTATAACGAGTTCAACGAAGATTTAATTAATCAAGGATGTACATGAACAGAAAAGATAATATTTAATTCGTGCTCAAAGTTGTAAACCATTTTCCCCATATGTTATTAAAATCTTTTATAAAAAAGATATACTACATAAGTCATAAGTAGCATGATACCCTACTGGTAGTAAATTATAGGATAGATGAAAATTCTCATTAATCGATTTACATGAAAGCGAAAGTTCTGCAATTGGATACGTGTATCTCGATGTTGGCGTGAATATTCATGAGCGAATCAACGCGTGGATTCGAAGCTTGTCGTCAGAAATAGTAGAAGTAATGCATATAAACGAACGCAGTCGGTTGAAAAAAAAAAAGGAGAGTATTCCTGCGAAAACTATGAAATTATCTCTTTGTCGAGTGTGTGCTTACCAATTAGAGAACCAGAATTGTCCCCCGTGAAAGAAATTATCCTGCATGCTTCACCGAATCCGAATCTCTCTACGAAATAATTTGAAATTGGACCAATGTTGCTACTCGAGGTAACAGGTTCACCGAGTTTTTCTCTCAAGTTAAGACCACAAGCCTGAACAAATAACAAATTACTTTTAATAAACCGCCAACTCTTGTGGGCGACACGATTTCTCTTATCCAGATTGCAAAATTAATTTCTTTTGCAATATGTTTCAACAAGCCGATTCTTACTTGGATGTATAGGATGCGAAAAAGTTAAAGAAACAATCGCTATGACAGACTTTAATTTTCCAGTTTTAATTTCATTAACTAAAATTGCTTTATTTTATCGATAGCGATATTTTTTTCGAATAAATGTCCTTGCTCATTTTTGCTGCAAATCATAAACTTCATTTTCTAAGAGTTTGTTCGAAGTAATAGCATTGTTGAAATTGTTGACAAAGAGAGACGTATTTTCTGAATGAGATCGTGCGGTAGAACCTATTTGTTCGGTTACCGAATGTTGCGTTCTCCATTTTTAATGTTTAGCATTCGATAATTGCGTTGAAAAATAGATAGGGGATTGAAAACTTTCGTTTGGGAGCGCGTAAGAAAATAAGACAGCCATAATTTACCTCTAACAGTACATCATCCCAGTCTTTCGTGCGAATGTTCAGTAAGTTCATTCCAGATCCATCGGACCAATCGATGGGTGCGAAATCACCCAAAAACAAGGACGCGAGAAAACTGCTAATTAACGAGATCCTCTGAAAGTTATAGTAAAATCGGTTAGATATAGAAAATATTCAACGTCTACTTGATTGCAGAGGATGCAGATTAGTAATGAAAACCGGTATAATTATACGAGCACGTGTAATAGTATTGTAAAAATGTTTTTACAAATAGAAATTAAAACTGTGTCTAGGAGATTGTGTTTATAAGCTTTAATGCTGCAATGCAATTGTTAGTAAAAAATCGAATTAGTAGCTAACAATGTAATTAACATTATTCATGTTTCTATTATGCGTTATTATTTTGTATAGTTAATTATTTTCAGTGACAACTCCAAGTAGTACGAAACTACTAATCACTCAGATTTGTACTCTTTTGAAAGTAGATTTCTATATAGATTACACTCGCAATAATCATAGCATGAATTTACTTGAAAATAACATTCGGAAGTAAGTTTTTCCTATGATATGAAATAGTAAATATTTAAGTCATACCATAAGTCGTATCCATAAGTTACTACATTTCAAGTATATACAATAATATACAGGGTGTCCCATATAAATGGGAACACCTAAAAAATATCTGTCGTATTTACAGTCCCATCGGAAAACTTCAGAGGACAAAGTGACGCTATTGCGCTATTTTGACCTTGAAATGACCTTGAAATGACCTACATACCACAGCTAGGATATTAATTCTATTTTCTTCGTGCGTTACGATTCTTCGTTTATTACGATTTTTAGGACTTACGCTACCGGTATTTTTAAATTGTTTTACCACAACGGAAAATGCGTGTAACGAAGGACAAATACGATTCAGAAATTTTGTTCACGATACAAATGCACTGCTTGCCTCAAAGATCGGTGGTTTTCGCCATAAGTGAAAACCATATCGATTCGTTCCTGTCCAGTACAATGTATAACGCATTGTTATCACTTTCACGTTTCGAATTCGAATAATGCAGAAGGAATCTTCTGTTAACGATCTCAATGATGCATACTCCAACATAAACATACGCTGTTTACTATGAAAAAGATTTTAAACATTTATTGTGGTTTGTAAAGGTCAACCCGCTGTAAGCAACGCGTAATCTTTGCTGAAACACGTAAATTTTAAACTTCCACATTTGATCCGCTCCAACATGATTATTCTTGCTCAAGGTCGTTTCAAGATCAAAAAGGTGGTATCCACTAAATTCAGTTTTTTATTGTCTATCGTGTTATCGTACAAAAAATATACTATTCCGTTTAAAAAAAAAAAAAATCGGTGACCTTGAAATTTCAGTGAAAAACACGAAGTAAAAAATGTTTTTCTTTACCATTATATTTGCCCCCTGCAACAGCGTCACTTTGTCCTCCGAAGTTTTCCGATAGGACTGTAAACACGACAGTTGTTTAGGTGTTCCCATTTATGTGGGACACCCTGTATACGAACGTCCGTATTTCCTTCGGATAAGAATTTTTATAGAAATTTCTCTCAATAATTATTATTGAACAACAATTTCATCCGACCTAAATCATTTTCTAAACAAGGCGAAGCGATATTGAACACTATTATTACTCGTACTACACCTAAATTTTGAAACAATGAATCGAATATAAACAAGTTTGGTATTGTGGAAAGAATTTTTAATTATGCTATGATCATTTTTAGTGACTCGTCAGAGTTGCCACTCGAATTCCAAAGATTAAAAAAAGGCCGCCGAACGAGTATTAACGGAATTCAAAATAATAAGTTTCAAAAGGATAATACGAATACAGATGCCCTTAAAGATATTTGCGACGCGCGTAGCAAACATATTTTAAGGGCAAGAAAATAGAAAAGGTAATTTTTTAAATGAAATTTCTTAACTTGCTGATGTATCAGAGTCGGGTTGACCAATAACGTTGTATACGGAAGAATTAAAAGCTCGAATATTAATGAAAAAATTTGTTGAAATCGGAATGAAAAAAGTTGATTTATACAAGAGCACGATTAAAAGCTATGATCAATGGACCAACGCGATTAAAAGTAAATCGAAATGATATTTATATCGTGAAAAAACGACACGATTTTTAAGATGACCTAATAGAGGCTATTGGAGAGTTACTTTTACATCGATGTTCACTAATGACTGCTAGTCTCGAGAATAGCATAGAATCCAATAGACAGGAAATACATACAATAGCACATTCAAGGCGGATAGTTATTCTTTCAATTACTCGTGTTAATGTAGCGATTGTAGGAAGCCACGTAAAACTCGTACAAATCTGAACCAACGTATCCACACGTATCTCGAATACCTCGATCGACTGTCGTTCTGATTTTTTCAATGAAGCCAGGAGTGTTTTAGTAGATATACCTCAGTGTTACCGTAGGCTTCTGGCCTCCTGCGTGCTATTTTTGCTATTTGAGGTCCTGAGAATCTCTCGTACGCCCGAGATCCCGTTATCTCCGCTAATTTCTGCAATCACGTTCGATGATGACGCATCAGAATAATCGATTACCTCGTTAATTAATTATGAATCGGTCTCGCTAATTCCTGGGATTTTTTGTCACATGTCACGCTAAATTACAACGTACACGATTCCGTATGATTTTACCGAAATACTCTATAGCCGAAAGGATATTTATTGAAAAATTCAGACAAAAATAGGAAATGAAAAGGTGTGACAAAGCTTTCGTTCTTTAAAAAAATGTCGTGTATATTAGCATCTCTCCACTTATAGGCTGTGTTAAATTTTGAATAGCGGGGATTCAACGGGAATGGCGATTCAAGCTACTTTAGCGACTTTTATTATATTTTAAGATATATTTAAATCAGTTGCTTGTACGTTTGTCCGTAATGGAATTTAAATAATGCAAAATGAAATTGAAGCATTCGTTATTTTGTCTGAACCGCTCTTCGTTGGAACATACCGAATGTTCGAAAAATAGAAGCTACCGTCGAATATGGATAATTTCCCTTATTTACAGAATACGCGATGAATTTAGTTTACCAGGTACTTACAGTTTTTCTAGGATAAACGATTTGTCGCATGACAAAAAAGTTGAGGAACACCGATGTAGACACGGATAATGATATCAAACGTTCACAAAGGTGGAAAATAAAAAAAAGCGATAATAGTTTCCAAGTAGTGTAAGTATGTAGAGTATTAGGTATACCGATTCTTGTGAAAATAAGTTTTTTCAAAACCTAAGGAACCGCAAAACATGAATGTAGATGTACAGCAAATATGTATACGGTAGATACGTGTACAACTGTGTATTCTAACTGTAGCTGTAACAATAATAATCTTTTACTAAAATTTGTTCGCCCGGACCTTGTAATGATCAAGTTAATCCGCTTGTTCGAATACTTACTGCCAGATGTAATCGTACACGAACGCTTCTCATGTAGAGATAACGTAGTGTTCTGGTGACATTTTTAGACACCAATTACAAGCATCTTTATTATCGATCCTGTCTAATAAAATCAATGAAATATTTTAATTAATTGCGCGAAGGTCAGAATCGGACATTTACTCGATCTCTGCGACTAGAAACTGACGGCTCTAAAAATATCACGCGGACAACGAAACAGTACCCTTTTTTACCCCATTCTTCGCTACGAATTCAGCCATTGGGCTAAGTTGAAAAACATTACGTCTCCATAGGATCGGAGGTTTTGACAGAAAAAGGCCTTGACGAAACTTGCAACGAATGTAAATGGCATCACCGATGAATATTCATAGAAGAATACGTTTAAACCATTCAGAAATATGGCACGTATAAATATATCTGATGGGGTGTAATGACTATAAAAATCGATCTTCGAAATTCGATTAATTGTTTATTTATTCTGGCAAAAAGTATTTCAGCGTAAACCGATTAAACTACAGCATACATTATTTATACAAAAACTAACAATGCTGATAGCTAACAATGCCGATAGCTAACGCAATTAAAAGGAAATAAAATGTGAAACATTAGATTATATGTATACATATGTGCTAGTAAGAATGTTCTTGGAAAAATATCTCGGTAAAAGGCAATTTCCGTCGAAAACGGGAACTTCTGATAGGTTGCAATTAAAATTATAAAGAAACGAGTAGAACGATGTACGACAGGTGTTAAAAGCTTGAAGGGAATGGCAAATCGAAAGTCTCGCCAAACGGAATACTCACCCGAGGATCACCCACGATCTCTTCCAAGATTTTGCATTCCTTACTGGTGCTGGAATCTATCCATACAGGTGACAGCGTCACCGAGAACGACGTGACGAGTTGCTCGTGTAAGAATTTCGCGGGATCTAGTTGCCGCAAATGATTTCGACTGCCCTTGCCCCAGTAAACTGTGCCATGCTGCTGTGCAATTACGAGCAAAGATAACATTATCATCGGGTATTTTAAAGTGTATCTAAATCTTTGTTTATAAGGGTTGAGGATTGCGAAATTTTTGTCGATAGTGACCCGAACAAAGCAGTCAGTTTCAACAAAAATTTTCATCTCGTAATATTTTAATAACGATTAACGATACGAGAAATTAATGCGAAGCGATACTAAAATTGCATATAGATTTTAAACACAACTTGAAAACTGTTATGTTATCGATTTCGGTTCTTGAAACAATTCTGAATAGACTATGCTAAACCGCATTTTATGCATTTACGACAAAAATGATTTTCAACTTACTAAAATTATTAAGAGAGACGAATTGCCGTTTAATTCCTGTGTCTTGCAATCGACGCGGACAATTTTTATTTTGAAATTTGCTTAGTCATGAACAACTATTATTCTGTATAATTATTACGAGTGACCTTTTCGGAATATACCAGTTCCAGTTATGGTTCTTACATCAGCTTCCATATCGGTTCTAGTAACTGTTATGCTTCAAGTTCGATATCGACTTGGAAACAGTTATACAAACGGCTCTTGCGACGACTGTACATAATATGGACAAATTTTATTATACAGTTGATAATAACCGATAAAACACACGTTTACGAAATACTTATTTTCCGTTCTGTAATATCGACATCGTCTAGCTTTCACCAGTAAAACGATTTATTTTGGCTTCCCATCGTTCACCGATAACGTGATTATAGACGAAATTTGTATAGAATAATTATCACATTAAAGGGAACAAATATTTCAAACAAAAATCGAACCTTTTGTTTTATAAGTTCATATTTTCCCATCATTTTGAATTGTATAAAAGAACACTCTATATCACAAAATAATTATAAATATATGTACGTAGATATTTACTTACTTATTCATAATAATTTTTAAACAATTTTGCGTATACACAATAATCTGTAACTATAACATGTTATGGTTTTATTGACAGTAAACAACTAAAATTCTATATAATATTGTTACAAGAGTTCCATAACAATTTTAGATTGTGTATAACCCAGAAAATAATGATTATAGAACCGATATGGAAATTGATGATTTAAAAATCGTAACTGAAACTGGTACAGTCTGCGTTTTAGGTTCTCCGTAACAGTTGGTCAAAATAAAATTTCTTTATAACCGTTTCAGTCAAGGCCCCTACGCATACAGGGTGGAAATTATAAAGCGTTACAGACGAATATCTTCAAAAATATTGATTCTACGCAAAAATGTTTCAGATGAAAGTTGTTCGGTACCGAGGAGGGACATCGTGTGGTGGAACTTTTATTTTTCCCAATGGAGACTCCACGGTGAGGTGAAGGTCAAATTCCTGTCTTTAAATGGAACGATATGTTTTTTATCCACCATCAAATGGTGCGTATTAAGATGAGTTCAATTACCTATGACTCGATGTCGTTCAAGGTCAAACTTGCAGGGAAATGCAGAAAAGGTGTGATCGTTTTATTTGTACTTTAGTTCGTGCCTTCGAACTTTCACACCAAGGCAAAACATGTGTTCGATATCAGCATTACTCGGGACAACGTCAAAGTCATTATCAATGAAACGAAAACAAACGTATTTATGTATTATTGTGCACTTCTGCAAGATAGTCAGTTTACTTTCATTACTATTCGTGCTATGGTATCCTTCTTTGAACGATAGTATTTAAATAAGTGGTGAAAATAGAAATGTATCAAAATTGTTTTAATATGTTTATGGTACTAGGAGAATGCAGGAAAAATTACAGAATGACTGCTAATTTGTATGCGCAACGCTACTCGGATCGACCATCAAAATCGCATATGGTACATAGAAGACTAGAACAGCGTTTTCTCCGTTCAGATTCTGTGCTTAAAAACTGCGTAATGTTCGTTAAGCCTGCGACGCGTGAAAACAAGAAAGTCAGAATATGCGAAGCTTGTGCCAAGATAACGTTGAAATGTTGAGCAAAGTTAGAGAATCGTTTAAACAAAGAATTATTAAGCGCATCGAAGTAAGAGGTAATCATTTTGAACACATACTAAACTGAAGTACAAATACAACGATCACAACTTTTCTGCATTTTCCTGTAAGTTTCACCTTGAATGACCTTGAGTCATAGGTAATCGAACTAATCTTAAAACGCGCTATCTGATGGTGGATAAAAAAACATATCGTTCCGTTTAAAAAAAGAAAGTTGACCTTCACCTCACCTTGGAGTGTCCACCAGGAAAAGATAGAAGTTCTACAACACGATGTCCCCCTCGGCACTGAACAACTTTCGTCTGAAACATTTTTGCGTATAATCAATATTTTTGGAGATATTCGTCCGTAACGCTTTATAATTTCCACCCTGTATAACAGTTTGAAACAATTATTTTAAGGTAATCCTTATAATACTTTATACAAAATGGAACATGTACTGTCACAGTTTGTAAAAGAAGTATAAGAATACCAATCCTGGTAGAAAACATTCGATCGATATCGTGAATATGATTGTTGAACGAATTGTTTGTTGAACAAATATGGTTTAATAAGTAACGATATTTTAGAAAAATATTAATAAAACGATGAATTATTTTGCGGTCTTCCAAATATAAGATAATAAACTGTTTACCTCCGTGAAAATAATATAAAGGAATTTGAATAGCACACCTCAGCAATAGAAACGCTTTTGAATATTTTGAACGATGAAGATGACAATAAATGCCATAAAAATTGCCATAAAAATGTTCCGAATGGTTGCGAGCAGTGAATAAATCCTCCCTAAAATCAGTGTCGTAACGCGACTAGTAACGCGTTATTGATAAGGTTAGCAAAGCCTTGATATAAATATCGGTGAATATCAAGCGGTGCGAGCGCTTCGCTGCACCTGTGGGAGAAGACGAGGCAAGACCACGGCCGCCCACAGGATGGAAGAGTACGAAGCAACGCTATCGGACGCCCAGCAGCCCAGGAGAGGACAAGGGTTGTACCTGGTCGCCTCTCTGGATACATGGGAGAGGACGAGAGGGCGGCCATGGAGGCCGGCCGACCGCCGAGAGGAGAGAACAGGGTAGCTTCCTGGTCGCCCGAGGATGAAATTATCTAGTGTCTTCGGTATGTTTCGGCGACGACGGCCCAAATTCGTATTATCGTTTCAATATTTTAACAACTCGTTGCTAACTCTTTCAAGATTTCGTTTCCTTGTAAATTCAGCAAAATTCCCGTATAAATCTAATCTTTCAACTCTTTTCTAAGTAAAAAAAAAAAAAATCCAATCTCCATTCAATTGTCAAATATCCCCCTGTATAAATCTATTATTTGTAAGTCTTACAATCCTTGTATGAAACCTATCCGAACAATGTATGTGTTCTGTGTCCTCGGATAAAACATTCCTGATCAGTTCTCCGTCCCTTACCGCATCCTTCCTACAGTGTCTAATTTGCTCATTTTTTATATTATGAAAAGACAAATTTATATTAATATTTTCTCTTTAAGCGGCAGGTTTCATCATTGCATTTAGTTTTATCGTTAATGGACATATTTTTCACATTGAAAAAATGAATAATTATTGTTTAATCGAATAATTTTTCCTGGGGTCGTATAAGTATAAAAAGGAGGAAAAACAATGATTAATCGATAGCATTCATTTTTTAGAGTTTCGATATCGCTGTGAGTTTTTTACCTGTGCGCATCCGGAAATAGCGGCCACTTTGCTGAAATCAACGCCGCAGACACGTAATTTATCAAGGATCATGTCCAAAGCCTTAACCCACATCAAAGTGGGAACGACCACCACGTGTGGCTCTTCCTTTTTTTGAATAACCCCTCCGTATGTTCTAAAAATGATGGAACATACTTAAGAACAATTACACATATATAGAACAGTCCTTTTTTATTACAGCGTCGATTAATAATTACTCTACTAAATAATGATTGGACTAGACAAATTTTAGACAAATCCTTATGCAATATGAAAAGGTTCAATCTCAATTACAAGAGACCTGATTTAACCCTTTAGCAAACTATTAGAGCCAATGCGGCTCCACTCAAATTTACGCTAATAATTGTTTAATGTATAACTATTTGTGGATTTAGACGCAATTTTACTATCTCGCTACGTTTCTATTTACCATTTCGATGGTGATAACTATTAAATATAATTTAATTCAGGGTTAAATGGAAATTTATTTTTTCTCTTAAAAATTTTAGTAAGTTGAACATAATATGACAGCATTCTTAAACACATTTTTGTTAATGAAATGGCCCATGCACTTTTCAACATATTATTTCGAAGTTTTTAAATCCTATAAACTTGAAATTACATTAACGTATCAAAGAAATTTCTGATTTATAACAGCTAATTTAGTATCAGAAAAATTGTTAAGCTTTTTCTTACTTTTTAATTAACTGTCTTACTATTTTAATCGCATTTTATAAGTAACATTTAACAACGAAACTGATCTAACAAGCAAAATAAAAAAGATCGATGAAATTTGGTTGGTGTAACGTGTGTTTAACTCTTAACTGGTATATCGAGGTCTCTCATGACCCCAACCAAACATCTGTACATATACTAACTTCCGCTACTGTATTAACTTCTTTAGAACGTTTGGATTATTCAGTCTTAAATTGTATACTCAATGGTACCTACGAAATTTTATACAGAATTTTCGGAAGACCCTGGTATGATACTTCGTAATCTGAATAAACATTGTATTACTGTAAGGTTAAAATGTAAAGTCGTGTTAGAAGATAATAGTAAACGTACCTAAACTCCGGCAGATCATTGTCGAATTGTACGCTGGTTTCACAAAGAACGGTGAGATCATTGTCGACGACTACTGCTTTCAACTAAAACGGTAAAAAAAATCCGTTAATCACTGTTTGCGCCATTATATTCGTACAACAGATGATCTTTGATTTATTAGTCTCCGGTCAAATAAATTACATGCAACGAAGCTGTTCGACGAGAAAAACAAATCCTCCTATGGTGGTCGATGAAACCGGCTTCCTGTACAATATTCTAAATTTAAATCAAAATTTGAAATTCGGAACGTTGCTTTCGAGACCATCGAATGAATATGCAAACAAAACCGCGATGCCGAGTATGCAGTTCCCCACGTGCCGCCAAGTATGCAATCGTTTATATTTCATCAAATAAGAAACATGAAATATGCCGACGTTCGTAATCTTCGGCGTTATGCTAAACGCTAAACCATTGATCCTTTTTAATCGACGAGTTATGCTCGGCTCAACAGAATTAATGGTTAAACGAAAACCGTGTCCTACAAGAATCGATTATTTCCTATTCCTAGTTTAATTATTCTAGCATCTGTCACCTCATAGATACGCGCTAACAGTTTTTTTGTTTTGACTTTCGAATGGCATATGCATGATCCACTTGTAAACGCGAACACACTGTTTTAGTTTTCAAATTCTCATGGATTCTTTTATTTTTATTCTTATCTTTATAGAATTTATGCTACGTAGAACAAGTTAATAATCTAAGCGAAATGCTTTATGCAGCCAATGAATATTAAACAAACATAGAGACTCTACTTGTTTAATCGACTTGAATATTTTATTATAAATGAAAATGGTATTTTATTGTTCATACGTGTTTGGAAATTTTTCAAGAAAACATCGAACGCGTTAACGCTGTAGCTAATGAAAGGCTAACAATATCTTTATAAATATTTTAATGATCGTGCTACATCTAAAAGCAGTTTAATCGTTTTTTGCTAAAAGTTTATTCGAAAAAAATGTACTTTATTTGATTAAAGTAAAATTTAGATTAAACAAAGCAACACGTACGTTATTTGAATATATTTTAGAATAACAGTGACCTAAACATTAATAAACGAAACCTAGCGAATAAGTTAATAAAGAAACTGCCACAAAAAAGCAAATTACATTTCTAATTTTTTTTCGAAATATTAGTGTATTCTTTTACTCAACATGTTTTCAATTCCGAATATTAGTTCTTTTTTGATTATGAATTTGTGAAATTTTATATTCTGTAAGTAATATGAATCAATTTTTAAACAATAAAATATAGGTAAATATTACGTTTAGGGGACCCATCTCCAATGATCTTGACATGTATATTGTCAAAGTTAAACTTAGTTAAACTTAGATTACAAGTACACTTTATTCTGGGACAAGCTCTCACCGAACGGTAATTAAAATATATAGGACCGTAACACAAGACCTCAAAGAGAAGGTATAGTCGAAGTTGGTTGGGGTTAGTGTGCATAGGCGGCGGAGAAGACCGGCCCGGCTACGCTTGCAATGTTCCGCATTTCGCATGGATTTTTGCATGTATGGTCGCGGGCCTGCCTCACGGTCGGCCATCTCCGTTCCCTCGCGACTCTAACCACGACCAACTCCAAATCGGAGAAGTCGTAGCTTTTCGACAAGTCCATTGTGTATAACACGTATTACTCGTGACAGCCAAAGTGGTACTCGGAAGGAATGAGAAAGGAATTCTGATTGGTCAGGCGCACACAGTTGAGTCACAGGCGTCTCGCTATTCGTTGAGAAAATTGCCACTACTACTTCAGGTGTATCGCGTCGTGTGTTTGCGAACTTCTCGCCTTTAAATATTCTTGATAAAGTGCGTTCTATCTAGGTAAAACTTATTTTGTTAATAACTTTTTAAGGAACAATAAGTGACAGTTAAAATCTTTCGGAAGGTACATCAGAGAGCGTCCTTCATAACATATGTCCAAGTTAAGATCATATATCGTACATATGTATATGTATGTATGTACGGGTAATTTGCAACGTGGTAGCATTGTGCAAAACCTTGTGTACGTCACTCGGAGTACGCTCTTGATCATTATATGTCAAGGTCAAGGTCATTGGAGGTGGGCCCGCTAGACGTAATATGTATTTACCAAAATATAAACTTTTCGGGAAAAAGACGACTAAAGAAACCTGTTCTTTTTTTTGGTTGTTAAAATTTACTTCAATTTGACAACAAGTGAACTTATTCTGCTTTCGTCGACAAAACTCGTCATCGCTTAAAAATAATTTAGCACACAGGTCCATATTTTTAAAATTAGCTAAGGACATTACGGGGATAAAAATAAATTACCATCGTATTAAAACACCGAAGTCACGTTCTATGAAAGCATTTATTATTATATTATCTTCTCCCTACCCGCATCCGTGTTTTCATGCCAGAAAATAGCTTTTTTGCGCACATTCTTTTTGTGCTCGGTGTTATCATCGTGTTATGACCCAGCGCGAAGAAGTTAATGTTTCGAAACGTTTATATTAGTCGTCAGCGATACGTTTCCGTTTTTCGGAGATACAGACGGCTTGCAGTGAGTTGCGATGTATAATCAGTGATCATTGATCACACATTAAAATGAATATTTTGAAATTGATTTCGTCAACAGTAATCCTTGAGTGCCTACTACAAGTTCCTAATGTAATACTCATTGAATATAGTAATGTCGATCAAGGACATTGTTAAGAAAATGATTACATAGAAATAGTTGGTCAAATTCTTTAAAGTTTAACTAAAATTGTGAATATACGTCTAGACTTAAAGGTTTTACTATTCATAATATTTGAAAGCCTGAAACGAATTCATAAATAAAGCGCGCAAATAAAATTGATTCGTGAAAAATAATGTATCGTAGAAAATAGCACTCACAAATACATTCAAAAGCAGGGGAGAAGGCAATCGACTATAGTTAAAGCACACGAGTCTCGCTATTTGCTAAAATAGATAAGATAACACGTTCCGTAGCACACATTTGAAATTCACGAAGATAAACTCATTTGGAAAGCGATTTCCCTATTCACGGGAAATCAATGTTCATAAAGGTATTATCACTAAACTGCGGATTTTCAAGTAAAATTATTATTGAATTGAAAATAGTACAATAGCATTTTGAAATTCTTTATATCTGTTTACTGTTTTGCATTTGATCTACTCATTTACTACTCACAAAAGTCCCGCTAAATTCAGGATGCATTAACTATCATAATATTTTCCGTCGCAAAAAGAATCCTCCACGAAAAAAATTTCGTGGTTTAAAAGAGACGCGCGTTAAGCGGCGCGTATGCGCGGTGATCGATGCGCCGTCCAACCGGTGACTGACCGCTGCGCTGTTAAACGCAAAAGGATAAACTACTGTCCGGAAAAACAAATGTCAACTTCCTTCGTGTTACTGCTGTAGAACCACACGAACTATTTCCGGGCAATAAGTAAAACTTGGCGAAGCGGAGGAAACAGTCAGAAATGAAATAGATATTGGGAGGAGAAAGAGGAACAAGGGAAATGACCCTTGAATGGCCGAAAATGTCATCCATGACACGTGTCAACCATAAAGCCTTTTTGTTCGATGAGAAATCGCGTCGTAGACTGTTCCCGCGAAAAAAAAGCGTTGGACATATGTGATGAAAAACGGATCGACGATTATGCGATTTGTTTTTAGAGAGATTTACCTGCTGCGTGCTCAGATCGAGCCCTAAGTATGTCGCGTTCGAAGCTGAGCCCATATTTCAGTCGTCGACCGACACACAATGCGACGAAATCGAGAAACGTGTAGGTTGTCTGGCGAAGATGCAACGGCACCGACTGGTTTGGATAACGTGTACACTTCACCGCGTGACCGTGGGCCGGTTTAATAGTCGGGAAACTAACGTACGAACGATCTAGCCTGTATGTGGCCTACGTTTCTCCTCGCCACGATCCGAGGCATCGTTACGCGCTGTTTCGCCTACGTTACGACGCAACCAAACTATACGGGAGTAATCTTATCGTTATTATTAATATGTAATGCGGCATATTGCGTAAGCCAGATT
Source organism: Sphecodes monilicornis (assembly GCA_913789915.3). Taxonomy (NCBI): domain Eukaryota; kingdom Metazoa; phylum Arthropoda; class Insecta; order Hymenoptera; family Halictidae; genus Sphecodes; species Sphecodes monilicornis. Next base: position 21,434,130 of record OU565298.1, on the reverse strand, counting down.
GATCTGTTGAGCGAATATAACTGTTCGGGTTTACGTTAAATTCACAATATTTCCATGATATTTCCGTACGATGGAATCGCCTTTGCCCTCGCGGCGTAGAGGTTAAGTTCCCGTCGATACTAATTTTTACAGGCTGTTCTTGAGTTTCTTTACCGGCCGATACCGTGACATTGTTGTTTCTCCAGGACGCGTTACCTTCTGATTCGCGTTTTAATCACCGGAAAACTATACTACACTTCGCGCCAGTATTATAATACAAATCTGTTACAAAAAGGAATTACATCGTCTTGTTTACTATGTGTTATCGCTTACATTATACATAGAAGACTTTCTTCGACACCGTATTGTAATTAAAATTTTTAAGAATTACAAAGTTAGATAAGAATACCTGATAACTAGACTGCAAATTTCTAGATTTAGGACAAAAAAGAACGGGTCACATGTAAAAGTGGAGAGACATTAAAAGAATTGTAGGATATTGTTTTGTTATTCTCAATTTTTTAAATGTTACACTTTCCTCATTGAATTCTGTATTGATAGCATGACAGATAGCAGTAGAAATCGGTGTAAAAACAGATCTCAGAACAGTTTAGTGAATAATAAAGAGTCAATAACATTTGAAAAATCGTAATTTCGTTTAGAAAACCATCAATAACCAGCCGTCGCAAGGAGGCGCAATTAGATTTTGTATAACAACGGTCTCACTCGCATAAAAAACGGAAAAGAGTCGTTTATTCTGACGATTAACGATTTAATTTAGATGCGCATAACGAATGAAATAATTACTTTTAACAAATATCTAAATAGATGGCAATGGTATTATGATATATAGACTGTAATAGACTACCAAATGAAAACGATTATAAAATTTATTCGTATAAAAATTGTTTTTCAACACGAGAACGCAGCTTTACATAAATTAAAGGTAGTAAAGGTCTATTCGAATGCAAGAAATAAATATTTTATCATAGCCCGTAGGATCCGCCGCCCTAAATGTTATAGAAAACTATTGAGGAATGCTAGCTAAAAAATATACTCTACACAAAAAAGAAGGGTCAATAGAGAAATATGAAACATTTGCATCCAAGAAAAGTGTTTAAATCAGAAAACGATTAAAAACCACCATAAATGTATATCAAAAATACTGTTGAATGTGTTGCAAACACTTTTTTTAGTTGTTTTAGATTTGCAAAGCATAATGTAATTTACATTTTGTTTCTTTTTTTATTGAAATACGTTGCGATATGCCATATTGATGACAACATATAACGACAATTATTTTTAAGGGTGCATTTCAAAAAATAAATAGATTGAAAAACAACTTAATCGATGTTTCGAACAGATGTTATAAAGTTCTATGCAATTATGTATTACATAACGCTGTTGTATTCATCTAATATCTAAAACATAAAAATCATAGATAATCTTAATCTACTGTATACGTGGTTATTGTTTTCACTAAAATAAAGCAAATTAAGATATTTTGGTAATATTGCAGCTATAGGAAACAGATATGTCAATTTCTTTAAAAATTCAGATATAAATCTTTAATAATATCTATCATAAATATATTATAATATTAATTGAATTCATTAAATTATGTAATAAACTATTTAGCTATACTATATGTAATTTCTTTAGAAAATTTTACCGAATCTAAAGATTTTGTTCATTCCAGAACATCTTCTGAACAAGAACCAGAGGGCGATCTAAAAATGATTTTTGTCGCTCTTTACATTTAAGCATGAGGTGTTACATGTGTTTGTTGGATAATAAAAGTCGTTCATTTTGTAAGAAATTTAATATCCATGAAAAGCAGTAATAAAACAAAATAGAAAATATATACACCCCCGTCCACAAGTCACCGGACACTTACTAAAATTTGAATGCGGACAATTTCTTACTACCGATGGACCTACATTATGAAGTGTAAATGATACTTATTAATTGTTTATAATGTTGGGAGTATGTAAATTAATTTGTATATCAGGATTCTTACCATAATATCGGGATTTCGTTGGAGGGTCTCTTTGCTGCTCTGGTTCGGCAGTCGGAACAGAGAGACGAGCGGTTTGCTGCCCTGGCAGAGAGGCTGGTGGACCGTATGGTCGGCGTCCGGGCCATGCTGATGCAGTGTTTGGACACTGATCGGGCCAGAATTGATAATTTAGCTATTTCTTTCGAGACTTTTTCCTCTAATTTCTGTAACAAGAAGTTGAAATTCATAATGTTGCAGTGAATCGTGAATGTGCCGTGGTTTTCTCCGCGAGTGCGGTTCCTTACCGCGCTAAACCATCTTTTAGCGGTTCGGGCTCGTGGTCGTTGTATTTGACACAGTTTTTGACTTTCGCACGGCTGAATAATTGGGACGAACACAGAAAGGTGGTTGCGCTAATAGATTCGCTTGAAGGGGTGGCCCTTTCTTAGCGTGTTTGGAGGAATCCAAACGTACTAATTTTGAGAATTTGGTAGCGGGTTTGAATGCGCGGTTCGGAGATGAGCGTTTGGGTTCAGTTGAATCGGTTTAAATTTTATAATTATAAGCAGCAGGTAGGGGAACCGCTTCAGGAGATGGCAGAGAAAATCTGCCTTTTGTCCCAGTCGGTGTTCGCGAACCTTCGACTATATTGGACCATGCGACTTGAATTCTTTTTCAAGTCGTGTGGTCGTATGGTCCAATTTGAAGAAGTTATCGTCTTTTTAAGAGTGTCCGAATATTATTGCGAGTGACCGTATATCTTTGGTTTCTACATTATTCCAGAGTCATTCGTTTCTCTCTCCTTCCTCGTTTTATCAAAAATTCTTAACCATCCTATTACCTTCTCATTCTTTCTCCCACTCGTAACATCCTCAATGCTAATCCTTCTTTCTGTCTCCTTGCACTCTATTACTAAATGCTCTAACTCTAATGTACTTCATCTCCCCATATTTACTCGCCATATTCAAGTTGAGGGGCACAGGTACGAGCATGCACAAGCTTCCAGGTAAATAGTAGGTACGTATCGAAAATGATTTGGTTAATATCTCTTTAATCATTAGGTTTAGGACATACGAAGATGAATCGATTTTTACGCAGAACTTGATACCCTGTCGCTTCGTGACGAAAAAGGTAGTAGAAGTATTACTGTCTGAAACTTTCGGGATTTAATCTCTATGCGCGCTACTATTGGTGGAAGTAAAAAAAGAACGGATTTTTGAAGTTGGCAAACCGGATTCCCCCTCGAGTAAAGTTAGTCGTTGCACGGGTTTGTTTGCGTAGTCGATGACGACGCTCGTCGCGGCCGGACGACGGTCGAAGCGAGAAAGACGGAGGGTGGTTACGAAGAGGGTGCCAGGGGGTCTGGCCCAAGCCTGTTTGTCGGTCCCGTTGCCCTATAATCGTGGTACACGGATAATGGTCCGAGTTGAACGACGCCAGGATGGACCGACACTGGCGTGGCCGCTCGGGGAAGATGAGGAAAGCGATCGGAGAGAACAACGCATAGGAGCCGCCAGCAACGGCGTCGAGACGGTGCAGTTTCGGACGCCCCGGCTTTCTTGTTCGGCGGAAAGGACCGGCTCGGCCCGACACAACCAATCGAGCGAAACTTTCGCTGGCTCGACTCCGCCGTTTGGCAAAGCTTTTCTTTCAATCTCTCTTTCGCGACCCTACCCCACCGAGCCGCGCAATGATTTCTGACTCCGCAGAGCCTGAAATATAATTACCTAAAAAGCCGACTGAGAAACGTCCTTGCGCGGCGGAAAACTCCGGGTTAGGAGGGTTGAAAAGTAGCGACGTTGTTGTTTGTCGACGATGCCTGTTAACGTTCCCGAGAGGAAATTTATTACCCGTTCCCCAGTATTATATTTTAATGTAAACAAATGGAGTCAGCTTATGACGCTCTCCGCTCAAGAGAGCCTCTTGCCAAAAGCAGGAACTCCTTTCGGTTATAGGTGCCAAAGAAAGTTTTTTATTGTCCTCTCAGAGGACGGGTTAGTTTTTCTAACGTGAAGTTCAGAAACAAACTATAGGTTAGACCTATACATACTTCCCGACGCAAGGGAACAGATTGCATAATTATTATACACATGTTGCTTATAATTGCATAAACGACGCTACTATGAGTAGATTATTGAACAATCGAACTGTTGGAATAACGAACGTAGCTTGTTACACGCATCCACAAAATTACACTAAATTCATGGTGGTCGCGGTTTAGGTAGGATACTAAAATGCTAGTGCCCCGGGCCAAATCCGGAGAGCGTAGGGTTAATGTATTCGGTAGGAAGAATTCGCGGAATGTTTCAGTAATTTCGAACTACCGTCATAAGATGTGGCGGAAGTCTGTGAACTCAACAACGACTCACTGTGGTTGGACAACCGACATGTACAGTGTACATGTTGACAACTCGATTTTATCTTCGGGGAAAGGGCACAGGGAAAAGACGAGAGACGTTCTTTTTAGTATTAGAAGCTAATCTGAAAACATAGGAACTGTTTCAAATGTGACATGGGATGCTCGACAAGTATAATAAGAAAAGATAATTGAACGGATGGCTAGCAGAAAATTTACAGGAAAATGAGGAAACAATTCGTTTCTTATTTTAGCAGTTAATGCTTCCGTGGCGGATGCTTTTGACAACTTCATGGCAGTAGTAACAAAAATCCAATCAAATCGTTAAGTATCAATTGTCTTTCATACACATATATACCTTTGAACCCACTTCTTCAAAGTTAACTACGTTAAACAAAGTTAACAAAGTCAACAATATATATATATATATATATATATATATATATATATATATATATATATATATATATAGAAGATATAGCTAGGTCACAAAAAATCACAGACTGCAATTCGTGGGTGAATGGTAGAAATAGGGCAATTTTGGACCTGACTGGTCACGAACATTTTTGATGAGACATGATTCTGCATATCTTAAGGAACTCGAAATATATAATTACTTACTATATAAGCTTAAATGTCGGAATACTGTCGTTAATTACATTCACTTTATTAAGTGTCTTCTTCGGATGCTGATGATGTTGTTAATCGCATCAAACGTGCTCGACACCAATCTACGATGAATTTTTCAGCTGCTTTCTTCAATTATTATGTTGCTAATGGATTATGATCCGAAGAAGACAATGGCGATTAATAAGGTGAGTTTTATTACCGACAATATTCCGAAGTTTAAGCTCATATTTTAAACCTTACGCATCGTTTCCAGGGTAAATAACTATACATTTAAGACATGCAGATTTAAGTCTCGTAAAAAACGTTCGTGTCCAGTCAGGTCCAAAATTGGCCTGTTTCTACCATTATTCTTTCTTCCGGACACACGTCCGATTTTCTTGATTTCGCCAAAACTGTGAGACTCGCTCCTCTTTCTTTTCGAATTTCGATCGGAATAGCGAGAGACAATGGTAGAAGCGACGGCATCGATGATCAACGTTTTGATGAATCAGCGGTCGATTTGAGAGCCAGCGATTTTCATTTGCGGAGACAAGGGAGCGGCGGCATCGTTCACCTGTAACAGCGAGTCGAATGCGTGTTTAACAGGCATCGGTGTACGTGTCAATGGACAGGAGCCAATGTTTTCTACATCGACAAACAAGAGGGTGGAGAGAGCGCCGAGCGACAGTCGGACTGGAAATTTTTTGGGGCGAATGGAGTTTCATTATCTAAACACATCGTCGTCGAATATATCGACACGACGGCGGCGGCGAGAGGGAGGGGAAGAAAAGAGCGGGGAAGGGTGGCAGTGGTGCAGGAGCGACGGATGGCGTCGGCGACAGGGAGCAGAGCCATGTCGTCGCCGTCGAACGGACGACGTAACGACGGCCGCTCTCCCGTGCAGACGGACGACGAAATGTGGAGTGAGACGGAAAGGGAGAAAGAGACAGCCGGGCGCCGCGCCGATTCCAGCGACCGGCCGGCGCTAACCTCGACGCCAACCGTGGAGCGTCGCCGACACCGTCGCCGACACCGTCGCCGCCACTGGCGACCGACGACACGGTGAAGACGACGACGACGACGACGACGACGACGTCGACGACCACGACGACGACCACGACGTCGGACCAATGCAAGAATACTTCTTCTGTTGGCATCGTGGCACCGTCACGGCGGGGGTGGGACATTGCTCATCGGTCGCCAAGCTGGAGGGCGCCACGCCCTAGCCTCACCCATCCTCCTTACACCAACACACGTTCGACTTGGTACTGTCAACTGAAATTCGCGATCCAGGATACATCGATAGCATCGTGTTTTGCCCACGAATAATTATTAATCCAGTCTGACTGTAACTCGGTGCCACTCTGGCTAACCACAGCCCTCAAAAACCGATACATTTCCGATTGGTCCCAAGAAGTTTCCTCGGAAAAACACGTTTCATTTGGGGGGGGGGGGGGGGGGTGGATAGAAAGAAGAGTATTTCCTTAACTGTATTATGTTGGTTGAGTTGAGACAATCATTTACTTTTTATTTGATTTGATAATTGCAGGGCTCGGGACCCGAACAGTGTGTTCCTGAGCATGAAAACTAAATCCAACATATTTGAATATTTTTCTCCAACTTTTTTCGTGAACAAATTGGTACATTTCATCGTGATTTGTAGTGTTCGAGATTTCAAAAGTTATTTACATGAAAATATTGTTCATCTTATTTGCATCTCCATCACATTTAACAAAAAAATGCTAAAATCATGTAAGCGAGAGGTAAATCATAGATAATACATAAAAATATATGTATATGTGTGTATGTTACACCTAAATAAAGATTTATTCTGTACAACTCCAACATAAAATAATTTTCTGAATAGCTTCGCGAGTACGCATTGCAACTAAATTATGTTGTATGAAAATCTGGGCCACACAGGACTTCTTGCACCACTGTCAACGAGTTAATAAGAAGGTTTTGAAGTGATAAATACATTAGGTGTACAAATTAATTCGAGGTCTTCTTTTTTTATTTTGAAAATAATGTCCAACATTTTCAATATATTTGCTTCATTTTTTAGGTAACTAAAGAATTCATTTTCAAAAAATGGCGGTTTTGATACAATGTGTCAATACATTTTTTTATCTTTTGATCGTTTTAGAATATGTATTGACAATGCCAATATTCGGTACAGTATATAAAAAATTTGAACTTTGATTGAAAATTTGATTCGTGTAATTTTAAAGAAGACTCGTTATAATCGTCTTAATTGGACTAAAATAAATACATAATAAAATATGATTGTTTTCGTGTATCGCGAACAACTAGACATAAATGAAGGATCGCATCTGTCTAGACAATTTCGAAGAACGAGACAAATATAAAGAAAAATGTGTTGCTTGAAATGAATTAAATATCCTTCGTCCGGTGCCACAGTGTCTGTAGCTCGTCCCCCCTTGTTACAAAACCAGTACGCTCTCGATTGATCATAAGACGTTTGTTCTGGAGAATGGTGGTTGGTTTTATGGTTCTACAGGACTCCTATAATATCACTTCAATCGAGAGAAGTGTTTTCGAAATCTATTCATGTACTTCGAAAGAACTTCGCAGAGGATGTTTGAAGAATAATTACAGATCGGTGAACTTTTACGATCGAAGACCATTGCAGCTATCGCGATACGTTGTCTAAAACATTTATACTTCTTTTTACATTGTCTGCAATATCTGAAGATAGCAGTTGCAATGCAACAATTAGTCGCAAAATGCCTTAAAGTAAATTAGGGGGAACATGCTAAACAATCATAATTCAAAGTTTATCTAGTAAATATTAGGTGAATCATCTACCAGTTCTTTTCTAATGACAATTAGTAAAGGAATTAATTGGTACTTGTTTTAACATGTAACATAGGTATGCTTCGAAGAAGATACCGCGAAAATATAAAAGTTGAATTTTTTGTTATTGCTTACCCGAAAAGAAGGAATTTTTTGTATTTATTTTAACTAATTAAAACGCAATCGACATAAGATCTTTATTTAAGCAATGCAGTGGGATAAGATGCCAGACGTTGCATGCAAAGAGTTTTTATTTTTGTGTGTTGATTTCGTAGTAATACATATATGCGTGGGTAAGGTATATAATAATGATCACGGAGCGCAAACGTAAGAAAGCGCGATCGCAATATTTAATGGAACAATTCCGAATCAAGGGAGGAATCAGAATTGAATTTGGCAGTATTTAATTAGAATAAATTCATTTTTTATATAAATACACCCAGCTTATACTATGTCCAATGGTCGAAAACGAATGTTACGATATGTATATGTATACAATATATATACAAGTAATCGTTTTTTACTATGACGATGTGAAAAATTAATTTTGAAAAGGAGTGTCGAGTCTTCGCAGACATCGTGCGTTCGCCATGGGCGAGTTGATTGAGCGTTGAAAAAATTCCAGCATTGTCTTCTTGACAGTGATTTGGATCATGGCGTCGTCGAGCCTTCAGATTCCAAACGATAACTCATTTTTTCGGCGGATCGAAACGACGGTTGCGCGTATACATATAGAGATCCTCCCTCTCGGTATCCATGTTTTAACCCATGCCAGCGCCTACCCTCGCATATCCACGAAAAGTAGAAGCGACCATTGGGGCGGAAGATGACTGCGACGGCTCCAGCGTGGGGCGCCAAGTGTTTTGATGCTTGTTATGCGAAGGGGAACTTGATAAACAACGGGTTGGAGAACGAAGCCGGACCTGGATCGTCACAATCACCTTCCACCCACACTTAAAACTGACATCCGACCGACTGGCTACGATTGTGTCATTACATGAGAATTGATATCCCGATGCTATAACATCCCTTCTTCCTTCGCCTGGTGTATCATCGGCTCCTGCCCTCGTAAACGCTCATAAAATACATAGAATCGCTAACTCGCGTTGATTGCCTGACGACAAATTGAAAGCAACGGCTCCGTTGCGAGCGCAATAATCTGAAAAATCGGAAAACACGAACCGCGTATTGCCGAGGAAAATTTTACAAAACATTTATCACTCGACGCCTCGCTCGCGAACTGTAACTTTGAACAAATACCGTTCGATTCGATCGTACGTTCTCCCAGAAAGCAGTTTATAAATATACGGATGGAGATGAGTTGAACTATGACAAATGAATAGTAACATTCGTCGTGCTGGGACTAACAAATGGTGGAGTCTGGCCGTCTTTTGACATCAAGAAAGCAAATAATATTAAAGATCGCATCGTATTTCGGATGATTAAGACTCGTTGGATAATTTATAATGTTGCATACCGCTGTTACGGAATTAGGTACACTAATGATGCTTCTCGTCCCGTTTCAGTCCATCGCTATCATTATCCGCATTCCATTCTTGCGGACCGCCCAAAAGGACGACATTTAAATGCACGTGTCCGACAGAAATTGTGATCGACTTTTAACGAAACGAGCAAACATACGTCCAGTATTTATACACGTGTTTACCGAGAGCACGAAGGTAAACGAAATTAGATCGCGTCGAATGAAATTAGAAAAATATACGACCGAGTAACGTTTTAATATTTCAATTATTTTGTGAGCTGTTTACCAGAGTACAGTACACAGTTTGAAGCATATTGGACTGCGGTTGAAGCAGTATTATAAAAAGACAAGTGTACTCCAGGAACAATGAGGAATACACGAGTGGTAAAAATGACGCCATTCTGAAAATTATCGAAATAAGTGGATGAGGATTAGTGAACAGCGTTGTACGTAAACCAGAGCCATTAGTTTCTTACCATCGTCCTCGTAAATTAAATAAATAATATAAGAAATTTTCAATCTAAACAAGAATAATAGTTTCGCTTGGGCAAAATTACAAGATTCTGTGGGTGAAAATAGTGCCCGGACAATACATATGTATAACAGAATTATTAAAAATGTTTCATACTATTAAAGGGTATAACTTTCTTTATTTCATAGTGGTACATACATTATTATTAATATTCACTACTAATTCTATTACCATAGATATTGTATTTTTTATTTTTAATGTTACAATGTTAACATAGTTCGTAAGGATAGAATGTAAAAATTTTGTATCATAATACGTATTAACAAATACATATAATCAGCTTATGGAACTAACCTGGTTAAAAGCTTCGTTCTTCGATAAACAAACAATATACATTGTATGTATATCATGATATGCGACAACTGTATATTTGGCACTGTATGGTTTTTACATTCGCTCTTCATATTGCCTACATTGCAGGACCTGTAACTGAGAGTTGACTCGTTTAACATGATTCTTTCTGAAAACTAATTATTTAGGTTGTCAAAAACGGTGTCGGGTCATTAATTCTCTTCAAATGCATCGGATGGAAAATATCAAAAAATCGTCCTTTTCCTTTTCCTCATCCAAAAAACCTTTTCGTTTAAGAAAGATATTACTAAAAATATAGATAGAGTACACACGTATTTTCGTTGGATCTTATATATCTCGCTTGAAGCAAAGAGAACTTGTAAATATTGAATTTCGACATGTACACGACAATACATAAATTTTTGAAAACATTTTGCAGGAAGGAAGAAGGTTTAATTTATCATTATTATTCTTGTCGGTTCATCTTGTGGCTCTTGTTTCCTGTGGGGCGAGTGTACCGGTAATAGTGACTGAGAACCACTGAACGACCGCGATCAAATAAATACTAGCAGGAGACTTTTTATAATTATCCGTGGTTGAGAATGGTGGGGTTACAATTAATACGCAATATGTTTTGCTATACGTGTTTCTAGTGCAGAGTGGTTTCTTGATCTGGTGTGGTTGCGTGTAGATATTATACGTGTATTTATCATTTACGGTAACGTTGACCATTTACGGGATATTAAGTAAATAAAGGCGTGGTTTTTTATTTTTCAGGTATGATATAATTATTTCTATAAAGAAACTTCACTTATCCTGAAAGGTGTTATTTTATTTTGAGGAAGTAAAATAAAAATTGTATATGATAAATGATGTTGCAAGACGAGCCTAAGAATCGTTATTTATTTAATTATACCAAAAGGCAACAAGATATAAATAATTGTAGCATGATCTTACTCTTAATTGGTAATTTACTAGTACATTCGTCCTAATCAATGTGGAACATTTTTATTTGTTGCATAATGATCCGCAGTTTAGCAATGAACGTTTCGATAATCGATAATCGAGCTCTCGTTATTTATGAACAAAATTTGTCTTTCACCCTAAAATCGTAAAGAATTCGTTTCTCTTCTCGATACTCGATACATATTGTGTTCAAAGTCCGTTGATTCGAACTCGGACGTCGAAGAACGGTAACGGGTATCTCGGTCGATACGCGAATTCGTAATCGGTCCGATACCGTCCGAATTTCCCGTCGACGGCGAACGGCAAACGGCAAACGGCATAAACAGTTCGGTGGAGGAAACTCCGGCGTGTTTACGGCAATGACGACCGTCGATTATTCCTTGCTTTACATCGACTGGGATTCGGCGCGGACGGAGCCGCATAGCATAAATGGAATTGTTTATCCCCGGGTTGGGAGCAAGAAAAGTCCCCGGTATACGGTTAGTCGTTCGGCTTGACTCGGTCAAGCACCTTGGTGTGTACCATTCCGGGCGTATTCTCCTCGTTGGCCATGCACGAGCATACACATACGTCTCCTCCCCATTTTCGTTCTTTCTCTTTCGGCTGGTGCCGCGCCGGCACCCTTTCTGGTGCACCGGCACCGGCACCGGCACCGGCACACGAGCCAGTGGCGCGCACGCACACGCGCAGCCACGGCTACAGCTACACAGGCAGCGCATGCACGAGTCGCGCGTCACATGAAAACGGCGGCCGAGCCAAGGGGGTAGCCGCACGTACACACGGGGGACACGCACACTGGCCCCGCGGAATGGCGTCAAGATCCGCGTCGCCACGTTACTGGCGCGCCGCTGCCGTGTCGCCGCGAATTCGCGCCGGACGAGGCCGCCCTTAGGCAACAGACAACCACAGGGGTGAGCAGACAGGCTCCAGTCGTCCTCTCTATACCGCGCTACATATTGCGTGGTCGTCGGGCTCGCGGCCAGTCGATGCTCGACGATCGACGCAGTCGGTCACCGATTGTTTATTCCAATTCCTCCTTACCTTTTGGCTCGAGAGAAACTCTTCGAACCTCGAATCGTTACACCACCGCCGCGTCCACTTTGCTCTCCGAAATCCGAGGGTCGTCAACGCGTCCAGATCGATCTCGCAGACTCGCTCGACTCGTTTAAATTTCCCGCGCGACTCCACACCCCGGTGCATCGCACAGTGGCTCGATTATTCCTGGCGCTAGCTGGACAAAATTATTTTTTCACGGTTTTCAGCTTATTTGGGATTTTAATTGTTGGAAAATGTCAGGTTTGTGTTACCGTTTATAATGTCGTTACAAATGTTGATGGCGGATGCTAATAAAAACTTTTCCCTTTAAACTATTCCTCTAGCTGTAACGCTTTGCAAGATATGCGATAAAATATGTCTCTCGGATATAGTTTTTAAAACGTTAATTTCGACCTAATTTACAACGTTTTGCAGATTCAGACTGCGACTAAATGAAAGTAAAAAGTCTTAACTTTTATATATTTCAAAAATCCAAAAATTTGTTCATAGTTTAATGGTATTAGGACATATAAACATATATTATAAGAACCCATATTTATCGTACATTTAAAATTTAAGTGCATTTTGTGACTCACCAGATCCGAAGTTTTCACGGTTACGGAGAGAATACATATGTACTGTTGTATTTGGACAGTATAGAGCAATTGATACACATTGATACAATTTATTATGGTAAAGCTAAAATTAACTTTTTGCGGACGAGTGTTGGCAAATAGCAGCTCGAGCAATTTTACCGTTCTGCGACTGCTAATTTTTAAAGAATTTATTGCTCTCAAAAAATATTAAACTAATTTTTATCAAACACAACACTTTTCCCATCGTATTATCGATATACTTATCTCCACACTACACAACTTTTCTTCACAAAGAAAATATATTTGACCCATCGAGAACTATGCTAAAAATAATTCCCGTCCGCTAAGGGTTATATGTATCTATCACCGCCAAACCAATGACCAGATTCAGATTTTTCATTCTGTAAAGAGATTTTTCTAGAGAACGTTTAAGTAGATTTTTTTATTCGAGCACATATGATAAAAACCATCCAAAATCTAAAAAAACTAATTCTAATACATTGGCCATGTATATGGCATTTTATATTTACATTATACTCTTTATCTAATAGGCTCGAGTGCTTAATTTGATTTTATACCAAAAAAATAGGTTATGTCTATTATTAACTTTGCAACAATAAAATATATAAAATATGTGACTTAGTAAATGTTATATGTATGTTATGCTTATGTATACAATATACGATATGTTATAATGTATAATACATATATAATAATGTGTATTCTTGCGAAGGATTATGTTGACCTGTGGCTCGTTAACCTGTAAATTATTTTTCAAAGTTCTCTCAAGTTCCATTATAGAATTCAATATAAAATTCAATGAACAGTGATATAATTATGAAGCTATGTACATTAAATGGATTTTGTATTCTTCGAAGAAACAAAAATACATACTCTAAGATCTACAAATTGAAGTCAGAGTAATAATAATATGTAATATACATATACGTATATGGTTTTGTATTTATCACATTTTATCACATTTCGTCGAGTCTTGTATTCGATGTATTCGAATATATGTAGATTACAGACAACATTACACTCTACCTCGTGCTCGGACACGGCGCATGTGCGACAATTGACCAATAGTGGAATGTTGGTGCTGCAACAGGTAAGAAACGATGAGAGTTAAGCGATATGTATCAAGCGAATAACAAACCATGTGGGCAAATGGCAGACGTGTCGAGTATCATTGCATGCACGCGGAACTAGATTAGAAAATCAAATAAGTCTAGTCAAATGTTTTCAATCCAAAATTAACTATTTTCGTATCGATATTTCTTTAGTATATCTGTTAATAATTATAATTCAGGTCTTAGCATATCTTTATTCGTTAATTCTTTCGATTCTCATTTTAGTCAACTTATCGGGACTTGGATTTCATTAGACTATGTAAGTTAGTTAGTCTTCTCTCTGTGTTCTACTATCGCAGTTTTTCGCAAAAAAATTTATGTAAATTATTTTAGCTGCTAACCTATTCTATTAATCAGCAGAATGATTTATAATTGCGTTATTTTTACGTTTCGCTGTCCTTCGTTGTACGTCGTAAACGAATTTAATTATAGTAAGTTGCAGAAAAAAGATTTCGCTCTCCAGTGTATGAAATTACGTTATTTACGTTACCGCGTTACGTTATTTATATCCATGATCTATGCACGAGTGTATGCAGATATGCATCGAAACCTTCGACATTATCGTGACAGTAACATTGACATTGCGCTGCGTTTATCTTGTATACACATAAACCACATTCTGATAAATGATGTCGAACGAAAGCGATTCGTTGCTTCTGATCCAGTAATGTTGTTGAAAGGGGAGTTGTGACAACTTTTTTAGATTTAAATGCGTATGCGCGTTTCCATTTAAAAAGTATTATAAATAATTTTGACTCATTTCGCGGTTCGTGAAACTCTATTTGCAAAGGTTACTTAAAAAATGAAGATATTTTTTCGGAACTTTAACACCTCCTGTAAGGGTAGTTCTGTGCACAGAACTAAAAGTTATCCATGGCTAACTTTACATTCTAGCAAATAAGTATTCTCAGAATCATATTCTACGACCCCCAAAACCCCTAAAACCGTCCTGTTGGTAATTAATAATGTATAATTAAGAAAGACACGAATTTTGTCCACCTTTTTGCGATACCGGCGCACTGTGGGGCGTTAGCGCATGGCGAGCGGTGCTTCGAAAACCATTGTTGCAAATAATTCCAACGGCACCTCGGCTTCGAACGCAGCCGGTGAAGCCTCCTTTCAAATATTAAATTCCCTGTGTCGAAATGCACGATTTGATATGCACGCGCCTTGGTCGTGCGTGCTCTCCACGGCACGGCGTCTCCCGCCTCTCGTCAACTGCCCAGTGTGCACGAATAAAGGTGGTGCTGGTTTTGCTGGCAACAGCATGCGATCGTTCGAGAAGCAGCAGAGGACACGCATAAAAACAGCAACACGCGCATGGCGATGGATACTCTATTCCCATAGCCATTAAACGATATCCAATTTAAACAATGAAACGTGTAAACATTGACATACGCTGCTCATTGTGCAGCCTGTTTTCTGAAAGAAAATTTTCGAGACTGATCGAGGTAGAGGAGATTGTTATTGCGGTAACCGATTATGGTATAGTTCAGATTTCTTCTTTCAAAAACTAGGCTATGGTAATACCTAAACTGCGGATCTTTGTGCAAAATAAAAATGTTCTGCATCGATTGTGGGAAGCGAGAATAAAAATAAAAATAGATTTCATCCCTTAACAACTTTAATACATTGAAAACAGCGTACCAATGATTTTAAATTTTTCTAATTTTTTATTGTTTTATATTTCGCCCAGCCAATTTCTGCATAAATGCGTACACGAGTTAATTCGTCATTCGAATTCATTATCACCTTTCTGAAACTATTAATTTTCTTCGTAATTCAACGAATAAATTGTTCACTTACTTGTGTCATAGTATCCATATTGGTATAAACTATATCGCATTTACGTTGATTGCAGGAAAATTGTTGTCATCTCAGTATTATTTGTACTTCATTACGTATTTGCAAGTGTTCATAATCACAAAGTCACTCGGTTAAAAGGTTGAAAACGAATTTTGTTTGAAATACAGTGGCTTCAAACGGTAGGTATTTGAACACTAAATTTCCGATTTTCATAGAAAAGTACCATC
This sequence comes from Sphecodes monilicornis, assembly GCA_913789915.3. Taxonomy (NCBI): domain Eukaryota; kingdom Metazoa; phylum Arthropoda; class Insecta; order Hymenoptera; family Halictidae; genus Sphecodes; species Sphecodes monilicornis. The sequence goes on along the minus strand of OU565298.1, from coordinate 21,418,301 downwards.
ACCTTTATACAACTGAAGTTGTTCTTCATTTTTGTCCCGAAAAACAGCCAAAAACATTGTACATCAAGTTTTAAATGGTCATTGTAAAGATAAACTTTAATGTTCGAATCAAAGTAGGTTCAGTTACGGAAAAAATTGTCCAATGTTCTTATTTCAAGAAAAACCAATAAGTGAAATATAAAACGGTAGAATGACCAAAAGAAATGAAGAGTTGAAGAAAATGATTGAAGGATCACACTAATTCTGGTTGCAGAAAGCAAATTCCGAATAACAATTTGAACCGTATGGCATTAGCCGGTACCTAAACTAATTCTTCTAACACCTAAAAAAGGCGGGTTGTTTGAGATTCAATGTAAAAAAGTCTATTTTGTAGGCTGTACAAAGACTTTCGGATTGACTGTAGACGTAAAGCCGCATCCACGATAAAGCAACTTTTTGTCGCCTCTTGTTACTCTCTTCTTTTTTGATCAAGTCAAGGAAGAAGAGGGCAACAAGAGACGACAAACGGTCGCTCGATGTTGCTTCAGTGAAGTTTCGAATCGAATCGACAATGTCCAGAGAGAGAGAGAGAGAGAGAGAGAGAGAAAGAAAGGAATGCAGCGAAGAATAATCGAAATTTACAGCAGAACGCTTACGAGCGAATCGCGTAATGCGGCAAACATGGCTAAAGAGAAATGATGGACGAACGCGAGAGAGCAAGAAAGAGGGAGAGAGAGAGAAAGAGGAAAAGAAACGAAGAGTGGCTGCACGAGTCACGGGGCGGGAGAGAGGAACGGGACGGACAGGCGCCTACGGCGTGGATCCGAGTGGCGCCACCGCTAACGTAAGCGTCAGCGTTAGCGCCGGTCGCGCGTCCGGACCGGCCGATATTATCCAGGAAGTTACGAGCCGCACCTGTCCCATCGTACCTCTCCCACCCATCGGGCCACGTCGTCCTCGTCGCTGCTTTTACACAGGGCCGTCGCAACGCGCGGCCGCAGGTGCTCGACGCAGCCACGCCACGCCGCGACGAGACACGCCGATTATCGGCAACGCTCGCGCCATCCCGAAGTACAGTCTTCCGGCCGTCGCGGTCTCACGTCCGGCCCGTAAAAAGTACCGGATACAAGGTCGAGAGAACCGAAATTCGTGGTACCCAGACAGAGGCGGCCGGCAGGACGCACAGTTCGTTGAAAGACCTCTTTTCCGTACAAAATTCCATTACTCGGAAATTCTAGATAATACGAAAAAATGTTTCAGGCAGAAGGTGTAGAATATAGAAGAGACTACACGATGATTATATTTGTTTGACATTGCGGTAACCTTGATAAGCTCTGTAGAGATTAAGATTGAAATTTTTAGTGGAAACCTGTACTTTTGATCACGTATTCCTGATAACGACACCAAGACATTTTCAAAACACCGGAATACTGTTGTTTTTGCATAAACTATTACGAAGATATAAGCGTCCAAAGTTGATTCGCCGACATTAGCATTATGCAGTATACATTGCGAAGTTTTTGATTGTCTTCGATTGTTTTGAAAAGCCCATTTATTGATTTAGCAGGATCTCTCTTCAAGAAAGGTAACAATTCGTTTTGCAAAATTAATCGTTCGTCCGAGAGTTCTGAGAGTCTATCACTGGGTTTCTTTTCGGATAAGTTAAAATTTCCTTTTCTAATCCATACTCTGGATATTTTTTAATTTGTTTAGAAATATTTTTAATCTGTTACAAATATACCAATGTTTACATGTATCTGCAGATATAATACTGTCATCGTAAGTTTCCTCGATCGATTGTTTCAATTAATTGCGTGGTTTTAATCGAATTAAAGGCCAACGAAATGCAATGCCGGAAATGACCCTTGTCAAGTTGCATTTTAAATCACAGTTATGAAACCATTTTCACTGAAATCTGACGAATACACGGTGCTTATTTATTCCAGAATACCTGATTTGTCAAAATTAAAAGATAGCAGCCATAGAGTATGAACGGAACACATGGGCCAGAGCTTGTTACGAGCAATTCGCAGAATATTCTGTACGACCTAATCGTGTATTAGAATTAGACAAGATTCTAATATTATTACAAATCTATATATTATAAGGAACAGTTACTTTTCGTAAGTGCAGCCAACGACGATACATCGTTATGCGACACTAAAAGTATTAAAGCTGTATATACATAAGTGTCTTGCTACTCGATATTCGCATTTCACTTCTTCGATGAAAGTGAGAATCGCATTGTTTGAACAGTATCGAAACGTTTCTAGACATTTAAAACTCGGTTGTTATAGTTTAAGAAAAAATGTAAAAAAATTGTCAAATATGTATCCGCTATTGTCGAATGCATTCGTACATTTTGTGATTTTGGTTAATATTCACCGCAAACAGGTTTACTGCAATTTTCGTAAGGTCTGCGAGTTTTTATTCGCTTTCTAGACATACTGTTGTTATAACAAATATAACAAGGTCCTACTACTTTTATTCTTCCCATTGAGTCACGTGGAATTCATGGAGTACATAATTTGAGAAGCGACTGGTGTTATATTAAGTAATTGAAACTGTTTAAACAGCAACGATTCAATGGCAAGCTTCGTCGAGGAATGTCTCGTAATTTATAGATTTGGCGAACGATCTTCGGTAATTGGAGTACACGAGTCTATATTTATGGCGTAAGAATTGTTTGAAATAAGAGTACAAAGGAATAATTGGTCCAACTAAAGCGCAAAATTGTAGTCATCGGGTATTATTCGACCAGGTTTCGCCGCGGACACGGTTAAGAACGAAAGTAGATGGTGCAGGTTCGCGGTTCCATTTGAGGATGTAAAAGTTCCTAAAAGCGGTCCCTACCGGAAAAATAAATGTCCCACCTTGTTTTACGACAAAGAATTAAGTAGGGATAGGCGCCAGCGATGTAGACGATTACGCACGGTCCAGTGAGCACGGCTAACGTTTCTCCCACGGGGGACAACCGGGTGTTTCCATTCGCAAACGGATGTCGTTAAGACTTTCGAATTTCCATAAATGTGTGAAAACGCGGCGACGCGACAGGTGACTAGTCCTCGTCTAAGAAACTGGACACGGAAAGCGACTATATTAATTATGCTGTTGAATTATTCGGACTGGCCAGACTGCCCATTGTTATTCGAAACCGGGGATTCAAGACTTTCTCTGTTGACTTTAGATTCGTACTTATCAGGGTGTCCCGAAAGTTTCTTCGATTATACTCAATATATTCGTTTAACCCCTTACACTGCGTATCTACTTTAAAATTGCAGTGATTAGAATTTCTTTGTCGTTCATAATTTCTTAGAAGAAGAAGAAAGTTTATATTTATCGTATGCCTATGTATTATCCAATGGCTATACATTGACAGTGATAAAATAGAATCACATTTCGTTTTAAGGGAAATTAATACCGTATATATTTACCTGGATTCTGTTCGAAATATTGATCACGAGCCTGGCTCGATGTTATAGCGCAAAGGGTTCGTAAGTTTAGATAACACGAGCATATAGGACAAACAACACGATCATCTGTTCGTTGGTGTTTTATTTATTTTTCTAAGCTTCCACTTACTTGACACGTCGTTTGCTTACATAAAAAGAATTAGTCCGAATTTCCGCTGTGTACATTAATCGAAGACGAAACAATCTTTTCGACGGGTAAAAAAATCGAATTCCTTTTACTGTATCTTTTGAAAGTATAGAACCTTAGAAATACTTCCACAAACGTTATAATCTTTCATTGAAATGAGAAAAGTATGACGATTTCAGGAGAACGATGCATCGAAGCAGGGGTGGTCGATACAAAACGCGTAGGTATTTCTCGAAAGGTAGTTGTAATCTTCAAGGGGTCTCTCTAACTTGGCAGTAAATAAGTAAAAACAAACACTGTGGACATATTTATTAATCTATAAAAATGTTTTATAAAAATCATAGTTATCGTACCTATCCCAACCGTCTAAGATGGAGAAATTCTTTTTAATATACATATATGCAACAAATAAATCGATTTTTTTGAAAATGAAAACCCAGAATACCCTCGTAACTAGATGAATGTCTGTTTTCACAAATGAACTTACACTACTTAAAAAATAAGTGGTTATGCGATTCCACTAATTAACGAATTTGAGATTTTAATAACGATTTTTCGATTTAATCTGTAATGTTCACAAATGAAAGGCTCGCACGAAAGTACGTGTAAAATCATCTTCTCAATGTGTTGAAAAAGTGAACTTAAACTTGAAAACGACGGTCCACCGCATACGCTGTCCGCGCGTGAAGATTCACAGTCGAATTATAATAGATGCAACCTCGAGCGTGTACGAATTCCTCTCCAGCGGACGAGCAGAAATTTCGATGATTGGTTGTTTGGACGGACGCTCGAAAACTAACGTCCCGGTTCATCGGAGATCCATCGGTAGACGGTCACCACTGGACCAAGAATAGCATGAAATGTCTGCGTGATTCGCGGAAGATGAATTATAGTGGAATGGTGAGTAGCCGCTTCGAAGAACGACGGTGATCGCTCTCGTCGTTATGGTTGGAATTTGGAGCGTTGACAGCGGCGCCGTTGGAGATTCGAGCGTCGTTCAAAGAAGAGTATCGCGTCTTTGCATTGCACGATATGATAAAAAAGAAAAAGAAAAAGAAAAATAAAAAGAGGAGCAGGAGGAGGAAAAGAAAGAAGAAGATGAAGGAGGAGGAGGAGGAGGAGACGAAGACCGACAAGCATTCCGCCTCGTACGCGTCTATCGCGAATTCCTCGACTATTCGCGTTCGTCTCTTTGCGCATTGTCTCTGCGACACATCGACCCGCGGTGTCGCGAATGTTGTAATAATCGATTATCGAATAACGAACATTGCACGATAAGCGAAGAACCGTGGAATGAATTGTTCCCAGTGTTTCTCGTGCAACGTCCACGGTCCGATCCGGCGACTACCGGTGCCATCGTCGCGATATGTTAAGACTGGCGCCATGCTTCGGCACCGTAGCGCATGGAACGCGAATCATTTTCTTGTTTGGAAATAGAACAAAGCGAAAGCACGGTGCGTGTCCGCGCCGACCTGTCCTGGTCCCTATGCTCGTGCAAGCCGTTACGGAATAGGCACTCGCCACGGAAATATAATATTGAGAATTTCCTCGGGAGATCGTATAATCCGCGGAGGGCCCAACAGAGGCCAGGGCACCTTGGATTCCAGCCGGCACGTTTCTGTTTGTTTAGGTATGTTAATTATATCGTAAAACGCGGCGAGCGTCCGCGCGCACACCGTACTGCTCCAACGCTTCGGCGAGCAACGCCTAGGTTGCTGCGTTTGCACCTATTCCTCGGACCCCTTCGCGTATATGGCGGGAGAACACGTGTAAACTGTCAGCTTGATATTTCAATGGGACATTTTTGATGAAAGTAATTGCCATTTGATACTGCTTTTTAAGATTACGATTTTCTAACGGCTTTAACGGATTAATGTCTACGAGTGGACGGCGGATGTTTATGCAAATGCATATTTTTATGGGAAGCGGACGAAGCAACGAGTCACGGCTAGAAATATGTTTTACGATTTCAGCATTCTAAGAATGTGTCTTTTAGTTTAGATTTTTTACACGGTGCGTATACGGCGGATCCATAAACATATTTCCACGCTACATTTCCAATTGTCGAAAAATTGTCGATATTTAAATTGCGATAATTTCGTAAAAACAAATGGTACAACCGTAAGCCTGGACTGATTTTAGAGCTTCGAGATTTTATCTTCGCACAATATTATTCATTTTCGACGATTTTTTTCAGTCTGTTCTGAAATCAAAATAAGGACCAAGTTAGGTGGTGTAAATTCCAGTACGGTGTATCTTACGTCGCTGTAAAGTTGGCTGTATATCTGCCATTTAAACCTTAATAAAGCGATCCATTCATTCGCGAAAAAAAATTTCTTAATGCTTTCAGAGACATTTCATTCGGTAGCGTTATCGAGAGAAAACATGTCTATAGGTTTCCACCTGTCGTGTCGTGCGAAATTGTTTTAAGAAAAAATGAATGGTGGTTGGTAAAAGTAGAAGCTTTAAGCTTTGAAATTAGACCAGGTTTATTTTTGTACTATTTGTTTCAACGAAATCGTCACATTTTAAACATTGACAATTTTCTCAAGCCTCGGAGAGTCCAAATACTTTTTGGATTCACCGTACATATATGTATACATACACAGTCGTTCACGAAAGTATTCGAACATCCTTTAAAACAGAATGATTTGTTTAAAATTGCACCGAATGACTTGACATTTTTAGCAATTGGAAGCATCGATTTACTAAATGGCGTGCAAACAAATTATGAAAACATTGCAATTGGTAAGAATTACATGAAGAAATAATAAAGGCACTTTTTAAGACTTCTTTATTTCAGCCCGTAGCGAATATTTAAAATACGCATCTTGTTGAACTATATTAGTTACACGCATGCTGAAAATTTCATCGAAATCAATTAACGTACTCGCGAGCTACAAGCCGTTGAATGGTGAAAATCGCAGCTTTTCGAGACATTTGGTCAATTTTTGCTTAAAATCCACACCTTCTTGCATCTTTTAATGCTTGTCGTTTTTTTCTCCGTCAACCGATTTAAATGAAATGTTCAGCATGCGTATACCTAACATAAGTCTACGAGACGCGTATTCTACAATTTTTATTACGAGCTGAAATAAAAAATTTTTAACAAGTGTCATTTTTATTTTTTCATGTAATTTTCATCAATTGCAATTTTTTCAAAAACCTTTTTTGCACGTCATTTAGTTAATCAATGCTTCGAATTACTAACAAAAGGTCAAGTAATTTGGTGCAATTTTAAACAATTTATTCTGATTTAAATGGCGATCGATTTCTTTCGTTTTGGACATGTATTGAAAATACACGTGTTCGCGTGTTCACGTGTACCGATATATCCGTATTTTAATCCGTCTACTTCTTCATAGACGGATACACGGATACACGGGTACTGAAGCAAACGTGTACACGTGTATCGAAATACACAGATAATACACGGGTACACGTGTATCGAAATGCACGGATAATACACTGGTATCCGTTATTTTCTTGAATACACGGGCACAAGTGTATCAAAATGCACGCATAATACACGTGTAGCCGTACATTCGAGTTTACGGTTGTACGCGTATTATTCGTATATTTGATACGCGTGACCACGTGTATTTCAATACATGCGTATCCCTGTATTAAACGGTATCCGGACTTCTACACGGATATATTAATTACACGCGTACACGCGTACTTTCGATACGCGTGAAATGGGTATCTCTGGTACATACGTATCCTTTCTTTGGACCGTGTTATTTAAAAATCCCGGCAAGAAAAGGACGAAGCGTAAAGTGGACTCGTTCCAAGTCCAGCAGATCGACGCCAGCACCTTTGAGTAGCGCCAGCGCCAGTCACCGGCAAGTATTCCACTTGGAGGGTCAACATTCCACGATGAATTTCAGTCGTGATAACTCCAGCAAGACAAGTGCTCGACTGTCGTGTCAACCGCGGAATATTAATCCTAAAAGTATTTCTGTAATACTTACGAAACATTTCATATACATACATTATAATTAGACTGTGAATTTGATGCACTTACGAAGACACGAGTAAATCAAATGCAAAATAGTAAAACCCTTTGAAACATTTAGAAATATTGTTATATTATTTTCAACTCGTTTGACTTATTCAGGAAAGAAATACCCCGTAACTAATGGAGACAACTTTTATTTTACATATAAATCCTCGGTCTAATTATGATTTTTACACACTTTTCCGTACGAATGCAGTATAGGCACGAGTGACATAGTGTAAAGGTCATTAATGTAGCACGAACATGATACGAATATAAATAACATAAAACATAGATACGTTTATTCTATTATATTTTCTTATTTGAATAAACACTGAAACGGTCGATTCGTAAAACCGAAACTAGAAAGCTAGATTTTATCATAATGGAACAGGCCGGCGCAAGTTTTATTTGAAATGAAAATAAGAAATAACTATTTCAGCATAAAAATACTATTGATGCGCTTGAAATAACAACGTCGCTTCAAATAACGTGTTATTTGAAATATTATTTCAAAAGTGATCACGGGTCTGGAAATAATTATACACTAAAGTAACATGTTATTCGATTGATAATATTTGAAATAATGTCATCTCAGAAGTGCTCAGGTTTGTAAGCGATGCTACATTAACTTTCTTACATTCTAAAAATCCTATTTGGTTTGTTCGAATATATTACAATAAAAATATATTTCGAAACTATTTCTTCGCCGTTTCTTGTTAGATTTAACTTGTGTTTTTGGTAAAAGAATTGGCTAAAGAAAGAATATCTATCTAGATTACCGACACGCGTATCAGCCTCAACTTTAACTTTCTTAAGGTATTGGTTATTTATACGATTCTTCTTCTTCCTCGATTCGCAGTGCCTGATATATTGGTAAAATATTGTTTAGTCTTCTGTCTAAAAATGAAATAAGTATAAGTTATAAATTGGTACGATCGAGGCGTGAGCACATAAAATGTATGACTTTTATCTGTTTCTCGCGAAAGAAAAATCAACATGCATTTGAATCGAAACACCTTCGAAAAGGAGGTATAAATAGCGGAGGTATTCGAAAGACTAGGAGGAATCTGGAATGGCACGGTGCAATATAAATTCTATATATACGATCTCTTACGAGAGATTCGATAGCGAGTCTCTTGTTCCGCGAGTCAAAATACTTCGTATGTTTTTCTTTGATCGAATATCGCCGCTTAGCTGCAGATTAATTTTAAAATCGTACGTAGTAAAGTAAGCGAAACGGAAAAATATGTATCTCCGCTTTGAAAAGGAGATTTCATTGGTACGAACCTATTGATACATTCGCTATTTGTTTCTGCATAGATAAGACGATTTGAATCGATACCGTGCTCTGGAAGCTCGTATATGCGTAGAAATCAGTGTCTCGACGCATTAAAGCGCGCTTTTTTTCTGTCGGCCTAGCGTTCGTTTTCTTTTGCAACGTCTAGACGCGTTATTTCGCCGTCGGAACCCTCTCCGAAATGATATAGAATTTAGGAAGTTATTTAGTTATGTATGTCTGGCGTCCTGAGCTGGCTAGTAATCAGGCGCCTGGCCTCCGCAAACTGTCCGTTCTTCTCTCTCTCTCTCTCTCTCTCTCTCCCTCTCTCTCTCTCTCTTCCTCTCTTCCCCTCGCCTTCTCTCTCTGTCTCCGACTCTCTCCTTCTCTTCGCGGCGCCCCCTTTTTCTCTTCCGCTCCTTTTCGCTTGCTCTGATTTCGTCTCATTCCATCGTTCGTTCATTCGGTAAAGCCCGGTAAATTCTCCGGGGCCGATCACGTTCTCGGTGCCTCGGTGCCTCGGTGTCTTGGTCCAATTAAGTGTTCATCAGGATGCCCTTCGCTCAACTTATACATATTTCAATGTATAGTGTGTTCCGCAAGAAATACAGCGAGGAGTAATGCGAGTTCCACTAGTGCAAGACACCGAAGGTTTTACCTTAAATAAATGAAAAAAGGTATGATACTTTATCTTGTTTATTCTGCGCCATTTATAAATTGACAGGCAATATTACCAACACTCTAATTTTCTGGCCGCAACAGAACGATTCGATGGACTTTTATCCAACACTTTATCTTGGTCCAATTCTTGTTTTTCGCTTAAAGAAAGATGATAATATCGTAACAAAATGACAAATTTTTCATTCTTATATCTACCGACATTCGGATAATTACTGACAGAAGCCGCAAGAATGGAAAATAGTGTTCTATACTATTGTCCAACCAACGTTAGCTTATTTTTACAATTCTTTCTTTAACTTTCTTGTTACACGTCATAAAATTGAAGATATTACGTGTTTATTCTAGAGATTGTAAGCAAAGTACAGTATAAGCATATGTATAAAATGTAGTATCAAACGCTTATGGTTTTTCTTAAATAAATAAAAAATACAATACTTTCTCTGTTTTATTCTGCGTTATCTATAAACGGTATTAGAAACCAAAATAAAATGAAAAATAATAAAATTTTCCGCAATAATTAACTTAAATTTACATTATACTTTGGTTATACGGTTTTAAGAAATCACGAAATGTCCCCTTGTACCGAACACGATAAAAATGACTAATAATAATTTGAAACAATCTCAAATATAATGGTTTAAACATTCTGGGATATCGTCACAATCTTCTTCACTATTTTCTAAACTCTACTTAGGTTCTACGTCTATCTCGGTTCTACCGTTCAAGAAATGTAAAGTTCATTTTTGTAAATTTTCCCTCTAACCTTTTTTCTCATTAATCGCGTTGCTTGGGTGTATTTTTTCATTATTGAAACCAAAATAATAAATAGTAGTACAAAACGGAACACGCAAGACCGAGATTTGTACTGCCCGGCAATAGAGGCAAATGTTCTGTCCAATACCAGGGGACAGCGACCATCTTTGAAGAAAAATTTATTTATTAAAACCAATACTCTCTACGCGCGATACAGAAAGATAATATAAAAATTATTTATCGAAAGATATAATAACAAAACTCGTACATCTTCTGGCCACATAAATTAATAGATGTAACAGTTTATAAATAGTATGATGCACCGAATTCTTGTCAATCGCAACAATCAATTGCACTTCTAAGCTGTGCACATGCGACAAGAACGCGATAAAACGTGATTATTGTTTGTTTTTGTTTCTCTACAACTTACACGATACAACAGCTCGGTCAAGTTTTAAATGTTAAAGTTATAGCTACTGTCCAGCATTATTCGGCTGTGTTCACATTGAAGCAACATCGGGCCACTTTTTGTCACCTCTTGTTGTCTTCTTCTTTTTTTGGTAGAAAAGAATGAAAGAAGAAGAAGGCAACAAGAAGCGACAAAAAGTTGCTCGATGTTGCTGCAGTGTGATTATAGATTCAGGTGCCGTCCGGCCTTAAGAAAATTCCCCATAAAATTAAACCAACGGAGCTACTTTTTTCAAAAAATCATCGTTCGTATATTCCATTAACCCTCTCGCAAATACCGACGAAAGTTACTTTCGTACAAATGATCAACCTGTATATTCTTATATCAAATGTTAACTTACAATTGTAAATACTTAATATTTCGTAGCTAATACTTTTTTGTCGTATCGTAGCTGCATATCTCCACTGCGATTTCCTCCCATCTTCTTCCGTTAAAGCGTAAAATCTCGATGGTGTTGAACTCTAAAGCTGTGTACTCCGTTGGGTTACTTGCCCTTGCCATGTCCGGCCATAGTCGCCAATTAATGTTCCTTTAATCCCTTACGCTGCAACAACGAGTCGGAATCGTGGTGAAGATCTACGCGCACGATAGCTACAAATTTTCTTCTTCTAGAAAATTATGGACGATAAAGAAAGCCTAAATAATTACTGTAACTGTAAAATCGAGCGTGGTCCAAGAGGTCAAAATCGCGCGTACCAACGTTTCAGGATCATTTAAATACAATATTATAATAATTTTGATGATTTCATTTCTACGACTTGATTCGTATGGTTCTTATTAAGTTCTAATTCATTCAAAATAGAAAAAAGTAAACTGATATGTTTTGTATTGATTTCCATAAAACTTTGAGTGTCCGTTAGATGATGTATTGATAAATCTGATCCGAAATCAGATTTATCAATATAATTCATTTCGATCGAAAGAAATTACACCGATATTAGATAATGTTCCTCGAATGGAAGTATTTACGAGTATTCAAAACAAAACACCTACGAGAAAATCCTTTGCCTTCTTTATCGCTGTTCACATCACAGGTTTCGCAATCTTATCGACGATGGATACAGAAAGATTATGTCTAGACAAATTTAATTTCTCTTAGCTTTACGAAGCAGTGGTTAACATAGAAATTTACAGTTTTGTTGCGGAACAAATTGGTTATTATTAAACGCTTTATTTCTCAATATGTTGAATGAAACAGTACTATTGGCATTACTCTACCAAACACGCCAAAGAAAGATACTTTTCGGAAGCTCTTACCACCTCTTTGATCGATACTCTTACGGCTTCTATCGCAACTCCAACATTAACGTTTTCTTAGGCAAGGTTTTCCTGGTACAAGGCTTTTTTCAAATATATGTACAATGTACATACAAGATTGTATGTGCGTGTCCTTTACAGATTTTTTGTGCAGTAATTGGCATTAATAGTCGCAAGCAACGTACCAAATGAACAACGTGATTGTAAAAATTATATTTACTAATACGAATCTTCTTTAGAAGACTATAGTGTTTCTCTATTAAAGTTTTTTTATCAAATACAACGTATCCTCTAATAAAATATAAACACAAATATTATCACGGAAAAGTTATACGTTCGAGGATATCATGTTATATTATTGTTTCAAATTAGAAGGATTAGTTTACTAAATAATGCGGAAACAATTTTTTTTGTAAATATCTATTGATCGGAAATGCGAAGAAAAAAAGTAAAAATCACGATTTCTAATTGTTTTATCTGTGCCTATAGTGAACATTTAAAAGATACCTTTTGTAGATGTATAAGTGTACAGGCTATACTTAGGTACATGTAGCACTCTTTTCTCTTTTTCCGGTATCCACCTCCGAAAAATCTATCCGTAAAGATGAGGGAAAGATTTTTATGCTGAGAGACGCTGAACAGAAAAGTTTTCCATGTTTATATCTGTTGAAACGTATCGAGTCGATCACTCTGACTTGTGCGTACATTTCTGAAAGCATTCTGGTTGGAAAGTTTTAAAACATCGATTCTTTGATGTGGTCTTGAAGAATAGGGTCCCGGAAATGAGTTCTTATAGCCACAGTATACATATAGTATACCGTGTCATTGTTTACTTCGTCCGAAGTATTTTTCGGGAAATTATAGTTCATAATTATAACAATTACAACAATGAAACTAAACATACTTCATTTTTAACCACGACAAAACTATACGACACAAGATATTACCCCCTTTGGCAGGTTCAACACCATTGATTTAACGGTAAATCACATTTAAAGATTTTGTATTTTTTTTTTAAAGTAACACATAAATCTCATCGGTATTCATCCAAGGCAGTGTTTTCCAATCTTTTTTGAGTCGCGACTCCCTTTTGTAATATTCAAATAATCTGCGACTCCCCCCCCCCCCCTCCATATAAGATAAGGTAAATTTTGATACTGTTATATATGAAAATTTGCTATGAATTAAAAAATTATATTAAAATAAATGAATGCTAAAAATCATTAACTAAATATAACCGCAGCAACCTCCCAGAAAACACCTCGCGACGCCCAAGGAGGACGCCACAGGTTGGGAATCACCGATCTAAGGCATTGTCTTTTACTCAAAAATGTTTAATAACATTTCCAAAGTAAGAAAACACAGTTATGTGTGAAAATGAAATGAAATCATTAAAATTTTTTAAATTTAACACAAATGCGGCACGGGTTCCCGTTATTCGGTTGCTTCCAAATGTTGCACGCACATTTTCTCACCAAACCTCACACTTTGGAGGGGTGAGACCAAAAAAATCTAAAAACAAATTTTTAACCCCTATAGCTAAGGACCACCACCTTATTGCGTACGCTCAACTTTGCGAGTAACTGTAGATTTGTATGGTTCTATTGTAGTATGTTATAGTATTGTCGCGGAATGTATGTCAATTCAGTAATAACTGACGAAAAGTACCTAGTTTGAACCTATATGGTGACATAAAAATGTTTTAACTAATTCCACCTACCTTATAGAGAACCTCCCACCGATGGCAATGGATAGACGGTGCGCGTGACAGTTCGCGTTCAAAAATAAAAAAATCGTTTTCTAAAATTTCATATTTGTTTTTATGTAATAGGTAATATGCGAACACTCTTCCAATATGAGAACAACATAATTTAGCAACACAAATAGCCGATGAAGGTTAGAAATCCAGTTAGAAGTGGAGTAAAGACACGTAAGCCAACATACAATACATACAGTTAATATTTATAAAATGAAATTGTGGTGTAAGTTATTTGATTTGTTTCTCTTTTGTAAATAAGTTTTAAGTGTTTTAATAGTGTAATTATAATAATATATAGTAAAATTAATTAATTATTTAATTAATAGCACCGTACAACACCAAATTTGTTTCCTAATAACTGTTGGGCGGTTCTTATAGAGTTATCTTCGCTGATTCCGAGTCTGCCCTTACTTTTTCGCCTACGCGTACAGTTTTTGAGAAACATGACTTTGAAAAAAAACCTGTTTTTCAACTTTAAACAAATATTGTGATGTTATTATAAAAGATATTGAATTGTTCTTCGCAGCAAAAGATTCTGTATACTTTCCCGAATACAGTGGTATCCAATATTAATACATTATGAATGTTTCAACATGTTTAAACGATCATTAAAGACGGAGAGACACCACTTTTGCACCAATTTATGAGGATATTTTTGAATTTATCTCAAAAAATAAGGGTCGAGCGTAAAATCGTACTATATTACGCGATAGAGCAGACTTATATCTATTGTATATATATATATATATATTTGAACGTTGTGTATTTACAGTTACGGGTGAATTACAGTTATGCATACCACTATTATATTTTTGTTGCATTTTCCAACTTTTAAAGGGGTTTAAAAAAAGGAAACATATCGATTTTTCATTTTTATATTAAAATTAGTTCTCTCTTTATTTTTTTGAATTTGTTATGTTTTATCCGCTCCCGAATGCTCTATCCTGAGATAATTTACTTTTCAGAATCTGTCATTTATTTTCTCCTTGTTTCTTGACAAATATTTGTTACACAATTATTTTATGAATAAAATTAAATCTATGGATTGTAAATATGACTAAAATATTAATCATACCGAAATATGATTATTTTAATACAAAATTGATTTTTACCTACGTACTCGTTACACTGTGCGACGCGGCGGCGGCGGCTCCGGTGGCGCCTCTCGCGACGATCGCGCAGACAACGGCTTGGCGGCGACGGCCATGTTTAACAATCTCCCTTGTGTGTTTAGTATGCTGCGGTCGGTGTATCGGCGCGCCGAGACGAGACGGACGGGACGAGACGAGCGACGGCGGCGGCGGAACGAGGAGGTGGAGGAAGAGGCAGTGGAAATCGGTGTGTGCGCTCATGACGGAGACCTCGTGCGTACCAGTCGCGTCGTCGAGCGGAGCCGAGCCGAGTCGAGTCGTGTTACGGCCGTAATCGCAGTTGTTCTTCGCAACAGTTTGCCCCGTGACGACGTCGGTATATCTGCGTGCGCGTGAAGACGAGTAGGAGAGACCAGTACGAGTAAAGGAGAGTTTGTCGAAACATTCGAAAAAGATCCGAACGAACGGGACCGTTCGCCAGACCACGCGCACGAACTTTTTCACCCGCTGTCGGAGAATTTATTAAACAAAGAGAAACGCTACGCTCGTTCGACCTCTCTCGCCCTCCGCGAGTTATATCTCCGTGCGCACCGCTCCTCCCCTACTCTCATCTTTTTTTCCCTCTCGGTCTGTGTATTTTGCTGGTTCTCTCGCACGCCAATTCGCGAGGCCTGTCAAACGCGCGCTCTCTCTCTCGCTTCATCTTCCGTCTATCCGTCTGTCCGCTGGTTACGCGTTTTATCCCTCCTACCGCAAGTGTCTCCTACGCGTTCTCGCTCGCTCTCCGGGCAGCGATTTCAAGAATGTGACAGTGCGCGTCCTCGCGGTCGCCTCGCGCGAATAAGCCCGCAGGTCGGCGACGGCGATGGGTGACGAGCGACAAGTGTGTTACAGTGTACAGTGAGAAAACAGTGAGCTAGAAAGGGGGGAGAGAGAGAGGGAGAGAGAGAGAGAGAGAGAGAGAGAGAGAGCGAGAAAGAAAGAAAGAGAACAAAACAGACGATGCAAGCGGAAAATGTCACTCGGTGATACGCGCATACGGATGACGGAGAGTGATCGACGCGACAATCTCGGGTTTGAGGTTAAAGTGTCGTCGTCGTCTTCGTCGTCGTTGTTATTGTTGTTGTTGTTGTTGTTGTTATGCGGTGCCGGCGCGCCGGCATTGGTCACCGCTCGGGCAAAGGAGTACCAAGAACGAGACCGGCACCATCCTCGTGTCCTGCGTGGCCTGGACGTACGAGATTCGAAAGACACTGATCGAGCGGTGTGGTACACCGTGGCTGACAGAGTAATCTCCTAAGGAAAGATACCCGCCGACGAGGAAAGAGCTACTTCGATTCCCGAAACCACGCATGGATCGTGTGTGTATTCTCTGTAGTAATATAAACGAGCGCGCGACCGCGCGGCCGCGCGTGTGCGTTTGTGACCGCTTGTTTGCGTGTGGCGGGTCGCGAGGTTAAGGCGCCGCCTGTCGATACGCAACGTCGGAGAAAAGTCAAGAACCGGTGTCGCGCGAGCGCCACCGATCCGTACTGGTACATTCGGAACGGATAAGCGTATCCGTGATACCATTAGTGCGCGAGTTCGGAACCTTCCTGTCCGTCGACCGTTGACATCTATGGACGATCAAAGTCGACGTACGCGTACTACCTCCGTGCCTTTTCACCGTTCCATTACCCATTGCGCGTGGACGTCGTCGAGCATATTTGTCCGCCTCGTTCGACGAACAGTGTCATCGATTCGAAAACGGTTCTCCATCGGTGTCGCGGTGTCGTGTTTGCGCGATCGGTGCCGATCCACGATTCGAAAAACCTCGTCGACACGGAATATCTGTTCGAGGAACGTCGCGAGACGATCGTGGCCCGATTCGACGAGATAACGGACACGTCGGAGACTGAGTCCGCAAGGTTTGTCGTACGCGGATCAACGCGCGCATGCTACCGGCGTCGACCAATCGACTGACCAGTTTTCGTGTACGCCGGCACATAGGTAAATAAGAGTTCAAGGTTACCAAGCGAAACCGACCTAGCCTCGTTTACACGTTTGAAAAAGATATCGGCGCGAAGTACGCCACGAGGGTGGATGGTATACCGTTGGTCCACGTTAATCCGGTGTCTCTTGCCAAGCGGCTCGTAATTTCGGATTATCGTCGCTCCCGTGAGAGGGGAAGAGAGGAGAAGAAGAACGAAAAAAGAAACGACGAGGAAACACGGCGTGTTCCACTGGTGATCGTTGGGAAAGACAGCGGCGCGAAGCCGGAATACGTCTGCGATAGGAAACTGTCACTATTTCGAGACCGTGATCCAAAGTGCGCGAGCTGCACGGAGCGTGTAAATAAATATACGGCACTGGCCCCGTCGGAAGCCTCCGGGGAGTACATCGTGGTTCGTCTGTGATTCGGTTCGGTTCGGTCGTCGTATGTGTGTTTGTTTTCTCGTTGACAGTGTACACAGGACGACGGTGCATGTAAAACATTTTTCCCGTGGTAGACGCCACCGTCGGTGTCGGCGAAACGGTAACGGGGGAGGAAACCTGTGGGAACCAGGGCGGAGAAGCGACGAAGAAGAAGAAGAAGAAGAAGAAGAAGTGGAAAGAGGGAGGAGCGAGATCACCGGTGTTCGCGGTCTTGCGTCGCGGCGGTGCCCGTTGCAGGCACCGATTTCACCGAATATTTCTGATTTCTTTCCGCGCGGCTACGTTAAAAAGTACTGGCCCCCAAATGCGCGTACCGCAAATCCTGTTTCATGTTCATGTTCTGGAGCAAACGGACGGCGCTCACTAGACGTCTCCTAAAGGCCAAGGTCCGTGGAGAGCATGAAACCGAGTGTGAAGCTCAAGAGGATTCGTCACGTATTCATCGCGCGAGCAACACGAGCAGCACCGACAACGACACGAGCAACGTGACGGCAACGACGGGCCAAACAACCAGAAGAGCGCGTGGAGCGTCGTCGAGAGGTGCGGTCGGCGACGGTGGTGGAGGTAGGGGCGTCGGAGGAGGAGGAGGAGGAGGAGGAGGAGGAGGAGGAGGAGGAGGAGGAGGCGGCGGTGGTCGTATCTCGTCGAGTAGACTGCATCAAGGTTGTTGCGGCGGTGATCAGAGTCAGGACGATGACGAGGATCCCGTTCGTTTATTAAGGTGCAAGGAGCTCCTCAAATCGCTCAAAGAAAATCAGCTAGAGATGTTGCTCACCGCCGTCGAGAGCTGCGGCGCCGATCTTGGCTCGTGCGTTCTCGTGCCCCGCCAGCATCCGGAGAATGCCTACGATCATCCGGACCAACAGCAACAATACTATCGTTCCCATCGGTTCAATTACCACAATCATCACCACCGTTATCATCACGCGCATTATCACCATCGCTACCATCCGCGACATCATCGCAGACACCGTCGTTCGTCCTCGTTGGAGAACGACCACGACGACGACGACGACGACGAAGACGACTACCGGAACTCGGGCTCGGAGGATTCGAGCACCTCGCCGATCAGGCCGGAAAGGTGCAGGGTGCCCGTTCGAGGCTCGCTCGACAACGCGCCGATCGATCCTCATCTGCTCTGCTGTCAGATTTGGCGGTGGCCAGATCTCGCACACTCGTCCGAGCTCAAGAGACTTCCTGTCTGTCATTCCGCTAAAGACCCTGTATACGTATGCTGCAATCCTTACCACTGGGGCAGGCTCTGCAAACCCGGTGAGTACACGCTCTTTCGCGCCTTTACGCTTTGCGAGCGGACGCTTTGGTTCGTTTCCAGCAGGGTTTGCAAAGGTTCCGAGAATACTCGTTTCAAACTGTTATACGTACATCGGCTCTACCTGAAACAGTTATGCGAACAGAAATAATGCTACAACTGTTCTCATGTATTTATAGGTATATACAATCGATTTAGGTTACGGTTCCAGTATCGGTTCTGATATCGGTTTGATCGCGGTCCTAATTCGGTTACAGTTACAGTTAAATTAAAACCAAAATATATATATATATAACCTTACCCCAAACGCTACACCCCACCATTCTATGCAAAATCGAAATAGAACCGACACAAGAATAAATAACTGTAACCGTAACCGCTATAGAGCCGAAATAAAACCGAAACCGATATCTTCGTGTATTTCGGTTCTTCGTAATTATAGAAAATGAAATTGTTTCGAGAACCGAAATCGTTATCATAACTGTTTTCAGCCCCTGGTTTTCTAGCAGGTTTTTATCAATTTCTTCAACAGATTTTTAAAGGTATCCGTCTAGACAAGGTGATCTTATCGCGCCCAATTGACGTGGTTTGCAATTTAAATTGATTGCCAGGAGCTAAAAAGTTATACGATGCTTTGGAATGTTGGTTCGATGTAGACCCGGGTAGCGGCATCTAAGGCTTAACCCAGGGATCGGGAGAGTTATGGAACTTTAGAATAATTCCTCGAGTTGCAAACATTTCTTTTGCCCTTACGTTGCCTATCGGCTACCCGTTTATTAGAATTTCTTTAACAATGATTCTTCTTCCGAAAGTATCGTAAAACCATACGCATGCTATTTCATCGATTCGTTGTTTCAAGATTAAGATTTATATAAAGAATATTAAATACTCGTGCGTTAAAATTGTTTTCGCATAATTATTAATTATGTAAATAACGAAAGATCGGTACATATTTTTTTCCAAGTATTTAAAGCTTTCGCGCGTGATCTAGTTCTCCCAGGAAAGTATTGTTAGTATTTTAGAAAGTTCTTGTTCTATTTTTAGTATTTTAGAAAGTTCTTGTTCGTAAAACATTCGAATCGCGTAATTCATAAACTTTACAAGTTTCGTGAACAACGAAAAGTTATTAGATTATATAAACCAAACGATCCCGTTAGCTTACGAATGAGATTGCTATTGCTATTGAACTATTTATTAAAAAAAATCTTGGACTATTTATCTTTGATTTGCGAGGAACTATTGCGTCTAATTGGTAGAAAGGGGTGAATTTTCTTTCGCAGCTCTGGAAACGGTGAGATAAATAGTTTATATCTAGATCAATTTAGTTAATCTTCTTTGCGCTTGCGAAGAAAATCGAATTCTAAACTAAAATACCTCTTCTAATAACTAGTGGCAATGACATAATTTATCATATTTGTGCGTCTATGAAACACTCTGCGATAGTATGTAACGTTTTTGCGTCGTATCGGTGCTTCGTTTGTTTTATAAATGTTGGCCATATCTAATTGTTAAACTAACCTCCTTCGTACCGTTACTTGTAATTTCTCCCTTATCTCGAAGAGCGTACTCTATTCGATAACGTCGATACAACGTTCGGATAAAACGAGATTGGCAAATATACGAAGGATACAAAAATAGGATAGAATGCAAGGTAGATGTATACATCTCGGATTCCAGAAGTTGCTATAATTCGATCTTCTCGTATCCAATTAATAACGAGAAACTTTATCAAGCGGAACGAAACATATTTTTCTTTCGCTAGTTGATTTCGTGCTACCGATAACGCGTCGGATTCTGTGACGGAACGTTGGACAGAGTTAGCATGTAGCAGCGATAGAAACGGATCAATTTTAATTCGATTGCGTCAAAGTTTCAACCGTTCCGGTTACTTTACCGCATTTTTATTTTACATTATTCTTAAACTAACTTTTCGTATCTCGTTTAGTAAATTTGTCAGTTTGAGCGTAAATATGCTAAAACTATCGACATTTATTTATTTATTGCTTACCGAGAACGTAAATTAATTTAACTTTTCTACTCTCTTGGAATCAAGGGTAGCGCAACGTGTTGGAATATTAATTGGTATAATTTACCACTAGAACTATCGATCGCTGAACGTGCCTACAGTTATTCGGATATTAAACGATTATTATTACAATGAGGTTGCAGATCATTAGGAAAATTTCTACTTCCATTGGTCGCTTTATAAAAATTAGAACGAAGCGATCAGTTTTCTTACATTGTACAAATTCGTGTATGCCATAATTGTAACCGTAAAAATGTACTTTAAAACTGCGTTGATTCGATTAAATTCCAATATATTTAATATATTCGTTTCTATCCAACTGGCAAAGAGAAACGTAGCGAGATAGTCAAATTTCATCTAAACGATGACATCAAATAAATTTCGGTTGGGCTGCATCGCCCCCGATAGTTGATTTAAATGTTAAAATGACATCGCAAATTCGCGTTGACACCGGACTCGATTCTAAATTAGACAACGCGTTACGCGATACCCTATGACCCTTTAAGGCGATAGAGCTGGTAGGACACGATATAAAAATTTCTGCAAAGTTTAACCGAATAAAAATACTATATTCTTAAAACAAAATAATTGTAAGTACAAGATGCGGATCGCGTTTAGTAGAAGAGTTAAACTGATAAAGAACTAACTCGATCGATGGTTGGTGTGAAAAAAATGTAAGCTTGGCGAGGGGGTGAGTTTTACCGCGAGGCAAGCGGATTCGTCGATAGCAATTTTCCGAGAATTTGTAAGGGAAACGATCGTCCGAGACAATTGGTTAGAAAACATGGAATGGAAGGAGGAAAATGACTCCCCAAACCGACAGACTCGCGGTTACGCTTGTACCGATACTCGATGAGAAGATTTGGTTGTTTTTCGTTATTTACGAAGCGGTGAGAGATTGGCTCGAGCGATTCTTAAAACACCTACCTACCTGGACGAGTATCGCAACGCGAACTAGAACCTGCGACGCTTAAGCGGACAATATACCGTGCGTGTACCAATGCGGTAGGGCCGTTATTCGAGATGGCAGCGCATCAGGTGTCGCGTTCGTAAATTCCGGGGACAATCGATCCATAAAGTCATCCACGCGTAAATTACCCGGCGAACACGCCGTAAATATCGGATTCCAATAAAGCGAACCTCGGGTACTCGAAACAACGATAGGTTATCGTCGGTGGCGATTACTGTTCGCGAGTACGTCGTAAATTACCCCCAGGTAGCGAATAATAAAATTCCTGGCGGTCACGTGGACCGAAAACGTACGCAAAATCGGAGAAACGCGTGGGACAAACTGAACACGGAGCTCTCTCGGGTGCGAGAGGCGCGGGGGACTGGTTAAATCACACCACCGGTCGCTTGCTCCTCGAGGTGTCGAACCTCCGGCGTCGATCCGGTGGCGAGGGAATAGTTTGGCGACGCGAAAGGCCGGGATATTGTAACGGCAGCGTGCCGGCGACCAAATGCTAATCGTCGCCTGCGCGCACCTCGCTAACGAGCCCAAACGCTCGGGTCACCGTAGAACCGTAATTTATTGCCGATAGGCTAGGAGGATCGGCCAGTGTCCAGCTGGTCGGTCTCCCAAGTAAATAGGCGCTACACGGTACACAGGCCCGTAGACCGAATAAAGTCGGTGCGGATGGCGTTTTCGATGCGGCCTGCACACTCTTTCCGCGCGAAACGCACGCTCTTGTTTTCTGCAACAAGTGGAACAAGAGCGGAATAGCGAATGGTATCGGTACGTGTGAAAGTTCTTGATTGCTTTCGGTAGCAGTACATCGAATGCCCGCGATGATCAATTTGGCTGAATCCGGACATTTTACGGTGCTGCGAATATTTCGAAATCCGAGCACATTCTCTGCATTATTTTCGCGATATGTTCGAGAAACCACTTATTCTGTTTTATACATTTAACCTTTACAGGGAGATTCTCGCGTAACTGATCCAAAAAATCGAGATCTTTGATAAAACTGCTTTCCGATTGCATACCGACATTTATTGGAATGACAAAGTTATGACGATTGTAGAAGAACGATGCTTCGGAGTAGCGATAAAATTGTTGTAAATGTTCTTCCTTATGCGCATACGATATCTTAAACGAATACCACGCTTTGTTCCGTATACGCTTTATTATGTGTAACAAAGGTAATATTCTAACCATCGTTCCACTGCAGTTTCGCGTATCCCGTATACAATATAAGCGTATAACCGTATATAGTACATATACATATAGAGAAACTGTTCTGAAACTGCGCTCGTGCTGACAATTTTTTACAGACCGATGACAGTCCTCTTTTTATGCCTCTGCCTGGGCCCTTCTGTCCTAGGGGAAAACCTCCCCTTAAGCCCGAGCACTTAAACCTAGATGCAATAGTATCATTGAATTCCAACAAAAATTAATATTGAATGTTTTATTCACAGCTAAAAACATAGTTTCGATAGAAAATTTACAGTTTTTCAAAGTTCAAAAGATTTTCGTTTGTTGCATCGTCAGTCGAGTTTCACATTATGTATAGCATATGCAATTGTATAAACGATTTTGCCAATTTTTGTTCAACCTACTCGCTGTAGACTAAAATTACGTAAAATCGTTCGAGATTTACTCGCATTTATCCTAGAAAAAAACAAAAAACTATATTTTAGATGTATAAAAACAGATAAGTCGTACGGATTGAACAGCGAGGCCACTTATCGCTCCTGTACGACGTACAGACTAAACAGCGAAAGGGTTAACTATTCTGAAAAATCTAAGAATAGGGAATTAGGACCGATCTGTGCCTACAGCGCGATTCCAGCATCGTGCCCCGTCGAATCGTAAATTTTTTTTGATTAGGTTCAGGGAAACGAGATTTCAAATGATTCGAGGAAAATTCTGTTATTGGAGATGAAACAAACTCGGTAATGTCTCGGGATATGTATATATCGCTGTTAACCGACGGATAGTTTTAACAAGCGATAGAGTTGTCAAATTAGAATTGAAATACGCGAAACAGACGTTTCCCTTTTGAATTGGAGTGTCGAGGGTTAGCAGGTAGACTATCGTTCCATCGTGACGGAGACACCTTTTATAGCGTCGAAAATGGTATTCCATAGAAACCCGTAGCAGGTACTATTATCTTCCAAATCGAAGATTATCCATACCCATCGTTCCTATTTCAACTACTTTGTTTCCAGGGGATATAGTATCTTATTCGGGGAAACATTCTTCTTTCGTTTCGACCTTTTTAGAACATTGTACAACATATATGTATATTTACAGTGACGTGCAAAAGTATTCGGACACCCTTTAAAGACAAGTAACTTTTTTAAAATCGATTCGAACGGCTCGAGTTTCTTTTCGAGATGTTAGAAGTTTACTCGACAATTTATAAAAAAAATTAATTAAAAATTACCACTGCTCGAAATTGCCAAAAAAAGGTAGTGACCACGATTTCTTACTTTTTTATTTGCGCCCACAAAGAAAATTTAAAATATTCCTTTTTTGAAATAAGTAAGTAATCGTGTATGTACATACACAAATTGGTTGATGCGTAAAAAAAACCAAATAGGCATTTAAGAGTATGCAAGAATCTTTGTATTTTGGGCTTACGATTGATCTAAATCGTAGTTTCTCACAATTTTTGCCATTTTTAATTATTTACAGCTCGTAGCAACCTTGATCTATCTTCGATGAAACGTTGCGCGTGTATATAAATTACTTTGGTCTACAAAAGGCATATGTCAAATGTTCGTTATAGGCGCAGACAAAAAAGTGAAAAATCATATAACCATTACTTTTTTCTTCGTAATTTCGACCAATGGTAATTTTTAATTAATTTTTTTGTAAATTACCTGGTAAACTAATCCTCGTAACATTTAAAAAAAAACTGTTTGACCCATGTTTGAAAAAAGTTATTTGTTCTTAAAGGGTGTCCGGATACTTCTGCACGCCACTGTAGACTTCTAACTTCCGAGTAAGCATTTCGGATCATTTTCCATGCGATGAATACAAATCTGTAAATTTCTTTAAATCCTATTCGTACTTAGTTTTCGAAAAAATTAGTTTTCAAAGGTTTCAAACGCTTTGACAGCATGTAATGGTAAAATAGCTCTATCTTGCATGAAACTTTTCTATAGACTCTTCCGAACGCGGCGATACAGTTTAATCTTACATCACGAATACGCAAATACGTTGAAACAACGTTTAAAGTACAAAAGAACAACATAGCAATATTTACGGATATTAAGTACTATACGTGGAAGCAAAAATCTAATTACATACACCATGCGATAGATTAAACCTTCGACCTACGAAAGACGTCGGCAAAGTAACAAATCGTGTTTCTTTTTCGAAATACAAACGAAATAGTTTCGCAAGTCGCGTTGCGCGGGCAGTGGTACTCAACGTTATTTTACTATTAAATACTACAAATAAGTATAGATCGATATTTCTATCGTTCGTAATTTCTGTTTTCCTTCTCGTAGCGAATACCGTCTACAATTATTTTGCAAACACGTTTACACTAATATTCCCAGCCAACAAAGATTGACCGCAAAGCTTCCCAGATTACTCCGATAGCCATTAATTGCTCTATCGAATTTTTCAAAACTACTTAAACGTATTCACAGCTGTTTTTACAAATATTTCGTTCTGGAGAAATCGTGATTCGTTTAAGAAGTCAATTATAAGGAGGGGATCGTACATTTATGTTGGATTCCTACATGAATCTAATTTACAAATTATACGAATAATAATGAATAATTGGTCGGAGTTGCACGATGACCGAGCGGGTCTTCGCACTGTCTCACGATCAGCCAGCTCGTTCGGCGACATGCATTCAACCACAAAAAACTGTCGCGTCCTATCGACTGTGGGAGAGAAAGAGAGACCGAACGAGAGGCGCCAGCAAAATGCGTCTTTACGTAACCCCGACGATCGTTTAACCCGATGCTGCCCAACTCGAGTGGAGTACAGGTCGTGCAAAAACCAGGCAATGTTAACGTTCATGAATCATCGCTTTGCGCGGCACCGAAGAAACGAGCATGATTTTTAATAGCCGACGAGTTTGATTTATTTCACGGGAAACATTGATCATTTTGGTTAAGAATGTTACGTGGAACTAAACAGCAAAACAGCGTGTTTTCATATTTTCGAGAAATCTGCATTTTTCCGACGTTTCGAGCGTTTTTCAGTTTTTACGGGCACAGTTTAAAACAAAAAAATCTGAAAAAATTCTGAAAAATGCGCCCGAAGACCCAAAGTATGCCACATTTTTTTCAAAAGTTTTAGAAAGCATCGAAGAGCGGAAAATGCGTGGAAAAGCGCGAAATCTAATTGACCCTGTAACTACCCTCGCGAGCAAGCTAGAGGGCTGAAATTTTACTCAGAGGGGTTTCTCTTGGTCAGCTTTCGAATGGTTCGACAGCCATTGAAAAACCTCTAAGAGCAGTTTTGACCATCTTATTCGGCTAGGCCCTTCGTTTTCGTATTAAGAGATTTTAAAAGTATTTCTTTTATTTTGAATATTACGCGTATCGTATATATTTTGCATATTTATGTTTAACAACATATCCAATATATTATTTGCCACGAATACGCATACCTTTTCCAACAAGATCTTTTCAAAAACATCTCTTCGCGTAGAAGCGTATCGCAAAACATTAAAAAACACTTCTCTGCCACCAGAAACAATTTCGACCAGGCAGGGTTAATGGGTTGAGGCAGCATTATTCTATGCAGAAGAGTTTCGGTATATTAAAAAGGTTTATACCATGAACGATAAAATGAACTTAAATCGATTTGAATAAAGCTCTATCTTTTTTTATTTTTTATGTAATAGGTAGTTCCAAGTTTTAAAGAAAACAATGCTGCTTCCATTGATACCGCACAAAAAGTGCTTCGTCGAAACAAATTCCTGCAAAATTTAATGTATTTAAAGGCTCGTTGCAACACCTTGTTGGCTATGATTGAAGAATTGGAGATCATAGGTTGAACATTGAATCGTTCAACGGGAATACATTATGCTACGTACAGTCCAATTAATAAACAGCCCTGGCGAGTGTGGGGAGAAAATTAAGACGAAAATACATAAGCGCTGTGTTACGAAAAAATACAGGATTTATAGAAATAAGAAAAATTTCGCGTATCGTAAGCGGCGAATTTGTAGATAAGCCGATGCATGTGATACAACAGTGCCTAAGTAAATTTAAATATGCACCGATAACGTCGTGCGACGAGAAGCGATCTTTTTCGGCGTACAAATTAATTTTTACCGCAAACGCCACCAACTGACGCAATCAAATTTAGAAAAAATGCTTGTATCATATTGTAATTCGAAGTACAATACATCGGAATAAGTTAAAAAGGTTTATCGATATTTCATATTACGCTTAACACTTACATAATATAGTCTATACTTAACATCGTGTATATTTGCATATTTTCGTGCTTGTTTTGCATATTTATCGTGCATACGATTCGTAAAAACTGTAGACGCTACTAATATAATTTGCAACGATCGCAAATATAAAGGTCAAACGATTAACCCATTCCAGATCCACTGAGATCGATAAAATCTGAAATGTCTGACAAAACATTAATTTTCTCGACATGGTATCCTGAAACAGTTCTGTTTGGACCGACACGAGGAATCGATCGATGCGATCAAATTTGCAAAGTTCTATTTAAAAAAAATAACTGCAATTGGCAATCGCACTTTGCAACTGCTCCGATGTGCTTCTGTAAAAACTCGCGCAACATGGTACGATAGAGCTCTTTAAACGATGCAAAAGTTTCCTCTACAATTTTTTTCGATCTACAAGAGCTGGTATTGTACAGCATCGAACAACGATACGACTCTAGTGCAGATCCAACGCATACAAATTCAAGAAAAACATGATCGAATTCGACGTTGTCATTCCCGAAAAAGGGAACCGATACAGGCAGGAGGTGTTGCCTGCCGCGTTACCATACCAGCGTGTACGTTGCTGGCATAATACGAGAAATCTGTTTGTCTCTTATCTGAATTAAATCGACGTAGGTTGATATATGCGGTTGCATGCCCGACCGGATAAAAAGAAGAAAAAAATAGGAGAGAACGCTCTGAAAAGATTGTTGTGACATTTAGGCGTGAAGCAATAGAAAAGATATTGACGTAGCGGAGGCGATAAATCGAGTTCACGAGATTGGACAAATGATCGTGGAAGCATTACTCTAATCGTTTTTACGAGTCCCGGCTGTCGCGGACGCGCGGTGTTGCGATCGCGAGAAATCCTCCCGATATCTCGGAATACCGTTCGCGGCGATATTACTTTTCGAAATTTCACGCGGCGCCCAATCTCCCGGCGACAGGGATTCGTCACAGGCCGGCGCGTCGCGTCGCGTCGCGCCGCGCCGCAATGGTCGATAATCTCGATCGTCGGCAATCTCGTGGGACGTAAACATCGGTGCGCGATTCAGATTCTTGGAAAACTTTGTTCGATCAATTTCGACGTCCTGTTTCACGCGTACGATCGGGGACGAAACGATATAACACGCGCTATTCGTTTGTTAATCTTTATTTATTAGGTTGTTGCTCATGAAATGTACGATTTTAGATTGCAAATGTTATTTTAGGTTGAAATGCGTGCGTTTGTTTGCGTGTGTGTGTGAGGGGGGGGGGGGGGGGGGGAGAGAAAAAGGATTTTAATGTGTTTCGTACATGTGTAGCGTAGGTGTAATAAAACAACGTATGTTTTAAAGTTGAGGCCAACGATCGAGCGTTTTGAAAAGATTAATAAAAAACGATGCTGACGAATTAAAATACCGAAATGATATTTCTCGCAGTCGAGCTTCTTTGCCAGTTCGAATCCCAATGAGTTCAAATTCCTTTTATTTTTCACATTCTATTATACGACGTATGTCGTCGAAACAAATAAAATGGTAAAACAACAAGTCAAAGATATTTCTTGAAACAGTTTTGCAGCGGTTTCCATTTCAGACGTACTTAATTGTTGTTTCCACGACCCATTTTTTCATCTGAACAAACTGAACTATTTATATTAAACACTGTTGGCTGGAGACTTCTCGGGTCATGTAATATTAACGCTTCCCGTGTAGATTTACAATTGCGTAGCGAGAATACGTTGCGCCTCCTATCATTTTGTCCCACTCGAGGACCACAAATTTTATAACTTTCTTCGCAACATTTCTTAAAAACCAATGCCACGGCTAACCTTTCGTAAAGATATTTATGTGCACAAAAAAAAACAATTGATTTACTAAATATGTACATTCTCTTCCAATATCTTATGGAAAGAGAAAGAAACGTAGGGTGTCCTGTCTTTTTGTCCCTGTGACATGTAAATGCGTGTACACTGGCCACGCGGGCAAGCTTTTGCCAACTTATCGTGATATACTTAGCGGCGACCCATCAGGATAAACGAGACAGGTTTAGAGCACACGGCTCTAAAAATATTTTTTCTCCATTCGAAAATAAGCGCTATTGTGGCGCTAAACCAAACGCGTCTCTCGAACTGCTATAACCATGATACTAAATAAAACGCTCGAGAAGTCGAAAACAAATGATATATTGTACATTTCAACGCTCCCGCAACGTATGTAAAATTATACTCGAATTAATGTGTCGTTATCGGTTCGTGTTGGTACGAGTCTAGGCAAATTGCATGTTTTGTTCCGTTGTAAAATGTCACTTAAATGTCCGTATTTATCAGTTGTTATCGGAAATGAAGTGGCATTTTTTATGGGCACGCCGGACAAGCGACCATGCCAAATTAGAGAATGTATCCGAGCCAAGTTTGTAGCAGAAGGTTTTACAAATATGTTTATTCGTGTATTTAAAGAAAATGGTTTAAGGCTATGCCTAAACGTCTGGTGACGCGACAGAAATTTTGCATCAGAATATTCCTTAACTGCTACGAAAGGAATATACGATAAAGGCGAGTCAAAATAAGCCTCGAACAAAAGTGAATTGATTTGTGCGCGCAGTTATGTGTTGCAAACATTTTTTAAAAATTACATAGTGGCAACATGGATGAAAATATGTATACAGCTCAAAACAACCTGGCTTTGAAATAATGCACAAAAATCTACGAAAGGTTGTAAAATGCCGAGTCTCCTAAAATTAAATATCGTTTCAATGTATTCAATTTCCACAAGCTACTGCCGAAGGAAATATAACTCGATTTCATTTATTTCCATGGTACACGGTGGCTCAGAAATCGGTAGACTATTTAAAAATCGAATTTGTTTATAGAAGAACAATTGTGAATTTTTAAAAAATAAAAAGATCATACCATTTTAAACTGATTTAAACACTTTCGGACCACCCTGTACTTATATATATATATATATATATATATATATATATATATATAAATGTGAATTTACATCGAATTCTGCGGTCTAGTTGTCCTGTTCCACATTCCATTAATTTCAATACATACCTGGCAGATTAAAGGATACTTCTTGTCGAAAGGGTGATTTCTTATTTAACCACTATGTCAATAGCCGGGTAGTTATTTCCAATTTATCTTTAACCTCTTCAGGGATATTGACGCATACATGTACGTTTATTTTTGCTTTAAATTACAATTATTTTAAGTGAAACCAAATAAAAATTTGTTGAAGAAAAACAGGATCACTGCAGAATCTTTAAACGACAAATGCAATAAATTCGCCGTACGTTGGCACTGATAATATTGTGATCATACAAAAAATTATTATACATATGTATCTCTTGTTTCCACTTTAGAAAATTCGTTCCAGAAGAGGTTAAAATTTGTTGTTTGTTCTTCCAAGTAAATACATAAATTTTTGAATAATTATAAACTAAATATACATTTGTAGCATATAACCATACGCCGGAACTACGAAGTCTAACGAGTACAATGTTATCGAGCGTCGTAGAAAATTGTGGATGTTGACATAAGGGTTAAAACGATCACCGGACATTTTTCTCCGATGCATGGAACGAGATGCGTTCACAATTAGCAACCCCGGTCACATTGTAACGGGAAGAAGTTTAAATTACCCCATTGAAACTATCCAGGATCGGGTGAGCCACGCGACGCGACCGGGACCTAGATCAGGACAGCGGATTCACGGGTGGAATTCGACAGGCCGAAAAATCTCCATATAAGAAAATCATGAGATCTTTCGAATTCCACGATGAGGTTTCCATGTCTAATAATAGCATGGGTCTGGTCGCGCCAGCTCGCCGATGCATTCGCGCAGAGGAGGCCGGAGACGCATTTGGGGAAACAGAATGAGAAATAACGCGAGAAGAATATCGTCTGTGGAACGAATGAATAGACGACGCGTTAAGAAAGAGAATCAACGGACCGAGAGCGGTGCACGGTCGTCGGTGGAGCCGCCGCGCGCCGTCGCCGTTTCCCTCTCCCTCTCCGCCTCCGCCTCCGTCTACATCGCCGTCGCCGTCGTCGTGGTCGTCGTCGAAGCGACGTCAGGGATCCGAGCGAGCGAGAAAGAAAGAAAGAGAGAGCGAGAAAAGCACGCGTATAGGAGAGAAAAGAGCGACAAAAGTGCATCGAAAAGCAGAAAGAATCGTCGACGCGCGGCGCGGTTGTTCGGCTCAGCGGGTGATGGAAAATGCCGATCGCCGGCATTTACCAATAGTCGCGCGATCAAAGTTATGGCCAGAAGGAAATGAATCTAAAAATAAAGCGTATATTGGGCGAGTCGCGGCCTGCCAAGGAGAAGGAAAGAGAGCAAGAGGCGATGGAGACCGAGGAGACGAAATAGAAGAGAAAGAGGCGCACCAGCAGAAATCAGCGAGCGAGTGTGGGAGAGGGAGAAGGGGGTAGGGAGAGATAGATAGATGTATAGAGAGGGAGACGGTGAGACGAAGAGAGAGAGAGAGAGAGAGAGAGAAGAGAAAGATCGAGCCGAATATTACTGGTCTGGAAACGGTAGCGGGGGAGAGGGACACACGGTCCGAGGACGGGGCGTCGTGAAACATGTGCGGTTCGGTTGGGCGGAGGGGCAAGAGGAACTAACGGAGCGCATTGGCGCGGGAGAGACGGGACTGTTAAGTGTCGCTGGCGGGATAGGATGCCAAGGGGTAGGGTTGAGACCGGTGAGCGGTTGGGGAGACGGGGGAACGGCCCGGCGCCGCTGCATGTCATTGCTGGCGCCAGCTAATTGTCGAGGCCAGTCGGCATTAGCCGACGAGCTGACCGAACCGAACCGAACCGAACAGAGTCGACTTGACTCGAGTCGAGGCGAGCCGAGCCGAGCCGAGTTGAACTGAACGCGCACAGGCACCAGCTTTCCTGTCCGCGTCGAGTGTCCGCCGCGCCGCGCCGCGCCGCGCCGCACAGTGCGTTATAAAGTCCGTTTTCTGGACAAACTTCCATTACTTGAAAATTATAGGTAATACGAAAAAATGTTTCAGACCAATATTGTAGGATATAGAAGAGAGGACACGATGCTGGAATTTGTTTGACATTGCAGTAATTTTGAAAAGCGCTGTAGAGATTACAATTGAAATTTTTAGTGTAAAACTATATTTTTGATTACGTATTCTTATTGTTATGGTGTTATGGCAACACCAAGACGTTTTCAAAACACCAGATTACTGTTGTTTTTGCATAAAGTATTATGAAGATATACGCGTCCAAAGTTGATGTGCCGACTAGCATTATGCTGTATAATGCGCATACTTCGCGAAGTTTTTTAATTGGACTTTGCACGGCACTATTCTCCTCTATGCCTTGTACCGAACATTCTTCTGTAAACGGTTAACGAAAGTACACAACATATATCAAAATATTCGAGTTTTTCTTTTTTGGGTTGTTTGAAAACCATACAGCGAAGATAGATTTATCCGTAATAGGACGTCGCTGATATAAAAAAAATGGTTTACAATTAACAGGCAGGTAGGGGCAGCTAAAGCTTGCAGTTTTTACAGCGTATATTTACACATATTTCCGCCAAAAACCACGAAGGAGTTTTGACAAATATTTTTGAAAGCCTCGATCAATGTTATCGGTAGCGTTTAATTTTACATTATTTGATTTTCATCCGAAGAAACTGGAAAAAACACGATCTGACGTTAAAATAACAAGTATCTATATATACCTTCTGTAACACACCCTGTATAGAGAGATAACGAAAGGTTTTCACTTTCATAAAAAAACCATACAAATGACCGTAATATATTTTTGGTCATTGACAACGCGCTATGCGCCGTGGCCAGTGCCGCGTCCACGATCACGCACGCCGAATCAACACCGTTGCGTTTTAGGTTTCTCCTTCCTTGCGTCGTTTTCCTCCCCGGCATTTAGGGTCCCGAGAATAGAGCATGTTTCTTAGAAATGACGGGGATACTGGTCGAACCCGTCGCCGCATCCACAGGTAGTTTTCAGGAAGCTGCTCGACAGTATTTTCGTCGGGCCTATTGTCTACCCAACTGCTCCGAAATCAAGATTACCAGCCTCCCGGCATTTTTCGCCGGGACGCCGTGGAATGCGTCTTGGAAAAGGGTTTCTAGACCCTTTTTTCAAGGATTCGGTGATGCGAATGTACAGTGATTCGG
Organism: Sphecodes monilicornis; assembly: GCA_913789915.3. Classification (NCBI taxonomy): domain Eukaryota; kingdom Metazoa; phylum Arthropoda; class Insecta; order Hymenoptera; family Halictidae; genus Sphecodes; species Sphecodes monilicornis. The sequence goes on along the minus strand of OU565298.1, from coordinate 21,385,189 downwards.
AGTAACGTTCGCACCGTTAGAAAAAGACGATTACACCCAACTTTTTTTAACACGGTAGATACGTTCCTCTAAAATCCGTAAAAAATCGTATCGTAATAAACTTGGACTCGTTCCAAAGCATGGGAATTTTACACAGAAAATGTTTTCATCGCTTTTACCATATACTCGAAGATTATGTTCGTATAGAGTATACTCGTCGTGCGGAAAAAGTAAAATTATCGTGTGCTGTTTGCATTAAAAATTTTGTGAAAACTGAATGTATCGGACATTTTAGAATATTTTAGAATAAGGACAAACTGAAAATGTAAAAATTCACTTGAAAAAAACTACAATTAGAGTAATCGATAAAATATTTACAAAATTCTTGCGACGCAATACAGGTGTGCACACTTTAATGATAAAAATTGTGTCGGACAGCTAAGTAATAAATAATTCGTTGAATTATTACAGATTTCAGATATTCTGTAAACTAAAAAGTTACGATTTTCCCTGATTCTCTTTGAGAAACAATATGCATACAAGGACCGTGGATTTTATGCGTGTATAACAAAAACGAATAGGTGAATCACGAAACAATAAAAACACCAGAAGAATTGAAGAATACTTGAATATATCCTCGAGTTTATTCGGATTGTTAAGAGAAGAAATAAATTCTTGTAACAGGCACAGGACAGCTTTACTTTGCGAAAAGGTTGCAGCTTTGCCTCCGCGGTATAAATACTTTTGCTTTTTACCGTGTATTTGCAATTATCGGAGAAGATAAAAAGTTAATGGTAAATTAATGGCAAAATGGCAAAATTGATTTGGACAGGATTTGGAACGATGTCTTCGACGCCAGCAAGTTTTTACACCTCCTAGGGAGTTTACGAGCGTCATCGAAGTAGCCGAATGCGATTTTCTATTGGAGAAACATTATCACCGGGCGTTTTACAACCGCAGAAAACGCGGCTGTCTCGCGTTCGTCGGCATTTATCGAAGGTGAATCGCGTATTCGCGGTGGCGCCTTGTTTTCGCAACGCGGCACAGACGCGCGTCGTCTTTATCTGTTTTCGCGTTTGTCGGTATATGTATTCGGATATTGCGGAGCTGTTAATAATTCTCACCGATAAATCGATTACTGTCGGGTAGACAATGTTGTTAGGCAAATTGCCGTGTTCGTATTACGTTTTTCGTCGTAGCCAGTTTATTTTGTAGTTATTACAATTCTTGATGCAGGGTGATTCAGCTAACTGTTCCATCTAAATTGCTTGTAAATTATTTGGTATACGAGAAAATAGTTGAAACGAAAGTTGTATGGTTTTCATAGTAGCATATCGTGCAATAATTCTTTTTCTTTCTGTTTTGCTTTTTTATTGCACGATGCGAAGGTCACCTTGAACTTTTTATCGCGAAGTGCAAATTTTAATCTTGTGGTCGAAGAGGGAATTGAACTGCGAGTAAAAAGCTGTACGGTTACACGGGGTAAAAAAGCTAATGGTTAATCAGATATTCTTTACAAAATGTCCTCCGTTACAATTGATACGTTTGCACGATCGATCGATGAGTGCGTGCGATACGCAATAATGTGTTTCTCGAGTTACAGCGTTGCGTGATCTAATGATACGATTTTTCAATATCTGCGGGTGTCAATAATGTCTCGCGATTAACTTAGATTTTAAGATGTCCCAAAAGAAAGTAATCAAGCGGTATATGGGATAAAAAAGAAGCTGATAGTTTTGGAGATATATTTTTCAATGAATAATAAGAATCCGCAGATAAAAAATTCGTTCAACGAACGATTACATCGTTCTTGCCTGATCGCGATGGTATCGTTTGAGCATTACTCGCATTGAAAATCATTTAGAGAATATTTCAGTAACTACTAGTTTTTCACCTTGCGTGCTTCTATAGCTTTTTACTCGGCGTTCAATTCTCTCTAACCGCAAGATTAAAATTTACCGTTTACGATATAAAAACTCAAGGTTTCCTTTGTATCTCGATAAAAAAGTAAAACAGAAAAGATTTATTATATTCTACTATTCGTGAAACCAAAGAATTTCCGATTCAATCGTTTTTTCATACACCGAACGGTTTACAACTAATTTAGGTGGCACGCTTTCCTGAAACACCTTGTACATATATCAGTTTTCTTAATAGCGGAAAAATTCGATCGGACATAGTACTGTCGGTTTATGTCCTATTGTCGGTCCTCGCAAACTGACCGGAGATAGGTACATGCAACGATATGACTGAAAACTTGAACTTAAAATAGATACGACGCACCCATCCCTAAAAATAATTCATCACTATAAAGTACAGTCGATTAGACGAGCCGAGCATTTTCGGAATTATTATCGACGATCACAATGTTATTCTCGACAAGTAAGTCCGTATAAATGCGATGATACACATTATGTATACATTGCATAGTTCCTATTAATACCTGAAAGGCGACTACAATTTCGACACCTTGGCACTCTAGTAATTCTTCATGCCGATATGAAAATTCAGCGAAGGAGGGACTTTATTTCGAGAAAGGGTGATGAGAAATTTCATTTATGGAAATATATACACTGTTTCGAGGAACCTGTAATTCATTTTCTGAAAATATTGCGATTAACGTTAGCCCAAGAGCGTCGTGGCTTTGTCTTTATGAAAAAGATACGATCTCGACAGGAAACTTTGGGGAAAAATCTCGGTATTGTATCGAATGTATGTATCCTATAAATATGTATATTCTGTATTATAGACTTCGTTTGATCTTGATAAAAAAATAAATGGAGTATTCTGCGTACTATTTCATTCGCAATCGATCACGAGTAGGGAATATAAAATAGATTTTATTTATTCACCGCTTTATTTACATCGAACAACGAATTCAATTCACTGATATTTTTTGAACTAAATAACTATAATATTTTTCGATGTTTTGTTGAATCGTTAATGGTTGCACGCATGCGGTAGTCACGAATCTTTGTAGGTTTCTGCGCTTCGTATCTGTTTTGCAAACGCAAACAATACTTGAAGTTTCACTTCAAACATACTGGGGATTCTGAAGTTCAAACGTGGCAGCAAAGACGCAGAAATATGTAAATTATCGTTAGCGGGTTCTACAAACGATTGACGATGACTAATATTATCTTTGCAGTTATTTGAAATCATCGGTAAACAAATACTTAGAGCCATTTCTAACCGTTAGTAAGTACACTATTTTTCTCTCGAGCTTTGTTTTATTTTGGACAATTGCTTAATTGTTTTAAAAAATGAATGTCTTCTTTTGGAATATAAAATAATTTTTCTCAATAATTTACTGTCCGAGTCGAGCGATCGGACGGAACTTAAAGTATCAAAAATTACTTCCAAAAAATTAGAGTACAAATGTATAGAACCGTAATTGCATTTGTCGGTCAAGACTTAATGGGTAATTTGATCAATAATGTTTGGTTTACATTTTTAAATGTGGTACCAGTGAATTATTGAGATTCTTCCGATTAAAATGAGTACAAACATTCTACCTGTGTCTTTGTTATTGTTACAGCGAATGCTCGATAATTGTCCACAACACGGGTCCGACCAGGGACAATTATCGTGCAGAAGATATTATTTTTCGATCTCTGCCGAACGTAAGGACGGACACCAAAGCTCGAGAGGCCTCGGTCGCCGAAAAATGTAACGCGATACGGGTCGAGTACGTCGGTGCGAAACCACTACTAATCCAACAACAAAACTTTATCTTCCATTATTTTTTTATGAGACTTTCGCTAACATATTCGTGGCATTTTTCTAATGAAAATTATACCAAATATGATATAAATCTGATAATATTTACTCGCGTAATGAACGATAAATGTTTCGGACGCAGAGAAAGTAAGCGTACGTTGAAGGAAGAGACGCGGATAGCCGCGACCGCCTGCACAGTTCAAAGGCTTTCGACTCTTTGCGGCCTAAACTTTCATCGTTGATTACGCAAGTAAATATTATCAGAATTATATCGTATTTGGTGTCATTTTCATTAGAAAAATGCCCAAAAAAAAGGTTGGCGAATGTCCCATGAAAAAATAATGAAAAATAAGGAAGTTTTGTTATTGGATTAGCAGTGGTCTCGCACCGACATACCCGACCTGTATCGCGTTATACTCCTCAGCCGACCGTGGCCTCTTGGCCCCTCCTGGGGTATACCCCGCGAGTAGTAGGAACAGTTCAGGGACAATTATAGGGAAGATATGTGGAACAATGATCGAGCATTCACTGTATTTATATTAAGTATATATAAAGCTGATCCGCTTTACGTTGTATTTGGACACATTTTAATAAGAAAAATCTCAACATCCACCGATACTTCGCTGGAAAAAATTAGGCACTTTACTAGTTTCTCTGTTTCCTTGTTTACCGAGATAAGGCTCCGCGGAGCCTCGAGGCAGTGATAGCGGAAGAGTGGGGATGGGCCGTGCAAATTTAAGTGTAACAGATTTTGGAAATTTAAAGGGATATTCTGGTTTCCGACGCCGTTTTTAAGATAAACTATTAAACCTTTTGCATCGAGGTTCTGCATACATATTTATTGGTACTTAAGGTACACGTATTGTTTTTTATAAGGTAAATGTAATGAAAGTTACACGAGTTACATGTATTTTTATTATAGTGCATGTTTTGAAAAACACGTACGAATGTAGTTATGGTAGAAGTAAAAAAAAATTGAAAATTCTCCGCCGAGCTCGAGGCATTAAATAGCGGGGGAACAGTTAGGGGTGTGTCGTGCGAATCGAAGCGTAACAGATTTGAAAATTTAAACGAGCATCACTGTATTTTAGAAATTAGCAAATGCCAAATGCTCTCGTTAGACCACCATTCATACCTCCCGCGACTGAGCAAACCGCGGCGACAAGGTCAACATGTTTTGACAAATCGGAAGAGCGCCGGAGCGCACGGTGCAGAATTTCAAACGAACAGTGAGTCAGAAACTTAATTTTAATTGATACGTCGCGTCGCCGCGACGCGACACTGTCGCGCGCAAACGGCGGCTAAAGCTGTTTTGCTACGTAATATTATGCGATGATAGAACCGGCGACGATTTTCAGGGAAACGGAAACGCGAACTTTCTCGCGAGTATAAATAAATATATTAAAAGCACTATTTCGAGGATTGTCCTCGTTCTTACGTAATTTATTCTGGTACGCGACACGTATTTCCTCGTGTTTCACCTTTTTTTTTCTCAATGGTGTACCTTCGCATCGAATAATATTCCAAGTAACCCCTAACGAGGGCTTGTCGTGTAACGGCAGCGAAAACAAGTGATTCTTAAGAAGTTTTTTCAGGGACTAGACAATAACATAAAGGCGTACACAATAACATAAAAACTAAGCAACCTATCAAATTCGGACAAGGCTTGTTCAATTCGTTACAAATTTTTCAAGGTACCGAACCACAATTTGAATTTAATTTCTTATGTATAATATTTTTTTCTTACGATATAAGATTAATTTTTCTATCGAAAAAGTATATTTTCTTAAAAAATCCATAAGTTTTGCCCTTTCTTTATATATTTTTTTAAATGTTGGTTCAGCGCTAGCGTGAATAATCAAACTTTGAGATAATGTTTCATTTTTTGCTTTCGGATGACACTTGCTACGCTGTACGCCAATGTTAGCTACTTTATTTACAAGGTTGATAGGATTGTAATAATTATCACAAAATTAGTAGTTTGAAGTTGCCCACTTGTGCACCAAAATGTTTTACTCCGATAATATAAATAGTTTTTGTAGAAAAACCGCGAAAATCTCTTATTATTGTACTCGTACACGCGAATCCCCCTTTAGGACTGTATTCCCATTCGGACACGTCAATTTTAGACAATTGATGCGGTACAAAATGGTTAGATTACTTCTGCTCAAAGGTTTTAAGCTTTCGTTTATATGTTTGTCTATATTCCAAGATAACGAACACAGTGTAATTTTTATGCAATTAGAAATGTGAAATGTTTATGCGCCACGTGCGTAAGTAGTCGCAGCGCAACAGGAGTGCGTAGTAAGCGATAAAAGTGTATTCAACCTGAATTCAAATACAACCTTAACGCTTGAACTATTTATTTCCGAAAACACGATGCGGGTAAAAAGTATTCGTACACCTTTAGAAATCGAAAAACTTTTTTCGAATTGGATCAAACGACTTGAATTATTTTGAGATGTTAGACGCGTTAGTTTACCGGAAAGCGTGCAAATAATTTTTTCTAAAAATTGCTATTGGTCGGAATTGCGACGAAAATAGTAATGACAACAATTTTTAACATTTTTATCTGTGCCTATAATGGAAATTTAAAAGACGCGTTTTATAGGTCTAAGTAAGTTACGTACACGCGCGAAGACTCCTCGAAATCGGTTAACGTTGTTACAAGTTACAAATTTTTAAACGTGATCGCATAAGGACAAAATTCCTTGAAAAGACCGAAAACCTGCGGCTTTCGCATTTAAACTTCAATCTTGTAATGTTTTTAGCTCATAGCGCAACGTTAACCGACTTCGATGAAATTTTGTGCATCTACATAATTTACGTAGATCTACAAAAGGCGTATTTTAAATTTTCGTCATCGGAAAAGATATAGACGTTAAAAATTATGACCTTTACTTTTATCTTCACAATTTCGACGAATAGCAATTTTCAGAAAAAGTTATTTACACATTACCTAGTAAACTAATCCTTTTAACATCTCAAAAGTACCGAAGTCGTTTGGTCTAATTTAAAAAACTTATTTGATTCTTAAACTTGTACGAATACTTTTCACACCCACTGTATGTCATTGGACATTGATTGCTTAAAATCGTATTTGAAAGCATCTAGCAAACTTTCAGTTTCTTAGATTGAAACGCGACCTATAAAGATAGTTTTGTAAAGATGTTTTTCTGATGCTAGCAAGTCAGTTCTACGACCCCAAAAACCCCTAAATCGTTTCGTTTTATAATTAACCTTTTCGCTATATAGGACGAGATACCTCGTTTTCACGATGTCTAGGAAACGATGCTATCGACGAGGTATCTCGTCATTATGCTGTCGTACGAACGATGCTACTACGGTCGACGTATCTCGTCACCGCGATTTCATCGTACAATGCTATGGACAAGATGTCACGTGTATCTTTATTATTGCGATGACGTGTTTTGTTTGAAGATTTAATACGAGTAATCGATTTTTAAGACATTAATTGAAGGCGCTTAAAGATGATAAATATAAAATACTCCATATTTGACACAATTAGAGTTATTATTTTTCATTTTGTATGGAATGCTTGAAAGCATGAGAATGTTCTATTATATTCTAGTATATTCTGGTATATTCTTGTAGATTCCAGGGTATTCTATTATATTCTAGTATATTCTATTATACATACATATATTCTAATGTATTCTGTTATGTTCTTGTAGTTTCCAGTATATTCTACTATATTCTAGTATATATATTCTATATATTATGGTATATTCAAGTATATTCTAGTATATACTAATATATTCTAGTATATTCTGGTATATTCATGTTTATTCGAGTATATTCTAGGATATCCTATTACGTTGAAATGGTTGAATAACATTTGAAAATGTACAAAAAATATTATTTCGTGCATTTAATCGACATTACTATTTTCAACGGTACGGTAATTTGGAACTGTTTACACGAAATTAAAAATCTTATCTTCGAATAAGGGAAGACGTTATTTTGGGTTTAGCGGAGAACTATTCCAAGAGGGATACGCGTAGTCGAGGTAGTAGATCCAATATAAGATCGCCGTTCCGTTTTGGTCGGTATTGTTTTCCATGCAAGATAAAACCAACAGAAAAAAAATTCATCCAACGAGATGACGTATAGTTTGCAAAGACAATGGCTGACGGAAGGAAACGAGATATTTTTGTAAAAATTGTTTCGTCGCATTATGCATTTCATCGCGTTTTCAAGGATTCCATACAACATGAAAAATAAAAACTTATCATCTTTAAGCACCTTCGATCAACGATGACGTGTCTTAAAAATCGATTACTCGTGTGAAATTTTCAAATAAAACATTTCATCCGAATAATAAAGATACACGAGATATCTCGATCATAGCATTGTACGACGAAATCATGGCGACGAGACATCTCGTCGATAGCATCGTTTCCTAGACATCGTGGAAACGAGATATCTTGTCCACGGTAGCGAAAAGTAGACTGTGGATTCGATGCGTTGATAGGGAGAAAGACCAAGTAAAATCTAAAACATCGAAAGGATTAAAATAAGGATAAATATGTTATCGTAGACTTACTAAAATTGTTAGAGGAAGAAACGAATATTCGCTTGTCCCCGATACACCTTCCAATTGGTGCAATCAATTTTTATTTTGCACGCAAAACCGCGGTCTAGTACTCGATAACGTATAATTAACAGGGACACGAATTTCATTCGGCCTTTGCGATTCTGGCCGGCTGTGAACTATTCGCAAATCGCGGAAGACGTACACCGTAACTACAATAGGATCGTCTCGTGTTCCTAAACGCCGCATCGCGGTACCTCGACGTCCGCGATATTCGCGCCACAATTTGTCCCCTATGGTTTCGGAGCGACGCGTAAAAGGACGTAAAACGACATACCGGTTTCGCTGGGCGTGCCAATAATAGAATCCACCGCTTTTGGATTAGGGCTCCTAACCAGGCACCGTTCGCCGGCTATGTTTCGAACGCTCGACTCGATTCCCATTAATGCCGCTTAATCGAAAACAGAGCCTCGAGTCGGAATTCTCGTTCGTTCTCGGACCGTCACCGAGTCCGTTTCGGATCGAATTGGAATCGGAACGCGAGGCAGAACGACTATCCCCGCTAAAATAGATTTATCGTGCCCTCCCTGGCGCCGTTAACGAATGTCTTCGTTTCGTTTCGTTTTAATGTTGCGTTTACCGCTTTTCACTGTTGCTCGCGGTTGGCCGAGAGCGCGCGCATATCCTCTCGCGGATCGACCGTACGGGTATTAATGGCTTTGCTAAGTGTAAAATGGTGTAAGAGTCGCTTCTTCGAAGACCGATTTTGACGCTCGATACACCCGGGGATTTCGCGTGAACGAATCTCTTCGGACGCTGATGTACGAATTCGCGCGGAAAATATGTACCTACGCGTTCACCGGGTCATTTATAGTCGGGCACAAAATTAAGTGGACACCCTTTAAAAATTAATAACTTTTTTTTCAAATTGGACCAAACGACTCGATTTCTTTTTAAGATGTTAAAAGGATTTGTTTACTGGGTAATGTATAAAAAAAATTTACAAAAAACTGCTATTGGGCAAACTTGCGAAGAAACAAGTAAAAATCAATTTTTTCTACTTTTCTTTCGTCCGAGCCTGTAACGATTTTTTCACAAAATTTTATTTACGAATGCGATCGAATACTTTTTGTCGGGTATTGCAGTTGTATGTATATTGAAACGATCGTGTACCAGTTTAAGAAATTTTCTAAAGTCTTCGACGGTGGCGCTCGAAGATGACTAAAAAATAAAATTGATATCGTGTTCGTTGGAAATAAATGGAATCTCAGCTGGAAGAGCATAGCCGATTTATTTTTCTTTGTCTTGTTTCAGAGTCGCCGCCACCCCCATACTGCCTTATCGCCGACAGACTGAGACCCGAAGGTGAGTACATTTTTTGTCTATTTGCATTCTACGAACACTATTACGCTATCGAGTAGAATAACTTCTCTCCGAAGATTCGCTGATGCGTCCGTGAGTGAAATTCGCGAAATAGTTTAATCTCGTCGAGTCTCCTTGATCGAATACAACCCATTAGGTTGGTGCAAGAATAATAGCCGCATTCTTCGACTTTGCGCTTTGCGTATAATTCTTTTAATAAATCTAACCGCTCGTAGCGCATTTTAAAGCTAATTTATTCCATAATTTCTCTAACTCTCGCGAACCATTAAGATTCGTTATTTATTAACACTTATCTGCAAAATATGAAACCAACGAATTTGGACGTTGCGACGGTGAATCATTGATTACAGTGGTCGATGTACAAACATTCTGTGTCGAAGAAATAGTCGAATAAGGAGATATCTGCTCGGACAACGAATTATTACTTTCAACGAAGAGTATGGTTAAGCATAAAAAAAAATTCTCAATCCCGAAGCGACATATTTCTCGGAACCAACGGATTAACGAATTTTTTGGATTTACGACGAGCACATTATTTTTTTCGGCAGTCACGATCAACTCGCTTCTCGCGTATCGTCTTAGACCAGATCATCCTAAGATGTATTTCTAAAACTACAACGGACATGTTGTAAGTCGATCTTACCGATTGCGACGAACCGTATGGAGATAGGTTTCAGGGTATCGCCATTTCCGTGGTCAACGTCGACCCGCTGACAAACATTGATCCGCTTTGATGGAAGTCGATCGGTCTTATCGTGCATCGTGAGAATGCCAAGCCTGTGCCTTAATTCGCGTCCGCGAATCTACAGTTGAATCTAGAGTTGCAGTTCCTAATATTTTTATGGATCCTTTTCGAGGCTCAGTTTCCTCCGGCTGATTTTGACCGACTACTAGGACCAGCCCAATTCTTTTCTCTTTTTATGACTCATTCCGAACTGGTTCTCGGCACTGTTGAGAGCTTGGCTGTAGGTTCTTCGACCATCGACAGATCCATCGTGCGTTCACTGTTGTGCATCGATGACTCGTGCCGTTTGGATCGTACGTATCTTAGCTGCGAGCGGTAAAAATTACTCGAGCAAGAAAATGACAGTACTCGTTCGTAGACAAGTTCGATGTTTCGTGTGCCGTGCTGGTTGCATAATAACTGCGAATGTAGTCTGGTAAGTTATCTCCATCGTGCTTACTCCAGATCGGTGTCTCAGTTCTTCTAATTGATTTTATTGCATTCCGCAAATGGTGCTAACTAGATTTAAGGAAGCTTCTCTATCCCACTGTTCTTACAATGTACAATTGTACAGTGACATTTTATTACCTGACTAGAAAATGTCTCTATAGCGAAACAAGAGGCCACGAATAGATTCTTTTTTATTTCGTTGGAACAACAAAGTGAAATTGTTTCGCACTGGCTTTCGAGTACATGTAGAATGAAATGATGCCATTGTCCGAAAAAGCCGTTTCACGCTTCGCGCGTTTATTCAATTTTTTGCCAACTCGGATCGCCTACAAGCACAGTGGCTGATCAAATTATTATAAACGCATGGAAAAATTGCACAAAGATAGCGCCTGTCTTACGATGAACATTATATTGCGCTGTAATAGCGTACAATATTATAGTATATTTCTAAATACTTCATAGGAACGACTGAAATAAAGTATACTCTCTTTTAAATCTTTTGACTGCCGAATGATTACTATTATTTTATATTTTTGTACAAACGTAGCTCCGAGCAGCTCAAATATTTAAAATGCGTTAAAGGTATAGATTTCGTATCCAATGTAAAAATTGATCAACAGTGATCTACCTTGGAACGTGGAACTATCCCTTTCTTGCAACAGCTTATTCAATCGCAAAATATACGAAATCATCGGCATCCGTTATCGAAAACATAAAAATATGTCCTATAATGAATAGTGGTATTACGATAGATGCACTTTTAATTCCATTTGTACTTCAAAGAAGCGGTAGTTACGAAATGTTCATAATAATTTGATCATCCAACGCATTACCGATATCGTTGATTCGGCAATGATTTTGCGAGCGAATGATTTCTTTGAAATCGCGCGATGACATTTTTGAGATCGCATAGTTTGCGATAGCTCGACGCGACGAAATAATAGCGCCTGCGGCTTAGAGGATGGCGAGTTTACTGGCCAATACACGCACACGAATATATGTACGCACATGTATTCGGAGGATATCTATTTGTCAGCAGAAATACGCTACTTAGCGGGTTAGACCACTCGAGGCAAGTATCTCGTGTCGATAGAATGTTGCACCAAAGCCCACATTTATGTAACGCGATCTTGTCAGAGATCCAAAGATTTTGAGGGACACGAAGACTCCGATGATTCGTACCGCTGCTAGCTACGAAGCGTATGGTCCAAACGGCAAGTTGTTATTGCAGAGAAATTTCAGATACTAATAAAAATTCAGATACTATTATGAAAAATAATAATTTTGTAGATTCGCGTGCGACGGGAGATAATTAAGTGAGAAAACATCCTATTTGCAGTTTCTCGCGTAATTGTTCAAAGACCCTTTACGTCGCACAGTGGTCCCAAATCGCCAAAACCTGACGACTACGTTCCTGGATTTCATTGAAAATTTGTGATACAGTGTTTCCAAAGTCGCCAATTACGAATCTGAAATCTTTAAACACAAATTGGCCGATCAAATATGGCGGACGGGTATCTGAAAAAATGATTTGATTTCTACAAAAACTGGTAATACGATGTTTTCGGGATCTCTGATTACGATTATGAACTTGAAATCTTTAAAATCAATATGGCCGATCTAATATGGCGGATATACAAACTTAGAGCATATCTGACAGTTTGAGAAGAAACGCGACGACAGCTCATAAAATACCTACTCTGCATTACAAAAACTAGTGGTACGAACAAAGTAGCAAAAAGTAGCAGCTAATTGTTTTTTAAATTTCAACGTAATGGTATATGGTAGAAGCTTGAACAAGTTTTTTGGTAGGATATTGCAGGATTCGCAACTCTCGCTCCACATCTTTAAAGTTTATGCCTTCGCTGTTACACTCTCTTTTGCGTACATAGTTATCGGTTAACGTTAAACGTTTGGCGTTAAAAACTATTCAACTTACCCCCGCCAACAGCATCCATAACGTATAATTAAAATCGATAAGACCCAATACAATTTATACACTGTGCACCTAGAATTTGCTGTTACGAGCCTGGGCCGAGCGGTAGCGCGCGTGACCGGCGAGCGGTTTATAGTTTAAAGAGGAATATGGTTTTGAATTGTTAGTAAGGTGCCCGGACGAACCCGACGCGAAATCAGAGAGCCGCTGGGACGTTTGAGAGACTTCGTGGACGAACCCCATGCGAAATCGGGGAGCCATTAGGAGGTAGAGGCGCGGACGAACCCGAAGCGAAATTGGGGAGCTGCTGGGAGGTTGGAAGACGCGCGGACGAATCCGATGCGAAATCGGCGAGCTGCTAGGAGGTTGAAGTAAAAGCACGGACGAGCCCGATGCGAAATCGGCGAGCTGCTAGGAGGTTGAATAAAAGCACGGACGAGCCCGATGCGAAATCGGGGAGCTGTTGGATGCGGACGAACCTGATGCGAAATCAGGGAGCCGCATAGGTTGGATAACAGTTTTGGGTTCCTGATACGAGATCGGGTAGCTTCTAGGATATGTTGGTAACGGCCTCGTAACTTTAATATTATAAATTAATCGATACTGGCTCTGTTACAACTGTTAATGTCGCGGTAAGAATTGAGTGTGTGCGAACAATATTGCGTAGTTACCTACTCAAGTATTCCTGCCTGTTGGATGGCACAGTGGCGATGCGGGGTGGTCGATACTCGCGGAATCTATAAGGTTACTCGATTCGAAAGGTTGACCAGGCCCGATCTCGCTAAGTACAACCAGCTCTAAAACGATATTCAGCGTAACGATGCGTATAGCCCGTTTGTACTTTAAGCACTGCCACCGAGGATTAAAATTCAACAGTTTATGTACCGTGACATCCAAGTGCGAGTGCTCTCAAGATTTCCACATTAGGGAATCTTGAAGATGTTCTCGAATTTCTATATTAGGAAATCCTATGGAACTGTACCTGTACCGAATCGTGCTTTGTGCCGGCTGCATCCACCGGAGAATAGTCATCGGTTCTATAAGCAAAGGGATGGAATTGGGCTCTTTCCGTTCTCAGGTAAAAGATTAGAATTCTCTGCACGTAACATTGCACTTGGACTCGTCAGAGTTAGAAATCACTGTGTAACCGAAGCGAAATTCGACAGCGACTTTACGGCGTAGACTTTATATTATTGTAAAGTTGCGACCATACCTTTTATTCGAAGCTCGATAAATGTTTTCGCATGCGTTTCAATCTGTAACGTTTTATACCAAAAATGTGTCTTCAATTTCCCAGTCGCTGTATCATGCAAACATATCTTGGACAAACATAAACGATGGATGGCAAACGTAGAGCTCGAACCTTTACAATGAGACCATATTTATTGTTGTAATATGTTTTGAACGACGTTGTCACAGTTCAAATGTCGAGAATTTTTTGAAAAGGGGAAATTTATTAGTAAAAATAATTTTTCGATTCACCGTATTATCATCGTATTATCAATATTATTAAAGTAAATAAACAATTTTTAACCGATTCCTGTACCTTATTAATTTCGTTTTCATGCTCGTAGAATTCCTGTTTTTTATTAGCAAAAAATTGAGTTATATTACTTTTGACGCCTTCGTCTTACATGATATTTATACCACTTAAAAAGTTTTGAAGGGAAGAAAATAAATGGTAATCGGATGGTACATACTCTCTGCAAGCGACGCACAACTTTTTCCTCGCTTGCATCGAGTTTTTACCCTTGCGGTAAAATAAATAAAAAAGCAAAATCTGACGGACATGCTTACTTTGATTTCCCATATTCGATGCGACGAAACAACAATGCTTGGAAAGTTATAAAACACGAAAGTTATAAGCAACGAAATGACTTCCGAAATGTCACCTATCAAGATATACAATGACCGTGCGATTTAAAATAAGGTTAGTCGAGTAATACAATGATCCGCTGCAGAACGCTACGAAATGTTGAGGAAAAAAGTGATTCCTGGAAGGAAGAAATTCATTACGAGAGTTCGGCTCTCGCGATTCAGCAGACGCAACCGTGTAGATTTATGTTTGAAGAAGGAAACTAGGCCACCGCGATGGAGCAGAGGAGATAAAAGACCGTGCATCGCCACTTGTTGCATTCACCCGGGAAATAGGAGAAATTTTTTCATTCGTAAAACTTGAACCACCGGACTTACGAACCGATGACGACTACTTAACACAGCAAATGGTCGAAGCGTTCGGAAAGCGGAGAATTAAAGTTCTTGTAGAAGCTTCGCAATACGTTTCCCCTAGAGTCGAGAGTCTAGAGTCTAGAGCAGCGGTTGGCACGGGTGGAGGCCCTCGAACGCGTGCTTCTCCCACCAACCTCTCTTTCGCGCAGCGCGCACATTCGTTGCGTACGCTGATGTCTCGTGTGTCTTCGTTGCTCCATTGTACCGCGCTTGCTGGAAGGGGATAGAGGGCGTTACGGTGTGGACGGTTTTGCCTCGATCGAGGCAAAATTGCCCATTCCTGGTCCAGAGTCTAGAGCAGGAGCCGCCAAACTTTTTTTATCATCGACCCCTAAAAATTTGCTAATTCTCTCATCGACCCCGTCTATAAAAAAATGTTTAAAAAAGAAAAAAAAAACACGTTTCTTTAAATGATTTATTTTATTTTGACAAAATCAAATTTTTACAAAAATCAATCGGAAGGATGTGCTCGATGACGCTTGGCAAGATTAGCAATGTTTGGTTTAAAATTTGTTATTCGGTCTTGAATCGCCTCGGGACTCCGCATTCAATTTATTTCTCTGTTTTGTTAACATAGAATTAACATGACCGAAGTCAGATTCAACCATATACGAGCTTGCGAATGCAATTAAAGTGGGGAAATGCCGCATTTTAATTACAAATGTCATTCCAAACAAAAATCGTATATACCGCGTTGCTGTAAAAAAATTTGCGATTGAACAGCATTGGTATTCGTCGACCCCTGATCGACCTTCTAGATCGGATATCGACTCCTAGGGGTCGATATCGACCACTTTGACGATCCCTGGTCTAGAGTCTAGGGCCTAGACCTAGGTAGACTATTGCGTATTTACTTACTAATTAATGTTTTGACCATTACCGGAATGTAGGACACATATTTTGATTACCGGTCACTGACTTTTAGCGTTCGTACTTACGAATTCTTCCGATTTTATCACTTTCGTTCGGTTACGCGTGTTCTAAGATGTAGTTGTCGACAATTACGCAACTATATAAAAGGTCGTGTCTCTGTTCGTTATTTTTTCATTAGGGAAGCAAAGATCATTCTTCGCTAAACAGGTGCCTAATTCGATAGTTTATGGCGTTAGAATTTATCTGGATGAAGATTTCTCGAGATAACTCCATTTATGAATGTAAATCCGATGACCGGATGTTGAGTGTTAACTTCGCACAGGTTTCATCAGGTCGTTGCATTACGAAGTGTTTCGATCGAGAAATAAGATTATAGTCTGCAGGTTTATTATACATACATTTGAATTTACAAAGCTAATCTTTCAAGTCCTATTTTCGGTTTCTATTTACATGTCCAACTTTACTTTTAATATTTTACGCAATATGTAGTATTCGATATACGTTTAAATAAAGTTTATTTCAATATCAGCCGTTCCGTGCGTCGTATATTCTTTTTACAATGAGAAATATTGCAAGCTAAATACTTGTATACAAAAGTTCGAGATAGCGTGATTTGCATCGAATAGTTCGTATATTCTGAGCTCGCGCAATCTCACTGCCTTATTTGTTGCGAACAAAAATTTGTATATTGTCACTGAGAAATTAAAGCTAGTACACGCATGCTATCTTTTTGTCTAGGAATGTAAGTGGCTCTAACAATTCCATCAGTTGTTGTATCGTAAGTAGTTTTTCTAAGAACAGTTCGTAAAAATAAATGAGTTTTTGGAGCTGTTGCGCGAGAATCTCCCTGTCACGAGATAAATTCCATTTATACGAACCTGTCGGGAGCCAAGTTGGTTCGCGTAATCAGGCGGTTCGCGCATACCATAGGAATCCAGCTGTCTCCCACCGCTGATTATGATTTTTCGTTCGTTTAATAAAAGTTTACGTTCGCATAGTAGGATTTCGCTCACAGCTAGAGTTCGGTTAACCAGGCACTGCTAAAATTTAGTTCGTGCAGGGTATCCAAAAAATGTTGTGCTTCCTCGAAAGGGACGATTCCTGCGGTCGTTTAAAGTAACTTTTTCCTATGTGGAAAGGTTCTCCGTGGCTTCGTCAGGGTAGCTTTATTAGCGAAAACACGGGCCAATCGGAGCGCCGCGGCTGCAAAAGAGCGTGGCGTTTTTCTTTAATAACCCCTTGACAAAGCCTCGGAGAGCAGTTTCGCGAAGGAAAAGTTACTCCAACGATCTCGGGAATCACCCTTTTCAAGGAAGTACGACATTTTTGGACACCCGATATAAATGGAGTTCGTATAAACGGAGTTCTACTTTACGTTGCAAAGCGCTCGGAGCTTGGTTGGCCATGCTCGCGTCTACGAACAGTTTCGCGAAAAAAGGAAAAGAACAAGAGACGAGGCGGGCGAAGAATTTCTGCCGCGATACGATTTATTTCCGCGCGTGCTGCGTGCACGCTGCCCGCGACCAGAGCTCTACCGGCGATTGCGCAAATTTCAACGAATACGACGAAGGACATGGCACAACGCTCCGCGCGCAGTACCTTTCGAACGCACGAGGACAAATCTTGTTCGTATTGCGTTACGCCGGCTGCGTTTTTAAGCTTCCCGCTCTCGATTCGACCCGTCCTGAATCACCGCATTATTCCAACCGAGGAGCGTCGCGTCGATGACATTTTCTAGTTTTTTGGGTTCGAATTCAAATATCTCCGGAGCACCTCGTTCCCCAGAATTCGTAATACGGTAACGGTCAGGGGATATTCTGGTTTTTCATTTTCAAAATCGATTTCTTTTTTTGTTTTTTTTTCAAGTACAAGCGTTGTCGTATAAACTCCGCGCCACTGCTGCAAGAGAGTCTACAAACCCATACTTTTTGTTCTGAAAAAGAATTTGTTCCTTCCATATGTATATGTATACAGGGTGAGGCAATAACTTTGTCCACCTTGAACATTTCCGTTACTTGTAATAATTTGAGAACACGATATATACAAAAGTTGCACGGTATAGAGGGGGAAATATTTTGATGTAAACATTTTTTATGCGCGTAAAGGCATTTCGTAGATTTCGAGGTGCCCTTAATTTCTTTAAACGAAAAGACCTAATTTTTGTATCGTGAATCGATAGAGTATCAAATTCTGCGTAAAAATGTATTTGACCTCTATACACGTTCTAATGTAATAGTTAACGAGATATCATCGAAATAATTCTCAATTATTTAGACATACATGCCCGTTATGTGCCTGGAAATTATTTCGATAATATCTCGTTAACTATTACATTAGGACATACAGAGGTCAAATACATCTTTACGCAAAATTTGATACTCTATCTGTTCATGTTACAACAAGTAGGTCTTCCTATTTAGAGAAATCAAGTTGACCTTGAAACCTTCGAAATGTCGTAACGCGCATAAAAATTGTTTAGATCACAATATATCCCCCTCTATACCGTGCAACTTTTGTATATATATATCATTTTCTCATATTATTGCAAGTAACGGAAATATTCGAGGTGGACAAAGTTATTACAGGTATAGTGTTATTGTTTACTTCGTGAGAATTATTTTTCTGTAAACCATAATATGTATTATATATAATACATATTATACAATAAAACAAAAAACAACTATTTCTACCCGCGACAAAATTACTAAATGTACATAATATTTTTTGTAAAAACTGAATACGAATACTTCATTTTTATTGTTCATTGACACCGTGTATAGCCACCTTTATTTTTTCTGCCCCCTAACAGTCTTTTTGACCCCTGAAATGGAAGGGACTGAACAGATGATAGTCTGTTAGGGCCATGCAATGGAGAGTATACCGCGTGTGGCACGACTTCCCACACCAATGCATAGAGAGCGTCTCTCGTCGTTTGTGCAAAATGTGACCGAGTACGATTGTCGTGTTGCAGGATACCGTGGCCAGATTGTTACTAATCCTTATAGTATATGTATACTCCGTATACATTCGTTGATTGGAGCTGGTAGTAGCCTACCGTGATTATTTGTCCAAGTTGAAGCAGCTCATTATATACAGCGCCCGTAAAATTTCATCAAAATCACAGCAAAACTTTTTTGTCGCAAAGATTGGAATTTGCTGTGGACGCGGAAGGTTCTCCGAGGCCAGCCCATGATTTTCTTCGTCTCGAGTTGCCGTATAGGACTCGTTTTCATCGCACGTTATGATTTGGCGCAGGAAAGTCTTCCTTTTAGACCGAGAAAGCAAACATGCCGATGCATCGATTCTACGTCTTTCGCTTTCTACGCTTTTATGGGGCACCCGACGACCGAACTTTTGAATTTTACCGAACTTTTTAAGGTATCGCTTGCATGCAAGAAGGTATGTATTTTTGAAGTTCAAGATTGACAATTCGAAACGCCACCAAGAGCGGGACCACGTTGCAATGTAAACGAAAGTTACGATCGATTTAATAAGAAGGCGCCGAACTTGATCGCACACCTGATAACATTGATTCGATTCCATGAACCGAAGACATTTTTGTCAATATTGTCCACGTTTTCGGATCAAAATTGAACACCGTGCTAAGTTGCGAAGCATCGTGTAGCGTGTCGGGGGGCCAACGCGTGTTCCAGGTCACGTGTCAGCGACCGAAACGCGTGCAACCTTGAAGGAATGGAAGAGTCTTACAGTGTGGAAGCAACGCGTCAAGAGTTGAGACGCGGTTAAGGGCAAGTACGCGCAGGGCGCCAAGCGCCAGCCGAAGGGAGGGGCCCCCGGTACCAGTAATACGAGGGTCCGGTACACGAGCGGACGTGGTAGGCGCCTGTCGCGCCTCGGTTTTATGCTTCTCTGCTCGTTTCGCCGTCCTTGATACGCTTCTCTCTCTCTCTCTTTTCCTCTCCTTCTGCCCCATCCCCCTTCTCTTTCTCTTGCTCGCTCCCTTCCTATCACCCGCCGTGCTCTTTGCTCGTTTCTTTATTCATTCTTAAACTCGCTCCTTCGTCCGCTTTCCTCTCCCCTTTCCTCCCTCTCGCAGAGTCGAGTACGCTCTTCCTTCCCTGCTCTCAGCGATCTTTACTTTTCCCTCTTTCTCCTTCGCATATTCTAACTTTCTGCCTTTTATGCTCGTGTACGATATCCTTTTCTGCATCTCGAATCTGTCGGTGAAACCCGTTTATGAATTGTTCGTAGATCATCTTACGAGGAAGAGTCGAAAAATAGAAGATACATTTGTATTTAAAAATATATATATATATATATCGCGTGTACGCGGTATTTCAAGTAGCTATGATTCGGTCGACGACCAGCGATGGCGATACGGTATCGATACATCGGAAAATTGATACGCTTCAATCCAAATATCGAAATTTCTGTCGATATTTAACGCGGCGATGTATTCTAGTATCGATACTTAATATATAAATATCGAAATCCCGATACCACCATTTGCTGTAACTTAATCATGCGGAACCAATCGCGAGCATCCCATAATTAGTCAATTTCTTTTACAATCTGTCGCACGAGAATCCGTTTTACTAAATATCTGCTTGAGCGGAAAGCGACCAAGTTGCCATTCTGAATTTTCCGCTTATTGTATATTTCATTAATTAAGTATGTTAAAAAATAAATATTAATGATATGGTCCATTTAAGTGGATGAAATTTTACTTCCGAATACTCATTAGTTAATGGTAAATACCGATATCGAAAAAATCGATATTTTATTCACGATATTATGGTCTACCGATACTTCGGCTATCACTACTAACAATAACAACTACTTTTCTAAGTAATCCTCATATTTATCGAGACATTTCTCATATCGCGGTACGTACCGCGTACCAGCTTTTCTATCGCATCGTTGATTACATGTATATTGTATCGTCGATAAAAAAAGCGTCGGATTTTGGAGTTGTAAAACACTTATAGGTAAGTTTCATAAGGAAAGAATGAAGACCAAAAAAAGATTGATAGCCGCATTTATTGTTCGAGCAACCGATGCGGTTTATGTTTGCCGACTACTCAACATCTAATCTTTCTTTCTTTCTTTCTTTCGCATTCTTTCTCTTCGTTGCGCCCTAAATTTATTGCCGTCGATTAATCGTGTATATAATACAAATTATACCGTGTTCGGTATCGTTTTAATCAGAAAAATGTAACGAATTCGTTGGTAAAAGTTTCATAAAATAATGATAAATACCAAAAAAGTTTTGTCATTGCATTAGCGTTGCCTCACCGATATACATTGACCTGTATCGTGTTACGTTTCTCGGCCGAGTCGACCGGTCCAGCTTCTTGTCCTCCGAGAGGTATACCCCGCGATAGCGGGGATAATTTATTGCGCTTATCGTGTACAGATTTGTAGATTTCATCGCGACGGTACTGTACGCAGCGTGTACCGCCAAAGCCTAAACATTGGGATATTGGCAGCCGATTTCTTTTCAGCTCCCAATAGTACGAGATGAAAAATGTGGTCGGCGGGTAACGTTTTAGATCGTGTTTTCCTTGTCGTATATTCTATCGTTCCTCCTCCGAGTTCCTGCGCGTACTCCACCTTCTCCGTCTTCGTTTTTCGCGTACTCTGCTCAGCCTCCCCTTTCTCTGCTCGTCGACGAACGTCTCGCCTGGCCAAACGAACGAACTCGAAAGCACGCGCTCTTGCACCGTCTTCGTCTCGCAGCCGTCTCCTTTCTTTCACGATATGTCCATCTCGGTCGTTCCTGTTCACCGGCTCGCTCCTCTTTCGGTCTCCGTTGGCGCTACTCGGCCAACCCGAGGCTTCCCGATAGGCGGGAGTGGCTGTCTCGCATTCCGTTGCCTGCTTCGCCGGCCCGATTGCACCGCGACCGTACCGAAAGCCCCTACACGGCTTCCGGATTAACAGAAACCGATGCGCCGAGCTTGATCCCGAAGCCAAACGACCGGTCGGAAAGCCGAATCCTCGGATTCTCTGTCGCAATCGCCAGATTCTCGGCTGGCCTCCTCTTCTTCGACCGAGAATCAGTTTCTTCGCAACGGACTTTGTCGGAACCACGAGTCTCTTACCGACCGTAACACGCTGGAATCAAAATGTTAACCTTTTCGGGATAAATACAGTACCAAAGGTTTTGATACCTATTGTACATTCGATTCGTTTCGTACGAATGATTTTTGATAACAAACTGGAAAATTCGGTAATCATTTTGAGTAGCGAAATCTACGTTTCCTTATTAGTATTTTACAATACCGGTAACCTATAAATTTTAGGCTTCGCTTTTTCTACTTTTGTTCATTGCTCGTCGCATCGTGCAACGTTCTGAATACGAATATGACTTTCGTTTTTGGCGGAAATTACAAGTTCCGAAGGTATTCGCGGAAAACTTTCTTAACAGCGCATCGAATTCTGTCCATAATTGTGTGTCTGCGACACAGATGCGAACACAGCTGACAGCGGTGACACGGTTTTTAAACGAATATGTACTACTTTAGTTTCAATTGTGTTCAATTCAAAAATCTTACCAATCAATTATACGTATCGTATACACGCTTTAACGTACTTTTTGTAAACGTACCGAACAAAAGTACATATTGTATATTACACAAATGTTCTAACACCGTGCAGTGGCAAGAACATTGTACGAATTTAGTCGCAGCTCTCTCTCTCTCTCAATTTTCCCGCTGTGCAGTGTCGCTCGCGTGTCAGCACATGGGAACAGAAATTCCGCGAAGCTACGAGACAACAAAAAAAGAACAATAAAAAAGGTTCGCCTGGAATTCATCGTGAAAGGATCAGCTATAAGTCTATTTCGTGGTTCTGGCGTGCATTCGGATCGCGGACACTTCCATGAAATCCCTCCTAAAAATACTTGACGAGAGCGTCGGATCTCGTGGCAGCGTTTCTCCTTTTGCTACCGTTGCCCGTCTTTTAGCGGTGTTCGGTTTAGCAGCAGGAAACGCTCCTCTACCATAGGAACGAGCCGTCGGAATTCAGAAAGAATGCGATCCCCGTTTCGTCCGACTTGTTGTCCTCTGACGTCATCTCCTCTTTTAGTCAATGAATCCCGCCTTCCATGACCGACGGGACCTAAAACGATTAGAGTTCACCGGCGATTCTTGTGACAGGAATCGGCCAAGACCTGGCCGAAAACGCTGGTCCTCGGTGCCGCAGCCGCTGCTAACCGACCAACAGACTTGGTCTCTTTCTCTCTCCCCCCCCCCTCTCTCTCTCTCTCTCTCTCTCTTAGGTCTGTGTGTGTGTGTCTCTCCCGCGCGCGCGCTCTCGTTGCTTTCGTTTTTCAACCGAGAGCAAAAACTAGTCGCGTGATCTGGTTCATTCGGCTGATATAGAATTATGCGGTATTAAAACCCGTTCCCGATAATGTTATAACGATCTTTCGGTGCCGACGCCCGGTACACGACGAGTAGAAAATTCGCCGGCATCGTTGTCGCGCGAATCCACGTGTGCGATCCCAATTCTTTTTTACGATCTGCGATTACCGACTAAAAAAGATGAAATTAGGGGCGCGCCGTGTACAGCGGTTAGTTCGATGTCTAGACAGGATCGCTGGAAGATCGAGTCGGGATCGAAGGTGGTTCACAGAAATTCGAAGATGGATACGCGAAAGAAGATCCGATCTGGCTCAACGCGCGTTCATTGGCGACTCGGCGACCACGATAATTGGAGAAGCGCGGAGCAATTTATTTAACGCGCTCGCTGCCATCGCGCGATCGCCAATTTGTTCGAAAACGCTGGCGAAATTGACAAGAAACCTTTCAGTTTCGAATCGAATCTGTGTTATTAGCAGGGTCTTGATACCGGTATAAACCGTTAGAGAAACCAATTTATGATCTCGATATTGGTATCGGGCGAGCAGAGCTATCCGTACACCGAAAATAATAGACTTTTTAAAAGTTTTGACGCGTCTCGAGCTCTATTCGATCGATTGAAAGTTTGAGAGGATCTTCGGCGGATATCCTGAAATCGCGTGAACCATAATTTTAAAAATCCGTCGTTTTTTCTTATTTTCTGAATGTTTTCTTTAAAAAAGTCAATCTGAATTCAAAATGCCGCCATTTTTTAAAGAATCATGATTTTTCACTTACTTTGGTTCAAACCATAGCCATATTCGGAAGGATCGGAACGATGGCAACAATCAACGAACTTTCTTTTAAACATACTCTTTAAAAAATACATAACTCTGCGAAGAAAAAAATAAATTTAACTATTTTATCTATGTCTGTAATGAAAATTTCAAATATGCCTTTTCTAGGTCTAGGTAAATTATTTACGTGTATAAAGTTTCATCGAAATCGTGTGACGCATAAAAAAGCCACAGGCATTCAAAGATACAAATCTTTGAATTTCAGACTTAAATCGAAGTTTTTCACAATTTTTGCCATTTTCAATCATGTATGGCTCGCAGCACCATTAATCGATTCTGTTGAAACTTTGCGTGTGTGTATATATACACATATATATATATTTTTTTTCTTCTTTTTTTTATTGAGAAAATCTCATAAGAGTTTCGTTACAACATTGGGTACAAACAAAACCAAAGTATACAGAGTAAGTAACCTCTACAAACTAGAAGTTGGGGTATGTTGGTACTTTTTTCCTTTTTTTGTTTTTCCTTAAATACGCAGGTTACAGTTTTTTTAGATACGAAAGTATACAGAGGCAGGCTTTAACGTTGTCCCCAGCCAGAAACATAGAAACGTCCAGAGGCAATAATGATCTTTGCGTATCGTATAAATTACACTGCCAAAGGACGTGGTTGAGAGTGTCACGCTCACAGTTGCATCTACGCACAGGGTTGTCAATGAATCCAATACGAGAAAGAGAGCCAGCAAGGTGGTTATGATCGGCTCTGCTTCTTGTATCGACTAATGTTGTTACGAGCCACACACTATATAAGATTTAATATAAATAAACAAATATAAATAAATAAAATAATTTGTATATGTATACATATATATAGAGGGAGTTTCGTCTAAAACAGGACACCTAAATATCTCCTCTACTTCTGAAAATATAGAAAATGTTTCTAACGTAATCTAAATGGTTTCAAAAGACGAATCGGATGGAAGAATCGTTTTTTATAAATTGTAATTTTTTAATCGGTTTTTCAGGGTCACTCGTGTTTTTTTTTTACATATATACACACACACATTTTTTGTTGTTGTATGTTATAGCAAACGTTATTGCGCATTCATCCACGTTTAATGGCACGACCTTGAAACGACCGTGAACTCGTAAAAGTCCATGGTTTCTTCTTATCGAGTTGTCTAAACCATCGTGGATTTTCAACCGACCAATAATGCGTGCTTTCGAGGTTCGTCTGACCATGATTTGTAAAGTATGCTTCATTCGTAAACAATACTGTTTGGAAAAACATTTCATCGCTGTCATATTTCCGTATACCCCATTGAGAAAAGTGTACGCGGTTTTCAAAGTCTCTTCGATGGAGCTCTTGGCGACGAGATAAATGGAAAGGATGAAATTTTTGTGAACGAAGAATCCGGAATACGCTTGTCACGCTAATACCGGTTTCGCGTCCAAGTTGCCTTATACCAACATGCGAGTTTTGATTAACTTTATCGATGATATTGTTCGCATTTGCTTCACGAGTAACAGTCTTGCGTCTCGCACGAATGTTTCTGTTGACGCTACCAGTCTCACAAAATCTTTTAACAATATTTGAGTATGCGGAACGCGATGGACAAGAATGTTCTGGAAATCTGTCTTTGTAAATTCGTATTGCTTCTATTAGACACTCTCGAGCTTCACCGTAAATTAAAATCGCTTGTCGATACACCGACAAATCTAACAGTGAGCAAACTCTTAAATACTAATGATACAATGTGTTTATTTAGAAGTTCAAGTTCACGGTCGAATTTTTGTTACCGTTGAAATCTGAAAGTAAGTTCTGCATTGATCAGCAAATAGAGTTCACGGTCGTTTCAAGGTCGTGCCATTAAACATGGATGAATGCGCAATAATGTTTGCTATAACATACAACAATAAAAAATGTATGTGTGTGTGTGTGTGTGTGTAAAAAAACACGTGTGACCTTGAAAAAACGATTAAAAAATTACAATTTATAAAAAACGATTCTTCCGTCCGATTCGTCTTTTGAAACCATTTAGATATTACGTTAGAAACATTTTTTGTATTTTCAGAGGTAGAGGGGATATTTAGGTGTCCTGTTTTAGACGAAACGCTATACAATAATTTACTTTGGTCTGCATAAAGCATATTTAAAATTTTCAAATTTTGAACATTTTTCCGCCGCTAATGTGCACAGGAAAAACTTGTTTAAAATACCGATTTCTACAACATATCCAAAAATCAACGAAATCGGAGAGCAGGTGGTAGCTGTTCTCCGGTTTCACCCTTTCTTCATCCGAGGAAAACAAATACGCGATATCGTGGAACGTTGCATCGGACACGCGAAACTTGTCTGCTGTGGGTCTCCGGTGACCCATGAAGGATTACTCGACCAGATAACTTGGTACTTTCACCGTTCAAACGCGCAGTGTCACGAATCATTAACTATCAGATAATTATCGTGCCGAGTGGACACCAACACAATGGTCCACGGGAAAATGTATGGTTCGTACTTCTTGATACGTGTAATACGATATGCCATGTTAAAGGCCTGTTCTCGCGTAACAGTTCTGAAAACAATTTTTATGAATTTTCCTCGACAAAAGTACCGAAAATATGGGAATAAATGATTTTTCTAAATAAAGACGTCTTCTTGCGTCGTACTAAAAGTTGGTTTTCATTCCCATATTCTCATTGCTTATTCAACGATGTTTATCCGTTCAGTTTATCGACCCTTCGCGCGAGGCAGCTTCTTTCTCGGTAAAGTATGAGAAATTGAAAAGGTTCTATTGCTGTGGTGAAAAACTAAAGTTTCTCAACGGATAAATTTATTTTACACGAACGAATTAATATTGGCATAATATAAACAATTTTAAGCGTTATCTCTGGTGCGAAACTTGCGAGAAAGTGGATAAATTTTCCAACTATCTTGATATTTTCATTATTTAAGGGATACGGTAGAATTGTGTAGCAATTAATGCGTTAAAAGCGATCCACTAAAAATGCCTAGCTTTTGCATAATTCAACAATAGAAATACTGCGGCAGTTTCCTTGCATACGTGTGTCCCTCGAGGGGGTTAATTACACAGTTCTCAAGTTCAACTTGAAGAATTATAGGTCTGGCTCGTGCGAGGAATAACTAAAATTGTAATTAGGTCTTTCGATGACGCAGACACGCGTATGATTCGCTGTAAACAGAAACAAAGTACAATGTTCTATATAATAAGTATATCCAACTTGGTCGAAAGAAAATGTTCTGCGATTTATCCACTGATTAACGATAAATAAGATTAAGTGGAAACCGTATAGTTTCTGGGTCTACTATTAAGCTGCGTATCCGTATGCGCGTAAAACATTTACAAAGGTTTTACAGGTGAAAAAAGGAGAAAAAAAATTAATAGCAGCGGAGAGTCTAATAAAATGAACGAGTCTGTAACGAATAACGGAAATACAAACGGTAAAACAGATGCAGGCTTTAAAAGCTATTAAAAAATAAACCACCAGATGTTGTCGCCATTGAAACTGCCTACGTAATTCGCTTACAAGGTGGTTATTCGGATAAGATATATTTATAATAAATGTGAGAATCTATTTTGAAATCGTCTGCCGCTTAGCTGCTATTTTTTGTTTATAATTGACCAATACAACATCCGCTGTAATATTCTAATATTACGCGAATCCGGTAGTTATATTGATAAAACAAAATTAACCTGATATCAAGCTTTTCGTTCCTAACTTTGTAGCTTTAAAATTCAAGAAGAAAATCCGCAATTATTTTTGCACCAACCTGGTATCGTTTTGTCGCATGGTGTAACTGAAAAAAAAAAACAGAAACGTAAAGCAATCGAGTCGCAAAGAAGTTTCACTCGCGAACGTCACGGCGCGGCGGCAGGACTCGCTCTCGTCGGGCTAACGGGTCCTGCGATTCATTGAGAAAAATGTGGCGTGGATTTTGTTCCGAAGCGAACGCGAGAAGGGTTACCCGGACACTGGGAGAAAGAAACGAAAATGAGGAAAGGTGAGGAGGAGGCGCGTTTCACGAGGGAAACTTCTAAAGGGGTTGCCGTTTATTTTCAGATCGCGCGCCCAGCGAAGGGGATCAACGTCGGTGCAAAAACAGCACACCCCTGCCACTTCCCGGCTCCCTTACCACCAACGGAGAAGGTAACTATGTCTTCAAGGTTATACATATCCCTTCTCGCTTCTATCGTCGTCGTCCGAGGACGCGTACGCCGCGCGAACGAAAACGCGGCCTGCATAGAAAAGGAACCCGACGAACGTCGCGCTTGGTTTTCAGCTTGTCGATCGTGGTCTTCCGCGTTTCTGTGTTCCTTAGTCCAGGTCGTATTCCACTCAGGACGTCCCTCCGCCATGATTTCGCGGTAATGATCGCCCTAGTTATCTAGTAACCTTCTCTTTCGTCGTTCTTAACTCCCCTTGCGCTACCGTTTATTTCATCGAAACGACAGTTTATATTTATAGCGTGTCCATGTATTCTCCAAACCGTATATATCGACTGCAACGAAATCAAATTTTATGTAGCTTTAAAGGAAATTAATACCGTACATATTTAGTAGGTTTTGTTTGTCGTCACGAGTCTGACTCGATGTTACAGTGCAACGGGTTAATACATTACGGTCCGGGTTGTCGGCGTGAAAACGTATTTTTTTTATTTATTGCACGGTGTGTAAAACTATTCTGTGTTTACTCTAGTCGATAGATACGTATGTGTATCGTTTACAACGTACAGTGCCGAAAAAAAGTATCAACACACCCTTTAAGGGCTGCTTCTCGTTTTACGACAGCGAAAACATGATTTTTGAGAATGACAATTGGACATATGGAACTAGACCTTCGGGGGATGCGATCGGATGGTATTGAAGTACAAGTGTTTTTTTAGTTCTATTCTTCTTATTATTTAGTCCCTTTTATTATCGTTCATTTTTAAAGGGTGCGACTATAATTTTGTTCGGCACTGTATCGAGTCTAGTGCAGGCGTCGGCAACCTTTTCTGGATGCGAGTCAAAATCAACAAAAATGTGACTATTAAGAACACGTTTCGGGTCAATGGGTATTTTCATTTTAAAACAGTCTTCCAGCGAATAGTTGGTAAGATAAATTTTATCGAGGAGATAATTACAATATGCTTTTAAGCTCA
Source organism: Sphecodes monilicornis (assembly GCA_913789915.3). Lineage (NCBI taxonomy): Eukaryota > Metazoa > Arthropoda > Insecta > Hymenoptera > Halictidae > Sphecodes > Sphecodes monilicornis. The sequence continues at coordinate 21,356,076 of OU565298.1, read as the reverse complement.
AAACACGAAACAAGAAAAGAAAATTATAATAAGAAAAAAGATAATTGTCAAGTTTTAGTTTATTTATTCATGAGCTTTATTTAAAAACGTTCTCTTCGGTACGAGTTGCTCCACCGATGTTGAATCGGTTACGTCAATTTCGTCAAGTCTGGTTCATACCTAGTCACCGTAAAACGAATACAAGCAAAAAATTGAATTTTCGGTAATTAAGCTGCCCCTGTTTTCTGGTGACAAATGAAAGTTTGGCATCGCATCGAGAGTGCTGGATCAACCAATGAGCGAACCAAGCGCGTGCTTGGAGCATCGGCGGAAGAGGGGTACCGTTCAAATTTTCTGAATTCTACATCTTTGACATAGTAATGGTATTTCGAAGCGATCGCGTGCACGCGCGCGCGAATGGAAAGAACGAAAGATAGTGGAAAGACGCAAATCGGTAGCGAGCGAACAAAACTCTAACTTTTGTTAAAAACGCTTTTTAGTCAAGTTATCGAAAATGTCTAAGAAATCGTACAGGTCCACTCTGCGTTGCGTTGACACGATCCTGTATAAGCGAACCTTGAAATCTTTTGAGCGTTCAGAGCCTTCGAAGGTCTTGATCCGTCACCGTGCATCAACGGTAGAATCGATCATCGATCGATACGCGAATAGCGTCACCGGGTGCAAAGGGATTAGCCACGGAGAAATTCGTTAACGAGAAGAACCGTTTTTAAAGGACCAACGAGCCAGGACGTTTCACGCGGGGAACATTTATAGATCGCGATGAGGGAGTTGATATTTTGGGGCCTCGATGCTTTGTTAGCGTCGTTTCTGTTACGGTAGCAGAGTGCAAACTCGAGTCCAGTTTTCGCTCGTAATTTCGTCGTTTGGTTATCATTTTATCGAAGGTTATTATCGTCTTCGAGACTCGACCACCGCGCTCGGTATATTTTAGTGGTTCGGATAACGTCTATTTTTCAAATTAAATTTCATCGATTGTTGTTTCAGCTACTTGAGATTGGATAAAACATTTTATAGTGGAAGAGGCGTAGGCCGATTCTTGGTACAGTCATAGAAAATATATACGTATCCAACGCGTTGAGCGCCGATCCAGCAATCGCTAAAATTCCATCGATTCCAGCAGTCAAAGTGATTTCGAACTTCTTGCATTTTCTGGTTATTAATCGAATGCGTTGCAATGAATATACTAACGTAAATATTTGTTTTGAAATCTGAATAAATAACGCCGTTACCCATACACGGGCGACACAGCAGCCAACGCGTTGACGATATAAAGAACTTTGGTAGAATCTTGGTAGAATTGTGAATATATCGATTGCGGAGTTTACGTATTCCTAGACAAAATCGGTAGATACGAATCATGGCTTTTTTGCGTCTTATTTGTTAATAAACATTGTTAGGAGAACAAATTTATTTTCATTCTAACCGAGATCCGTGTAACCGACGAAGACAATTTTTCTTTCTCGTAAAGATTCGCAGCATCGAACAGCGATTACCCAAAATGTGCTTCTTCTACCTTCTCGAAGCAAGCTTTCGGTAGGAACCGAAAATATTCGCGTCGGCGACGCATCTTCGAATAGACGATGACGATAAGGACGTCCAAAAATTCCCATAACGAAATTCAAAACAGTATTCGGCGACGACTTCTATTCTAAATGGTCGGAGAAAGAAAGCAAAGACAAAAACTTGAATGCTATTAAACGCATCGTCCCGAAAAAAAACAGTCCCCGAGTGTTCCCGCGCGTTATTATCGATTGCCGATAAGAAACGGTCTCTGTTCGTCGGTACCGTTAACGACTGCGATCGATCACGATTAGCGTCGATCGCTCGATGATTTTATGGATCGTGTCTCCCGGCACGTTTTACCGTTTCAAATATGCAAACAGCCGGTTAACGCGATCGCGGACGTTTCAAAGTTTAAACAGAGAGCGGAGGAACCCGCCGATGGTTGACCGACGCGAAGGAAAAAAAGAGAAGAGTCGAAAGACGCGAACAAGAGACAAAAAGAAAAGGATCTGTACACCGTGTAAACGCCGTTCATTAGGCTTAACGGTTGTTCTCAGAGTAGATCGATCCTCCGGCTACGCCATTGGTCAGTGGCTACGCCTATATCCACGTGGTTAACCTTGAACGATGCTACGAGCGATTTCTTCTCTTCGTCTTTCGCCGCGTTTTTCACTTCCGTGTCCAAGGGAACGGGGACCATCGGAAAGATTCCCGGCTGAACTGGTTTGCAGGTCCGCCAGGACTTTCCGAGAGATCTTTAAAGAATTACCGACCGGGAGACCGCAAAAATTTATCGTCGGATGGTTTTCGGGTCCTCGGGGGTCTTCGGGTTCTCGGGACTGCGGAGTCGGCGATCAAAATTCCCGACTCCGACTCCGAATTTATCGGCGTTCGACGAATATCGTTTACGCATCGTAAAAGACCAAATTTATCATCGCGGTGATGGCATCGTCGTACAAAAAATGAAAAGTGTATTTCCCGAAATCGATGTAGCGATTTGTTCGTTAATCGAGTACTATTGTAGTACTTCCACTCCTATAAAAGCAAACTGCAACGCGAATTTCGTTCTAAAGCTTTTCTAAATTCACGGTTTCCCCTCTACGATACAAAAGGAAAACGGTGAACTTCGATAGTGATAAGATTTTAGTTTGAAGAGTAATTTTAGGATTTTACTTTACTGATTTTACTCTTACATATATTTATTTTAGTCAAGTTCACACGTGTTTACACACAGAATGGTTCTTAGAGACTAGACCGCTCGTCGCTCGTGTCGCTTCACGCATCCACGCGCACACACGCGCGCATTCATACGTTCGATTCGGTCGATACGGTCGCTCGATATGCCACAGATTCGCAGTTGCCTATCCAACGCATGATTTCTTCACAGATAGTAATTGTATTTTGATACAAATGTAGTATTTTTAATACATAAATAGTTTTGTTACAACTTTCAATTACTTTGAACACATTTTTGATTTTCGTCAATTTTACTAACACGGAGTCGGAGTCGGCTTTTTTTTCTTCCAACTCCAATTCCGGCTCCACAGCCCTGAGTTTAACCAGACCCGTTCATCATAACCAAAGACGGTCTCCCAGTGTGGTTCTAATTTCGCTGCAGAACGAGGATATTCGGATTTTCGCTTTTGTTCTCGCATAATCGCGTCTGAAAAATCAAGGTGTCACCGATGAATTGCTGGAGAGAGAACTATATCCTCTTAAACCCCTTACCCTATTATTTTCTTCTCAGCTGCAACGTTGAAAGTCCTCTTGTTCCTAATACTTTTCGAGTAGGTGAAGCAAATTTATATTTAGTATACTCTGTTTGAAATTTCTATACGTCTCTGAAAATATTACAAATCCACCTTGAATGTCCACACGTTGGACACTGTTGCATTATTTCTATTTTCAAACTCGAAATTGATGTAAAAGATCGTAAAGACTAAAGTTTTATAATCGAATGGAAACCTTGAACGAGAGTCTCCGTAATATGCATAATACACGTAGCGAGTAGTTTAGGGATCTTTTAATATCAAATCTTTTAAAAAATCAAATATTGCTTATCGTAAAAACAGTGTACATCTATTGAAGTTTCGAGAGACGTTGTTTTTTGAATGCGTGCTGGAATTTGTACGTTTCGTTTGTATGTCCCCCATCATTTGTCATTCTACTGGTATCGAATTTGGAGGAAATCTTTCAAAATAATTCGAAAAACTTTCTAAAAGAAAACCGAAGTATTGCCAAAATCACGTTGTTGTTTCGATCTGTGCAAACTGCTTCTACGAGGTAATTTTCGCTGGCAATGCAACGACGGCAAGAGGAGAGAAAAATTGCTTGCTCGGATGAGAACGCGCGTCTACGCGGCGTATAACGCGTAGCTACGAGCTAGCGAAGAGCGTCATCTTCCACTTTCTCTGCTCCTCCCGGCATCGGCGACGTCGCGGATCTTGCGCCGCGATGCAAAATCTTGATTACGCCGAACGAAGGAGAGCAAGGTCAAAGATCGACATTCTTGGTGAAGAATTAATGGCAACGGCGGCTGCATAATTCCGAGCAATATCACCGCTCTAAAAATACGGTTTATCTCGCGAAGAAAGCCTCTCCGGACAAGGTTGATGCGCGGCGTAATATAGAGGGCACGAACACGAACGAAAGTGTTCCTTCGAAGACGAAGAAATTTCCTCGGTCACGCGCGTTCCAGCGGTCTGACGCGCACGCAGGTTTTCACGCATGACGCAGCCGCGCGATTCGCAAACTCTTCGTTTTTCGTCACTTTGTTTCTCCCTGGCTCTCTCTCTCTTTCTCTCTCTCTCTCTCTCTCTCTCTCTCTCTCTCTCTCGCTCGCTCGCTCTTTCTCCCTCTCTCAATCTCTCCCTCGCACCCCCCCCCCCCCCTTCACGGTCTCCATCTTTCTCTGCTGCTCCCCGCGTCACTCTTTTCGTCTCTCTATCTTCCTTCCTTCTTGCTTGTTGGTTCGTGGAATGCCAGAAACGCTTTTGGCCGCGACTAGAACGAGGAAAGCAGTGCACTTGCCTGCCGCGCGACAGCTCCATTTCGCTTCCACCCGTTGTAACCGCCCTCAAAATCGGTTCCCGAATTTACACTCCGGGACAATAAAGATAGCAAATCTTACATTTTGGGCTTGCCCGTACGTATAACATGCTAAATATTGTCCACGATATTCGCTTCAACAAAAATCTATAAATGCAAATGTAAATTTTGTAGTACGCAAACGGGACGAGATGATAGCGCAAGCACAAATTTCACGCTTCTCGGTTGTGGAACAGTTGATAAAGTGTATAACCTTCCGTCATTTAGATTTGTTAAAACCGATAATAGATTAATAAAAATAGACCGCGGAAAGTAACTAGGTGCTCGTGAGATACATACCATGTCGAAACTAAGAAAATGTACAATATTCAGTGGCACAAATATCAAAAGTTACAGGCAAAAATCGCAAAGTTATAATGGATTTATCGAAGGATCCAGAAAATAATGAGAAAAAAAGAGTTCCGTACGTTCGCAGATTCTATAACCTGCTCGCGAAAAACGGGACAATAAAAACGTCATCCAATTCGAAGGTGACTGCAAGCCAAATTGCACATTGTATGGTATCGATATAGACGCTAATACATACGACGAACTTGAGACGCGTTTTAAAAAAAAGTGTAAGCACTTGGTAATGAGAAAATTGCAGAAGAATTCGTATTCGAACGAGCAACATCAAATTAATCACCTGCAATTAGCTGAGAAGTATATACTTATGAAGTGAAAATGCTGAAGAGTCGTATTTACGAACGAGAAGAGATTCAATTTACAACTTGTTAGACGAACCTGATAGTCTCAATTATTATTATTATCATGGTTCGAGACAGGCAATAAAATTTTCACCATCGCCAAACGCACTATGGCGACGTAATCATTTTATTCGACATTGGCTGTTATAGGAAAATTGACGTAAAATTAATTGCTGGAAAAATTAGTAGCACAAATTATTTAGAAATAAACAAATACACAGGTATGCTACAAGCGTTGCGAAAGGTAAATTCATTTTCCAACACGAAAACGCTGTGATTCACACTGCAAATGTAGTGAAAGAATACTCTTCCTTCGGAAAAATTCAAATGGTAAATTAGCTAACAAAATCTTCCGGTCTCAACGTCATTAAAAATAGATGGAAGAAACTTGTCACGGTAGTATACAAAACTAGCAGCCAATTTGGAACTGTTGAACGAGTTTAAACAACGCATTCGAGAAAAGTGGAAAAACTTGACTCGGAAAGGTATTAAAAAATTATATAAATCTTCATCGAACTGCTGTTATTAAACGTAAGGAAAAGAAGGCGCACCAAAACATCATTTGTTAATATTTCAAGTTACATATATATATGGGCCGCCGTTTTGTCCCGCCAGATTATGATATTATAAAAGTATTATGTTATTTTTGTCAAATGAAATTAAATACATACAAAATATCGGAATGATCGCGAGACAAACGATTAAGTAGCATTAAAAAAGTATTGCTCTCGAAATCTCCATGTTCTTCCAGTCCTTTTTGCGAATGTAACCTATAGAAACGTGAATTTACATAAACATCTGTAACGTACCGAGGAATTTGGTCTTTATACTCGATCATTTTGCATAGAATAACTTGGCTCTCGTCTTCCGTTCGCGCAATAAAAGTTTCACCCTAAAAAGAAAATTGTTCGGCGGTGATCTTTGAATCAGAGTCGACAAATTGGCGAGTCGACTCGAAAAGATTAAGCGGGGAGGCGTGTCATAAATGAATAGCTACGTCGAACAGAGCCGCACGCGTGCATCCGCATCGCAGAATAATGCTGTGCGCGACGCGCGCTAAGGAAAAAAAAGAACCGAGAAGCACGTATAATGCCAACAACGCGCGATGCGATTGTATATTGCTCGATACTCGAGACGCTGGGTGAGATAATTTTGAATGCCTCCTTCGATTGTACTTATCCGACGATATCGAATACATTATATTTATCGCCACGCGAGAAGACGCGCACAAAGTTTTTACGAGTCGTGCGAACCGTATACTTTCCTCGGCCGCCGCGCTGCGCCAACGTGCACCGAACTCGATCGAATCGATTGCTCGGCGTTTACGAAGAAATTTCGGAAACCCAACGGGCCGTGTCGCTCCGCGACGCTAAACAATCGAAATCTCTCGAATACGCGAGTTTTCCTCGTTCATGGAAGACCTTTACTTTTGCTATCTGCCTTTGCCAATGCAAAGGCCACTGCTCTGGCGACGTCGGAAGTCCCCGAGCCAGCCGAAAGTCGCGTCCGCGACGAATGCGCTCTTTCGTGAACCGTGGAATACGGTCGTGAACCGACGAAAACGAGATTGAAATTCTGCCTGTTAATTTGTCTCTCCTCTTCGAAATTATATTTCATCAACGGTATGCATTTTAAACCTTGCTCGACCTTAACCTTTGCACAAATAATTATTTATTTCACCGATCTACGTTACATTTATTCATAATGCCACAATTGCACGGTGTATAAGAACAATTGCGGTGTTCCTTGGTTGTTCCGAATAAGCTATTAAAGCTACGTACGAAAAAATACGGTGGGTGTACAAAGTACGCGTACATCTATAAAAATCGGCTAACCTTTTTCAAATTGGATCGTACGACTTCAATTATTTTGAGATGTCGGACGCGTAAGTTTACCAAGTAGCGTGTAAATCATTTTTCTCTAAACATTGTTACTGGTCGGAATTGCGACGAAAATACTAATGCTCGCAATTTTTAACTTTTTTTATCCGTGCCTGTAATACAAATTTAAAAGACGAATTTTATAGGTCTAAGCAAGTTACGTACATGTACAAAGTCTCATCGAAATCGGTTTTAATGTTGTCACGAGCTACAAACGTTTAAAGATGATTACACAAGGACAAAATTCTCCGAAAAGACCGAAAATCTGCGACTTGCACCCTTAAACTTTGATCTTGTAATGTGTTTTGCTCGTAGCAACATTAACCGACTTCGATGAAACTTTGCGCACGTATATAACCTATAAAAAGTGTATTTTAAATTATCATTATAGGCAAAGACAAATAAGTTAAAAATTGAGACCTTTACGTTTTTCTTCGCAATTTCGACCAATAGCAATTTTTAGAACAAATTATTTACATGTTACCTGGTAAACAAATCCTTTTAACATCTCGAAAGAACCGAAGCCGTTTTTGGTCTAATTTTAAAAAAGTTATTTGATTTTTAAATGTGTACGATTATTTCTTACACCCACTGTAATGAAATTATACGATGTTGTAGCAAGTTCTGCGATAAATCGCTTGGAGCCGCAGAAGGTTAACCGTTAAGAGGTACAGCGTGTTTACCTCTTTAAACCTTTCTAAAATAAGTTTGTTAAACGTATGGTGTACGAGGTTAAATAAAACCAATATTTGGATGAATATACAACAGAGTGTTTGATAAAAGAATACGAATAATAATTACACAGTGACCAGTTTCTACGGTGTCTCGAGACATACGAAGAAACAACGCTCCGCAAGAGTTAGATGTGCCATCTGGCAATCACGCAACGCACGCACACGTACGAGTGGCCCCACCAAACTCAAATCATCGCTCATTGTTCCAACTAAGTTAAAGAAAGTTGATATTTGCAATTATCGTAAAATACATTAGCGAAAGTTGTAGTACCAGCTATGAAATTTTGTCGAGGTCATGAGAGACTCCGGTATACAAGTTGAGAGTTAACGAATGTCGACGCGTTCGTTTATATTTTCCGACTCGCTTGGAAATTGGAAAATGTCTACTTTTAATTCGCAAAGAGTATTCACGGGATAATCGCGAATATCGTGGAGAGCCGATCGAAGTTCAACAAGAAATTGTACGGTATTGAATCAATCGACATAAACGTACGCAGCCGTGGTATACTACTCCATTTTGACGTTGAAGACGACACGCGGGGCGCAAACTTCTTTAAAACGTATTAACGCAATTTTATATTTTTAGTGTTGCCATTAATACTACCAGTGTAGTTTGTAAATCGAATTGACGGATACTCGTTAAGAAGTTACAATGCGATCGCTCGTGTATCCGCGCGCGCAGAGTTAACAATTCTTTAGGCAAAAACAAGAAGTTGATTCTACGACCGTAGACTGGAACATAAACGTTTCTCTATGTGTTCTGTCTCCGTTGAACTAGAATACTTTGTTACCCGATGTTTTCTATCACACGATTTCTAGAACGGCAAATAATTGCAGTTTCATTAATAACGTCCATCGATTCCAAAACATCTCTTCCGCTCGTTCACGCTCGCAAATTATTACGCGGCACGGCGTAAGCGAGAAAGAGTTTTCGGTCCTAACGAATCGATGTAACGGCGACCACAGCCACGATCACCGATCTTCCGAGGCATTCGTTCGGGTCTTTGGCAGGCTTTCAAACAACATTCCATAAACAAAAGACCGCGCGACCAACATGCCGAAGAAGCCCGATCGAGCGCGCATACCGCGTCCGCCCGAAAATCCGTTTTTCCGAGGAAACGCGCGGACCGGTTCGCCGGCAAAACCTCGGATACGAGCCATCCGTCGATGAATTAGGAAAATAGAAAACGATCTCGCGAAGCTAGCAAGACTAGCGTGGACGCGCCGCGATGCAAAACAAAGAGCATTGGTAATAAATAACGATGTCGAATCTCTCTGTCATAAGCGGAGGGGACAAAGAGGAGCAAGCAAAATGACGAAGAAGTAGAAGAAGAAGAGGAGGAGGAAGGACGAAAAAGAAGAAGAGGCGTCCTGGATCAGGACGAACAGGTCGCGCGAGCAGGAAAGAGAGGGAAAGCCAGCCGGCTCCCGGGATGCAGGTTTCGGAATGGCACAATAGGTCGGCTAAGGTGGGTGGCATTCGGCGCGACCGTTCGAGGGAACAGGGGACCCTGGCGCCAGACAGCTGCCGCGTGTCTCGACCTCGCTCGCTCGCTGGCTAGCCGGCTCGCTCGCTCGTCCGTTTCTCGTCTTGTCTCGTCTCGACTCGTCTCCGCCCCTCTCGACCCCCTGCTCGGCTCCCCCCGTTCGCTGCTCGGTCTTCTCGGCCCGCCGCAGCCCGTATATCCGCGCTATACGCGTGCACGCTATACCGTCGTACAGCGCGTATCATAACCGGCGCTCTCGTCGACGCAACGACGCCGGCCAACTTTTTCTCCTCCTTTGTCGGTGCTGGATCAAACGATAAACAAACTTAGCGCGTGTTTGGGTCATCGTAGAAATTTTCTGGATTTTACATCTTTTAGACGGTGAGAATATTTCTGAGCGTTTACGCGCACGCGCGCGCAAGTGGAAAGTACAAAAGAATAGCGAAAGGATGAAAATTAGCAGCGAGCGAACGAAACTCTTAATTTTTGTTAAAAATTCGTTTTCGTCGAATTATCGTAAACATTTCTAAGAAATCGCACAGGACCACCCTACGTTGCGTTGAAGCGATCCTGTATAACGGGGGCCGCAAAATCTTTCAAGCGCTTAGGGCTTTCGAAGGTGTTGATCCAGCGCATTGTCCCTCGTTGCTCCACCTTTGAAAGCAGTTTCGTTTGCAGCGAATGAAATTATGAGATACACCGAACGTTGCCGGATTATCATTAAAATAACTGCTCGAACTCCTTCCCGGATGGGAAAAAATTCGTAAGATTATTTATCGTCGCATATACCCTAGATTCGATTGATTTTGGGTTAATACCGATGTTATTAAAAATGCAACGATAGCGCGCATTTAGCTTTCAAGGTCATCGCAAGGTCAAACAAATAAGATTGCGATATTTTGTATTTTTTATTCCAGCAATCTCGAAGGCAATAAATAATTTTATGAAATTTGCTGCAATAGGAGAAATAATGGGTTCGAGAAACGCGCTTCGCTCCTAAAATTTCAGGCAACGACCCGAGGCTTAGGAGTTTTAGGTTCACGGGAGCATTCCTATTCGGTGCCGTCGATTTTAGATGATTTTTCTGGTAAAGAATTTTTGAATTATTATAGATCAAGATTTTGTAGTTTTGCATCTTCGATCGAGAACAACAATTTTGGCAGAAAGATTTTTTTATCATTATATGCCTATCTGTTTTTTAACGAATTTTAAGGAACCGACACTCTCGCAGGCGGTCGTCGGTGAACTTTGTACCATAACGTATCGTTCGCTACGCTCGCAACGACTCGAAATTCTCTCGACTTTTCAAAGATTATCAAAGTAGTGCTTCCAACCAATGGGCCATGAAAATTCAGTTTCTTCTTATCAATAAAGAGCACTTGATAACGAGAATCGTTATTACTTATTGATCAACGCGTTGAACGCGGTGCAATTTTGTCTCGCTTTCCACTCACAAAACAGAATAAGTGCAACTGCATCGATGTACTCGTGTAAAAACTCACACTGCTCGATGTTAGAGTTTGTTAAACAATGCAAAATTTTCCTCTACGATTCTTTTCTATCTGCAAACGGAACAAAGTTATTGTCCGACCCAGTTACTAGATCCGCCCTGTACCGTCATACATATTTTATATACGGCCACATAATTCGTTCAACGATCATATTCATGATTCTGGTCGAATATTTGATGACGTAACTTATTTTCAGGAGACGATATTATTGAAATTGCAAGGTATCGGTGTATTTATGATACGCGCTGTATGTGTACGTGCATACATACGCGTACATGCGCGTATGGTATATATATATATATATACATATGTATATAATGTATATATGTATATATACGTATACATATTACATATACGCTGCCGACTCGACTCAACTCGCTATTTTATTGATTTATTTTGGCGCTAGGCCTTTGTCGCGCTCGCAGCGTGCTCTCGGTCGGCGAACAGTGTTAAGAATCGGCAATCTAGTTGGACAAAATTCAAAATGGCCGATTTTACAAATGAGAATAGTAATCACATTTTTATAGACATTCGTCTGTAGTTTGTTAACGCATTGCACGCGCGAACTACTTTTAATCGTTACAATGGAAGGAGTTACAAAAATCGCTGTAATTGCTTATAACTATCGTAACTACTAGACCGAGGATTGACATTGAACGAATCGAAGAATGTTGTTGCGTTACTTTCCACAGATTAAAACCACGGAAAAGAAGGAATAAGGATATTTTAATGTTAGCTCTGTTCTCTACAGTTGACTTGGAATGTTTTTATTTTGCATAAAGGTCTGTCAACTTTGGGAGTTTATATGTCGGGGACCGCTTACACCGAATTTACGTTTAGCTAGTATTTCGAAAAGGTTTCGACGCCAACAATAATAATATGTATACAATAAAAAAGATGAATCTCAATTTGAAAATTTAACTTCGAGCTGTACAAGCTTTTTCAAGGTCGTCTCGAGTCAAAGAAATAACGTCTTAACGCCCCCCACCCCTTCACCCGCGAAACCATACAACTTTTATCTAAAACATTTTTTCATATAATTTTTTTCGAGATATTTGCGCCCTAGGAATTTCGAATGGAACACACCGAATAATACCGTGGTTATTTCTAAAATTGGTTTTTCTTCCTGTATTCGTGTCAAAGATGGGCAGTAATTGATTACTTTGCGATTACTGTTGTAATCGATTACGAATGGTAATCATAATCGTTGATCAATTAATCGTTACTGGAATAAATCAGTTATCACGAGTACATTTGGAAATCTGTAATCCCCGATCGTGAAACGAATGATTAATTGATCTTTTACTAAATTTAACTTTTATACATTTATGACAAAAATGGATGGGTGCAATTTAAAGCGGTGAAAATATTAAGAGGATTTCGATACTATTCTCAACTTTTTAAAATTATTAAAGAGAGAAAGAACTTTTTACTTGGCACCTGTTTCTCACATAATTAATGCCCAACATTTTTATTTTGCATAAAGATCCGCGGTTTAATAATTATATACGTATGCAACATTGAACTAGAATTATTATAACTGCCATAATACCAAAATTTTCAGTTTAATCGTAATAAAAAAAAAAGGTAATCATTTCATGATTAATAATAATTACCGAGTCGATCATCGCCGATGATTACATTTGCTTTGATCGATTAAGCTTTGAGTTATTCGTTAGTTATGATCACTGGATTACCACGTAATCGTAATCGTAATCGTAATCGTTAATCGGATTAGTTTTTGCCAACTCTGATTTGTGGAATTCTTGAGAAGAGTTGACTAGTATGTGGCGCGGCGCACAGTTTCCGATCCAGTGAACAAAAGTCAAGTACTCGAAGTGTAAGATCTAAAAAGTCTTGTATCGTTAAATATTAACGACGAAATGTAATTTTTAAAACTACCCACAGTTTTTGTCGAATACACCAATTTGTTGTTCAAATTTCAACTTGAAGTTGAATGCAGGAAATCAATGCACGTTTCCGATCACGTGCTCTTCGAGTAAACAATTTTATGAAAATAACAATATATAGTTTTGTCATATTTCATATGAAAAATATTTATCAACTTTAAAGAGACTTTTTAAAAAAGTACCAACACGTACCTTCCCGATTTTTAGTATATTACTTCTGGACACGTTAAACTTTACATTAAAACCAGTATTATTAGCACGCATTTTCTCGAAAGGAAAATATTAACGAAAATTGTCACGAAGACTCACTTTCCGGTATCAATATCTAATAATGGATAAATCCAGCGAAGAATGTTCCGATATTTACGACGAATCGTCGGAAGCATCGGAATCCGAATTTTATATTTAAAAATATTAATCATTTATTTTCCATACAAATATATGTAAGATTTATATAAATTGCTTAATGCGGAAAAATAATAAACAAATTTTTACAAAAATTTTATTTTAGAGAGATCATTGTATTTTTCACATTCTCCTATGTACATATACGATCGTATCGACTTTTCACGCATTTCCGATAAGTGGACAATGAAGTTGATCGATCAGAAGGTACTCTGTAATTATATGATAAGAAAAAGAGGAATTCGATACGAAACTTTATATTGAATGAAAAATTAAGATTATTTAAATTTTTTAAATAAAGTTGTATTATTTTTTCCATCGATCGATAGATCTTTATGTGCTCTTTAAAAAAATATCAGGGGTGTTGGATCGAAAATGAATTACGTTGGGAGTTATTAATTTGAACTCGAATTCTCGTTATAGAATTGAAGAATGCGTGGCGTGGCGACTCGATCGATCGAAACGTGGCCGTTTCGCTCGGACAAGGCAAAGGAATCGCGCTTGGGTCGACTACGCGAGAAAAGGGTCGATTCTCGTCGTGGGCTCTCGCTCGCGGACGCCGCGTCGTCACCGTGAAAGAAACTCTCGATGAGATTACCGGCTCGCGATGGGAAAATTGCGATCTCGAGCGGTCCGGACCGGAGCAGAACCGATCCGATGGGAAATTCAGCCTCGGCGATCTCTCGGCATACGGAAAGCATTCTTCGGTTTCACGGAAATCGTGGGAGCCTGTCGAGAGACCCCGGCTCTCGAACCGGGTCGAGAGATTGTCCGCTTTTTATACGGTAATCGGAGATTTCCGCGAATTCGTAGGCGTTCGACGGTTGGTTTTTGTTTTCGATGAAATTTGATTATCCGGGCTTGCGAAAGTTCTTTCGTTGTCGCTGGGAACGCGGAGACGGAACAACCGACTCGACTCAACGTTGGTCCGTAGAAAGATACGAATCGGTGTTGGGCATTATTCGAATAAAACCGGAATCGAAAGAATTCTAGAACTTTTTACCAGGTTCTATTTAAAACGTGAACCATGGAACGTTTCTTTTTAAAGTTCTAACATCAGAAGCGTTAACCCCTTGCGCCACAACTTATGTTACGATTACAGTAATTAGAACTTCTTTGTGGTACCATAATTATTTAGAAGAAGGAAATTTATATTTATTTATGTCTATGTTTCCTCCAATAACTGAACAGGGTGTTCAGGCAATTACTAGCCAGCATTTTTTTTCTAAACTGTAAATATTAGAAAAAATGATAGAGGAAAAAGTATAGTACTGTTTTTTATACGCAACAAATTTACATATGTATGTTATTTTGTGTTATTTTGTTTTTCGAGTCGTTTATATCGCTGGGCGGTGTCTCGTAAACTAGTTCTTTAATAGTACCAAATAAATAAAAGTCCAGAGGTGATAGATTTGGAGATCTTGCGGTAATAGCCTGAACACCCTGTACGTATATCGGTAACAACAAAAATGAATTTTATTTCGTTTTACGGGAAATTAACAACATATATACTTAGTGGACCCTGTTCGAAATCTTCGTCGCGAGTCTGACTCGTTGTTGTGCATGGTGCAAGGGGTTTTAACGCTAAACCTAACACCGCCGGTCAAACGACCGCTATCACATTTTTTATATTACAATTATTGAAGTTGTAAAGACGGATCTCCACTGGAAATGATTACGCGTAACTTTTTATTCGAGTGTACATTATGATAAAAATTATACCAAATTTAAATAAATTCAATCGTGGCATTTTTATAAGGGAACGCATACTGGTCATTTTTAACCCTTAGCGGACGGGAATTATTTTTAGCCTAGTTCTCGATGGCTTAAATATATTTTCCTTGTGAAACAAAGTCGTGTACCGAGGAGATAAGTGTACGAATGAAACAAAGGGAAACGCGTTGCGTACGATAAAAATTTGTTTGATACTTTTTCAGAGCAATTATTTCTTTAAAAATGATTAGCAGTCGCGGAACGGTGAAATTGCTTGGGTGGCTATTTGCCGACACTCGTCCGCAAACGGTTAATGGTCGGTAGGTTTAGCGTTAATGAGAACAGATAAAGACAAGCGTTTAAAATTCAATGTTTTAATTCGAACGGAACCTAGTACATATCAAAACAAACACTTTTTTACAACAGGAGCACATATTTTATTCATCGGTATTAGAAGAGTTCTCAGTCGTTGCTACAAATATTGAACAATATTTAATGAACAGCCGCTCCAACGATATTAAATAATTATTATAGATCAATTGATATTCCGAATAGGTTATTTACTTGTAATATGTATGTAAGTAATTCAGAGCTCAAAGATTGCTCGTGTTTCTTTTCGTAGAAGCTCTTTTGGTAAAAGTCCTAAAATATCCGTCCCGTGAAAACACTTTTTCAAGAAGTTCCTAGGTTACGGATTTTTTAAAAACAAAAGATAACCGTTTGCTTCGATTTCTAGAATAAAATGTTATTTGAGTAAGAGTAAGGAATAAATAATTATTCGTTACTCGTTTGGGAGAGCACTTATTTGTTATTTTTCACGAATCATCTCTTATTTGCGGTTACTTCTGGACGAATGTGGTCTGTGGTAAGGTAGTACCAAAATGAGAAAAATATTTCTTAGCTATAACTCACCAATACCGTCAACAGCGCTAGTAGGAAGACTCGTTGCTTCAAAGAAATCAACCGAATTCATTGTTTTATATAATTTCTAATAATACATTTATGCTTTATCCTTACTACGTTGATATTACATTTAATCCTTTCTTTCGTATTTCTATTTATTTCAATTGTATGATAATATTGAATCGGATAAATTGATTTATTCGTTATTTTAAATGATATTTGCTCAACGTATAAATTTGATTATCATGCGTTCAACGCGATAATTTTAGAAATATGCTTGTTGTAGTTTAATTAATGGTCTTTAACGGTCGATACGAGTTGCGTCGTGCTTCAATGTTGTTCCTTTAAAGTTTTCAGATTTTCTTCGGAACTGAGCCAATTCGAGTCAATTTCAGTCGTAACGTGTATTAAAATAAGTGGCGCCGCCAAATCTTTATTTATAATAAATAAACAACGAATGTCTGTGTATTTGTAGCATTTACAGCTTTCTAGTGTTCAGTATCTATTTATACCAACGTATTCGATACAGTTTACTTAGTACACCGCAAATCTATACGCATTCGTGCTACTTAGAATTTTTTCGACTGCAAGAAACGAAAATTTGAACCCTCGTATGCTCCTCCAGTGAAAAATCACGTATTTTCCCTGGTAGAGAAAGTACATTTTTCAATATCGCTATGATTATGTTGTAGGTTTATGTATTTGTTTAATTCGCTCATGGATCTTCCGTGCACCTACTTTGAGGAACGTATTTGGATAAAAGAATAGCAATGGTTATACTGCGGATTTTATGCATTTATGACAAAGAAAGAACAAACTCCCTGTTCAGTTCCTTTTCTCGCAGTTGATGTAAAACATTTTCATTTTGCAAAATAATGCCCAATTTCTAGTTTATCCGTATCAAAAAATATTTTCGTCGACGAAATCAATTTTTCCCTTATTGTAGTTTCTGTAAATCAGTCTAGGAAAATGGAAGTCGCGCAAAAACTCTATCAATAAAAAGTCTCTCGATATGGTTTAGAATTACCCATCGATTTCTATTTCTACGAATTAGTCCACGAAAATTGATGTCTAAAAATCTGCAGTCTTGTGATATATACATATATAATCAAACTATTATTGGTTTAAGAAGTCTCATGACATTTTCGAAGTAGTGCTTGAAACTGGTTTTCAAGATGCTCTATTATTTTGCTATTTTATCAGAGCATCGTTTTGTTATTAAAAATGTAAAATTGTCTGTAAAAATATACGAGTAGGAATCAGAGTTTATTTTTTAATGCAAGCGCATAATAGCGGACTAAGGTTTCCAGTATTTAACGGAAAGCGAATCGTGGAAAGAACCAATGGAAAGAAGTCTAACGAAGACCGATCTACCACCGTTCCACGCTAACCCCGATTTCTCTATTCGGAGAAAAAAATTCCGAGCTCTGTTGAGAACTCCCATCGAGATAAAACCGATCAAAGGTGTCCTCTCAGCGATTCCAAGCGGCGTGACGGCGTTACCTTGAAAATCATGATTAAAGCCGATCAAAAGGCCGATCACGTTTGAGAATCTCGCTTGTATTCGTCTCTTTTGGCGATCTCGGCTAACATACGCGGTGTCTACGAAAATAGCTGCATTTATTTTCTCACCGGATCGTGGGATATGAATCGAACGTTCTTGCGAGTGGCGCCTGTGGCCGATATTCTTCTCGCTATGCCCGATGCCCCCCGATGCCTTTCAGCGAAGATAGAATGCCCGGCAAAAATAGAATCGCCTGTGCATACAAATTATTTTCATCCGTTCGATCGCACTCGTTTTACAAACGCCTCGCTGCATCGACGATCCGAACGTTTAAAATTTTCAAACGATTATTAGAACAACCGAGATGATTTCTAGTCGCTGCGAGCTTCGGTGTATGCGTGTACGTATCTTGGAGAT
Organism: Sphecodes monilicornis; assembly: GCA_913789915.3. Lineage (NCBI taxonomy): Eukaryota > Metazoa > Arthropoda > Insecta > Hymenoptera > Halictidae > Sphecodes > Sphecodes monilicornis. Next base: position 21,338,315 of record OU565298.1, on the reverse strand, counting down.
ATCATTCTTCCGGCACGAGCGCACCTTTCATTTATTTTCACCGTGGATAGATACGAACATTGCGCACTTGTCTCTTACGTAGCTCGTTTTGAATAGATTCGAATACATTCTAAACTTCAGGACAAAAAGGACACCCCACATTTTTTAAGGTTTTGGAGTAGAACTACATTTTTAAGGGTTTAGATTATCAAAGAGAAAGATATTTGCAAACGGTATCTGTTTTCGTACACACTCCGGGACAAGAAAAGATAGCACATCTTACGCTTCTTAACGTTCCGTAGTCAAAACTGGTAGAAATACATTTTCCGTGTCATTATTAATTTTGCGCATGTCCGTACGTATAACGTGCGAAATTAACATAACATGCGAATATTGTCCACAATATTCGCTTCAACAAAAATCTATGAATGCAAATGTAAACTTTGTAGTACGCAAACGGGACGAGATGATGGCGCAAGCACGAATTTTACGCTTCTCGGTTGTGGAACAATTGATAAAGTGTATAACCTTCCGTCATTTAGATTTGTTAAAACCGATAATAGATTAATAAAAATAGACCGCGGAAAGTAACTAGGTGCTCGTGAGATACATACCATATCGAAACTAAGAAAATGTACAATATTCAGTGGCACAAATATCAAAAGTTACAGGCAAAAATCGCAAAGTTATAATGGATTTATCGAAGGATCCAGAAAATAATGAGAAAAAAAAGAGTTCCGTACGTTCGCAGATTCTATAACCTGCTCGCGAAAAACGGGACAATAAAAACGTCATCCAATTCGAAGGTGACTGCAAGCCAAATTGCACATTGTATGGTATCGATATAGACGCTAATACATACGACGAACTTGAGACGCGTTTTAAAAAAAAGTTTAAGCACTTGGTAATGAGAAAATTGCAGAAGAATTCGTATTCGAACGAGCAACATCAAATTAATCACCTGCAATTAGCTGAGAAGTATATACTTATGAAGTGAAAATGCTGAAGAGTCGTATTTACGAACGAGAAGAGATTCAATTTACAACTTGTTAGACGAACCTGATAGTCTCAATTATTATTATTATCATGATTCGAGATAGGGCAATAAAATTTTCACCATCGCCAAACGCACGATGGCGACGTAATCATTTTATCCGACTTGGCTGTTATAGGAAAATTGACGTAAAATTAATTGCTGGAAAAATTAATAGCACAAATTATTTAGAAACGATCGAAGAACAAATACACGGGTATGCTACAAGCGTTGGGAAAGATAAATTAATTTTTCAACACGAAAACGTTGTGGTTCACACTGCAAATGGAGTGAAAGAATACTCTTCCTTCGGAAAAATTCAAATGGTAAATTAGCTGACGAAATCTTCCGGTCTCAACGTCATTAAAAATAGTTGGAAGAATCTTGTAAGGGTAATGTAGAAAAATAGTAGACAATCCGAAACCGTTGAATAATGTAAACAACGTATTCGAGAGAAGCTGAAAAAATTGTCTTGAAAAGGTATCAAAACATTATATAAATTTTCATCCAACGGAACCACTGCGATTTTTGAATGCGAAGAAAATGCATCGAAAGATTAAATAAGTTATATCATTTACAAATTTGTTATCATTTTAAATTTCTGTACCCGAGTGCTACCGTTTTGTCCCTCAAAAATGTCATTTTTGTCTAATAAAACTAAACAGGTTTGTAAAATACAATTTGATTTTACTTACAGTGAATCCAAAAAATATTTGAACGCTAAAGTTCCCATTCTCGAGAGGTTGTCGACATTTAAACTGTGATAATTTTGTTAAAAAAATAATATAACAATATTTCTAGTCTCATTTTAAATCTCGATGCTTCTATTTTTCGAGTATATCGTTCATTTTTGTCCAAGATATTTTTGCACGATACCGCGATTAGGAAACTAAAAAGCCGTTTTGGTCGAAAATGTTACAAGTTGAAACGTCTGTAAAAAGATTAGAAAATTTTTCTTTTCACCGAATCCGACACAGATCCGGAGGTTGAAGTTTCCCTTATACAAAGACTTTTTTCAAATACGATGTACGATCTTCTTTAGTCTTTAGATTTATTGAGCTTCGAATAGAAGGTGTACTGTCGACTTTACAATAATCAATATAAAGTACATCGTGAACACCTTGGATCATCAAACTTGTTGATCATTATTATTTTACAAGCCAGTCAAGAAATCGTAGATCGTATTGTAATTATTATATATTATATTATTGTAAGCAATCGTTGTAAATGGGAACATTCGATTTTTAAATCTTTAAGAGATTCGTTTAGAAACTTTTTTTATTATGCCTTTACAAACGATTCAACTTGTAGCATTTTCAACCAAAATTTATCCTCAGTTTATTCACCCGCTACATTATGTAGAAATATCCTAGAAGAAGAAGAACGATGGTTTGCGAAAGTAGAGGATTCATTCGTGCTTTATAACGAGTCCAAACTTATTGTTGTACTATTTTTCTAACGGAATTACCATAGAGAGAATCGGAAGTGTTCAAATAATGTTATTACTATACTGCGGATTTTTATGCAACATAAAAATGTTGCACATTAATTGCAAGATATAGGAATTTAATAGAATTGTATTTATTTCTTCGATAGTTTCAGTATGTCGCAAGTAGTACAACAGTTTTTTGTTAATTCCTTAAAAGTGTTTACCGTTTTGTGTTTCACCTACTCATTTTTGTCATAAATGCGCAAAAACCACGCTCTAGTTGTTACGTGTATCCTGAAACAGTGTATAGTCACAAATTTCAGTTGCAATGCGTAAATCTTAATGCGTGCTTTAAGTTCTTTTTGTTCCGTAGCGTATGCTTAGACCGTGGAACGTAACTGGGAAGTCCATGAATCGATCTCCACCGTGCGACCCACTCTCGGCCGTTCGTTTTCGGAGGATCATTTTCCTAAAAGGACCGCGACATCCCGCGTATCAATTAAGCGTATTTACAACGCTGTTTACGTCGAGGCTCGCGCGGAATTCAGGCCGCCGCCAAATATCTTGCTAGCCGAGATCGTTTCTCTTCGGATTTTTGCACGCGTAAACGTATTCCCCTCGGAAACGGTATACCACGATTATAAATTAGACGCCGTTTCTGGCAATTACCGGCGCCTTTTACCGACCGAACTATAAGATTTAATCGCAAAGTACCATTCGTTCGGAGAATTTCATTCCCTCGATCGTTCTGTAAAATATCAAGCCGTTCCATAAATAATGCGATTGTTTCATATTTTCAGAAGGTAACACGGAGGAACTTAATCGCAAGCGTCCATGTTCTATTTACGCGTTTCAAACAGGTTACCCGAATAACTCGCTTGTTTTTGGAGATAGAAGAAAATGCCTCGGACCAAACTTAGTTGGTATCGAAGGACTCGACATAATCGGATGCTACTAGTTTTTTAATAGGTGGTAGCGTCAAGGAGATACGAAGGTCGGCCCTCTTTTTCTAAATGGAACAGTATGTTTTTTTGCTTACATTCTGATAGAGTGTTTCAAGACGAACACAATGACCTATTATTAAGGTCGTTCAAGGTCAGCCAAGGTCAACTGCGAGAGAAATTAAATTGTCTCAAAACACTCTTCGAACGCTTTTGCGTATTTTCCGGTTGTCGGCTTATTGCTCTCGTAATTGCTGACAAGGGTCGCAGAACGTAAACAAGGGCTTCGTAATATTCAATGTCCAAGTATACCGCGAAAAACCAACATTTTCTCACCAAGTGCCACAATTTAGGGGGCTTAGTCCAGAAAAATCTTAAAACTAAACCTACCGAGCCTCGAAAGTAACCGGTACGCGTTGGCTTGTAAAAATCACGAGATTGAATTTATTTAGACTTTGTGGGGTTCTTATCGTAATACGCGATCTACCAAAGATATTTATTCAATCGTTTCTCACGATAGCATCTTTATAATTTCAATGATTGCAAAATAAAAAATCTCTACCGGTCATTTTGATCGGTGGCGTTGTAGGTTTAGCGTTAAAAACAATTCTTAAGTCCTATAGCTATGCTAAACCCTAACGGACATCTATTACGCGAACGATCCAGTTACAACGCGAACCGCGTGTCCATGGACGGGTTCGTACGAATGGCTTTCCACAGTGGTTCGGTCTCCGGATGATTTTACGACGGTGTTATATTTATTTTACAGTGAAACGATCTGGGGAGACCACCGCGTGGAAGGCGATGTAACTCCCGCGTCCTGCCAGGACGATAAATCTCAGGGATTATCCGACGTAAGTCGCGGCATAATATTTCGCAGGAATTCTACGGAAGTAGAATCACGGTCTCTGGTCAGGAGGAGGGGCCGCAACGTGTTGCGCAGCGTGAAACTGCTGAATGGAGACAGACATCCCGACATTGTAGCGCAACAGGTTGCTCGTGTACGCTCTTTTCTTCTGCGCGAGATCCCCGATCCGGGACACCATCGTCCCTTCGTTAGGAAAATTGTCACTCGCCCGATCATCTCTCCCTCGTTTTCACGATCCAGCCTCTCCCGCTTTCTCTTTTGCTCCCGCGATTCCCCCTTTTCCACATGGTTTCCTTCTATCAACCCCCCCCCCTCTCTCTCTCTCTCTCTCTCTCTCTCTCTCTCTCTCTCTCTGTGTGTGTGTCTGTCTGTCTCTCTGTCTTTTTTCATCTCTTTCCAACCGCTGCAAATCGCTCCACTCAGTCCCACCCTTGCCCCGCCTTTCCCTCTGGCTTCTATTCAATTTGCTTTGTCAGGTACCATGATAATAAGGCGTGATTCATTCACCACTGCCGGCCGGGGAAAATGTAATCGTTGAATGAACGATGCTTCAGCGAGCTGTGGATAATTGCAGGGGTGGCAAACGGTTCTTCGTTGCGCTAGGTCGCAACTCTGCAACGAGGGGAACGTTGTTCCAGTTGGAGGGAGGGTTTCATTAACCCTCGTACGCTCCGGACCAAACTGTAGCAAACATTCGGATCATCACGATTTTTATCTATCTTCGCGTTGCAACTGTTTCTAAAGAATATTTGAGAATACGTTTGATAACGTATCGACGTTGAGCAATAAGTCGTATTTCAAAATAATCGCTTTTCAGGAGAATAAAGAAACAAATTTATTTTTTAATAAATATTAGTTACAAATCTTTTCTTTCTGGAAATAACTCTTAGACAGGACGTCGTTTATACGACCTTGTTGCTATAAATCGAAAATACATTTTTGACATACGATTTATCGAAGCGTCGACGACGACATACGTTATAAGCAGACATGAAATCATTATGCAAAATAAAAATTGTTTACCTGGATCACAACCAGGGGTTGAAGACGGTTATGATATCGATTCCGGTTCTTGAAACAGTTACGAGAACCGAAAAAATGTTATAACCGTTACGAACCGATATTATAACGGTTCTATAACTGTTGTTTTTAGGTTCTCGATTTCGGTTTCGGTTTCCGCACTTCAGACTTCAGAACCTATAACACGATGCCCCGTAACGGTCTCATATCGGTTTTGCAGTTCTGAAAATGATATTTTTTGGTTCTGTATCGGCTATACAGGGTGTCTCAAAATTCCTTCGACATCCGGAAATGGGAGGTTCCTGAGATCATTCGAAGCGACATTTCCCTTCCCATTTTCCCTCAAGAGTTATTAACGAAAAACACGGACCAATCGGAGCGCAGCTACCTCCCATGTATAGCCGATACAGAACCAAAAAATATCGGTTGCAGAACTGCAAAGTCGATACGAGACAGATAAGGGACATATTATATGTATAGGTTCTGAAGAGCCGAAACCGAAACCGAAATCCAGAACCTAAAAACAACAGTTATAGAACCGTTGTAATATCGGTTCTCAAGAACCGTAACCGTAACCGATACAAGCGAGAACCGATATTCTCATAACGGTTACAACATCCTTTCGGTTTTTCATAATTGTTTCGGTCAGAACCGATATATAACTGTTTCAAACAGTTATTTTCAGAACCAACGATTCGACCCCTGATTACAACAAACTGGAGTGAAATAGAAACGTAGTTTCTTTCCGAATATGTTTAATCGATTGAAAATAATATAAAAGTATTTTTAAATTTTTCTAATGTTTCTACCGTTTTAAATCGCAACTACTCGTTTTCGTTATAAATACATAAAATCCGCTATCCACTTTTAACGATCAGGTTGTTGAAAACATAACGATGTTTCCATAAAATGGAAACGTTACGATGCGTTTTGATCAAGCAATACCGTTACAAGCTACAGTTTTATCATACAAAATTTTAAGATACAAATCTGATTTTTAAAGTTTTATCTTCAGATGTCTTTTAAATATCTAATTTTACTTTTAAATCAAGTTTATTTCACTGTAAATCAATGAGATCGTCGAGTGTTCTTTTTATCGACCATAGTATTATGTAACGTTTGGTCAAAATGTATCTATTAACTATTGCATTATTGCGATGAAGGTAATCTACAACACGAAGAGAACAACCTTGCAAATGAAACAGGTAAACGACCAAAACAACCAATTTCTACCGTAATTCATTGACTATGTTGGTTAGAATTATTCTTATTTTGATCTATAAGTTTATCTAGAAGAGGATTAACGTTATATATAATATAAAATCAAATGGTATTTTACCATTTATGTCGTCTTTATTGTTGCCCGTTTTTTGCGAGAAGATAGGATCTGCGATCATCCAGAATTCGTTTTTTCCATAATTTTCATTGAAAAATGTAAAAGTTTATACTTTCGTTCTTGCGGAATTCCTCGTCTGCTTACATCGTATGCCGTTGATCGGTCGCTGGTCTTTGAAGTTCGGCGCTTGGGTCTCGGTAAATGTTATTCGAAGATTATTCGAAACCTACGAATAATTATTTTGCCCATCTCTGCGTACAAGTTAGTCTTCGCATAGCATTCAGGATTTTCACAGTACCATAATTATAACATGAGAAATTAAAGATAGCACGCGTGTGCTATAATTTTGTTTGGGAGTGTAGATGATTGTACGATTGGGGAAATATTATACAATAGTCGATTAGTATTCCATAGTTGGTAGTTGGTGGTAGTAAACCATTGGGAAATACAGACAGACTTTATCGAGTCTCCTCCGAAACCTATCGCCGCGCTGATCTTGGTTTCGATTTCGTTTCGGCGCTTTCTCGGTGCAACATCTTCGCAAGAAGGTCAAGGACACTGCGAAGTGAACTCGAATCGAAGTCTTTAAAGGGGAAGGAGCTCTTTGGTCCGTAGAAGAAAAGCCAGATTGTCTCCTGCCATGGTGGAAACCGCCTTTCAACGCATTACCATTTCGCAATTAGTTTTCACCATTTCACAAACTGATCTTGCGTCTCGCGTTTGCGTCTACAGCTCTTTCGAACAAATCTCCAGCACCGATCACTGCTCCGATCATTCGAAAACCTTTTTTTCCTGTATACGATTCTTTATCAGATTCTGTTGACCATTATAAGGGATTATTCTGGTTTTCGAGGCCGTGTTGGGGCACGAATTCTTTTGTTATTTTTTCAGATGAATTATTGAGCCTTTTGCATTGGGACTTTGCATACATATTTATTGATATTTAAAATACACGCGCGATGTTTGTCAAGTAAAAATATTCAAAATTACACGCTTGTATGTATATACGGTGGGTGTAAAAGTATACGTACACCTTCAAAAATCGAATAACTTTTATAAAATTGGATCAAACGACTTGAATATTTTTGAGATGTTGGAAGGATTAGTTCACTAGGTAGCGTGTACATAATTTTTTCTAAACATTGCGCTATCGATCGGAATTGCAACGAAAAAAGTAAAGGTCGCATTATTTAACTTTTTATCCCTGGAATGAAAATTTAATAAACGTGTTTTGCAGGTCTAAGTAAGTTGTACGCGTGTTTCATCGAAATCGATTAACGTTGTTACTTTCACCCTTAAGCTTTCATCTTGCAATGTTTGTAGCTCGTAGCAACGTTAACCCACTTTGATGAAACTTTGTACATGCGTGTAACTTACGCGGATCTACGAAAGACGTATTTTAAATTTTTAATATAGGCACGGATGAAAAAGCTAAAAATCGTGACCTTCGCCTTTTTCTTCGCAATTTCGACCAATAGCAATTTTTAGAAAAAAAATTATTTACATATTACCTAGTAAACTAATCCTTCTATCATCTAAAAAGACTGTAATCGTTTGGTCCAATTGTAAAAAAGTTATTCATTTTTGAAAGGTGTACGAACACTTTTTACACCCATAGTACCTAATCGTGTCCGATATAAAGAATATCGAATATTATTTTATACGACCGTATAAAAGTATAAATGTTTTTTTCATGGAAACGGATAAAGGCCCGTACCATAAAAATCTATTCTTAATTGGCGAGAAAATATTTGTTTAGAAACGGAACGTGGCATTAACGCTCGAAACGCGAATAAAACTGACTGATACGTTGCTTTAAAAGAACTAGTTTTAACACGTTGCCTTAAAAGAACTAGTTTTAACACGTTGCCTGCGGAGCGTGCGTTGCTGGTTTTCATACGTATAGTTGAGTTTATTACACTAAAAATACAAAAAATATTAATACGTTCGCGTGGACGCTTATTATTTTAAATTTAGAAGATTTTGTTCGAAATCTTCGTCGCGAGTCTGACGCGCTATTGTAGTACAAGGGGATAATTTCATTCGCATTGCTATAAACGTTATCGTTTGCAAATTTTACGCATTTTTATCAAGTTCTGTTACACCTGTCAGCTATGACCGCGACAGCGTCGTCGGAAAATTCATTACCGGTCAGTGGTGACCACCGTGACAACCAACGGGTCAATCCATTTCACGACATGAGAATTTGGGAATTAATTCCACCTATTTTGTCGAAAGTGGTCTCGGTGTGGGGCGAGAGAAAAATCGGTTTCGTTGCGATAGGCAGGGGAATGCGAGTTACAACCGTGCACGAGTTGCTCGTCGATGGAAAAGAGCGGTGGCATGCGAATAGGGGGCGCCATGAAATCGAATTGGATCAGCCCGCTTCGGCCGGAATGAAATCGCGGCGCGAATAAGCTTCTTAACGCTCTGCCGGCCGCTGTCGCGCTGGCGTGACTTTTGCTCGCCAACGTTCATCGGCCGGGGTCGCGTACGCGTGTCACCGGCTCAGCGCAGCGACGATGTTTCCACTATGCTTTTGTTTGAACTGTTCCGATTGCCTTTTCTTGACATTTTTGAAGCAGATGCTTGTTCCGTTAGTCTCGGATCGTCACTCGGTCGGTGACTCCGATAGCGAGGAAGAGATTTTTTTATCAAATGATTGGTCAGAAGCTGATTTTGAACCTGATTCGCCGGCGGCAGCGTAAAGGCGATGCGAGAAATAAGCGGCCGGCAAAGTGTTAATAAAACGAAGGATCGATTGCTCGTCGTTGATCGTCGTTTGCGATCGTAGAGATGTCGTCGCGTCGCCGTTGCTTCTGCTTCTGCTTCCAACGCCGCGCCGTTAGACTCTGCTCGGCGAGAATATTGATCGAACATGGCTGACATCGATTCTCATTTTACAAACATCTTCTTCTCGATCACGAAACGACTCTGTATACCCAAATAAACGATAGAATCACCGCTTATCGTCCAATCGAATCTTTTCGTTGCTCTTTTTCTCATTCTTCCGCATTGATTTTCTTCGAGCCTTCCCTTTCATTTTTCATCCTTCGTTTCTTCTCTCCCTTCGCGTTTCTTTCTACCCTCTTCTCTTCTTCTCCGAATCTCTCGTCTCGCGCTTCTTCGTCTTCTCTCGCTCTCTTGCTCCCTCTCTCGTTCTCTCTTTAGTTTTCGCGTCTCTCTTCGTCTCTAGAGGAATGGTCTCTCTTCGTTGTTCCAACAGTTACCGACTTTCTCTCTCGCTCTCCTCGCTTCGAGAGATCCGTTTAGGTCAACGGCCTCGATCTTTCGATCGAGCGAAAATAGATCCACAAGTGTTCTTCGTCAACTGTGTATCGCCGCGAGATCGGTACTCGCTCCTCCGCCCGGATAAACGCGAAAAAGTTGCAGCCGGTTGCCAGCCACGTCGCATTTCCGACCTCCGCGTTGCGATCCGAAGCGATCGCTCGCGTGAATCTTCCATTTTAAGAAATACTGTTCGCGTCCTGATTTCTGCGGACGCGTGGACAATCCGGTTAGTTCCGGTTAATGTTCAAACGATCTATCTCTGCTTAATCGAAAAGAGATTTTTTTCCGTTTACGGTAACTACCGCAAAGGCGAATACAACGGAATAGAAGTTTGCTTAAATTTACATCAAAATTTTATTTTGTAAAACTACTGTAAAAAGTGTTTTTAGCATCGTTTGGTTCGCGATCTATGTTTTTAAAGGACATATTTCAGATTTTTCACTTTCTATACGCAGCAGATAAAAGTTGTGTTAAATCTCATCGAAAACCCTCGTTGTTTCTATAAGAAGTTGAAAGCAAGTTATTTTGGCTACCCGACATTAACGCAATAAGTGGTCCGTGTTTATTGGTAATACATGTAGACGTTATTTTTAATTATATCATTACTTTATGTATCGCTGCCTACTAATAGAGGATTTTCAATAACTCTGCTATACCAAAAGGAAGCTTCGCAATCATCTTTTATATAATAATCCCAAACAAAATGATTCGATTTCGTTACCGAGGATGAGCTGTTTATTCACGATTCAAATTGCTATTACCGTTGAAGAATCTGTTAAAAAGTCCTTAAACATGGACGATACACTTTCAAAAATTCTGAAACAATCGCCAGTAGATTAATTGTTTCTCATGTTTTCTTATAACTTTTATTCGAGGACTTGATCGATGTTTAAATTGTTGCACCTAAAAATGAATTTTCTAAATAAGTAGGCTTAATATCATTCGAACGGCGAACATCGAAAGAACGTTTAAAAACGAATATACATATATTATTTCATTGATTTTCTCTACGTTTTAACCAGCATTGACGCTAAACCTACCACCATCGGTCAACATGACCGGTTCGACATACTTTATTCCACAATCGTTAATATTGAAAATTCGCTTTCGTAGGAAATGATTAAATAAATATATTTAGCAGAGCATATACTGTAACGCGAACCGCGCAAGGTCCAAATGAATTCAGTTTTGTCATTGCTATGAGGCAACATATACCAAATGCTTTTTCTTTTTTTTTAATTGAAAGCTTAAGTGGAACTCCCTATGAGGGGGGGGGGGAGTTATAAAGCTATACGTTAGGATTAACATAAGGTCTGATATACAATTGGTTGATACGACTTCTTACAGTTATGCATTAGTAGCGTAGGTACAGCAGAATATAACGCGTTAAGTACATAACTTTAAATCTTTGAATTACATTGCTTGAAAAAATTAAAAAGAAGATGACACGCCTGGATATTCGGTTTGTAAAGTAGGTAATGATCTGATAGTTAAGGGTGGAAACAAATTGAGCTTGCTTAATCTTTTCATAAGACCAACTCTTTGTGATTCCAACAAGGTACATTGCCAAATGATATGGTTAAGATCTAGAACCTCGTTGCCGCAGTTACATTTGGAATCATTTATTATATTTAGGCGCGAAAGGGATTCTGCAAGACGATAATGATCTGATCTACAACGATCGAATGTTACAATAAATTCTCGTGACAAATCTCTGTCCGAGAACCACTCACAGTGGTTTGAAATCTCCAAAACGTGGCCAAAAATCGAAGACGTACTTCAATTTTGTTGAAAATCGGTATTCCGAGGGTTTTCGGGTTGCCGATTATGAATCGGATTTCAAAATTTCAAAAAACAAAATGGCGGCGGATTCAATGTGCCAGATGCTTTTGAGTAACGTATTTGCCACATCGAATCCGCCATTTGGTTTTTTGAAATTTTGAAATCAGATCCTTAATCGGCAACCCGAAAACCCCCGGAATACCGATTTTCATCAAAATTGGAGTGTACTCCTTGCGTTTTGACCATGTTTTGGCGATTTTTGTCGTTTCCAACGCGTTGCCTATTTATTGTCGTAACTTTTAAAGTTGCAAATATTTGCAAGCAATTTTTGTGTAGCCATTTCAAGGAGGCTCTAGCAAATACTTCTATGCAAAATTCGTCGTGATCCTCCGTGACCCTTAGTACTATAATCATCGTTAAAGAAAAAAAGACAGGAAAGTAGGTGTTTGGGAAGAAACAATTTTAAAAGTTTCAAAAAAATTTATATGCTCTTAATTTTAATACATACGTACAGCTGAAAGGATGCTCTTTAACGCTATATAGTTACTTTTGCTGAAACGATTACGCATGAAAAAGTATGATGTGACAAACAACGCTAATATCAGGAAGAAGTGCCATCATTTTAAAACTTACGCTTTTGCTTGTTTTCAAAGTTCTCTAAAAAAATAATGGCTGACTCGTAGCAATTTATATTTATGTTACAACTTAGTTCGTACATTTAAGAACCTGTCGGCATAAATTTCATTAATTTATTAGAAAGTTGAAAAATTGATTTTTGTCCACGTTTTGGCGATTCGAACCACTGTGCCAAGGTGCAACACCGTCCCCGATATAATGCCGAAAGTACTCCTTGCCTTTAAACTGACCCTGCTGCATTGTGAAATCGTTAGTACTTTATCTACATTTATGTCTAACATGGAGTTAATAATAATATTTGGCAAACGAGCGACTCGAATATCGCTTCTCGCAAGACACGTCCGAGCGAGGGAAATGCACAGTTTCGAGACACAGTGCGAGACATCTAAATTTCATCGACAAAGCGCGCGTATATAAATTTCCCGCGATTCTTGCGGTAGCATCCAGCAAAACGAGCGATTGGATAACGTTGGGGAAGTGGCAACCAATCGTTCGTTCCTGGAAGCATCGGTAGCGAGAGATACACGAGGCCATCTGTCAAAGTTTGTACGCTCTTCCGAGAAGTTCGCTCTCACGCCTCCTCCGTATCGAACGGCCCTCGAGTGTTTCAATCGGCGCCCGATAGAACGCGGCGCCAATCGGCTCTGCATAAATGCCGTAAAACTAGGTGGTCGTTCCACTTGGATTCAGCGCGATAAACCCGCGCGGCGCGGCGCGGCGTTGCGCGGAAACGGCCGCAACTCGTTGGAAAATTTTTTAATTGTCCGCCCGTACGCGCGACTCGCTCGATCGATCCGGCTCGCCGATATCAGATTCTCCTTTCGTCGACCAATTCTTCGCTGCCTCGATAATTCATAATCTCATTTTTTACATTATGGAAGCTTCGACCACCCCGACAAGCATCGCGGAGCGACAAGAAATCTGACGAAACGACAACGATGGCATTGTAACCACGACGAATGTGTACAGCAGTGTTCGCTTGACCCATTATCTACCGGTACACGAGCAGGGTATTTCGCCTAAAAAGCGCACAGAAAGTCGGTTTAAACATTTTGCGTAAGACGCAACATGTTTGTTATCCGAGATAGTTGAATACGCGAAGAATCGTGAATCAATATTGTTTGTCTCGTTTATAAGCTCGTGCAGCAGCAGGGTTTGTCGAAAGTTCAAGGATTTTATGACACGCGTTTCATTCTTAATCACATCTTGAAACCTCATTCGCTTATACGCGATTTTCAATTATACATATTCTAAAAATGTCATCAAAATTTGTTTAAATATGGTAAAGATTGTAGTTTTTTGTGATTTTCGACCTCTAACTGTAATAAATCTAAGGATTCTTACATCTTTCAATGTCTGTCGTTTTTTTCCGCGTCAATCGATCAATCGATTTTGATGAAATTTTCAGAATATAAGTGACACAGATCTACAAAACGCATTTCGTAAATTTTCAATATAGTTCCACATAAAAATGATCTCATATACAACTTTGATTATTTTCTATGCAATTACGACCAATTGAAATTTTTTGAATTTTTGTTCGCGTCGTGTAGTAGACTAATTATTATACTTCCCAAAAAATCCAAATCGCAGGGTTCGGTGTACGTATATAGTGAGCGAAAGCGAAATAGACGCAGTCCACCGAAATGTCAAATTCGGTAATGTTTGTCTTTCTTTTTTAATTGTGGTACCAATGGATGATTGAGATTCTTTTGATTAAAATGAGTACAAACATGACGTAAATCGGTTTACTTTTATAGATTTTGTACATAGCAATGACGCGTATGTCCTTAATTTTGTTATTTACATTAGTCTATAAAACTAGACCGAGTTATGTCGTGTTTGGAATCATTTTAATCGGAAGAATCTCAGCGATCCACTGCTACTACGTTTCAAAAGGTAAGATAATATTACTGAACTTGAATTTTTCTTTACTGCATGATAACCTCTATGTTCGCGGTACCTAATTGAAGTACGCCTGTCTCCTCTCTCTCTCTCTCTCTCTCTCTCCCTCCTAGTCTACTGAGATAAGACTTCGTTGAACTCGAGCCAGTGGTAGGGGAAGAGTGGGGATGAGTCGTGCAAATTTAACTGCAACAGATTTTGGAAATTTAAGGGGGCATGTATCCTGGTTTCTGAAGTCGTTTTGGTGCGAATCTTTAGGAATTCTTTTCAGGAAAGCTTATTGGACCTTTTGTATTGAGATTTTGCATACCTATATACAATATTGGTATTTAAAGTACACGTGTGATTTTGTCAAAGTAAAAATAATTAAAATTACATAAGTTATGTATTTATTTATAGAGTACGTTTTGGAAACCATCGTTCGTTTTCTATTGATCGGAAACAAAAGACTGAAGTAGCTTATTAAAAATTCTGGATTATTTATAAGATGGAAGAATTTTTAAGTCAATTTCCAAATTTCACTTTGTATTTTTCGGCCTCTAGCACGATAAAAATATAAAAAAAAATTGACGGATTTGTAAAACATTTGATTCGTACGATAATAGAGCGACACAGGGTTATAGATCGAATAAGGGGAAAACAAGAATGTTCAGAAAAAGAACGTTTAGATTTATCTGTCGGTTAATGCTACAGTTTAAACGGTTTATTCGAGTTTTAAATATTCCGATCGTTTTCCTTCGTGCCGATGTAAAACGCGTGTAATCGAATTTCCTAGAGCTGTTTACGCTCATAGAATCCAGTTCGCTTGAAATTAATCGAGCCGATAACTACAATGTAGGTTCGTCGGAAATGCAACGAGATCGTTGACAAAATCGGATTGTGCCGAGTACAGTTAATTGATCCGAATCGTAGGAAATTGTCCATAAGAATAAAGAAGCAGAATAAAACGTCGTCTATACAGATTGTAATCAATTTAATTACCTTTTACTGAAAAAATGAATTCGCTCGATATACATACGAGTGCCAGTCGGCACGAAAGATAGCGAATAAATGTGAGTAGTCGTCCGAAAAGGGACTTGAAGGGACAAAAAACTGTTTTTTTTTTCATTTTATGGGTTTCGGACAAATTGCAAATTTTCACGTTGAGTAATTCAAACAAAAAAAATATCTCAAATACTTTTTTTACATTAATTTTTTTTTGTAATGGCTTACAAAGATTAGTCATACACTTGTAACATATTGCTAAAGTGTTTGTTTTTCTCCTCCGGTCCCTTTTTGCACGACCACTCGCAAACATTGCCCTAATAGGGGCAAAAATATAAAATATTTGCAAGAATTATTTTATCTTCGATTTGACGGATAACAGAAACTTTGCACGCTTAGGGTAGTTCAAATATTCTTGTCTTTTCCTGTTTAAATCTTATCTATTTGAGATTCGCGAACGACCGTTAATTTACACAAAATAAGATGGTCTCGCGTTAAAACGAATATTTCCATAAGGCCGATTAAGAACCAATAGAAACGTGTGCGAATCGAATCGCTGATCGAACAAAAAGTTACAGTTTTCCCTGAATTTCCCAAGTTACCTCGTCGAAAGGAAGCGAAAGCTTCGGTAAAAATCTTATTCGTTGAGAGTCCACAAACTTCTCCCAGATAAATGTTATCCTCCATCTATTTGTCAACTCGCGCAAGGTTGCAAGGGGCTGAGAAATTCCTGTACGAAGTTCCCTTTTCTTTCGTTTTCTTTTTCTTTTTTTTTTTGCCGAAGTATGCGGCACGAGCAGCCGGCGCGGCGTGTGAGCGCGCAATCGTGGAAAATGTGGAATGTACGGTAAAATTGCCGCGGCAATTAGCACGCATAAGCATACGAGGTTGTCGTTACGTGTGCGCGGCTTAATCCTCCGAGTCTTTTTACCTACAGCCTATATCTAATCTTCCCCTCGGTTCCCCTGCCGCCCCTGGTCGCGTATCCCCACCCCTGAAACACGCGTTCACTACCGTTGTCTGTTTTACAGTCGCACTCTCAAATACTCCCACTTGTTCTCCCTATCTCTGCATGCTTCTGCCCCACACACTGGCCAAGCATAAACACGATACGTAATGTCTGCCTACCAGAGTCCAAATACGCGCGAAGCAGGCTCCCACGCGATTCCAGTTGATAAAGGCGTCTTATTTAAAGGAAGCGGGCCATCCCGTTCCTACCGTGTTCCTTCGGGGTGCTCCAGCGCTTCAGAAATCCCGTTTTCCGATCAAATCCCATATCTTCAAAAATATAAGTGGCATGAAAAGATATTTCGGACAAAAGTTGTATATGCGGATTATATTTGTTTGATATCGTAGCAACCTTGAGAAGTTTGGTGAAGATCGCTTTTAATATTTTATACGTAAATTTATATTTTTGATTACGTGTTCTTGCTGCTTGCGTCAAGACATTTTAAAGACAACTCAAAGACCTCGTTTTTGCATAAACCGTTGTCGAGATATAAGCGTGTAATGTTGACTATAGCGACATTGAAAAACACGAGAATTAATAAGAAATTAACAAACGAAACGGAACGTATCGTTCGAGTTAAATAAATTTTGAACTAGACAAAGAATCGTACAGTTCCTTTCATTTGATCGACCAGCAAAACCATTTCTCAAAAATTGCTTCATTCGATTTCTCCGGATGTCTTTGCAAAGAGAAAAAGATTGAAATTGAGGAGGCAGCTTGGGGCAGAAAATTTGTTTCGTAATCCGTAAACAACGGTTCTATAAACATTTTCCAGCAAGAATTTCAAGACATATTTTACCTTCTTTAAGAAAAGTTTAAGCGTTACAATTTGTTCTATTTCGCTTTCTAACAAACGGGTAATTTGTAATCAATAAAATAAGAAATATAATAATCGTAAAAAACTGTTAGGATGCCAAAATGAAGAGTTATACCTTGAACGAAAGGATTCGTCGCAAATTATTCAATATTTCGCTAATTGTAAAAGATCTTTGTTTCATGAGCGTAACTTATTAGATTATCGGAGAAGGAGAAGCGATGCTTCTGCTTACGACTATAAACAGAATTCTTTTTATATCGATGCTCGGTTATTTATTTGTTTTGGCGAGTGTTTATGAACAAATTGGGTTTTCCTTTAACGTATCGATGTAAACAAAAATTTCTTTTAAAAGTTATTTTTTTATTTTTGCTCTCTTGGCCGACGCACTGTGTGCCCGTGCGTTTCCTACGTTCAATGGCGCACCCATAATTACGGCATTCGGTCTGCTCGAACCCAGTGTCGCCAGTTCGAAGACTCGTCTCCCACTCTATCTTACCCTTTCTAGGACGCCATTCCCCCATTCCCCAGCGACGAGCATCCTTACGCTCCCACCGTGGCCCGGTCGTGCGACGCGTTTCGTCTCTGTCGTGCATGTGTCACAATGTCACGTGACTGATCCGATAACGACGGAGGGAGGGTAACCGCGTTCTCCTCAATTTCCTCAGTCTGGCGATGCTACTCGAACCTCGCGATCCATCTCTGGTCCTAGCTAGGCATGCCAGCGTAGAGTTTTTACACTCCCCACCCCCAAATAATAAAATTCCTCTTTCGCGACTCTCTGCACGACAGATAGTGTCGCTAGAGGTGAATCGTTTTGACAATAAGTAGTAGAAGGGGAAGCAGTTTGAGGAGAATACAAGCCCGCCTGGCATCGATGATCGAACACCCTCTAATCCTTAACCCCTTGCACTACGCTTTTCTCTACACCTACAATGATTCGTCGTTTGTAATTTCCTAGATGAAAAAAAAATTTGTCTTGTTTATATTCCTGTAGGTTCGCTAATGACGAAATATCGATCTAAGAGAAATATCATTTGATGCCAGTTGAACAGAAACAAAAAACTCGCATAATTAGTGGATATTGTCTGAAATCTTCGTCACGAGCCTGACACGACGTTATAGGACAAGGAGTTAAGGGGAGAAATTCCCATAAACGGCTTATTTTTTTTTTATCAATGTTTAGAAACGCGTTGCAAACAGGCCAATGCGCTTATCTTTTCGGAACCTCGAGGGTACTTTATTTAACATTATAACAAATTTTGTGACAACACCGTTGTGATAAATACAAAATAAATGGAGTAGCATCGTAAATGTCTTTTTTTTTTGGTGCAAAACGACGCCGGTTGCAGAGTCTCTGGCACTTATTCGAAACAGACCAATAAAGATTGTTTTCAATTTATTTGACAATTCTAAAAATAGTAATCTAGAAGATGTAAAAAAATTGCGACACTGAACAACTCGGTGTGATTTTCGCAAGAAGTTTGCGCTTTATTTGGTTAGAACAAGTGGTTGAACCTTTAGGTTCAAGTTCTGAAAAATATTATATACTCAAAGTGTGCAAAACCCGAAATTGATCGGTCAAATAGTCTTCGAGTCACCCGGCGCTAATTTTGAAAACGTGGTTTCGAGATAATAAACACTCGACTACGACAAATATTTTGTTTATCGGTATTAAAATAATTTTCAATCGTTCCTCAAATACTGAACACTATTTGAACGCTAACCGTACTGGGCACAAAATGTGCCTGGCACATAGGTTGTTTTACAAAAATTATAATCCTAACTCTTTTTTAGAGGCGCGAAGATTTATTTTACAATGCGTAGAATGCGATCGTATACAGAGCGGAAACTTTTAAAACTATAGAGACGCGAGCGCTGAATGTAAGTAAGTAAACCTAACCTAAGGTAAGGCAACCAGGGGTGTTCCGACCCAAGTCGATCCAAGTAATGTATTCGATACTTTCATCTCGACACCGAGTATTCTTACTATCGATACTTTTGGTTGAGATACATACTCGGTATCGGAAACAAGTAGTCGTATCGAATGGAGCGAGTATCGATATAAGAAAGTATAAGCAATTAACCAACTATAATAATCAACGCAATAAGCTACTTTCAGAAAATTACGTGTCTACGCAGTTTCACCTCTCTGGTTTTACAGAGTAGAGTACTGCAGTAGAGTGTATCAATGGTGACATATAATTGTCGTAACAATAAATAACGTAAAAACAGAACATGCTTCGATTTTGATTTTTATTTCCCACACGATCGTCATTTGTTTCTACCCATATTGCATATGCGGTAGAAACAAATGACGATTTTAATCCCTGCAGCATTCTTATTACGCCGGCGAGTCTATGCGCTTTAATTTTCATAATAAAAACCTCTAATAACTATGTGTTAATACTTCATTACGATGTATAATTGTTATTTCCGATACAAGTAAGTATCGATACTTTTATCTCAATATTGAGTAGGTATCGGTACTTTATTTCGATACAAGTAGCGAGTCAAAGTATCAATACCTTAATGGTATCGGAACATCCCTGAAGCGTTCCGCTGACTTTCTGGGCGCTATTTATTTTCCTTTGGCAAAGACAAGAGTGCCCTGCTAGACAGACGGGGGAAGGTATTAGGATTCGGTAAAAACCTGGTGTACCTACCACTACAAATAAACAAGGTGGCGATGGCGTGGCAACGGCCGAGTCTCTACAGAAACAAAAGATAACTGTTAGCTTTGATCTCTGGTTAAAATCACTGTGCAATGTGAATACTGTGCGAACGGTAACGTGCACGTTGGCTACCACGTGTGTCCGATTATTGCTGGGGCAACGAGTTCGAGAGAATCTGCGAAGCGCCTCGCGGAACGCTCGATGGATTCGCGTGCGTGAGCGGCGCACAGTAGGATGAAACGACTTGACGCCGATCAAAAATCGGTTTCCCTAAAATTGAAAAGTAGAAGAAAATGCGTGTTATTTGATACAGAATTAATTGTTTTATAATATGGTAAACTCGATTTTCTAATATTTGCTTTCGTAGCCAGCAGAAATTCACAACTGTCGCCAAGAGGTCTTGCGATTCTATAACTTTATTTTATACTTCTCAGAGAGAGAGAGAGAGAGAGGGGGGGGGGGGAGAGACGCGGAGCGGTTGAGACGCGGTGCGTTTAAAGTTTGAAGCTACGTGCAGATGAGCGGCGGCGATCGAGCGGTGCGGTGGCAGAGCTATCGATAATGCCCGATCTCGTCGAAAAAATGTTGCGTCTTGTCACATAAAACACATTTTATAGTCGTCCTGTAATTGATTTAGTTGCTTGCATACATTGTATGTTCTTCGGCCGATAACAAATTTCTCGTTTTCCCATGATTTTACAAGATCACCTTAAAATTTTTGCAAATACACCTATAATTTTGTTACGCCTATTTGTTAGAGGATTTCAAGGCAAATTCGGAAAGTATCGTAACATTAAAAAAATTTCTTTTTTTAATTGTTTTTACAAAAAGTTTACTATAGTCACATGAAAGCTCTCTCGAAACCATACTATACCCGATAAAAACACTCTCGATCGGACTGCTGATGACAGAGTTCTACCGATCACGCGATTCGTGATTCAGCCTGTATATACCATATTTCGTCTTATAAAAGCGAGAGTACATAATTCAGGACCGCATTGGTGCGAATCACGAATGGTATGTTCAATCTCTAGTATAAAAAGATCGCGTCCGAGTTTGGCCAGTCTCTGTGATCCGAATGTCTCCGGCTACCCGTGTCGATCGAGCACCCGATGCGATCGAGCTACTCGACCGATCAAGCTACCCGAACATTCGGATGTCTCGGGTACTCGCCCGAGTCCGCCCGATCTTTTCCGACCCGACCCGAACCCGTATATTCGAGTATCCGCGCACTCCTACCGTCGACTCGTTTCATCCTACTGTGCGGTGTCGATCGGCAATCGCGCGTGTCAATGTGTCCACAGAATCGGTACGATCGCAGATCGGTCGTTCGAACGGACTAATTCGCGATAGGAATCCAAGCGTGCGGCACTGTAATAAAATAATAAAAGTTTACGGGTCATTAAGAAGCAGGAATAATAGCAGATCGAGATAACGATCGAGGCATAATTTACGCGAGCACACTACCTTACGAGACTTTTACGCCTTATGATTATCATACCGCGATAATATCGCTACCATCCGACGCGGCGCCTATTTTTATCGCGATAATTAATACGGCTACCTTTTCTTTCAATGCGGACATGCATCCCGAGTCTCGGTTAACACCGACGCGCGGTGCCGTGTGACGATAAGCTATGGGAAACTGGAATAAAAAGTGAAACGTACGCGACGCGTTAAATTGCAAATTGTATCTAAATTACGCGGTAATCGTGACCGATCTTTGGATTTACGTGCTGGAGTTGTTGGTAAATCCTCTTTTTGTACTGTCGTACTTACCTGAAACGCTTCTAAATCTCCAGAGAAATTAATTAGAAATAATCTGAAATCTAGCATAGTTTACCTAGAAAGCTTTTAATTCTGTATCTAGCGTAAGGACAAATATATTTGTTCAAAAAATACGACACAACGTCTACAGGCTTTTTAATTATCGAGAATCATTTTCGTTTATAGGTGTGTGTATACAAAACAATAAGGAAAAGTGATGTTTTATTTAGTTGCGATTAACGCCAAGTTACAGCAGAATAAAAATGAGATTCGAAAATGGTGTTGCCTAGGGGCTACAGAATTAAGGTGAACTGGGTTAAATTGATTCTTATATACATGTTTCTCAATAGTATCCGTACGTTTTACATTTTAATTCGACCAATTGTGTTTTTCGTTCGTAATCCCCTATTCTAAACGCATTAATTAAATCGCAAAAGAATCATACACAAAGAAAAAGTTTTAATTACTCGATGTAGAGAATAAATAAGTTTCACCTGAAAAAAATTCAGGATACGGGTTTATCAGAGTTGCAGGATACAGGCCTATCGGAATAATTGATTAGAATGAAAGAATATAGATCTAGCAGTATTAATTAGAGGATCTATGTGGGCAGTTACAAACACTCTGCAGCGAACGAGCGTACCAAAGAAACGAATTAACCGTTCTACGCTTTTCAAAGGGTAAGACTACCCGAAGCAGCCCCAAACCTAGCCGTAGGACGGACATGCCTAGCAAACCGCTTGGCGTGTCAGCAGAGACACGCTTCTTCAGCTTGTTGCTATCTCTTTCTGTTCCTGTCTCTCCTACGTAGAATGTTGTCGCGATGAAAGCAAGGATCTCGGGTCCGAAAAATTATACTCATCGTGTACAGACACGATTCCTCGAGATTGCTTTACCTTTTGCCGGCAGCATCGAGCCGAGCGACCAAAACGATCGGCACCAGCGTGTCGAGTCAGGTATATCGGTCAGCCAAAACTAGGTAATGCAATGACAAAACTTTTTTGTTTTTTATTATTTGTTCGTGTAACTTTTACCGACACATTCGTGACATTTCTTCTGATTAGAATGACACCAAACAAGATTCAATTTTGATCGTATTTACTTGATTCATTGAAGATTTAATGATGATTTAAATAATAGAACACGCAAACAAGATCCAAATCGTATCGTGTTTGGTATCATTTTAGTGAGAAAAATCTCACGAATGTGTTGGTAAAAGTTTCATGAAAAAATAATAAAATACAAAATAGTTTCGTCGTTGCATTGGCATCGGCTCATCGAAACGCTGGCACCGATTGTTTTGGTCGCTCGGCTCGACGCTGACGACAAAAGGTAAAGGAATCTCGATGTACACGATGAGTGCAATGTTTGGGACCCGAGGTCGTTGCTGTTCACCGATCGACGGCTTATACGAATAGTAGGTTACCTCGCCAACGATCGCTTTGGTTACATTTGCTACACCTACATCGTATTTGTGGGATGGCCCAAAAAATTCAGTATTTGTCTCGACGGCCCTGTACAAAGTGTCTCACCGTATAGATGGCGGGGCGGGCATGCGACAAGTTGGAACGGCGTGCGTCCCGGCCTCCGTACATTGTACCATAAACGACACACGGTTAGAAAGCAAGGTTCAGAACTTGCAATCGCGTCGACGTGATACGGTTCTTTTTTCGCTCGACGAAAATAGACGAGAGAATTCCTATCGGCGTCGCGGCGATACGCGATGCACGATCATAACGGGCGTACCGTGCTCTATGCGATACGCGCGTTGCACGCGAATAACGCGCGAAAACAAGAAAAAATATGAAGGTCGTACACTGGAATTCCAACGGTCCAATGACACTCCCGCGAAAGATCGAGGCGAGGATCGATAGCTTTGTTTTGAAAGCTGACTGTGACCAAACAACTGCAACTACCGCTTTCGTCCCCCCAAAAAATGTTTTTTCGCCGCTTCGACGAAGCTTAACGCGGGCGGCACCATACTGGTCCATCTTCGGAAAAAGCCTAACCTAAAAAAATCTTTTGTTTTAGAATTTGAAAAATGACTTACAGATTATAACATTTGCAACACCGTACAAGCTCGGTTATACAGAACAAAATCGATTTAATCGGGCGTCATCTGTGAAGGGTTATTTCGATTATTCTTGTTTTATACATAGATTAGTGATATAGAGTTCTAAACGAAATTGATCAACCGCAAATGTAAACTATTATCAAAATTGAAATGTGGATGAATAAAAATTGTAAATGGCTTCACAGACGGTCCGTAGTACGTAAGAGTTAACTGCTTAATAAGGCAGCGGTGTCCAGCGTAGGGGCCCCTCGCGCGCTTGTTTCCCCTTCCTACTCAGTTTGCGCAGGCGCAGTGTGTTCTCTCCCCGCCGACCAAGAAACCGAGTAACCGACCCGCGTGTCATAAAACGATCGACGATCGTCTTTTTAACGCGGGAAGCGAGCATAATTGGTAATCGGTTCGCCGCCTTACGGCGCTATGGAAACGGCGAACGGTGGTGGGGACGGCGTTCAACTCCCGGAGCCGAGTTTGCACATCGCTGACTTAAGGTATGGCAATTTAGAGAACATACATTTGGGAATAGAAGAAGATGTTACAAGTAACAGTGGAATGGTATCGGACGGTGCATAATATGCAACTAACTTTATGCACTTTTTTGCATCGGTGCATCAGAAAAATGCAGCTGCACTTTTTTTTAAAATAGAAACCTATGATTTTGACTGCACCAATCGATGCAGTTTCTAGTGCTCTACATAAAGGTAGTAACATACTTATGCCCTAAACTTATTTGTTAGGAAGTTATCGTAGCTATATACGATTGTTGTAGATTTAATGTTTGCAACTTTGAGTTACGATACGTCCTAATGAGTAAGTTTAGGTTATAAGCATGTTAATACTTTTATTTAGAGCACAAAGGACTGTATTAATTGGTGCAGTTAAAAATATAGGTGTCAATTTTAAAAAAAGTGGCAGATGCATTTTTCCGATGCACCGATGCACAAAAATGCATATAGCTATATGCATATGAAGCATCGTCCGATACCATTTAACTTTGACTTAGAACATCTTCTATTCCCAACCGTTTAGGAGATACAGCCTGTTTCAGTTGCGTGGGACACCCTGTATAGTAGAGTGTATTTCAATATTCTCTTACCATTAGTTACAAATTATATTTTGATTTGCTCAAAATTATTACATTATACTTCAACATGTATATTCCTTGCAAACACAAGTTTACAAGGTGTTGGAGTTTTGGCCAGATTTTTCCTTATGCGGGTCACTATAGCAGGCCGCCATCACGCGCAGCCTTCGACTCTAGGCTCGCACAAGTTGGACGTCCACGATTGCTTTTAATTAATAGGGAAAACTTGACAGATTTCAACTTGTTAGTTTCAATTATTCAGGGTTGAAACTCTTTGAAAAACAGTAATTACAATTTGAATGTATACGTAGATTAAATACAAGGTTTCATTTGTGCCAATATTAGTTGGTATAGGAAAATGTACATAAAATTTATTGCTGGAAAATGAATGGCAAAAAGCGCTTAGAAATTATTGGTGGACAGGTAAACGCGTATGTCATAAGCGTTGCTGAAAATAAATTCATTTTCCAACGTGAAAACGCCTGTGGTTCGCACTGGAAATGTTTAAATTAACAAGATCTTCCGATTCCAACGCTAATAAAAACAGTTGGAGGAGTCTTGTCAGGGTAATATAAAATAATTGCAAACAATTTGGAACCGTTAAATGATTTTAAACAATGTGTTCGAGGGAAGCGCGAAATATTAGCTCGGAAAAGTATTAGAGCATTATATAAATTTTCACCCAACAAAACCGCTGCTGTTATTAAATCTGAAGAACGCGCATCAAAAGATTAAATGCAAAATATCGTTCACAGATTTGTTAGTATATTAAATTTCTGTACGCGAGTACTATCATTTTTGTCCCGGAAAAATGTTATTTTTGTCAAATAAAACTGAACAGGTTGGTAAAATGCAATTTATTTTTAATGTTGCGCATGAAATGTCGATTTTTTAACAGTACCGTTAAACAAACACAATCTTCTTCGGTGTAAACTTGAGAATCATTCTAAATAACGTATATTCTGTCAATGAATTACAAAATTCTTGGTTGTGTTGCGGAAAAAATTGGAGTTTCTGGTCGTTCGTGTTCTTTGTTTGCAAAATGCCATCTCCATTTTGTAGTGATCTTTACTATCGACAAATAATGCAACGAGTAAATAAAGTAATGCATTCGAGTAATGCACTCGTGTAAAAAGAATACTCGTAAATCACGTTAATCAGCATTGAAAAATTAGACATTTAAAAGATATATGTAGATAAAACCTTAAAAATTAGCTTTATATCTTAAAATGTTTTGTAATAAAATTGTAGATTGTAATTTGTTGATCAAACAAATTCACGTTTCCATTTTAAAGTCGGATATTACATATGTAACGAGTACTTGTACGTATGTGTTATTAAACGTAATATGCAATAACGTATTGGATAAATTTCAATTGCTATGCGAAAATAGATGAAAATCATCTAAAACCTAATGCGCGCTATTTTTCTGTCATGGAGTGTAGGAAAATTCTGAATAGCGAGACGGGTAATTGCCGCTAAAAGCTCGAGCCGAAAGTTTCGGAGAAATAAATCGGCAAAGAAGCGTGACGATGAATTAATCGGCCGATTCTAAATCACCGGGGCCAGAAACTCGAGACACGTTCGCTTCTTCCAAAGCGGACTGTCGCTGCCTCGAAAGTCGTTGCGAGTTAACATTCCTTTTCCGATAAATCTGCGCCCAGTCCGGCGCCAATGGTACGCTATATCGTAAAGTGCACCTTGCGAGAGAACGAACTTGTTCTAGCGTAACACCCATGCGGTAGGTTGCAGAAACCGGCGAAATTTATACCCCATAATTTATTCGGAAATAACGAAACGCATTTTCCGTGGCAACGATTTTTGAAACAGGTGCGGTGCCTCGAACGTCGATAAATACCGGGGAATATTAATTACCGACTTTTTCTCGTTCGGTTACGCGTTTATCGATTGCCGCCGTTACTCGCGTATCTCGCGGGTATTTATACACACGTGAAAATTAGAACCGATTAAGAGGAAAGGGGAAAGTATTTTTGTAATGTTGTAGCTAATTCGTTTATCCGTTCTCTCGATCGGTTCGAGTTTCAGTTTAGCATTGCAGCTATCTTCGATGAGCTTTTATTCCGCCTTGTGGATCTGCGAAAAATTGTGTAATAGTTTCCTTTGAATTCAAATTTGTGAACTCAAAATATTTTTGATTAATATAATCGTCGATCAACAACACGAATCATAATAGATCTGAAAATGACAAAGCCAATCGAAATGTATTTCGAATAAACCAGCAAGCGTTCATCAAAAATAGATCTTGATTTACTTTTTATTCGCAGGCCTACCATTCTACGCGAAGTTCATTCAATGTCCGAGGAGCTTTTATTCCTCAAATACTTCGCGCATATTCGCAAACGTGACCTTTTTTTGGGCTTAATACAGACAATTGCGAACGAACGGAAATTAAGAAATTGGGCGAAGCTTGTATCAAATTGTGTGAACATTGACTCAAATACCGATGTTCGAGAGTTGACGCTAAAAGTACCAAGCGATCGAAGCGACTAGATTTTATTATAATCTACAAGATACCACAAAAATACCTTTATCAAAATTTTTATTAACTTTTCCGACACAAAGCATAATTTGGTACAGTGACAATCCCATAAGATTTCCTAATATTGAAATTTCGCGAACATCCTCCAGATTTCCTAATAATGGAAATCTCGAGAGCATCCCCTTAGGTTCCACGGTATAGAACCCCTCGAATTTTAGCCCTCTGGGAGAGTGCGTAAAGGAAAAACGAGTCGTACACGTCGTTACGCCGAATCTCGTTTTGCAGCTGGTTGTATTTAGCGAGATCGGCCCTAGTCATCGTTTCGAATCGTGTAACATACGTAGATTCCGCCAGTACGGTACAAATGTATTCCGGCATAATTATTCAACCGCTCCGTGTTCTCCGCATCGCCGGTGCGTCATCCAACAGGCAGCAGTACCTAGGTAACTATACAATAATATTCATTCCCCACGCTCGTTTCTTACCGCGACAATAACAGTTGTAACAGAACCAGTTTCCTGTAATATACGTTTAAGGTAATTTTGAGTAACGATTAATTTTAACCCACTATTCGGATCCAGGAATTCTTAGATGACAGTTCCCACATGGTACAATCTTACCGCTCGGGTTGTATCGATTAATTTATCGTATTAAAGTTACGAGGCCGTTGCTAACACATCCCAAGAGCTACCGAATTTTTCTTCTTCCTACTTCGTTTATAGTCGAATCAACTTTTCTTGTATCAGGTATCCAAAATTGTTTTCCAACCTACACGGCTCCCTGATATCGCATCGGGTTCGTCTTTACTTTCACCCAACCGACCAGCAGCTCCCCGATTTCGCATTGGGTTCCTCTGCTCATCTGCCAACCTACAACAATTCCCCGATTTCGCAACGGGTTTGTCTACGAAGTCTTTCCAACATCCTAGTAGTTCCCTGATTTCGCATCAGACATGTCCGTGCACCTTGCTGACGATCGAAGAAATCAATTTCACTATAAACCATAAATTGCTCACCGACGACGCGCGCTACCGCTCGGCAGAGGCTCGTAGCAATCGCAGAAGCTTGCTAGCGACGAGGATGAACTACCGGGCGCCACCCTAATCGCAAACACCGGACGATCGTATCTGTGTCGGGAAATGGACGGTCCTGGACTGTGTTTTACCCGGTAGCAAAGGGCAAACAGTCGCGGTTCTGAGGTTTCGGGTGCGCGAGCGACCGCGTGTGCTGGTACAGAGGGTCGGGGAAGAATTGGAAGCCGGTTAGGGAAGGAAGCCGTGCAGGTACGCGCACGGGAGGTCGCAGGAGATAGAGCAGCGAAGTAAAACGGAGAAGAGTGGAAAGGTAGCTTCGGGTGGGAGTCGTTCGAGTAGCTGCGAGAAGAAACTGGCAGACCGAGGTAGAGCGAGATAGCAGAGATAGATGGACGGATAGAGACCAAGGGAGAGAGAGATTACGTGGAAATAGATGGATCGAGAGAGAGAGAGAGAGAGAGAGAGAGAGGAGAGAAAGAAAGAGAAGGAGGATGCAGACCGGCGTGGCAGCCGACCGAACAAGGAAAGCGAGACGGATAGAGCGCAGCGCGACGAGACGAGAGAGACAGAGGGTAAAGAGAGGTTAGGCGGCGCCTGGTATGTGGCGCCTTCACTGGCGTCGGGCCATCTTTTATTCTGCCATTACAAAGCGTCAACACGTATCTTATATAGGCAAGACACGGTTGGAGAACCATTCGCGTCCTCTGCGCTCGTGTGCGCCGACGAACTCGCGCGCGTCTCCGGCTGCGTGCGCGTTTCGCGCACGCCTCCGCACACGCGCTATCTCTCACCGTCCCACGGGCGGCGAGACCGCGGCGTGCGTGTCGCGCGTTACACACGATACCTGTGTTGCGCCCATTGCCGTCGTCGAGCGCGCACGCACACCTTCCCAGAGTCCTTGTTTCCTGAAGATGCTGACAGCGGGGCTGATTGCAGTTAAGCACATTCGCGTGTTCCCCGATCGTTCGGACGCTTTCCACCCCCGTTTCCATAGGCGAGTTTGTAGTTTGTGCGAATCCAACATTGCACCGTGGACGTATTTGGTTTCGTAAGCTGGCCGAAATGGTTTTATTCCTTTTTACGAGGCCTAAAATACTTGAGAATGAGACAGTTCTATCTTTATTATTATCTGATATACCTTCGCAAAAAGGCGCATACGATAAAACATTTCGGCGAAATTGTAGTATTTTATTCCTGACTTAATCAATTTTTTCCTATTACCATTACTTTAGGTCGAGGTCCCTATATGTATGTTAACACGTGGACTTCGATATGTATTCAAGAATATTTTAAGGAATTAGCGGTGATTATAAAGACGCGCTTGCCCTCGTAGGATTAATATTTTATTTAAGAACTTTTGATTGCTCCGACAGATGCAAATCGCATCGACGCATTCTTCACTAGATCTTTGATTCCCCCTGTTCCTCAACTCGGTCCCATAATCGTTTCGCTGAAAATCGTGGTGAGCGATATTTTTTATTTCGATATTTCCAACAAATTTTTCCTTGGCACGTTAGCGGTGGTCGTGCTTACGTTCTGAGATATTCGCGAAACGCGAATACGATATGCGACAGTCCTATACTCGGGCGCCCATGGCACCGCATGACTTAGGATCGGTGGCCGATCGCCGGCCACTTCGGAAACAAGGATAGAGCGAGCTTAAAAGTTCAAGTCGCGCGCAATCGCGTACAGAGGAACTCCGTTTATATGCGCTAAATTTTAGTAGTGCCTGGTTAACTGAATTCTAGCCGAGCGACATCGTCTTATACGAACGCGAACTTCTATTAAGGAGCGAAAGAACTGAAAAAAAGGAAAAGGATTATCTTTGAGCTGCAATTTGCAATCTTTCCAAGCTAAAATATTCACAAAAAAATGTTTTACGGTGACCGCTCTGGTCCACTTGGTCAACTGAAATAAAAAATTCAGAAAGATATCGTTGGTATTGTAGGATTTTAGGGAAAAGGAGGAGAGCACTGGCCACACCGGGAATCGAACCCGGGCCTCGCGACTCGTAGCTGATCTTAGCTCCCGCACGTACCCACGGGACCCTCCGACGTTTCCCAATCTCCATACGGTAATTGATCTGTGGTGTTCCGATACCACGCTCGGCCATCCTGCAACGACATTCGGCCTCGATGTCCGTCACAGCGTCATCGTTTCTTTGCGTTTGTTTGGCCTCAGCGCCATCAACGCGCAACTTGCAACTTACAACTCGCTTCGCTCGTGCGCGATCTCTTCGCCGAGGGTTAAAATTCAGAGGTATATACATTTACCGTGAAATCTAAGCGGGGATGCTCTTAATATTTCCATATTAGGGAATCTTATTGAACTGTCCCTGTACCGAATCGTGCTTTGTGCCGGCTGCATCCAGCTGGAGCATAGTCATCGTTTCTATGAGCAAAGGGGGTGGGTGGAATAGGGCGATTACCGTTCTCGGAGAAGAGATTAGAAAACTGATCGAAACGAAGCAGAGAGAATTCTCTATGTATAACCCCTTAAGGGTCTCTGCACACCCATCCGGGACGGGCCCCGGAAAGTTTTTTTGCACAGCTTTGGTATAGGCAGGGGTCTCCGGGATGTCTGGTCCGGTGTGGTACCGATTCTTCCCTCGCGCGACCGGAGGGCCATAATTCTTGCACTTTCGAGCGCGCGTTGACAGTTCCCTCTGCGCATAGCACAAAAACAATGTTTCCAGGGACTCCACGCCTCCTTAAAGTAAACTATCCAAACTAACTAGCTAAATCCCGGTCCGGCTCGTCCCGGATGGGTGTGCAGAGACCCTAAATCAGAGGTGACAAACCTGCCGCTCGCGAGCCGCGCGTGGCCCGTGCCACCGCTTCATCCGCTACGGGGTAAGAGGAGAGGTTCCCTCCGCATCGTTCTCTTCGATAGGAGGCGACGAGCTTCTTCCGTCTGCCAATTCTCTCATCGCAAAAGAATTATTTCACGATCACGTTTCTACGCATCGTTCTTGATCAACGAAAGTAAGGAAGTAAAGTAAAATCGGATACATATCTAATGCGAAGATTCCTTGCGTCGTTTGCGTTTGAAAAAGATGCATGAAATGGGAACTAATTTATTTTTAGTGGGAGAATCGGCAAACGGAAGAAGCTGGTCACCTCGGATCGAAGAGAGCGATGCGGAGAGGACCTCTCCCCTTACCCCACAGCGGGTGAAGTAGTGGCACGGCTTTTCGAGCAGTGGCTCGTCACCTCTGCCTTGAACGAACGAAAAATCATGTTCGGTAGTGGGAGACAGGTCGACTTTTGTTATGCGAACCAATTTGTCTCGCGACAGGTTCGTGTAAACGAAGTCTACCGTATGCGCGACTGCAAGAAATGCCTGTTGTATCTCAATTAAAAGTAATTGTATCGGTTTGGGATATGTTTTTTGATCCAGCTGCCCCGAGGTGGCTGGCAATGCTCGCGTGAAATAATTATAACAAACATTTTTTACGGTCGTTCGTATGCTCTTGTCCACGGGACCATTATGCTCGCACGATCCCCGTGTCTAAATAGTAGGTAAGTTGCTAATAATACTGACGCGCGCATTGTCACACAGAAACATGTACTGACGGAATTCGCTGTAATGGTGCAATACGTCAGCTTATCGCAGATATTTTGGAAACTAAGCGAGCCCATCGCTAACATGTAAAGGAAAAAGATGTTCAACGCGTTAAGATTTCGATCGTGCCACGCGAAATCGGGCGCTTTTGGGAGTACCGTTACGAATTTTGTTCAAACTCGAATATGTTGTAGTCTTTAGCGAAGAAATTTTAAAAATTGTTGATTTTGCGGACATCTAAGATACAGTTTCATCTTGTTTTCATTAAATTATGCCAGTTGAACTAACAAACCGATGAAAATAAGTTTTTGGGTGCTTATAGTGGAAACATAAGAATAATTCGATAAAAATTATTTCAGTTGAAAAAAATTGTTTTCAGCATTTATTTTGCAATTGTTTTAAACGAATATAATTTTATCATAGCCGGAGCATATAGGAAAATTTGAATAAAATTGACGATATAGTCTCAAGCGTCGCCTTTACAGATCGCGACCCATTTATAACTAGACTGCGGATTTGATGCATTTATGGCTATGATTTATAGCGAATGTCGTATGACCTAGAGTGACCTTGAACAACCTTAATAATACGTTATATCGTATTCGTCTTGAAATACTCTATCAGAATGTAAGTATAAAAACATACTGTTCCATTTAAAAAAACAGAGTTGACCTTCGTATCTCCTTGACGTCTCCACCTATAAAAAGAAATGGAGCATCAGATTATGTCCTTTGACACCAAATAAGTTTGGCCCGAGGCATTTTCTTCTATTTCCAAAAACAAGCGAGTTATTTAGGTGTCCTCTTTTAAATGCCTCGCCCTGTATAGACAGTTCAAGAGTGAAATAAATCGATCCTTCCTTTACGGAATAATAGATAAATTTTTGTCCTTAATTTTTGAAATAAATTCCAACACCTTTTTTACCGTTCCAATGGGTGCAATTTAAATGGTGGACCTTCTTGGAGCTACTTTTGTGCCGAAATGGTAAAAAAATAGTAATTATCCATTAAAAAGATTTAAAAGAGAGTATATTTTATTCGAATCGTTACTATACACAAAGGGTAATGTATTTAGAAATACGCTATATTTAACATTATTATGATACAATAATATTCGTAAAGACAGCGCGTATCTTTAGCGCAATTTTTCCATCGGTTCATAATAATTTGATTACCCGCTGTAAAGTAATTTAACCCGTTCCTCTCGACAAATTCTGTCCGTTGCTCCTTTTTTCCATAGGAATTCTTGTAATTCCTCGTACGGTCTGACATTCTACGAGTTTTCTCATTGTCTTTCGATCTCGCGACAGAGAATGTTCCTTCTGATTCTGATTCGCTTCCCGAAATCTAAGATTATCCTTCTACCCTCGATTCGCGCGTAGTCCATTCTCCGAAGCGAACCTCTCCAAGCACCTGTTGCGAATCCATCTCGAACATATTAAATTCAACCCAAGCGAATCAACAGCAATTTCCGTCGTGAATCTTATGTTAGCGACGCTCGTTTCGTCTCGAGGAAACTCTGGCCGACGATTGTACATTTCACCTGACACCGGCTATACATGGATCGGATCGAGCAGTTTTCTAACATCGCGTAGGTGTTTTTAATTCAAATACAATCGAGAGAACGATTGTCTTTAAGTTTCGAAGCGACTCGCCTACCCGATTGTAGGGTTCATGTAAATGTGTACTACAGCATAATAATAATTAACAAACACTTGCGCGCTCTTAACTCTCGCAACGGACAACTTGAACAACTTCGCATACGCGTCAGCGCGCTCTCTGCACTCGTACACTTCCGTCGCTCGCACACCCATACATCGCGCTGCTACCAACATTGGTAAATCATTATAATCTCAACAAGATGCAATCACGACTCGTTAGTTAGTCTTCGGTATATCGCTTTACAGATCTTCTACTCTACGGTAGAAAACCGAAGAAAATGCGTGGATCACCGATGATAACGATTATGTATATTTCACATTTCAAAACTATTAGGTTGGTCACAAATTCTTTGGATTTTTCGCTTTAGTCGAATAACGGTATTATTTGTAAGAATTAATATTACTACAAAAGAAAGACACTGTAAGATGAGAAGCAGTTTTCGAATAGAATATACAACGTTTCAATTTTATTCGTTTCAATTCAACGAAATAGAACTTATCTGTAAACATTAGAACGTGCGAAAAGACTTTCTGCTTATCCGAATATTAAAGCTAACTCTATCACGACCGGTCTCACTTTTATAATTATTCAAACTATAACGATGCTTGACATTGGAAATTATTAAATAAATTTCTTCGTTCGAGCAAATATATACAATTATTATAAAAAACGTATTCGAATAGTTTCACTTTGTGCTCGGCACGGTCAATGTTAAAGAAAATTCGCATTACTTATGGGATGACCTGTACCGACGCGACTATCCTTTGCACGATACTTTCTTAAATTTTGTATAAAATGGCAGTCGTATAAAGTATTGGGTTTGCAACTAAGCGATTGCGGTTTTTAAATAAGAAGGAAAATTCAAAATTTTTGCTTGAAAATATAACATTATTAAAGTAGGTATTGTCCGTTTTTGTCGATGACATTTTGCCATCTTTCGGGTAGTGTCATAATTCCATACTCGTAAAACTAAAAAAAAAAAATTGGCAAACCAATTGCGACACTGCTTTTCTTTCCAGGCTTCATCCCCATATACGGCACATAACTTTTTGTATGCTTGCGACGCGTTCCTGCCTTTTCGGAAATAATTCCGTGGAAGTCGGAACAACAAGAAAACAATATAGGTTAGGTGCTTTGAACACGTTGACAAAACAAAAGAATGTGCTAGAACCATCTATCGACAAAATCCGCAATCATTTAGTTGCCAACCCAATAGAAAACCACTAGGATTGAAACTTTGTCGAGAGACATACAAATAAACTGTATCGTCGATATTTACATAATTTTAATTCGCTGGATAGAGGGATCTCTGCTACTTTATATGTATGTAACATTTGAATACGATTGAATAACCCATTATCGGAATATTGTGGCAGCCGTGAAATGCTGTTGAAATCATAGAATAATTTAAATAATAATAAACATGTATAATTGTACAAAAATTACGCAATGTTATCTCTTAAAATATAGCCAAACACGTGGACACAATGTTAAAAACACGTCTAATAATAATCTAAC
Organism: Sphecodes monilicornis; assembly: GCA_913789915.3. Taxonomy (NCBI): domain Eukaryota; kingdom Metazoa; phylum Arthropoda; class Insecta; order Hymenoptera; family Halictidae; genus Sphecodes; species Sphecodes monilicornis. The sequence continues at coordinate 21,303,415 of OU565298.1, read as the reverse complement.
CATTTTGGATCTCATAAATGATCTAAAATTGACCGCTTTAAATGGGAATGTCCCCTTAATGTCCATCTTGGTCAACAAGAATTACTCGGAAATCTCGAAATGCTCGGAATCCAGGAGGAACGGAAACCTGTGAAAAAATTTGTCGTTCGCTCGACGAAGGCAGGTTGCGTTACGCAACGTACATACGAAACCACTTCCTCTTCCGCGTTTATTTCAATACTAATCATATTAAGCACGATGGCACCGCGAATGCAGCGAATGACCATTATCGAGCGGTTTGCGCTGTTAAAGTCGTCCACGTCGACACGCGATTATTATTTTTCTTATCCTTAGATTCCTCGGTAGAGAAACGTCGAATTCTTATACTCGAGTACTATATTTTAACTTATTTTCTGCCTTTTTTATGATTTTGTAGAATTATCTTATAACGCATTACCGCTTTAACTACTGGAAGCTTACCAATACATCCTTTAATCACTGTGTTATATTTTTTAACGATAATCTCGAAAGAAGTTGTTAGATTAAATTACCTCAAACAGTTTGCTGTTTTATAAATGAAATTGCGGTGACTGTTAAACAATTTTGCTAAATGCTCTCAATTGTTTGTTTCTGAACTCTAAACTTAGAGTTCGATATTCATACTCCTAGGAGTATTAACACGCGACTAATCAATTTTTCATAGGCAATTAATTTTAGCATTTATACAGGGCGATTATAACAGTTATGAGACTTTTTCGGTTTTCCATAACGTTCCAGCCAGAACCGACGTACAGCAGAGTTCTCGGTTTAGATCTTCACGAGTAAAAGATACGCCTGTTTCCTCGTAGCTCAAGCTTTCTTCATAGTTTATATTTGGAGAAGATTCTTCCAATAATTGCGCAAGATGTTCTCAATCAATTCAAAAACGTCATGATGGTTCGTACCATCGAATCGGAAAACAATGTAATGCTGAACCGAAGCAGACTTAATGCTTAAATCAGGTAATTCCTGTGTTTTATTATTTGGCACCGTTATATCGCGTTATATGAAAACAGTGGTCGCAATATCTTTGGCGCGTTATGGTAATTCACGTTACACGGTAGTCTACCGTATAACAGCTTGAAACAGTTATTTTCGAAATCTATCGAATACTTGGTCCTATTGTATTTCCGGAGTTCCAGCGTCGAAGGGTTGTGGACAGTTCGGCTCGTCCGATCGAATTCCTGTGAAAATCGTGCCACGATTTCGCGCGGTTCGCGTTTAAGGCGTTCGTCCTCGACTTGGCGACTCGTCGACGCGGTCACCTGTCGCCTGTGACGCGTGTCCACGCGATTGCCTCGCGATCTACGCAAGCATTTTCGCCTGCACAGCTGTGCTCATCGATTTATGCAAGCTTTTTTTTATTGATCTCTGCACGGTCGCCGTCGCCGTCACCGCCATGAGACAGCGGCTGGGAAATACAATGCCACCGCAGGCATTTTCACGGACCGTGAATCATTGCGCGCCGTGACGCGCGTGGCATCGGTTCGAAACCGGCACGTGAGAAACCGTTTTTGTCACGTCGATCGATAATTAAATTCTACTCGGAGCAACATTTCACCATGGTCGCCCGGTCGCTCTCCGTGGAAACCCATCGCGGGATCAAGGCTCTTGGGAAACGTCTAACCAATAACTACAGTGGCGGGCGAAAGAAAGATTAAAATTGGAATTTCTGTATACGAGTATTAATAACTATAGCACTAGATTTACGCAAAATAAAACATGTTTGCGTCGATTGCGAGACATATGGAGTCAAATCAAAATTTCTTGTCCTGATGTCTTTTTAATATGTCGACCGCTTTACATTGTACGTACCCTTTTTTGTCATAAATTCATAAAATCCGCAGTTTATCGATAACGTTCATTTAATCTGGAGCATCCTAGCCACACTGTAGGTATCGTACTTTTTTTGTTTATTCGTCTGTTTTCGCATAATGCGTTGATAATCCACTTTGTTCGATACGTGCAGCGGGCAAAAATAAATGTAGTCTTTTGCATTGTAATAATATTAACAACAACATAGTACACGTTTGTCGATATTTCTCTTCATTTTTGCGAATACATTGGACTTTAACCAACATCTGCATCTTTAATTACACAGACGAATAAGAATAATAGAGTCGATTCGGGTCGTTTATCTTTCAGCAAGATACTGACCCCAACCACAGTTCAAACGTGGCATCTAATTTTTGTTTAAGAAAAAAGAATTGAAAAACTGGAGTATCCATCGCAAGGAGTTTAAACAAGAATTTAAAAACTGGACTGCTCGTAGTAACGATGAAAGCATTACAGTATTTTATCGATAATAGTCCAAAACGCGGGACCAGCCAGGGACAGTTATCGTCCAGGTATACTATTCTTTGACTTGTGCCGAACGTAGAAAAGGACAGCGAAGCACAAGAGGCCTCGACCGCCGAGAAGTGTAACGTGATACGGATCGAGTATGTCGGTGTGAGACCACTAGTAATCCAATGACAAAACTTCTGTATTTTTTATTATTTTTTTGTGGAACTTTCACCCACATTCGTGCCTTTTTTCTAACGAAAATGATACCAAATAAGATATAATTGCGATGATATTTACTGGTGTAATAGACGACGAAAGTTTCGGAAAATTGTAAATATGATTTGAATTATATATCGTGTTTGGTATTATTTTAATCAGAAAAATGCCACAAATATATCGATGAAAGTCTCATAAAAAAAGAAGTAATAATAAAAAAGTATTTTTTATTGGCATTGCACTGTGAAGACACGCGGGCCTTTGAACTATGCCGGCGACCGCGACTCTCCGCGTCTCTTTCTTTCTCATGCGCTGTCCTTCGCTGCGCCCGAAACTTTCATCGTCCATTACACGGGTAAATATCATCTCCATTATATCTTATTTGGTATAGAAAAATGTCACAAATATATTTGTAAAAATTCCATAAAAAAATAATGAAAATAAAGAAGTTTTGTCATTGGATTAGTAGTGCTTTCATACCGATATACTCTGCCCGTATTATATTACTCTTCTCGGCGACCGAGGCCTCTCGAACTTCACGACCCCTCACGGAGTATACCCTGCGAAAGTGTAGATTTTTTTTGGAGCAGATATCGGCTAGATATTTGGGACAGTTATCGATTAAATACCGTATATTGGAAACGCTTTGGAACACTTGAAACAAAATCTACTAACAATCGGTAAATAGGAAGGTTACGCGCCTTTATTTTCAAATGAAATCAAATTTTATTCCTTTGTAACCAATATTTAAGCATTACGGTAAATGTACAAACGCAATTGTAAGACGAATTTTCGCGAAGGCACACGAATATAAAGATTGACTGCAACGAGTAGATTAGGCGTAACGCTATCGTCTATATGCTTCAACGAGCACGGAGGTATTCGAAGTCAAAGTCAAGTCCCATGGCTAGCTAGAGATTCGCGAGTAGGGGGTGTTCGACGCGCAAATAGCCGCTGTCGTCTCGCGTTAAGTGTCCGTTCCTCGGGCCGCGGTCTTGCTGCATGCTTTTCATACCTGCAAGCTACGCGACGTCTTACACACAATAGATATAAATGTTCTTCCCTTTCCTGTGTAATTAAATAAGACAAAGAACTTCTAATTATTGTAACCACGAAGATAATCGTACAAACAAGCTATAAGCTGTAATAGACAGTGACAGAGGTCCTACAAAGCATTGAAACTAACATAATGTTTGAATATCAGAATTGTAGTCACAATTCAGCTCCGTTTTTTTACTTGTTTCATTGTTTAAATATACTATCAATTTTCTGTCCCTTTTTGTAGTTTTCTCGTTTTCATTTTTTTGTAGGATACAGATATGTATAAAAAATTCATTGCTGCTTTAAAATAAAATTTCCACCGTAGACTGCATGCATTTACAAAACAGATGCAGGAGATACAGGAAAGGTTAATACATTTTAAATTGCATATAATTCAAACTGTCATTTATTATCTACAATCTGATATTAACAATTGTGCGCGGACTCTTTCTGACCATTTGACTGCGTTAGAAAAGGAATTTTAAAGATCGTTCTAATTACTAATACACGTATCTCTGTAATAATGTAGGGAAATCGATAAACCATACCACTACCCTGCACAAGAATTATTCGATTAAACGAATCAAGTGTCTATCATTGTAATTATTCGTATTTTTAATGTGAATTAATGTAAAACAATAAGAGTATAAAAATGATTATGCATGGTTTTTCGTAACGTACAGAATGAGCAAAGAGACTGATTTGAGAAAGGTAGTCTACTCGTTCAAAACATATTTTTGGCAATGTCTGTCCTCATATTCATCGATAGAAATAATAAAAAGTATTCCAATGCTTTGTCGCGTTGCGAAAACGTACCATTAAAATGAAAAAAATTAAAATATTTTAAAAATTATTACCGTTCACTGGTGTTTACCGAGAAATATTGAACCGATTATCGTATATTCGGAAATAATTTGATTTGAGAAAACTAAATATATTCTTACGTCATCGGACAGTCAATTTGAAACAGAAGAACGTCGATTTCCCGAGAAAAAGAGTTGAAAGTGATCAAGAACTGTTATAACTTCACAAAACGAGACGATACAATCCATTCTTGATAAAAGAAACGACTTAGATGTAACTAATTTCAAAGGCTTGTGATTTTTTAGTTTGTTAACAAGTGAAAAGGAGACATTGAAGATAACTGAACGAGTTTACGTTGCGATCTAACATTTTCATTTTGCAAATGTAATTTAGCAAGAAGTAATTGCGAATGCCTGCAGAACGTAATGTTTTCAAGCGTTGCACGCTAGCTGTTTGTACTTTCTAACGACAGAAAGAAATTGTGTATTACTGATAAATCGACGGGAGATGCGGCGATGACCAAAATGACCTTTTAGTGGAAACTTAAGACACTCGTACGTAAGATGATATTAAGAATAGACGGCGTGTTGCAAATATACCAGCGGAATATCATCTCGGCTTTCTGAAATACCTAATTGCAGCGATCGTGAGCGGACCTTAAAAATATTTACATGTACACCACTCTGATACATAACGTGAAACTTTAATAGATTTTGCTGAAAGAGATACAAGATTTCGAAGTAACGTCTAACAGCCGGAACATCGAGCAGTCGATGCGACGCGTTTTTATTTCTTCTAATCAGTGTAGTATGTTTAGCGCAGATTTCAATTCTCTGAAACAGTATTTTTGTGATAACATGTTATTACCAAATAATAATACGTATACGCGATCGATATAATACAGGACGAGACATTAAAACAGGGGACACCCGAATAACTCGCTTGTTTTTGGAGATGGAAAAAAATGCGTCGGATCAAACTTATTTGTTATCGAAGGACTCGTAATATGATGCTACAAGGAGATACGAAGGTCAACTGACTGCTTTTTAAGTGGAACCGTATGTTTTTTTTACTTACATTCAGTTAGAGTATTTCAAACCGAACGCAATGACCTATTATTAAGATCATTCAAGGTCAGCCAAGGTCAACTGCAAGAGAAATTAAATTGTCTCAAAGCACTCTTCGAATACTTCTGTGTATTCAGTGGTTGTTGGCTTATTGCTCTTGTAATTGCTGACAAGGGTCACAGAACGTAAACAAAGTTTCAGTTACATTGTATCTTGTCTATGTACACAGATGTTATTAGTAGTTTGACTGCCGATTAGAGTACGGCTTCGTAATATTCAATATCCAAGCATACCGCGAAAAACAACTAACCAAAGTTGACACGCGAGAACGGATAAAAAGAGGTTGCTCTGTAATAGATAAAAATGAAATTGATCTCAGGCAGTGTCATCGGTATTGCAACGTTTAAGACTATGTATCCATGTTCAAGGTCGCCAATTTGAACACACGTGCTAGCAACGAGTACGTAAAAATAACATCTTGCATCTAAATCGTCGAACTATTCGAACAGTGTTTTCACACAATTTATTTTCTCTTGCAGTTGACTTTGAGTGACCTTGAACGACCTTGATAATAGGTCATTGTATTCGTCTTGAAACACTCTATCGGAATGTAAGTAAAAAGCATAATGTTTCATTTAAAAAAACAAAGTCGACCTACGTATCTCCCTGACGCCTGCACCTATCGAAGAACTAGTAGCATCAGATTATAAGACCTTCGATACCAAATACGTTTTGTCCGAGGCATTTTCTTAAATCTCCAAAAACAAGCGAGTTATTCGGGTGTCCTGTTTGAAATGCCTCACCCTGTATAAGGTAATCGAAATGTATTTTTATATGAGAACGATAAGTTGTTCCAAAGTCTGACCCAGTTTACGTCCGAAGATCTTAATAACACAATACAGACCTTCGGGAACGTGTCCTGGAAAATACGTTGATGTAAAGTAAAAACATTCATGGTCGGAGATCTTGGTCCCTTGAGGACTAGCCTCAAGGTAAGCTACTAGTTTCATATTTTACTCTACCGTCATCTAGTTTCTCCAAGTTTCCGATTACACGTAAGATCACGTTGAAAATGATGCTTGGTTTACTTGCGTAGGCCGATCTAACAGAGATTGATTGATGTGCGAATTGAAATCAATTGCAATTTGCAATTTGCAATTTGTAATCGCCATTATCAACTGTAAGAAGCATTTTATAATTTTGTTCGAAATTGGTTCTAGTAAATTGATCATATTTTATAGTAAAAATTGAATGTGCTGATAGAAACGTCGATGCGGTGGCGAACCGAGGTAATTAACGCTAAACATACCGAGCCGTAAAAGTAACCGATTTATGTTGTCTCGTAAAAACAGCAAGATTGAATTTATTAGACTTTGCGGGGTTGTTATTATAATCTGTACTCCACTAAAGATATTTATTCAATCGTTTCCTATGAAAGCATCTCCATAAATTTAATAATTGTGAAATAAAACACGTGGATCCTGTCATTTTCACCGCTGCTGGTAGATTTAGTGTTAACAATAAAATTCATTTTTTCTTTTCCGATTCCGGGATATTTTGAAAAGAGTTACGTATTAGAATGTAATTGCACGAACTCGCGCGTTTTTACAGAAAGCGTCGGTATCCATCGACGAAACTTGCTTTTATTAAAAGTTCCTCTCAACGCAGAAGAACTCTACGATTTTGTGTAATTTTGCCGTATTCTGGATATTCGAATGCAAAAAGGAAGCAATTTTACAATCTTGTTGGATGCATGTTTCGCTTTCAGCGTTGATTAGCTCCAAGAACTATACACGGGAGGTTATACCTACACATTTTATGCAATTCGATCGCATCGTTCCGCTGGCTATGAATCATTTAGGAATCTCAATTACGTTATTAGTCCGTACATGTTGTTGGTTAAACTGGTCCATCATGATCGGTTTTACGTTTACAACGATGTATTGAACTGTACGACGATTACAATCTTCGAGGATAAAAGTCTTTTAAAATCGTTTTACTAATGTCGTAAAATTTGTTAAAGATGATAAAGGAGAAGCCATTTCAGTTTTTTATTGTCTATCATGCTATCGTAAAAAATATGCTATTCCATTTAAAAAAGCATCGGTGACCTTGAAATTTCATTAAAAAACACGACATAAAAATTTTTTTTCTTTACCATTATATTTGCCCCCTGCAATAGCGTCAATTTGTCCTCTGAAGTTTTCCGATAGGACTGTAAACACGACAGATATTTAGGTGTTCCCATTTATGTGGGACACCCTGTATATTCGAGAAAACTAAGTTCGATCAGGGTATGATAGTTTTATCTTTCCAGTTTCGGTTTCTTCTATTAAATTACTCAGATTTTCTTAAATCTTTCGAGGCCTATGATTCGACGATTTACGTATTTATTAGACGTTTTATGATAATTTGTGATTTACATAAAGTCGCGATATTCATTATTTCGATAAACTCTGTGCGTTGATAATTTTACATTAGAATATATTCAATTACAACACAATAAAAGAAACTAATATATTTTTGTTCTATTTAAAAACAAGAAATGGTTGAATTTTCAAAGAGAGCGGACGAAGGCTAAAAAGAGGTTTTCGATTACATCGAATATTGATTTCGATTCCATGTATTCGACAAACGTTGCTTGTTGCAATTTCCTAAACATTGCGAAATATGATTTTCTTTCGCACATTTGGAAGATCAGAGATGCAATCACGACTCTTTAATTCATCTTCTGTATATTACTTTATAGATCTTCTACTCTTCATTGGAAAACCGAAGAAAATGTATGGATCACTGATGGTAACGATTATGTTTATTTCACTTTTCAATGCTATTAGGTTGGTCACCGAGTCTTTGGATTTTTCGCTTTAGTCAATAGATGATATTATTTGTGACAATTAATATTACTACTATATATTAATATTATAATTATAATATAATTATATATTTAAATATAAAGAATGTAAAACATTTATACTTTATTAATTTCAATCTAACAAAGTAGAACTTGCATGTAAACATTGCGATATGCGACAAGACTGCTCACCCGAATGTTAAAGAAAATTCCTAAATATTCGTAATACTTTCGGAATGGCATACTGTGGTTTGTCTGTGCTTTGCACACCGGTTCTACTTAGCACAAATCTTCGCTCTAAGGCAGCGGTTTCAAAACTTTATGCGACTACACCTACCTGAGAAACAATTTTTTTTTCCGCTCATCCCTACCTTTTGTTTTTTTAATAAATATAAATAATAAAAACTTTATTACAAAAAGAAAACTGAAAACTACAATAACAGAATAATAACAAGGTATTGCTATAACATACATATACGTACACGTATACTTATTTTTATATTAAATTCTTTTTAATCATTCGAACCAACTACATCTATCGCATCAAAATTTAATGCGAGGGTTGTTGTTGTTGTTTATTGGTACAAAGTTTTTTTCGACTACTAACCTGGCTCGATATTTGGTTTTCATTGCAGCCAGTGCCGAAAAGCCCGTTTTGCATAAATAAGACGTTACAAGCACTCGCATCGCTTTGTAACACAAAGATTCGTACGCTCCGTTAAAATTCATTCAAAATTGAATTATGGTTTCAGTTCGAAGATATTATGGTGTGAAAATTAATATTTTATTAAAGACTTTTGGCGCCTCCCCTAGCAATAGTCCGCGCTTGGCAAATTGGAAACCGCGCTGCTCTAAGGCAAAACTTGGAATTAATTCCGAGCTCTGCTCTAAGGAACCATTGATATATCACCCATCCACGCTACGATGTCACAAATAAAAGTAGTTAGCTGTCTAGGAATGCATCTAGATTATTGGTTGGCATCGAAACATCGCATACACAGAAAAATTGACCAAACTTGGATTAAAAGGGAAAATACGTATCGACTTACCGTCGAACCTTCTAAATTAAATAGTGACAAAAGCTGTTAGTATACGAGCAGTTCTTAGTCCTCGGACAGTGAGCCGTTCTTGCAGCTATATAATCGACGATGTTTACGACTATTCGCTGCTTTGTTCAGAAATTTTCGGAAACATATTTGCGAAGGTATTTCTTGTAGACACTTGTTAGTCTTCCTTTTCCCCTAATGCAACAGCTGTCCATTTAATTTAATCGCCAAAAAAATGAGTGATTAAATGTCGATTTTGATATTCTGAGTCAAATAAATCCAGGTTCCGTTGTCGGAGGGTCAAACCAATTTGGACGTACGGAATTGATCTTTAGGACAAAGCTGCAAAAAGTTCTATTGTTAAGTTCGATGCACTACAATCCATAGTACTGACATAAGAAGTACAGTTAACGCACCGTGGTACACGTGCAACGACCAATTCACAAAAGGCTCAGACATTCCATTAGTAGCAGAAGAAGTAACACGTTTGAGTGGGAATTATAATACTAGAATAATAAGTCATGCCAATAATACAGCTATGGAACTATGGAACGGTTCGATTACCCAGAAGGATACATAGAAAATACCCTAAAGATCTCCTTCCCCAGTTGCTTTCTCTTCAGACACAGCTTCAACTATTTCTTGTATTTGATTCGACGTGCTACATTCACGCCAGAATCGCCGAAATCAATGTTACTCGTTACTGATTTTTTAATTGACAACTATCCGAATTGTAAGAACGCTTTTGTGGACAATTATTAATCCTCCATTGTCATTACGGGTACTGCGTGATCCACAGTGTCTCTACGGCATGCACACGTTACGTGTACGCACTGTACACAGTTCGGAAGCTACATAGAAAACACCCTAATGATCTCCATCCTCAATGGTAAAATACAATATTAAAAATCCACGTTACACTTTTCTAACCTTGTTATTACCAAACTGCGGATCTTTATGAAAAATAAAAATTGTTCGCTCGAATTGCAGGAGGCAGGAACGAAATAGAATTTTGCGTCTCTCCCTTGTAGTTTTGTTAAACTTTAAAGAATTTGTACGAGTTCCCCGAGGACGGAGCTCCGCTTACAACAAAATGTTACTCTGCAAACTTTCTACTAGATCCTGCGATTTTGGACGTCTTCTAAAGGGATCATGTGTACACGAAATCCGGGAACCGTGTATTCGCGAATTAAATATTCATGTTCTTAACTGTAAGCACTCGAACGGGGACTCCGAGGCAGCACTAAAAACGGCTGTAACATCAATTGAAATGTTGTTTACATTGTTAAATTTGATCGAGGAAAAGAGCTTGGAGATTTGAGCAGAAGACGACGTTGAGGGAGAATGTAAATGCGATAGCGAGAAAATGTTGGGAGGAAATAAGGGAAAGAGGAAGGAAAGAAGGAAAAAGATCGAAGTGGGAGGAAGAGAGAATAATGTTCGTTAGAATTAGAGGTATGGAGATGGAAGAGATGGAAAGAAGGAGGTTGAACGAAGGGACATTGAGCTACAGGAGGAGGGGAGGTGGGGAAAGATACGAGAATCGAGACAAGTGGTACAAGATGACAGGTTCAAGAGAAATACTAAAATACCTCGAGAAGGGATGGAGCGAGGTTAAATGAAATAGAGTGGTAAGGTTTAGGTTAGGAAACGAAACGAGAGAAGCGAGGTATTGGGAGGAGGAGGAGGAGAAAAGGAGATTCAGAGTATGCGGAGAAGAGGAGGAGAGTTGGAAGCGTATATGGGATAGATGCGGAGGAGGGAGGGGAACAGGAGGATGCTGGCAGGACGAGGTGGTGAAAATTCTTGGGGAGGAAGGAGAGGGAGAACAGTGGTTGAAGAATCTTGAGAGCACGAGGCAAGAAGGGATGGGGGATGAGAAGGAAGAGGGTAAGAACGGAGGAGAGCGCGAGGGAAGGTATGAAAGGAGAGAAAGCGCGGAGACGGAAGTCAGGAAGGACGATGGAGGCATTTATCTCCATCCAGAAGGTTTTCTCTCTCCTTATCTCAAACAGGGATCGAATCTAAATTTAGGTTAAATGCGACCCGATAGAATTATAAGATTTTAGTTCATAAGGATTTAGTGTACAGGGTGTATTTTTGTAGAAACGGAAGCCGTGCAATCCCGAAGGAAATGTAATAAAGACGTACATAACAACAATATTAAATTTGATCGTGTCCAACGAATTATTAAACGTTTAAATATTGTACGAGGGTCTAATCAGGTTCTAAAATGAACAAAACGATATAGCACGGAAATATTCTTGGTCGGTAGAAATGTTTAGTTTTGGAGTTGAAATAGGTTCGAGTGTAGAGGGTTAACGCACGTGTAATTATGCATTGTATCGTCCGTGTACACGTATATAAAGTTCCGTTTATTTTTGTACATGGATCCGTTCAGCACGTTCGAGTCCGACAACCGATGCGATTTGCTTTTCGATCGGATTCTTTTCGACCGTTACTGTTAGAATTGAGACGCAAGCGAGACAGCTATAAATTCACGCTCAACTCTTTGACTGTACGTATATCAAGGCTGTGGAGTCTGTAGTCGGAGTTGGAAGGAAATATGCCGACTCTGACTCCGTATCAATAAATTTTACAAAAATCAAAAATGAATTCAAAACAATTGCGAGTTGAAATAAAACTATTTATACATACGGTGGGTGTTCAAAGTATTCGTACACCTTTAAAAATCGAATAACTTTTTTTAAATTGGATCATACGACTTCAACTATTTTGAGATATCAGGCGCATAAGTTTACTAGGTAGCGTGTAAATAATTTTTTTTTTAAAAATGCTATTGGTCGGAATTGCGACGAAAATAGTAATGATCGCAGTTTTTAACTTTTTTTATCTGTGCCTGTAATGAAAACTTAAAATACGCATTGTTTAGGTCTAAATAAGTTATGTACATGTACAGAGTTTCATCGAAGTCGGTTAACGTTGTTACGAATTACAAACATTTAAAGGTGATCGCATGTTTGTGACTTTTACCCTTAAACTTTAATCTTGTAATGTTTTTAGCTCATAGCAACATTAACCGACTTTGATGAAACTTTTCGCATGTATATAACTTACGTAGATCTACAAAGGGCGTATTTTAAATTTTCATTATAGGCTAAGATAAAAGATCTAAAAATTGAGACGTTTACTTTTTTCTTCACAATTTCAACCAATAGCAATTTTTAGAAAAAATTATTTACACATTACCTAGTAAACTAATCCTTTTAACATATAGAAAGAACTGAAGTCGTTTGGTCTAATTTTAAAAAAGTTATTTCATTTTTAAAGGTGTTCGAATACATTTTAGACCCACTGTATATTAAAAATACTACATCGTATCAAAGTGCAAGCAGATATTGGGTTTCGCTATTCTTCCTTTCGTATTGGAGAGGGAAACCGTGAATTTTGAAACGTGCTAGAACGAAACTCGCGGTTGCAGTTTGTTTTATAGGAGTAGAAATAGGTACTACAATTGTAGCGATGTTCATATCCTTAATTAATGAAGAAATCGGTACATCAATTTCGGAAAATACCCAAATTTATCATCGCGGTGGTGGCTTCGACGTATAAAGAATGAAATAAATTTGTTCTTTTATGCTGCGTATTTATTAAACGCCGATAAATTCAGAGTCAGGATTTTGATTGCCGACTCCGCAGTCCTGCTTTGTACGACCGTGTATCGAAATATGCGTGTAACGTCAATATACGAATATTCGTGAAGTTAAAATACACGGGCAGCCGTGTGTATTCGATATTACACAGATTAAGATCCGGATTCTTACTTTCTACCGAGAGTTCTATGTTCGCGAGAACCCGTCGCGTCGGCTGGCTTTTATTATTTTCGATTTCGAAAGGATTCCGAGAATCTCGGTCCGGGATAGATTTCGTTGGGATGTTCGATGTTCGACGAAATCATTGCTCCCGGCGTTCGCAGAAGCGTATTCCGCTCGATCCCGAAACTCTACTCGGAAACAAGCCGCATATATATCCGCCGCTGTTTCTGCTGTAAGATTCCTGCCGGATAGTATATCACCGCGGTGTTCTTATTTCCCCTGGCTATCTTACATAGGCAACGACAGACAGGATCGCTCGAACGTACGCGGTGCGCGCGCTACGCTCTCGGCTCGGCTCCGCTCGGCTCTCGTAATTGTACGCAGCAGCAACGTCCCGCGAGAATGTTAATTTTAGAAACCCGCGGCCAAACAAACCAGGAATGGTGTTGCATGGCAGCGTGCCCTCTTCGATCCGTCATTGGCCGCAACATAGGCGCCACTGGCCGCGTACATCTCCGTTATCGCGGTCGAACGCCGCTTGGCTAAACTCTCCTCGTGGTTCCTATCGCTCGGCCTCGACTTGGCTGTTCAATTAAATGTATGTATCTACGCGTGCGAATGACCCGTACGCGTACGGTCTGCGACGTGGAAACGCAACGGCTCCGGGAACCAACTTGCAACACGGTCTCCCCTGTTTTCTTTTTTGGCCATTCCGTTTGCACGAGCGTTCCGCCAGTCGCGCAGCGATCCAAAATCGTAAAAAACCGAACTACATTCAAATTTTCAACTTCTTTCGAACTGTACGAATATTTTCTTGAGGTAAATCAGGCTAACGTGGGATCCATTTTCTAAAAAGACTATAACTCTCGATTAAGAACATTTTTATTTAAAACCTATTGGAAAAAAGTGAAAATGATTCTGTTTCGTAGTAACGAAATAAAAACGAAAGTAAAGACCTGTGCGGAATAAGTACAGTTTATACCGTCAATGGTATAATCATCGTACATATCATCGTACCATAGCTGGGTGAAGATGGAGTGAAAGAAAGGGTGAAAATAGAATAATTATGGCTATTTATGTCGTTGACCGCTTGATGACATTATATCAGCTTCCAGGAATTTAAACGAATTAAACGAAGTAAAGAATTTACTGAAATCAGGATAATGAAATAATTATAATAATTATTATTCGATAATTTAATTATCGTGGGTTGTAAGGAGCCGTTGTTTGATTCCCTTATTTAACAGAAATTCTTAAACATTTCTATCAGCGAATTCGTCGATATCATCTGATTTTTATCGCATTATTTGCGCTTTTTATCAACGTTCGCCTAAAAACATTTGGCACTTAATATGAGACGGGTCTCGTAATAAGAACTTCCTAGGATCCTGTATTGTAAAATAATAACGCGATGACTATTAAATAGTTATCAAGGTTAGGACAGGTGTGAAATCCCGTACTTCATTGCATACACTGTACAACAGTATTTATGAAAAACACCATTTGGAAAGTTATTTCTAATTTAATCGAACACTTAAGAAAACTTTCACTAAACTATTTCACAATGACACTTGTTTGCTTCCAACGCCAACCTGCGGTTAAATAACTAACAAGTGTTTAGTTACGGAACAAAACAGCATAAGCAGGGGTTTTATATCAGGAGAGGCCTTTCATAAGCAAATGTTACGTTAAGGAGAGTCACCTCGGATGACCTGACCTTGACATATGTTGTCAAGGACAACATTCCGAACAACATTTCTCTATACATCTACCTGGCGCTCGGACTTAGTTTCCGAAATAATTTCAAAAAGCCTTTGTTAAATTTTGATTGCGAGTACACTTTGTTCCCGTACAACAGCCGTGGGCCCGGTTGGGGCTCCCCAAACTTCTCCCACCAACCTCTCTTTCGCGCAGCGCGCGCGTTCGTTTCGTACGCTAATGTCTCGTGTCTTTGTTGCCCCGTTGTACCGCGCTTGCTGGAAGGGGACAGAGTTTTCCCTCGATCGAGGCAAAATTGCCCATCCCTGCCGTACAATCTGTCAAAAGTAGATACGATCCAAGTTGGTTTGTGGTTAGGTTGGTGGTGGGGGATAACCCAGACCTAACACCATTTTGAGGTTGTACAATTTCAGAGAATGTCTTCGGTAACATATGTCAAATCCAAAGTCACCTTCGTGTAAATACTGACAAATTACGATAAAGTAGCATCGCTATATTTTTGTTCACAACTTATTGATAAAAAACGAGCGACGACTTAAACCTCTCGGAGGTTACTTAGAGAGGAGACCTTGATAGCATATGTCGATACAGTATGTCGTTTTAGCCTTCGTTACTTAAAATAACTGCTATATTTTGAAAAGTTCGTTTGTTTATAACTTTTTAACAAACAACGAGCGCCGGTTAAAATTTCTTGAGGGTTACTCAGAATCTTGTCCTTGACTTAACTACGTTAACGTAACATTTACCTTTTATTAGGCTACTTTACCCTAAGGCTTAACTCAAATCTAACCAATATAGCAAAAATAAAAAGAATGAAATAGTTAAAGCTCCATTAAAGGTACCCTTTCGCGAATCGCAATTTAATGCCATTCTCTTCTCTTTAGAGTCACAATGAATTTTGTTTGTCTGCCCATTATGTTAATGCGCTACATCGTTGTTTCGGGTTGAGCAAGATATGTTGACGTTGATGTTAAAGACACTGTCGAAGCTGTTCGCTTTCAACGGTTGAATCAACGACCAGTGAACAGATGTCAAAGTAAATTGAAGACGGCAGTCTTGCTAATGACTGATTTCAAAGAATACCGTGCAGAATTACAGATTCGCGTGTTTCTAGCAACCGAGTTCGGATATATGCCGGTTAGGGTTTTTGGTCCTCTATTTATACGGTTTTGGTGGACCAACGGCTGAGCTGGATAGTATTTTGGACAAAAAAAAATTCAAATACTATTTTAAATAGTCGTTGTTCCGCAATTCAAATAGCATACTATTTCAAACAAACGGTAAAATTTCTGCAAATAAAATATTTTTATTTCGATAATCTAAAACATAAAATAAAATACTTAAATTTTGCGTTAAATAGTGTTTAAAATAGTTCACGGAGATAAAAATAGATTCGGGAAGCAGGTAATATTAAAATGCAAGAAACCGTAACAATTTCGAAGTCGATTTTTTCAAAAACGAGACGTCAAACGGAAACAATTTATTCCATATTTTCGATTTCCTTTCTCGTGTAGAATCACCCAAATAAAATTCCCTCTATTCTGAGAATCCTTTAGATAAAATATTTTATTTTAAAAACGTTTCTTAACAAATAAAATATTTTATTTTAAAAACGTCTTTTAATGGTATCGAATAAATAGATTATTTACCATTTACTATTCGAAATACATAGCATTTTACCCAGCTACGACGAACGGCCAACCGATCGGTGAGCTAAGCTTAACGCGGACGGACTAGCATGCTGACGGATGCGCTTTTCGCATGGTTGAGCCTGAGTCGCGCTACCTAGAGGTCAGAGTGCGACCAGATGCTTCGGTGATTGTAAAATCATTGATAGTAGTTATATTCAGTCTTTTAACGTAGAACGTAAACATTTCGGTTAAATTTAATACTTTCGTTTAATTGTCGACGTAAAGCCATTCGCAGAATCTCCTAATTGGTTCGAATAGCGTAGTACAGTGGATCATTGTCCCTGTCTATTATAAGTAGAAATAACGAACAGTACGCAGACATAGCCAGCGATTCGAGTTTAGAAATTCCATTAGGAAGAAATTTGGTTTATTTGGGCGCATTAGCGGACGTACATGGAAACAGTGGGCTAAACATAAGTTCTTTGGTTCTCATTGTCGGTGTTCCTATCGACGCGATGGAAACGATCTGTTCTCCGATGAAACCCTAGATACCTTGTTGAATTTTCTGTATCCGATGTTTATATGTATATAATTATTAAACGTTTCCGAGATAATTGAATTGTCATTGCAACTCGTATCTATTTACTTACGTAGTTCTTTACAACCCGTAGTCAATGAATTAAACTCGAAGTAAAATTCATGGTTGATCGGTACCATTAACGATACGAGAAGGATTTATCTTTCCCGTGATGCACGGTGATTCAATTTGCTCGTTACCGCAAATTAAACTACCCTCGTAACTAGACAGCGGATTTTATGCGTTTATGACAAAAATGGGTTGGTGAAATAGAAAACAATGGCGACATTAAAATAATTAAAGAATTTATTTATTTCTTACTTTCTAACTCCAATTTATTTCTAACTCCTGTGCGCTGATACAACAATTATAAAAAGCAACATTCGCTATTTCCTTCGCAATTTTTCCAAAATGTTGATTACACATCATCTATTTCACCGATCCTCCTAACTTTACAGAAAAACTGAAGTCGTCTAGTCCGCTTCTAAAAAGAACAATTCTGATCTAAAGGGTGTTTGAACAATTATTGGGTTGTCGCAAAAATAATTGCGGTTTTTGTTCTTGAATTTTAACCCTTAGGTGGTATGGTAACATTTCGGTTACGTAACCTAGTATCGTGGGGTCATTTCTAACCCACTCGTATTTTGTATGTACATTGATTGCGTTTCTTTATGCAAAAATTGTCAACGTCGGTTGAATGTATTTCTTGTTTTAGCAATTTTATTAAGTCGAAAATAATACAACAGCATTCTTGAAATCTTGCAATATCGGCATACTTTGGTTCACTGTATCGCAAACTTATAAAGATCCGCCGCAGTCTAGTAATCAAATATAATATCGCTTTAGAAAAAGTCCCTGATGTTTAAACTGATTAAGACTGGAACTATTTTTGCAGCAACCCACGAGTCGGTGCAAGTACCTTAAGTTGACTTAACGCGAAGAGTTCCAACAGACTCGAGGCATGCAAGAGATAAAGAAACACGACGGTAACGAGAGTTTTCCGGCGGCAACTCGTGGAAACGGTGAAATCGACTGGCTTTTAACGTGGTCTGTACAAGAGCGGAGTTACCGGGCAGACACGCGCATACTTACGTATGTACACCGAAACGCAAACAATCAGAAGTTTATCGGTGATGGCCGGCTTTCTCGCGCGGGCTACGCATGTCGTTAGGTATGCGACACGTATGGTGTACCTACACACGGAGCTGTGCGGTCGTAGAAAGGCCGTTTGAAGGACAAGGGTCACGTCTGACACCGATATATACGGGGTGTCTCGAAAACACAGGACCAGTCGGTACTTGCGTAGAGAAGACCGGGGCTAGTTGATTAATTTTTAACATGTCTAAATTTGATAAATAAGCTACTGGTGTTTGGTTGAGCTGTCGCAATTAATTTCGAAAATCGCTTCGATCAAGCATAGGTTAAAGTTTTTCGTCGCATTTAGCTTGGCGAGCGCAATACGTGAACAAACTCTGGATCCGGGGTTAGTTATTTCTCATACATATTATTTCTTTAATTTATTTTAATTAACATCTAACTTTAATCATTCGTCTTGAATATATCCATCACGATTAAATATAATATGAACCCTAATTTATTCTAAAATTTTCAAAGAATTCTCAATTTTAATTTCTTATAATAACGAATGTTGTCTACAAATCATCGTCCAGGTCAGAATTAAAGTACGCATAAAATACTTTATTCCAATCGATGCATTTTTTTTATGATTGAAAAGTCTTTAGCGATACTATTAATACTTTCATCTTCATTTATAACAATTCGGATAAAATAATGTCAGATGATGTTTTGCCCTTCTCAGTTTTTCGTTTATAATTCTTCATAATGATGCCTGCAATAGATATAATCAATTGACGCAAAAAGCAAAGCAAAATGAAAATGAGACAAAAATAATATTGCGGGTTAGGTCTGGGTCTAGGTCGACGTTATTATTTGACTGATAATCGAATAACCTCACCAATACATAGTTAACCCCTTGCCTTATGATTTATTTTACGGTAATTAATAATTAGAATTTCTTTGTAGTTCACAATTTCTTAGAAAAAAGAGAAAATCTAAATCTATTGCATGTCTATATGTTCTCCAATGACTTTACATTAACAACAACAAAATAGAATTATATTTCGGTTTAAAGGAAATTAATAATATACATCTTTATTAGACTCTGTTCGGAATCCTCATCGCGTCTCTCAGACGATATTGTAAGCGAAGGGGTTAAATAACCCCATTCGAACTGTTCAACATTTTGGCAGCTGTATGTCTACGTATAATGTTCGCGCGTCGGATAAAGTAAATACCACAAATTATAGTCAATGTATCATCCTTCTACGAAATATTTATAAAAAAAATATCAAGCACTACTTAAAGGACAAGAATTCATAAATGGTCAAAAGAAATGTATTTACTTGCAGCTGGTTCACCCTGTATATGGGAATAAATAAGGCTCGGGCCAGAAACGGTGTCGTGGCCACAAACAGTACATCTAACCTGCTATGCGAGACCGCCGCTAATGCGAAATGGAAAAAGTTGTTAAAAATATCGATTTATAACAACGCATCCAACGATCATCGAAATCGGATGGTAGGTAGCTGTTCAACAGTTTCACCTAGTCGATTACGGAGCGAGTTCACGATGATTCGACCCAACAGAATCAAACAATGACGAGCTTCCGCGGTCTGGGACGCTTCTGAAGCGAGGTTGTCTCGCGGCGAGAATAAATTGAAGCGTTGTAAAAAGCACTGTTCGCGCGCGGAGTCACAGAAACCCTCGCCGGTAAATCATTCCCGTATGAGCGGACGATTCTTGGGGGGTAAATAACGGCTGCTAATAAATTCTACGTCGGCGGCGAAGAAAATAGCGAGCGGGGGACCGAGAAGAAACATGCGGAGGCATCGGAATTAGCCCGATCTCCCAGAAATCGTTGCCAGGACCGTCGAAAGCCGCCTGATAAATCGAATGCATTTACTTATCGATGCGGAGGACGATCCCCGATTCCTCCATTTTCAGCGGAAAATTCGATGACTAACATCGGGCAGCGTTCCAATCACGGTTTATTACCGGTAATAGTTCTTCCAATATTTCAAGCTCAAGTTTGACGAAAAGCTCAACCACTCCTCGCGGATGATCGAATTATTAGAGCCACTTGTATAAATTAAAGATTGGAACAAACTTTTAATCAAAATTGAATCTATCGATATTCGAACGAAAACGAAAGTGTATTTCTTCCATCAATAATTTTTCCAAGTCCTAAATGACAGAACAATACTTATTTATTCTTCTAACGTCCTTACGGTTTTCTAGTTTGCTTATTCGGTTTTCTCATAAATCCATAAAATCCACGGTTTATTTATTATCTTGTTAGATAGCATACACCTGCAAGTTGCAAATATATGTTTGGCAACACCATAGGAGACATTTTGTGATCTGAATAAAGAGCAGGTATTTCGTACTGTGGCTCTAATAATGTCATCGATAGACTTTTTATGGTTAATAAAAATATTCTATACCTATCTATTGCAAGAGATAGGAGTCAGTTGGAACTGTCTTTGTTAACTTAATAGTTAACAGATATATTTCGATTACAACAATTTTACCTTCTTCCTCTTCACCTCTTCAACCCGCTCTTAATCTAACATTATTACTATCTTATATCCTAACTTAAATTTAAACTTACATTAAGTAGAGAGGGGGAGAGAGAGAGAAACATATTTACAAAAGCCGCTATTTGCAATATTTACAATATTTCATTTACGCTACCGCTCCCCGTTCCCACATCCCTACTTATTCCCCGTTTCCCTAACCGCAGACCCCCTCTCCCGGTCGCTCATCGCCCTCCCCAATCCTTTCATTCGTTCCCTCTCTCCACTCTTCCACCCTCCTCCCTCCCTTTCAACATTTCTCACATCCTCTAAAATTGTTTATATTTAAACTGTGAAAATTTCGTCAAAAACGATCGTTTGACAATCGATTTGAACTCATTTTAAAGCTAAGAACTTCTAGTTTCATAATCCATCGCCCATTTTATTCTGCGATTTTGTTTCGTTATGTAGCGTTCGTTGTGTCTCAACAATGCTACACACTGAATCGTCTGTAAAAACATAAAAAAAGTTTTATCGCGACTGGAACCACCATAGATTTAAAGATCGAAGCTTCCTATACGCAACGACAACTTAAAAATTGATTTATTAATTTTTAAATCGTTTTATCGAGCTTCGAATGACAGGTGTGCCGCCAACTTCACCGAGGGTTTTACATGACCGAACTTGTTCTTCGTTTTTGTTCCATAAAACAATGAAAAAAATCGTACATCAAGTTTTAAGGAGTCGCTGTAAAGAGGAGGCTTCGATCTTCGAATCTATAGCGATTTCATTTACGAGAAAAATTTTTTAAAGTTTTTGGGGACATTCGAATTTGCAGAATTTTAGTGGAAAAATAGATCTTTAGTTTCCTACCTGTTGCATTACGTAAAAATATCTTAGAGGAAACTGAACACTGCTTTGCGGAAGTAGAGGTTTCGAGCTTTAAAACGAGTCCAGCTTTGTACCATGTGTTTTTACGAAATTACCCCAATTTAAATATCGTCAATTTTTCGAATATCGCAAATGTAGCGATTAAATACTTTTTGTTACGAATATTGGTTGAAGGTATCGATATGAAAAGGTATATATAGCGGACATAACAAATAAGTGTTCTTTCTCTTATAACAAAGGAAATACATTTTTTTATAATAAAGTCCTTTTTATATTAATGCCTAAAGTACGAGGTCGCCTACGTAACGATATATTTAATATTAAAAGGACCGTTAGAAATCTTTTCTCCTGCGTTCCCTACCGACCACGGGGTACAATGTTGCTATATCGCATTTCTTGATAAGCTATTGATCATTTTTTTACAGAAATAATTATATTATACGAATGTTTGATAAACGAGAACGAGATCGGCGAGCAAACAACACTGCGTACAACGGGCTGTGCGTGCTTCGAGTAGTAGCAGCGATTATTATTGCTCGCTGTCTATGGAGATATAGTTGGATCTACGAATTTGCAAGTACGATAAGGAAGAAGCAACGAGTCCCGACGTTGGATAACGTTTCAGCCGTTATAGACGGAATTCCTAGAAAACGTCTCGACTGCGGCACATTAGGAAGCAATCGGCGGATTAAGCAGAAGTTTTTCAAATCTTAGCGATCAAGTTTTCTGCGATCGATTAACGGTTATCTGTTTGTATAGGCCGGTGTCCTTCTGATTGTGAGATCACAGATTTCCAGATGATGCTTTTAGACGATAACACCGACTCGCTGCCGCCAGAGATAGTGCATCACCGTGTTATCAATGGAATATTTTGAAATTCACACGATCTACAAGAACAGTCTCGACGATGGCTTCACGATATACTTAATCATGTTAATCATTTTCAGAACGTAGGTAATACACATATGGCGTTGGGTCACTCTGAAAGCTTGAAAAAAAAATCTTACTTTTTATTCTCATTCGATAGTTTGCAGTTCCAAACATAATATTCTGTTTGTCTGAATTGAAAATGTCCATTGCTTCATCGTCGAACAAAGAAATCAGCGAAAAATTAAAACTTGCAACCGTTTGTTTTCTCAAAATGAGATTCTCGGGACTGGCGGAGTACGTATCTTTTAAAAAAATGTGTCTGAATGATTTCAAATCTTGGCACGATCTTCCTCTTTGCATAATCTAGCAGGATCTGCGTAGTTTTTGCGAAATATTTCAAGCTTTCTTACTATAGAGTTTTTTATAGTTCATTTTCCCATAAAAATAGAAACTTTTTATTCAAAAATGTACAATTGCCGCAAAACCAACACTTGTTATTATACCCTTCCAGGTTTACTATTAAATGTTACGTAGATTGTATGACTGTGTTTGGTCTTTGTGTCGTTCAAATTGGTTGCCCGTTACAACGACAATCCAGTTTGTAAGATAAAGAAAAAAGGAAACTACAATATTATTCCTCGAGACTCGTACGATGAAGGCTGTATTCCAAATTGTCCTCTTTCGCTCTGATATCAGACAAATCGCGGAAGAATGCTTCGAATTTCCACGCAGAAGTAACGAAAATTTATGATAAATAATAATCAACGACTGCGCGATAAAGCATTTAACGTACAACACAAGTGCCAAAATCGAACGAATAAAAGAATTCGTGTGCTTCGTAATTGAATGGACGTTACACAGCTTCTAAGATATTTTACGAAATTTTTATTTCGTGATATTTTATACTACGCTATTTTAAAAACACATTCAAATTAACACGATCGTCGCCAATCGTCGCACACGCGTGCGGTGACAACGACTTTCTATTCTATACAATACGGGAAATCAAAGCAATATTTGATATTAGATGTTATCTAAGATCAAAGCGCATAGCGTAATATTCGAGGAATTCATAACCTTCCTGTGGTAATATTTTAGTATCTCATAAGAGAATACGTTGCATGGAATAATATGTTAGAGTTGTGAAAACGGTTAGCAAAATAAGCGCTAGTAGCGAACGTCGCAATTGCACGTATCAAAATTCGTGGTTTTTGTGCATTCGAACGAAACAGTTGAGTATCATTATCGATGTCTGGGTTGATCGACGGGCGGTGAAAGTTCAAAAGGAATTATGAAGTATAAAATGAAGAAAAATCGAAAAAACTGGCAGATATCTAGCCGATCTGGAAACCGAAAAGAAGAAGTACCGTAACCGAAACGGACGATAATTGTAAATTTCGGTGGTTCGTAGAAGTTATTCGGAATAAAGATAGTTCATAACCGTTTGAATCGGAGCCTTTATGTAACAGTTTTAAACAGTTATTTTCGGAACCGTTTCAAGCACTGTCCAAGCCTGTATTAGATACAGTGCATTCTATCAGCGGGAGCAGAGCGATCGTCGTTAACTTTCAGGAGTACTATTGTTTCTCGTCTGAAAATACCTGGTGTGTCTACAGTTCTCGCACGGTCTAAGAAAAAACCGCGTGTGAACGGAGCTTTGCGCGAATCGGTCGAGCAAACGTGACGACGCAAAGTGCCGAGAGTGCCAATGTCTTTTCCCAGTTGGGTCAAACACCCTGAGCTTAGATAAGATTCCCAACCTTGGCACGGCCGAGTCGGCTAACTATAAGACGTAACGTAGGTGCACTTACAGTACACGGGCACGCACCGCGGACGCTGTGCGTGTAATCGAAAAGACTCGGTGTGTGCACGCGTTCCTATCAGGATCGAAACAATTCCGGGAATGCCGAGAAAATACTAGCCCCCTCGACATGTGGAAGTCTGTCGCTAATGGTAACGTGTTTGTTTCGCACGATAATGTATCGTAAATATTTGTACCGTTTCCAGAAACGTGATATTATAGATACGTTTCGAGTACACGCTTCTTATCTGAACAAGCAGTGAAATACATTCGTTCATTTTTCTGGGTTCTGTTCGCATTCTAATTGGGCACAGTTGTGCAGAACTCTATCAACCCGCAACGATCTGAATTCGGAAAAATTCAGGTTAAACATTTTGATATTCGAACAAATTCAGCCTCGTTTGTAGTGGATATATTTTATTTCTGATTTCTGTAACAATATTGTTTTCGTGGTTTACTAAACAGCGTGCAGTATAACTAATGTTATCGGGTTCAGTTGAAAGTTCGTGCTATTTCTTTGGTCAAATTAAAAGATGATTTCTTTCTATCTCCTTTAGCCATCTTTTGTGTTGGTAGCGAATGCGTTGATAAAAGTTTAATGAAAAAATAATAAACAAAACAATTTTATCGTTGCGCGTTAGCATTGACTCAACAACACGAATACATACTTTATCGTGTTACATTTCTCGGCCGAGTCGAGCGGTGTCGAGGTTCTCGGCCTCTCGAGGATATATCCCGTAGTAGCAGGAATAATTTGATCGCGATCATCTTGTACAGCAGAGTTGGGCAATTTTGCCTCGATCGAGGCAAAACCGTCCCCACCGTAGCGCTAACCGTTCCCTTCCAGCAAACGCCGTACGGTGGGGTAACGAAGACACGAGATATCAGTGAACGCGACGAACGTGCGCGCTGTGTGAAAAAGAGGTTAGTGGGGGAAGCAAGCGTTCGAGGAGCCCCAACCGTGCTCAGGCCTGGTGTACAGCCTTGTAGCTTTTATCGTGACAGTACTGTATCTCAAAAACTAAGCGAGACCGCCGCAAATGTGCAAAAGAAAAATTTGTTCGAAATATCGATTTCTACAACATAAATAGCGGCTCTGCGGTTACCCTTTAAATAAAAAATATCATTCTCCACATCTTGCGAAACAATCGATTCTGAATCGCAGCGATAAAAATCAAATTCTAGGCTTTCAAAAATCTAAAACATTCTGGAGTACGTATCGAAGTCCCCATTTTAATATACAGAGGTTTCAAATGTTCAAAGTATAAATGGGGAAAAATAAATGTTCGAAAGAAAGAAATTCAAGAGTGAAATTTTGCTCCGGACACGAATGACCCCCGGGTTGCCCACAGAGGTTTAAATATTTTTCTTGGTTAATGTTTTGGACTGGTGCAAGATTGAATCCGGAATAAAATACTGCAGTTTCACCTAAATTTTTTGTCCTGTGCACTTTTTAGTAAAATTTTATCAAATAATAGCATTATCTTATTTCCTAGTATTCTAGGCCCCATAAGATCGACCTACTATCGCGTAATAAATTAATTTTTCTAACTTCGCAAAAAACTGCAACACGTTTGGCCCAATATTAAAGCAGTTATCCTCTTTTTAAGAGCGTCCGAATATTTATGGGAATCACCGTATATGACCAACGTGGCAGTCGACGCGATAAATATTAGGAAGACCGGAAAGTAATGTCGTTTTCTTACATTAAATTCAAACACGTAAATTTTTAACGAGTTTTTATTTTTAATCAATGATATAATCACCCTCGTTATCAACAACCTTTTGCCATCCAGTGTACAAATTTCCAATGCCGGATCGATGAAAATCAATTGGTTTTCGAGCAAAATATATAGAGATGGCATTTCGGATATCATCCAAATTTGCAAATCTTTTGCCACTTGGAAAGCGTTGAAGCGATCGGAATAAATGGAAATCCGATGGTGCAACATCGGGCGAGTATGGTAGGCGAGGCAGTACCTCCCACCCCAATTCATTAATTTTTCCCAGGGTAAGTTCCAGCAATAAGTTGCATGCGGTGGATCGGTTAGCTTTGTTCTCTTCGAACAGATTATGCGGGACCCACACACCTGCTCCGCTAACTTTCCCAATCTGCTGCAAATGTTCTTGGATGGTCGACCAAGGTTGGTTAAGACCGTTTGACAATTCCTCCATCGCCTGACACGGATTTGCTTCCACTTCCGCCCCTAACGTTGTTGGTCTTCCTGATCGATACGAGTCGGAAAGATTAAAATTACCGGATTTGAAGGAAAACCACCTTTGGCATTTACGAACGTCTAATGCATTTGGATAAACATCGCAAATGTTTTTGGTAGCAGCTGTTGCGTTACAACCTTTGCGAAACACAAAAAGCATGCAATGCCGGATATGTACCTCTTCTGGTATTTGGCTGGCCATTTCACCCAAAATTGTAAAAAAATTTTAAATTTAATTATTTACAACCAAACGAGTCGCTATAATCTCAGAATGTCTTTGCCACGACGTCGATGTACACGATGAGCTGACAAACGACGATCAAATAGTGACATGCGCAGAAACGACATTACTTTCCGGTCCCCCTAATATATTCCTTGATTAGTGTTTTGGACCGATTAAAAATGTTTTCTGGACAAATGATTTGATTGGTTCAATTTTACTCCTCGCTGTGTAAAACGTATCTCTGAAATTGACACAGTGTGGGGGAGGATGTGGTCCTTCGAGTAAAATCGCTAGACGTATAATCAACTGTGGAAACGTAAAATAATACACTGCGGGTACGTAAACGAGGACAGTTTACCGACGAACTACGGCGAATTCCACAATTGCTTCTTTATCATGATGCCCGCAGTAACGACGGAATTGCTTTATTACAGGGTTCAATTTGCTTTCAATTTTCCAGAGTCGCTCGCTCGCCGGGGCAGATACTCGTGCGTTGATTCACAGTGAGGTCGTTGTTCCTCAAACATTTATTCATTTTTCCTCATTGGTTATTATTATATATAACTCTCGTACGTTCCTCGGAAATAGTTGCATAAAAAGGTCTACCATCGTGTCTCTCCCATTTTTGTTTTATACTTTCAATCGACAAATTATGTTTCATTTGTAACGTCATACTTCAAAGAAATGCAATTTGCCCCGCGAACTCTGTCCACCTGAAATATCTTAGTTATTTTAAACAAAGCAATGAATAATATATAGTAATTGCAGGTTTTTAACAAGTGGAGGCGTAAAGGGTATACGAAGGTCAATTTCGTTTTTTAAAACGGAATGACTTATTTTCTATGAATAAAAAGTACTAAAGTACATTTATATCGTAAAACTTACGGTTCCAGAAATAATTTAAACGAAATTTGAAATAGCAGGGAGATTAAAAGACTTAAAGAATGTCTATGTGTATTATTTTAGATTTATTGATATTAATGAAAACGGAACGAACTTTTTATTTCTTTCAATTGATGCAGAAAATTTGTATTCTGCATAGAAATTCGCAGACTAGTCAAAACATTCGCTTCTTCGATCGTCGCGCACGATCGACACGGCACTCGCAGTATTAATGGGACCAGAGAGACACTGTTGTAAGAATGTGACTATCGTTCGGTATCGCTGGAAGCGGGGTTGTTGACAGAGTGTCTTTGCGGGCTGGCAGGACTAAGTGTCTTGTCATTACCTAGAAGGATACAGCTTTATAGCGAATGCATCGAAGCAATTTGAAGGGGTCACGGTGGTTTACTGGCGGGTTATCGTGCAACTGGAATCATTGTGATTATTACGATCCCATGGCCATTATTTATGGCCAATGGATCGCGATACAGGGATTCCGAATCAATCGACTCTCGTTTCACAGGCGTATCTCTGTACGGGCCTTTAGTTTTAGCTAAAACCTGGGTATACTTCATCGACGAGCAATAATACCATGGATAATTGCGAACGGCTTCGAAAGCTTCGTTATTGGAGCTATTGTGTCGTTTGATTCCAAGACGAGAACAAAATCTGTACTCTCTTACGGGGTCAGCGAATATAAATTCTGGCGAAAAGTAATTATTAAAAACGATCGTTTGTTAATTCGGTCGTTCCGTCGTTGATCTATGCAAAGACCCGCCCGAACGGTACGCAATATCGTACGCATACATAATCTTGTTCAAAAGTAATTTATAAGCAATGGGAATATTTCACGTCGGTGGAATTGAATATTTACATAACGTTCGAAGTCTGGTTCTTGAACTTTAATTAGCGGTTCTACCCAAGAGTTCGTGTATTTTGTTTCTGCGGACGTGTGTCCGTAGCGTATATTAGTGTAAAACGAAAATTAAATATTAAACTGATCGTAGCTAATTAACAGTTATCGCGAGTTTTTACGTTGTTGCTTACAGAAACCATTTATCATATGTACGTGCACATCTACAGCATAACTAGCAACTGGTTGATATTTATAGATATTTTTCTAGTCGATAG
Organism: Sphecodes monilicornis; assembly: GCA_913789915.3. Classification (NCBI taxonomy): domain Eukaryota; kingdom Metazoa; phylum Arthropoda; class Insecta; order Hymenoptera; family Halictidae; genus Sphecodes; species Sphecodes monilicornis. The sequence goes on along the minus strand of OU565298.1, from coordinate 21,274,770 downwards.
CGTGTAAGACGTAGCAACTCGTTTTCTCAAAAACCGATAAGAATAGTCATTTTTAACTCACCGCAGACTTTAACCATCCAAAAGCTTGAACGATTTCTAACAGTCTAAATAACGACTATTTTTAAAAATCAGAAATTTAGTGTTCAGATATTTCTTGGGACATTGTAATTGTTGTAATTACTGTGTATAATAACTAGAGACGGACTCGACGCGTTTATGACAAAACTGAGTAGTTTAGGTATAAAACAGTAAAAAACATTTAAAGAAATCGCAGTTGCAATTCAAATTTTCATCGCGGCTTTGTGAAAATTTGTAGTGAACGGTTCTTAGGGCCGCTGATAACCAATTTCACCTCAAACACACAAAATTCAACACACGCAATAATCTGAAATAACAAATCAGGTTTTTACGACACTTCTACTAAATATATGCAATAATGTTAATATTTATAAATATTATGCAGTTATTATAATGTTATACAGAGAATGATCGTAAATTGTTGGAGAAAACTCTATTATGATAGTAAATATTATATTACTAGAATCGTTGAAGGACAAATTGTTACGAACTTATTTGTACATGAGATACACAGTGCATATAATAAATATCTAAAATACTGTTACTTTACCGTTTACCATACAATTTCGTGATTTCGTGTTTATAATATCGTATCTCGTGAAAAAATGATTTCAAGAACGGAAAGTATTGAAATTGCGAAGCACGGGAAGGTTGCGATTATGTAGAAGAAAAAGATTTCATAATAAAGTTCAAGTTGAAAAACTGGAGTTTGGCCACGAATTATCGCTTCCTGGACCATTGTGCGACGGGACGCAGAGATTTGTCAAAGTCGGCTATCGGGCCGGCTGCGAATGGTCATAGATAGACACGAAAATTCGTGGTCCGTCACGACGCGACAGCCACGACGGGCACGACGCGACGGTCACGACGGCGACGACGGCGGCGGCCGACGCGACAAGCGTCCTTGCTCCAACCACTCGCGCTACTACCGATGACGTAATCGTCGCGATACCCCGCAATCTTGGCGCCTCGGTAAACTCGTAATATCTATTTTTATCTGGTGGAAGCAGGGGTTCCGCCCCGGCCCGCCCCGTCCCTGCTCGCACACAGCCAAGCCGCGGCGTCGTACACTTCGACACACCCATCTTGTGTTCCACCGTCTCTCCGTCTTCTTCTTCTTCTACTTCTTCTTCCTCTTCTTTTTCTACTTTTTCTCTGCTCCTCTTTCTTCTGCTTCTTCTTCGTCTTCTTCCTGATTCTTAACCTCTAAATTCAGCCTCCACTCGAAATGATCATTCTCGAACCGGGCAAAGTTTTTCGCGAAGCGCTTTTCGTCCAGCGCATAGTGGTTCACAGTCAGTGATGGACAGTGTCCGTACACCCTTCAAAAACGAACAACTTTTTTCAAATTGGTCCAATCCCCTTGAGTTTTTTTTTTGAGATGTTAGAAGGATCAGTCTGGTAGGTAATGTGTAAATAATCTTTTTTTTTTAAATTACTATTGGTCGGAATTGAGAAGAAAAAAAGGTGCCTTTTCTAGAACCAAGTACGTTACGTTGTTGCGAGCCATGTATGATTAAAAACGGCAAACATTATGAGAAACTCCGATTTAAATTAATCTCAAATCCTAGATTCAAAGGCTTTTGTAACTTACAGCACCTATGGCTTTCTTACGCGCCAATCGATTTCAGTGAAAGTTTGCGAATGAACATTGTCAATGAAAATTTTTGGCTCGATTAACAGTTTATGACCTTTTGTGGTAGGACAATACGTTTTTACAATAGTTTAATCATTACTTGCATTATTTATCAATATGTTTTTACATTGAAATAATTTCGTAGATGGGATTACAAATCCAACACTGGAACTCCCAACAAATTCCTAACGTATAAGTCTTGTAACAATGAAATTCAATGATTGGAATTGAAGAAAATTTATAATCCAATTTGAAAACACAAGCTACTTCAAATAAGCGATATTTTAAACTAATTTTAAACATTTATGCTTTTTCGCTCAGATCCAAACTTGTACCATCAATATCTGAATTATCCTATCATCGGATTAATCATACGATATACGTCCATTCACGCAACGCACACATACATACGATATGTCCGTTGTAAGTTTCTACACGTGATTATTTCTACGAGTATCGAAGATACAAAAAAGTATTTCAGATGAAAGTAGTATGGTATCGTGGGGAACACATAATTGTTTGAACTTAAGATTGTGTTGGTGCGTGCTCCGAAGGTCTCATTTAAATTTTTAAATGGAACCTTATATTTTTTATTGCAGTTTCTTGTAGTTAGTATTGAGACTTTTTCAAAACACTTTAAACATTTATTTTGCATAAATCGTCGGTGAGTTACTGACCTTCAAAGTTTTCGTGCCGCCGCACAGTGGGCGAAATCCGGATGAACTAAACAAAATTCGATAACTCGGTGAATTCTGCAGTAAATTTTTAGTAAATTTGTCATCTATAGCTTGTTTTGGGCGTAGATATCAAATTTTTAATCAAAATGATCAAATTCAAAATGGCCGATTCAATATGGTCGATTCAATATGGCTGACCGAAAAATCAAAACTGAATGGATTTTTTTGAAAATTGATATATACGAGTTATTGGGAATGCTGATTTTGAATTTGTATTCGAAATTATGGAATTCAAGATCGCTGATGCAACCTTGCGGAACCCGGAAAATGTGTACAAAAATCGATAATTCATTGAATACTGAATGAAATTATTTGAATATTGCTAGCCCAATGTGTGTTTTTGGGGTCGCTTATTTCGAATATCAAATTAAAGTTGTAAAATTAACAATGGCGAATCTAGTATGGAAGACATTTCACGAAGACAATATTTATATGTATACATATATGTTGAACATTATCTTCAGATTAAATAGTGTCTGGATTTTGTTAAATTGCTATTTTAATTATATTTGAAAATGTATGCAATTATAAACCTTTTCACCGCGAAAAGTTTCGCAAAGAAAAATGTTGGGTAGAAATGTAGGTTCGTATCGAGCAGAGAACATTAACGAATACGCGTGCAAAGAATCGAATCGATCGGTCAAATAATTCTTGAGTTATATTGCGGATCGATTTGGAAACCGTGGTTTTAGGAAATGCGTTCAAAGTAAGCGTAAAAAAATGTCAAAAGACGTCACACTTTATCGCATTTTATTACACGATTTTAGGAAAACATTTTCAAAGGTGTTGTACTATCGATTTTTGCAAAAAAAGTTCGATTTTTTCGACTCGCTGCATCAGGCTCCACCTTTAATACGTACACAAAAATCAATTGACCGAAATTGTTTTGAGGACGAATTTCTTTTAATACATAATGTTTATTCATATAAAACAATACAACGTCCGTTTTCATCGTCTAACGAAGCGTTTAGACCAAACAAACGAATGCTCGTTCGTCCCCCACTTCAACAAATTCGTGCTCGTTTAAATGACGAACGCGAGCGGATGTATTAATATAATACAATTATAGTATCGTAATAAACGTATCGCCGTATTCGCCGTATGTCAAAATTATGCATTGAGCTGGACATTCGGCGAATGTAGCATGTATTTATGTTTATAAAATCGTATTAATTTGAAAAATATTAATTTCAATTTGTCTGGAGTGGGGGGCCGGACGAGCGTTCGTTCGTTTCGTTTAAACGCACCATAAGATATAATGCAAAGATGTTAACTTGTACATCTTTGTTTAAAGAAATAAAAGCTATTACGTATTCGAATGTACAAATGAAAAAAGAATACGTAAAAATGGCTATTCGTAACTAATTATAATAAGGTAACTCGATATAAATAAGAATAGGATAACGAGTTAAGTGCAGCTCTTTTAGATACTTCAATTAATACTTTAGTTTTATATTTTATTTCACGTTGAACCATACGAGTGCCAACATTATGAACAAACATTTAGACATGTCTAATGATGCTTCTATTAAAAAATTTTGTTGTTAACTCTCCTGATTACTGGGTCTTGCGATGTAATTTTAAATCGTGAATAATAGAAATAATAATGATGACGATGCAATAAATGTGACCGAAGAACAGTAGTGTTTGGATTCGGGTCGAGAAAATTTCAATAATTCAGGGGCTATAGTTTGACGAAGATGCAAGGATAAACAAATAACACAATACGATGTTTGGCATTGTTTCGAAGTCCCGATATTCGTCCAAGGAAGCAATCCCTTTCATCTTGCTTGCTCTCGATGCGTCTAATTTTCTAGCTTCGTCTAATGGTGAGCGCATGACTAGGTCCGAGCCAACGATAAAAAGAGATACATAACTACCTGCTCGGAAACGGTCCACAGCTGAATGGATCTTTTCTAAGACTTGCACAAAAGTGTAAAAGATAATAGAATTCCAAATCGTCGTTGGAACGAAACCTTCGTAAATACACTGGCCGGAATTAATATTCGGGCATTTTTTGCAATAGAACAACTTCCTTGAAATTGTATCGAACGACTCTAGTTCCTTTTAAAGAGTTAGAAATATTAGTTGCTAACTCCTTGAAAAAAAACTCAAGTCGTCCGGTTTAATTTTCCAAGAGTTATTCTATTGCAAAAAGTGCTTGGCCACTGTATACAACGCGCTCTTACCAAAGATGAAATTTTCAAACGGTACACGCGATGAAAGCAACGACCTCGGTTCCGAAACGTTGCACTCATTGTGTACAGACACGATTCCTCGAGATTCCTTTACCTTTGCCTCCAGCATCGAGCCGAGCGACCAAAACAATCGGTACCAGCGTGTCGGGTCGGGCATATCGGTGAGCCAATACCGATGCAAAGGCAAAACAAATAGAAGGCAAGAAACAATTAAAAAGAAAAAAGTTTTGTCATAGGAATAGTAATTGTTTCACCGACATGCCGATGCCGATTGGTTTGGTCGCTCGGCCCAACGCAGGTTGCAAAACACGATCCGTGTAATGTTTCGGACCCGACGTCGTTGCTCTTATCACGGCAACGCTATGCACAAAAGTCCATCGTATATTTCTTCTGCACTCGACGAAGTTTATAAACCTGTTCAACGCGTCAAAAACTTCACGCCAAGAAATACTGTTAGAGCTGTTATCTTCTTGTTTCATGCTTGTAGTTCTACAAGTGACCAAAGATGAAGCTACGCGTGCCGAGTGATCGGGCATGTCGAATTATTGGATGCCAGATTATCGGAATTCGACCGTATTGACATTTTCCTGGAATTTGAACTGCTTTTCTTTATCCGAGGACTTTTCCGGATTTACCCCGACAACCCCGCGGACGAGGCACTAAATTCTTTTCGTTGCATAGTTTACGTCCAATTTTTCCATCTCCGTCTGGTCTCTTGTCTACTCTCGAATCTGGCGCCGTCATTGTCTCCACGACAGTTGGCGAGACGCGTGGGACTTCCCGGCGACGAGTCGAGTCCTTTATGATACCGCTTGTACGCCCGCAGCCTCTCACCGAGCGCTTTCGACAGGATTGAAAGACCTCGCGTTAACGACGTATCTCATCTTATTTCGAGCCATGCCCGTATCGCGCTTCGTGGAAGTTCTTCGGAGAGATAATAGGCTACAGTGTGGCTCCGAAAACTATTGGCGCGCTACATCGATAGAGTGTAAGCAAAACATCGGCATCGGCGTACCGACGAGACAATACCAATCCTGCGACCAAATTTATATTTTTATGAAACCCTCGTCAACGTATTCGCGGAATTTTTTTTATTAAAACGACACCAAACACCGCGTGATCAATGTGGAACGCATTTGGTTGTTTAATTCGCAATACCGTAGAACCTCGATTATCCGTATTAATCAGTGGAACGTGAATGTTTGGATAATAAAATAGTTACCTAGATACAGTGCTAGATTAAATTTTTACCGTCTTGTACGCGCAATGAATCGTCTTCTATGTGGATCGTTTTGGTCCGAACCACATATATGCACATGCGAAACACGTTCATGGATAATGGAGAATTTAGATATGATCGATTTGGATAATCGAGGTTCTACCGAATCGTCGATTGAACGAGTAAATATACTCCGAATTATGTCATGTTTGATCTAATTTTAATCAGAAAAATGTCACAAACGTATTCGTAACGTAAAGAAGTCGTTAAAAACAAACATCGGTGGGACGCGAGTGTACGATAAACCGTGTCGGTTCGTTAAAAGGTTGATCGTTGTTCGAGCGACAACGTTTAATTCGTCGATTAGATTAAATCAGTTTTCCGTTCTGTCGAACAAATAATGCAAATTATGTAACGCAGCTACGCGAAAGTCGGAATAAGTAATTTTTTTTCTTTATTACAGGTGAGACGGGACAGAAGGAATGGTGTACATTAGCATATTGGGAGCTAGGTGGTCGAGTGGGTCGTCTTTACCCTGTGGAGCCTTCGACGGTGAACGTGTTCGATTCCCTCCACGATGGTGATGGCCTTTGCTTGGCGAAGCTAGCCGAGAACCATGTTGCACCACCTGCGGTCCAAAAAACAAGGAGCAAAATTGGTCTTGGTAAGAATTCGTTTTATCCTTGCTACATTTCTCACGGGGCGTTGCTTCGGAGCGAACCTGGTTCAGAACACTAAAAGCTAAATACTAACAAAATTGGATAATTTATGTCGTATTCGCAGAATATGTACGTAAAATTTCTTTTTTCAGAAAAAAATTTGACAGAAAAGCGTATACATAAATATACAGGGTGGACCATATAAATGGCAACACCTAAATATCTCCCGTGTTTGCGGTCCTTACGAAAAATCTCCTCGGGACAACGTTACACGCAATTTCTTTTAGGTAATTTTTTAAAATAAGATTTCAAGGTCATCGGAACTTTTTAAAATGAAAAAGTATATTTTTTTGCGATAGCGTGATAGCATAATGAAAACCTAAATTCGGTGCATACCATGTTTTTGACTTTGACACGACACGTTGAGCAAAAGTAATCATGATAGGGCGAGAAAGATGTAGAAGTTTAAAACTTACGTGTTTCAGCCTGAATTATGTATTTTTTACGTAGTGGTTGACACCTATTGCTTTACCAATCATCGATGGTTGATCGATCGATGACTTGCACCATAAATGATCACCGTATCCATTCGTTCCTGTACGTGTATGGTATAACGCATTGCGATCACTTTGAAGTTTCGACTTCGAATACCGAAGAAGGAACAACATATTCGGTATAACCGATTAACTTTCTGCCAACGCTCTCGAAGCTGCTTATCGTAACGTATACACACGCTGTTTATCGCCGATAACCCATTAACGCGAAAGACACAAGGAACGTATTATTAAGGCATGCGCCATTTCAAACATTTAATATGATTCGCAAAGCGATAGGTGTCGACCACGGCGTAAAAATTAACATTAAGCTTTCGCATCTTTCTCGCTCCAACATGATTATTTCTGCTCGACGTCGTGTCAAAGTTAAAAAGATGTCGTCCGCCGAATTTAATTTTCTATTATCTGTCGTGCTATCGTAAAAATATATACTGTTCCATTTAAAAAATACCAATCACCTTGAAATCTTATTAAAACAATGTCTTATTAAAATAATTGCCCCTTAAAATAGTGTACCTTTGTACCGAGGAGTTTTTTCATAGGACCGTAAATACGGAAGATATTTAGGTGTTCCCATTTATCTGATCCACCCTGTATAATATTGGGTTGGTAACTAAATGATTGCGGATTTTAAATAAGAAGGAAAATTCAAAATTTTTACTTGAAAATATAACTATTAAATTAGGTATAATTCCATTTAATTAGGTCATAATTCCATGTTCGCAAAACTAAAAAAAAAGTAAAATATTTGGTAAACCAATTTTGACACTGCCTTTCTTTCAAGGCTTTTTCCCCATATACGGCACATAATTTCTTGTATGCTTGCGACGCGTTCCTGCCTTTTCGGAAATAATAATAAAATATGTCTGAAACGCGCGTTTTGTTCCTCCATTTTTAAATTGGGATAAAAAGGAAACTAGACAACTAATCGATACAATTTTCTTACTAATTAAAGGTGGAGATCCAAACAACAAGAAAACAACAAGAGTTAGGTGATTTAAACACGTTGACAAAACAAAAGAATGTGCTAGAACCATCTATCGACAAAATCAGCAATCATTTAGTTGCCAACCCAAAATATAGCCTCATTATTGAAAGTTTAAACCTACGGAAATTGCGCAGCCTCTCATTTTTGCTAAATGAAACTTGAAAACTAAGGGTTGGTACAGATTATTGGTCCGCTCACAGTCCGCTCTCGGTCCGCTCACGGTCAGCTCACTATGTAATATCGATGTTACCATCAAATGACGCAAAATTACATACTTATGAATGAATTTACGAATGTTTCATATTTAAGAAAAAATTTATTTATTTCATACTTATTACCAGAATTGAGCACATTTCATTAGAAATAAGACAACAAGAAGTCATTTGAAATAATGAATTATGTTAAATACCTTATTATTTGTATTGTACGAACGTACAAAATTAATTTTCATGTGGCGTTTGAATCAACCGAATAATTTCCAAATAGTTTTTTATTTCATTAACATTGTTCAAATAAAATAATAAATAATTTTACTCCACGAAGAGGTTATCGAAGTAACTAAATTAATTACTAGATTTAAATATGCTAATTTTTCTACTTTCACGATTAAAGTTTAGTTGCAGACGCTTTCAGAATTGTTCTTTACCAGCTGTACGAAATAAATAGAATTTTTGAGAGTACGAATTATTTGATCAAATGAAAGATGAAATGAAACATTATTCGAATTTCGGATAAAATTCGGATAGTTCGAATAAACTAACAGATTATTTCAAATGACGTGTACTCAAATAGGATAAGATATTATCTTAACGATTATTTTCAAAATAATTTAGTTCGATAAAATTAGTATATTTAAATAATACGGGTTATTAACCTTGGAACATGGTTTGGATTTGTTAGTTTTGGTGTGCGGACGAACCTGATGCGAAATCAGGGAGCCGCTAGGATTATAGATAGCGAGGACCAATGGTAATTTTTAATTAATTTTTTTTATAAAATACCTAGCGAACTAATTCTTCTAACGTCTCGTGTTACCACAATCGTTATAATAACTAATGAAGAGGTGCTATTCAATTTTTCGGTCTCACTCCGCTCCAATATTCTTTCCAAGGAATCTTGACCGGACCGAGAGCGGAGCGTTACCAATAGCGCGAACACGCGCATTTCAAACTACATAATTTATATTTTATCGGACCATGAGCGAACCGGTCGTGTCTGCCGCTTCCAAATGATATTCTTATGTCCTTAAATTCTTATAGTCATAATAATGATCCCCTATACGACGGCGTTGTTTTTAAAATAGCAAAATAGCATTCATTGAAAATATCAGCAGCAATAAAAGTATCGATATCAATGGTTTTTATATAATTTTTGAAATTTTAAGAATTTATTCTACGGAGTGCGCTACTCTTCGTTAAGAAAGAAGCCAAAGCGATCGATACCTTGAAATTAATAAAGCGGGTTTGTCAATGACAATAGTTATACATATATATATATATATATATATATATATATATATATATATATATATTCTCCACTCTCCGTTTTTATAAATAGTTAAATCTAAAGCGATCCGTATACATCATGATTCATTATACGTACAAATCAATAACAATTTAATCGAGCACTGTACCATAGTAACTGTCCTATTATCTAAACGCTCATGTTCCACCGATTAGTACGTATAATCGATGTTCTGGTATGATGTACTAAACGAGTAAATACGACCCAAATTGTGTCATGTTTGGTGCCATTCCAGTCAGAAAAGTGTCACGAATTAAAATGTATAACGCTCTTGTGTATTGACCGAATTTGATACAATGACTATATTCGCGTAATACTTAATCTTTAAATGTGGATAAATAATCCCGTCACCCGTGTAAAGTATGGGTGACACGACAGCCATCCCTTATTTCAATTTGACACATTTTTCACGTAAAGGTCCTTTACCAAAGGATAATGTCATTCTGCCATTTGCAGAACAATCGATCTGAAACTTATACATATACATGTATTTCTTAATAGTTAATAATTGTTAACAGCAAAACACGAGACGAAAAAATGAGACAACATTTATTACTAAAATTCCACGTTTCTTCGAGTCGACGATTTTCGACGATTAGATCATTGTTTTGTAATTGTTACACAACAATTATGCATTCATTGTACAAAGAAGAGAGGTCGCGTATTCTCTTCGTTCTTCCGTTCGTTGCGAGACGAAGCCAAGAACGATAAATATTTATTACGTTATTCTCAGGAAAATAATGAACGAAGTTAATTAGGTCGCGAAAATGAGGAATGGATGAGAGTCGATGAAACGAATCGAAAGTTTGAAAGGACTAATTGCATTGTATTTTCAGGTGTAATGCTTAGTCAAGAAGCAGACGGTGTGTGGGCGTACAACAGATCCGAGAGCCCGATCTTCGTGAATTCGCCTACTCTGGATGATCCGGAGTCTAGAACGCTGCTCGTCTATCGCGTGCCTCCAGGGTTCTGTCTGAACATCTTCGACCGAACCAAAATACTACAGCTTCCGTATGGCAGTGGAACCGTAAGAACGACCGGTCAGGCTGCAGGTTTCGCCTCTGGTCCTGTCGATATCAACTCCGTCCGTATCAGCTTCGCTAAAGGCTGGGGACCGAAGTACGCGAGACAGGAAGTTACGTCTTGTCCATGTTGGCTCGAAGTTCTCCTAGCGCCATGCAGGTGATCCCTACGACTTGTCCCGAAGGTATTCAGTCTCGTCCATTTGCGCATCTTCCTCCTCCTCGTCGTCCTCGGGGAGGACCAATCTGTGAAAACCGACGCAGCAACGAACGACGATGCTCCGTCCCCAAAGGCTGCCAACGGATACTCGAACGACGTGGATCGCCGCCAGCAGTCTTACCAAAGTACGCCGCCATACATCCGAGAACAGCGTCGTTTTCTTAACAGAGAGAAACAAGAGATCGCTCGACTAAGAGTGTTTTTATATTGTATATCCTTGTGCCTGCGAACGGTGGACGCACAGTTTCACGTGGTACTCGATTATTCGTAGCATCGGAACTCGTTCAATTCCCTTTTGTCGAGTAATATTTTTCTCGATCGGTCGATGAATACTGTTGCACTTTCTTGATAATGCTAAATGAGATTTCACGAAGAAGACTATAATAATAATAATAATAATAATTAATAATAATAATAACGATAATGATAATGATAATGATAATGATAATGATAATGATAATGATAATGATAATGATAATGATAATGATAATGATAATGATAGTGATAATGATAATGATAATGATAATGATAATGTAATAATGATAATAATAATGATAATGATGATAATAATAATAATGAAGAGAGCAAAGCAGAACGTCATCCGCCAGGGTCTAGTCAGTGGTATTTAACGTTTGTAAGCGTGACGTTTTGCATGTCTCGCGTTAAGACTAACAATAAAACGAGATCAACGCTGTCTGAAATCACGGAAAGTGCGAGAATACGATTGACACAGCCGAATGTCTACATTGTCTAGCCATGTCCTCGTTTACGATTAATCATTGCACTGCGAGGAAGCAGGAATTTGGGCTTCCGATGAGGTCTAGTCAATGGCGTTTCGAAGCACCGCGACTCGTGTTGCTCGCATGGATTCCGAATCCATTTAAATTATCAAGAAACGGAAACATCGCCAACAGAATCGAGAGGGAGGCTTTCCGGAAATACTTTTCAATCGTTGACGCGAACGGTATATGCGTAGTTCTAGTAGAAATTTCCTTCTTTCGAACATTGTCGAGTTCATTGTAATCCGCTACACTTAAGGAAATTCATCGTCGACCAATCGAACCGGAGCCAGCGTCGATGGATGCTCGTCGCGAATTCTACGCGTAGCGTTAATGGTTCGACGGAGATCAGCGTGCTCGATCGTATACCGTGTATTGCGTTTACATTTCAAATTATCGTGTACCACTGGTGCTGCGATTGTCCCCGGATCGGCGTTCGGTGCTGTGCGTACAATAACGTGTACATACACTGTGCCTTCCCAGCTTCGTTCGTGGTGCAATGCGTGCGAAAGAAAAAGCAATGTGCGTGCGAACGCGTGTACGCGTGTGTCCAAAAGAACGGGAGAGTGAGCGATCGAGAACGCTTCGTGCGAGAGTGAACGGTTTGCACCGAAACGCCCAAGAACATCGCGCTACAGTAATACGAGATACTGTGATAAAAGTTCAACCCGGGTCTCTTCTGTTTTCTTCTCCTTCGTCCCACCCCTAATTTTTCGAACGCGTTTAAACGATGCACCGGCGAAAGAAGCTGTTAAACGCGTAACACTGTACGCAAAGGAAACGGAAACGAGCTTAACGCTCGAATAAAACAAAACAGACAAAAAGCGAAAAAAGAAGAAACAAATCCAACGATAACCGTATGTAGACATTGAAATTTGTAAGAATTCTATTGTTTATCTCGGACTAATTTTGCTTAGAAAGCAAGAGTGTACAAATGAGTTTAGAACGATCATGTCGAAGAGTACACGTACACATACTGTATTCGTTCGTACGTGAACAACACACATACACAGACACAGACACAGACACGTGCACGCGCAGCCAGAAATATACGTACACACGAGGTATGCACAGAACGCAATCGACCGATCGAATAGTTTTCTTTTCTCCTTCGAGCCGGTTAGTTACTTTTCGTACAACCGCTTTTGTCGGTATCAAAGCGGACGTCTGATTACGTATGGATCGTACGGTGTCCGTTTGCGGGATACGATTTCGCGTATGACACGCCGAACGATATATTGTGATGCATATATTGTCGCTTAAATGTTATATATTGATTATGTATACGGTACGTATACAGAAATGTTCATAGGTAGCTAGCTATATCTACTACAACGGTGTGGGTTCCGACGCCTGTACGCGAGGCTTCCGAAAGCATGATTCGGCAACGGTGTTCGGGCGCGCCTAACGGCGATGTTAGGTCAATTCTACGTGGTACTGTTCGAGCAACGTTCGTCTCGGTGGTGGGAGAGGGGAGAAAAAAAAACGACGCTTTCGGCGCACTCGCGCGAATTGCTTGCGAATCGCCTCGCGTACAGGCCTGCGAGAACCGTCGACGAGAAAGAATTATTCTGTCAAAGACGGTCGTCCAGCCCGTGGACAGCTACGTTGCTTTTTATAGTCCTTTTTTCACGGCTCTAACCTGCTACTATAGTCGAGGTTGGCTCACCGCTGGAATAGAACCAAAACCGCGTGCGATCGTTTCCGAAGAAGCGAGCTCTTCTCGCGAGAGAGACCATCGTTCTTGGAGCGAACGCGGAGCGCGACGCGCGACGACCCGTATAATTTGTACAAAATATTTGATTTTCTTTCGTAAAGATTCGATTAAAAATAAGTTTACTTATTTCGTGAATTATATCACCCTTATTCGCAGTCGGACGCAACAGGTTCGAAGCGGTTCCTACGCGGATCGCTGGAGTTTCTTTCGACTGTAGAGAATAAGCGATTTACGACACGCAGAAGTTTTTCAGCATTACGCCGAACCGGATGTACAGTTCACGGTGTACTTAACAATATTTTATAATTTAATGTGCGCGAAACGAAATTCCCCCACGCCCCGACCCCGTATTCGTAGTCTCGTTTCAAATTAGGCGGCGATTGTTCAAAATATATGCATATTGTGTATATCGAGACAGACGAAAAATATTTATTCGTATTCTTTATTGCAGAATAAAACGGCTAGTTTGTATTGAAAAAGAAAAGAAGAACGAAGAGAAGCATCCTTCTCGAAACATCTGCATCTCGAAAGAAATCAATAGACCCTACATTGAAAGAAAGATCTCATTCGATGTTATTAGTATCGATATATTATAACGTATTGTTAAGGTGATTTACTGTAAAATACTCTGAAAGAAGTTTAAACTACGTCAGCACTTCCATTGCCGTTTCTCTTATTTTTATACAGTCGTTTCTCGACAGAAATGTTAAGAGGTCTCCCTAGTTTAACAGTTTACTTGCAGTTTAATATCTTGAAAACATATTCCCGAATCGTTGCAGTTGAATTTTATAAACGAATGCTAAAGTTTGACCATTGCATCAAAATGTACGTAGCGTTTGTATTACCATTCGTGGCACTGGAATAGCCGATTATCGCAATTAGTTTTTATTCAACTGTGGATCTCAAATATAAAATCCGCAATCTACTTATTATACACTCTAAAGCGGCACCTGAAACTTTAAATGAGCTTCTCTTGAAATACCTTTTTTCAAATTTGGCAAACGTACCGTCTGAAAAATCAATCGATCGAATAACTCGAATGAATCCATAAATTGTAAGAACTGCATAGAATAAAGTCATTATTTACAAAATTCGAATTTTATAGCACAGAAAACCAACGAAAAATGAAAACTTTCTTTCAAACCGGTGCCATTTCTTTGTCTTGCGATATACGTAATTTATTCTAGTTCATGGAGGAAATGTTTTACATGTATTGTGTCAAATGACTGCAACAATTAGAATAAATTATTTTTACCACTACCGCTGTAACATCGAACAAAATTATTGTTATACCTTAAAAACCGTGTGAACACATTTCTTGAACCTTGGTTGAAGATCGCAGTCGAAACTTCAAACTAGGGAGGTTCCTTACTTTTCAAATAACGATCATCTTCGAGCGAGACTGCACACCTATTATCTCACGCGTGGACAGATCCCATGAGAGGATTCAAAGGAAATGTACCCAAAGAGAAAGAAATAATCTGTCAAAGTTAGAACTATCTGTTTCTTGGCCATATTAACGAGGGAGGGGTGAATGACGTAGGTCTGATTGTCCTAAGATACTCTGCCATTACCATAACGGCCTTTCAAGGTGCAAAAACAAGTTGAAAGTGGCTCCGCAAGTGAGAATTTTTCATTTAAACGCACTACCTCGTTTTTTCTCGTTCGCTACGCTGTGTTTTATATTTAAAGGAATTATCCTTTCGTGTACCCTCTTGCTGAATAAACTGATTATCAATTACCACGCGAAACGGAAGTAAACCGTGTGGCAACACAAGAAAATTTTCGCTCTCGAGTAAACTATTGATGCGGCAATAATGTTGCAAGTTGTGTTCGATCTGTACCACCATCCGGTTCTATCGAACGAGCCGAGTTCGTTCGCTTCGTAAGTATCGGCACGAGATTGTTCGTTGCGCACAATTGAAACCTGGAAATCTTTACGTCTCCGGGTACCAAATTTTTCACGGTATACATATGTATATAAGAAGCAATTTGGGTTTGTCCTTTTCGTTATAATCGAATCAAAATAAAAACGTTCAACGTTTACAACTTATTCTTTCTAAATATAATTTTCTGCTGTGCATATTCGCTTCAGTTATGCGTACAACAGAAGTTTCAATTTCTTGAATCCGCGAGCCTATAAATTGTTTAATGGAAGCGCTTCAACGTTAGCAATAATGATCTAATGATACAGATTTTAAACAACGTTGTTAACTTTAAATGTTTGAGAGCAACCTAGATGATTGATCGATATTACAAATAGTATTTGGAAAGTATTTGATCGGTTAACGTATATTGCAAGATATTTGGCCACGCATAACGACGCACACAATGACTTCTAAAAGGAAAAAGGAAGTACATAATCAGCATATAAATATATGTATGTATACAAATTGTTTAAAAGCTGTCAGCATCTGAATAAAATGAGATATGTATATTGTAGATTAATAGTCAACATATAGCAATATATGGTTTTAATAAATATAATACAATTTCTATATGCACCGAAGTTTCGCTAGTATGAAAATATAACAAATATCGAAATACGTTCGCAGCTATCGAGCGTCTAAAAGTTGAACTATCCTGGTAACTTTGTCTTTCGTTTTGATAAAAGCATGCTTTTTACATATTTAAGCTTCTCGAGCGTAAGCAGCAAAGTGCCTAAGATTATTGTATAACTAAAGAGTACGATCTTTTCTTATAAAAAGTACGATCGTTCTTTTCTCCTTAAAATTACAGTTTTGGAAAAAACTCCGAAATTCGACGAAGTAACTTTGTAAAAGAGATTCGAAAGATATCTGTTGCTACTTTCATAAATGTAAAGATAAAATTGCAGAAGAAATTGCGCGTTACAAGTCAAACATTTTCTTACAAAACATTGCTTAGATTATTACTAGACTGCAGACCTTTATGCAAAATAAAATCTTTATTCATCGTTCGCAAGAAAAAGGAGCTAAGTAGACGTTTATTTCCAATGTAAACAATTTTAAATATTTGAAATTACCGTGTCCATGTTCCTATATTCTTCTAACATTTTTATTATTTTAAATTTGATCTATTCATTTTTGCCATAAATGCATTGAATCCGCTGTCTAATTATCACCTATAGTTAATATACCAATTGGTTGGAAGCGGTGAAAGTAGTTTCATTTTGCCTACTTCTTTTTTAATGCTTTAGAGAAATTTTACAAAAAACAGGATGATATTTTTCTTAATTTAATCGGATAAAGACGAATGAAGCAAAATTTTCTGCAGGAATTCGATGCCTGTGAAACATAGTGCCTTTATAGCTATTTAGAACGAAACGAAGTTAACACACCACATTTAGCCCAATGATCATTCTGTACATGTAAATATCTTTTGCCTTGTTGGCGTTATTCTATCACTGTTTCCTTTTAATTGCGAATCGGACACTATTTCTGTAATAGTGGAAACGATTTCAATTATTGACACTACCCTCGTAAGGGTGTTTTGTAATATTTGGATTTCGTATATTTTATTCGTTACTCAATGTGGTTTCTTTGGATAAGAATTTTAGGCCCGTGTGGTGCTTAGAATGGATTTTTACCGTTTAAAACGTAAATTGATTCGCTATATCGATAAAAGGTGAAGCTCTGACTATAATCGAAATTTTGATATTACTAGGTTACTGCGCGTGAAATGTCTGATTTTTTACATTAACATTAAACAAACGCAACCATTTTCCTAAATAAATTTTGTTAGCCGAAGCAAGTTATTGTAATGAAATTGTTATTTCTATTTGACCGCGCTGACCTTCCTCGTTTGCAAGACTGTCGTCTCCATTTTTGAGTATTCGCTACTATCGACGAACAGTATGTTCATTCGCTACCACACGTTGATCGAACATCGCATAATGCTGTCGTCGATACGTTTATTTTTCCACTCGTATAAAAAGCATACGCAACAATCGCATTGATCGACATTGAAATAAACATTGCTTGGAAGAAAAAGTAAATGTCTAAATAAAAATCGAAGATACGGTCTTAGGTCCTGCACGCTATTAGCAATATTTCTTGATCAAAACGCTTCGTAATATTTGCGTTCTAAAATCGGACATTTCGCGTGTAGCAATTTAATAGAATATAAATTTCACAAGCCTATGTAACTTTTGCATTTTTGCGAAGTATGCAGAGATGGTAAATATTGTTCAAACAAATAACATTTCTAGTCAAGCACAGCCGATCGAGAGAACGACACGCCGATCGATGATCGATGCGAGCCGACGTTGCGCGACTAACTTGATCGAATAACGAATTTATTACCTACACGATTTCTACGGAACATTTGTACATAAGTGTATGGCGCGCGAAGAATGTAGAATGCTTCATAAATTTGCATTTAATCCTAGAGTCTATTCGATAATCGTAAAGACGGATAAATATTCTGTGGTCGCGTACCCAAGCATCGTCTTCTTTTCTCGAGTTGAAATGAATTAACCCTGGAGTGGTATACTGTTTCATCGGGCTAAGAAGCAGCACACTGGGATCTTCATAAAAATTCGGTTATAATTTACTAAAACACTTGTAGATGAATAGTTTAAGATTACAAAATCCATCTGTCCAAGCGAAGTTAAAGAGATTTCGTATTTACCGATGTCTTGCGATGCCGATACGAAAATTTAACCGAGGTCGCAAGAGACCCCAGCATACCATTACAGGGATAAAATTCGATATTTATCGAATGATATTATAGGCTAGAAATCTGACGATTATTAGTTAACAGGATAAATGTTTGATTAGGTGCAGTCGTTAAAAACTAAATTACTCTCAGTAACCAGTCGTCTATTTGTAAAGACAGTAAATATATTGATCGTTATAATTACAACGAAAGATTTGAAATGGGAATTTGAATTTAATATTGTCGTTAAGTTTAATGTAATTTGGTGTGCTGTGTAAGCGCATACGATCCATAGTCTAATAAGGACAGACCCGAAGACATTTTTTTAGAAATTAATAATGTTTCTACTCGTATACAATGTGTATCGGTACTATCGATCCGAGATAGTTTTCTGAGAAATTTTTAATTCCGAATAATATCATAGAGCGATTAGTCATTAAAAAGTACTATAAATATCATCGAGAAATAATGAAACGAAAACGAAAAATTAACAACAGTTAGGAATCTTTGACTGCCAGTGCATTACGGAAATTTTTTTAACAATTTTCTAAATATGTGCGAAGTACGATGGAATTACATAAGCAAGTTCGAATAATTCCACATAGTGGATACTCGAACAACGTCCAATTTCTAAAATAATTGACACTAACCAGTGCTTACTGAATCTGTACTATTCAAAATTGTAGATTAGACATTTTAAGATCGATCGTGTCTTAGGTGACGCTGCTACGTAAAGATATACATATATAGTGTATATATTTGTTATTTATATAAAAGATATTTCAATGAAACTTGCTCGAAATGTACATTTACGAAATTATTAGTTGTGCCAACGATTAATCTACCGTTTAGCGGTACTATAATATTTCCTAATACCGCGTATAATACTGTTCTTGCGATTGAGAAGAAACGTGCAGAATTTTTGGAGATCGAAGACAACGGTTATTCGGAAAGATCCTTGTTTCAATTTGGTGAAGAAAATATTAGATTACTCTCTGGCACATCTAATATTTAATCGATGAACCTTTCGAAGCGAACCGAAGAGACATAATTGTGGACACGCGTCGAAACATTCGGGTTTACTAGTCCCATTTTTAATCGGAATTCGCCGATCTTTTACTACCTATAATTTTTCGTTTAAATAACCAGAGGTCACGTGTAAATGGCTATATTCAAACCACTACTCCTTATTTTGCTTACTAAAATGTGTGTAGTAAAAACCAGCGTATCTGGAACGTCGCTTGACGGTAATTTCGATGATACGGGTCAGCAAACGTCGTCGAATCGGACGTTGGCGCAAAAATAATTGCGATTTTTCTTCTTGAACGTGGATGCTATATATTTTGCTTCATTTGCCAATTTGAGCCAAACGGCCAATGACTGTTGTACGATCAACTTGTAGTTCTTCTGCAATTGCTCGAGACGTTTCTTGAGGATCTGCTTCGATAATAGTCCTTAACTCATCGCTATTAATTACAGGAGGACTATGCTTGTTAATCCTCCGCCTGAAATCTTATTTTTATCGACGCCGTATGGATACTGGATCGTTTATGTTCACAACTAATTTTTGTACTATTCTAGGTTTCGAAAGAATCTAAGAAAATTCTGAAATACGCATCGAAGTCCCTATTTTAATATACATATAATCGTAGGGACGTCGAGTGGGACGTTTTAACCGTTAATGGGGGAAAAAGAAATATTGGAAAGAAAACTCAAGAGTAAAACTTCGCTCCGGACATAAACGACACAGGTTGCAGACGGAGGATTAATAGTTTCCTAACCAAACGCGTTGTTAATATCGCGAGCAGTAATTTGTCGCTTTGCATTCTAACCCGAATAACTTCATAATAAGATCGCACGAATTTACTTTTTCTCCATTTTCACTTTGACGACAAACATAGTCCAATAGTAAACAGTTACGACAAAAGACAGAACACAAATCGATAGATGAAGCTTCGTACTTTTCGTTGCTGCAACTACTACGAAAGAATATAATGAGATAAAACGTCGCTTCAGAAAAATTGCTGTAATTGAAACCGATAAAAACCGCAATCATTTTCGCACCAACCTAATAATATAGTGAAAAGTGTACGCAATAAATTTTCAGGGTGTACATAGTGTACATAAAGTAAACGGCGAGGATGATACCAGCAATGTTAATATTACGATTATTTAATATGCTAGTAACGATTATACGAGTAAAAAAACGATAGAAACGGCGACAGTTGTAATTAGAATAATGTATAGTAATGGATATTAAACGGAGTATCGTTTAAAAAGGGATAGTGTAATGAGATTACGATATTATTATTATTATTATTATTATTAGATACCTCCTCGAGAACTCGTATTATTATTTTCAATATAATTGTACTCAATAATATACAAGTACCTAAAGGACGATTATGTATCGCACTGCAAGGAAATCTTGTCCTTTCATTTTTACGAAAGAAAGAAATATATGAAGCTGGAAATTTGTACGAGATTTTGTTGTTCACCTTTCACCCTAACTACCAGTTAAATCATTTCATAGTAAACAGTAATAATTAATCCTGCGCACTGTTCGGATCAAATTATTATGAACACTTCGGATCTGCTACTTGCGAGTGCGAAAACTCCTACAATAAAGAGGCAACTCCATTTTCGGGTAATTTGAGAAAAGCTACAAAAAGTAATAATAAATTGTGTTTTCTTTCAAACGTGCTGTGAATTTATGGTTAATTTTTTTCATTTCACATGGAAGTTACAGTTTTTTTACTGTTCCAATTCATGCAATTTAAATATTGGAACTACTTTTGTGCCAAAGTAGAAAGAAATAGATATCGCTCGTTTGAAAGATTTAAAAGAGAGTATACTTTTCTTTAATCGTTGCTAAATGGCAATGTATTTAGAAAAATACCATAGTATTTTACGTTATTATAATATAAAATAATATTCATAAACACAGGAGCTAGCATTGTGCAATTTTTTCATGTATTCATAATAATTTGATCAGCCACTGTAATTGTAATTTTTCTTGCAGAAATACATAGATTAATTTTTAAGAACTACTATATCTTCTTCCACAATTGAGTATAAAATATAATAATGTTCGTGAACAGCGTACAACGGTTGAAAAAATGATGTGTGCTGTAGTTCGTAGACCGAGGAAAGTGAATTTTAAATTTCAAACGTCAAAAACACTTACTCTAGCAAAAATCGTCTACTTACTGCTTAAATAAATTGCGACCAACATACAATAGTAAAGGCAAAAGACTATAATGTTTGTTTAAGTAATTTATTTTCTCTAATATCGTGCAACGTGCATTTATTCGTTTACACGCTTGCACAATAATAGTACCATCAACATGTTTCATTTTTATAGATCCAGAATATCGTTTTCACATACATGTAAAAGTAACACCTCACACTCAAATTCCTAGACCAGCTAAGATTTAAATAGGATACTAAATTAAATTAAAAAATTAAATTCGGATACTAGTTATCATATTGTCTAATAATGCATAAATTCAGATATTAGTGTTCCAAATCTAAAAGCTTTTACCAGTAATAACGAATGTTGTTCAACGAGTAACGAATTCGAAGTTTGGAGAAAGCCATTATACATTTAAAACATCTTATATCGTAACGGAAATCATGCGCATATTAAAGAAATGCGAGATCGATTGCGAGGTTTATCGCTTATATAAAAAAAATCGAGGTTTCGTGTTTTCGTGGAATCTTAAAATAGTAGAAATTTTGTAAAATAAGGAATAATCGATTACGATCTAAAAATAAAGAAAAGAAAAATATAATTTAAACGCAAATTTTTATACGAGGAAAGAGTTTAGTGGCAATGTTTGCTTCTCTGTGTTCGTTCGCATTTGATAGAGACGAATCTATACAGTGATGCGAATAAAAGAGAACTACCACCGTTTGTTAAAGTAAAACTTCAAAGGTGTGACAGAAAATAAACGATTCGAAAAAGTTTCTTGAATATCGAGAAACCACCTTAAATTACTGTTATGTGGATAAACTATATTTTATATGTAAAAAAATATAGCTATGAATTTTATTTACATAAAATTGTATATATGAAAATTCATATAAATTGTTTTACTCCTAGTAAAATTTATAGCTCTATCTAATGATTTATAAATGAAAGATATCGGTGATATTTATGAAAATGACATGGAATGGTCAATTATTAAATCGTGATGACACATTGCAATTAGCACAATCATTTTTCTCTACTCCTTTTCGTGTCGTTCAGCTCTCTTTCCTTGGTAACATGAGTGCCAACAGACCTCCAACTGTAATTAATTAAAGAAATATGTAATTAGTAATGTGTTGGAAAAAACTACTAAATAATGACATAGCGAAACATATTTACATAAATACGTTACTATTAAATACTTTAAACACTTGATTAGAAAATTCGTAAAAATGACGATTCTACGCAAACGTGTCGAAGTATTAAATAGCATTTTAAAGAATTTGTTGGAAATGTTTTCGATAGAGATCGATTGATTTAGATAAAATTGTAGCGTTTTCGTTACAGATATTTACTATCCTTCATTTTCTAATATTTGCCATAAAATTTTTTATTTTTCAGTTCGATTAACTGCCACTTTTTGAAAGATTGAATGTTTTTTTTCTTACTCTGGCACAATTTTTAAGAAATTACCGATAAAACTGTAATTTTACCACGACGTTCGATGAGTTTTAAAACATACTTTTATGCCACAAATATAAATTGTTCGTAAAAACCCTAGAACCATTTTGCTGTTGGTCAAGAGTGACATTAAAAAAGTTTTTAAACAGAACTGGAAGACATAGGATATAAAATGGCAATAACTACAATATATTTGTAACACGTTTGACCAAGCATATAAATTTCATAGATTGCTGTACTTGATCATTCGGGTTTCAAGTCTTTATTTCTTTCCCAATTTCATTAATATTAACTCTTCGGTGGATGTACTTTAAAAATTCAATAATCAAATTAGATTATATTTAATGTTACATTTATACGTATACAGGGTGCCCCACGCAACAGGAACAGGCTGTACCTCCTAAACGAATGGCATCGGACGGTGCATAATACGCAACTAATTTTATGCACTTTTGCGCATCGGTGCATCAGAAAAATGCAACTGCACTTTTTTTTTAAATGGAAACCTACATTTTTGACTGCACCAATCGATGTAGTTTTGTTGTGCTCTACATAAAAGTACTAACATACTTGTATCCTAAACTTATTCGTTAGGACATTATCGTAACTAAAAGTTACAAACATTATAATGGAGCACTACACGATACTCCAGAACAATTGCCTTGCTTACAGTGCGAAATCATTCACAAATCTACAACAATCTTAGCTACGATAACTTCCGAACGAATAAGTTTAGGATACAAGTATGTAGAGCACAACAAATTGCATCGATTGGTGCAGTCAAATATGTAGGTTTCCATTTTTAAAAAAAGTGCAGTTGCATTTTTCTGATGGACCGATGCACAAAAGTACATAAAATTCGTTGCGTATTATGGACCGTCCGATGCCATTCGACTTTTTCATATAACATTTTCCTCTATTCCCAACCGTTTAGGAGGTACAGCCTGTTCCAGTTGCGTGGGACACCCTGTATAATATTCATCTCTATCGAAATGGTAAATAGAAACTCAGTGGAATGATAAAAATCTAAATCAACAAATAGTTATATCATTGATAATTACACATTAAATAATTATTAGTATAAATTAGAGTGGGGCCGCATCGGTCCCAATAATAAGTCTTAATAACTTTAAAAGCGCGAATTTTGCGAATGTCTACAGCCTAATAATAACAGTCGCTCGATGAAACGTAATTTTATAGCAGAAAAATCGTAGAGTACAAATGAAATTCGATTGAAGCCACACTTACGGATCACTAGGCTGCCGACCAAGAAAATTGGTATTTCGCAGCTAATGTCGAGCAACATTCCGAAAGCCAAATTGCTGGCGATCGCTCCGATTCTGCCAAAGAAGGTCATCATACAGATGGCAACGGCGCCCACGTGCGTCGGAAATATGTCGACCACGATACTCCCGATTACGAAATTCGCGGTGACTATTGTCAATGAGAACACGCAGGCCACCATAAGTATCTGCAGAGAGGATTGGACGAAGTAGATCGCGAAGCCGAATATGCCTGCCAATAGCATGGTTGTCACTGAAAAATAAAATATTAACTTATAGATCAAGGTAAGCGCTACTACAATCAACATAGTCAATGGATTCAGACTATTTTGATCGTTCATGTTCGTTTATAAGAGTGTCGACTTAATTTTCGAGTTTTTTACTAGCATCGACGCAGCTAAATGCACCACTTAAATTATTTGTAAATTATTTGATACAGAAAAAGTGGATGCAACAACATATAATAATTCATTTTTTTTTGTTTTGCTTTTCTATCGATATACGAAGATCACCTTAAGACGTCTTTTATTGTAAAAGATAAATTTTAATTTCGCAATTGAACCCTGATTAAAAAAACTAGAGGGTACATAGGGGGAAAAAGAAGTAATAGTATAAATCATTTTATTATTGGCATTATTGGGTGAGTGGCATTATCGACTACACCATCGTAACTAAAGTTTTATAAAAATTTATGTTAGTAAATAATATCTTACACCCGGAAGCCTCAACAGTAAGATCTGAAATAACATCTTTCTTCCGATTATTTCACTTCAACATAATACTTTATTATTCAGGGGTGTGCGAGTACCCGAAAAGGTAATCGGGTCGGCGTCCCGAAAGTTTGCAATATTCGGGTACTCGAAGTTTAAGTTTGGACAAGTCTGCGGTCAAATCAGCGATAAATAACTCTATGCGTATTAATCATCGGTTGAACAGTGCTCTTATACGAACAGTGTGCGGACGAAGAGTCCTTGTTTTGTAGGAACAGTGTTTACTAGAAACAGAAACGTCCTTTACGTACATTATTTCACATAATGTACTCTAAAATTGTTGTTTTCCTCGCGAAGTTTGATAACCGATTACGCTAAAAGTACAAAAATCATTCTGAACCTGCCAGTGAAAATAAAAGATTCAACTGAAAAATCATAAAACAGCGTTATACTTGTATAAATACAACTTTAACTTCGAGTACCCGAATATTGCAAACTTTCGGGATCCCGACCCGACCCGATCATTGTCCGACTCGACCCGAGGCTCGGGTACCCAAGGTACTCGCATACCCCTATTTATTATCATACTTGCAATCATTGATATAAATTAATACAAAGGAAAAAAAGTCTTATGCGTTCGATGCCAGAACTTCATCCACGTCTAAGAACACCATACAAAAATGGAACGAACTTTCTGTCCATCCCTACATTAATTAGTCCATACAAATTGATCTATAAACTTATGCATATTTGTTTGCGTACCTGGAATTGTTCGTCGACCAACACGATTAGCCAGATAACCAGAAGCGACATTGCCAAGCAAGCAAAACGCGTTGATAGTCAACGAATTAATAAAAACCATTTCGTCCATGTGAGGCTTGCATTCGTTTGTGGCAGTCGGCAAATCGATTAGAATACCGTTTAAGGCATCTTGTGGATTGTTTTGGTCAATTAATCTGCACACGCTCACTGTCTGGTTTGGATGAAGAGTTTGGTAGTTCTCGAAACGATTGAAGAGCTCTGGCAACCATAGACCGAAACCATAATATCTAAAATGTCATTAGATTATCGAGTCGTTGAATCGAGACAGTAGGAGGAATAAAATTTCAAGAGAAATCAAAATTCAAGCATTTCACTGAAATTGAGATAGAAAATGTTAGGATCGAAATTTGTACGATCAATTCTATAAAACAATTAATATTTTTTTAAAACGAGAGGATATCTTTATGCTTTAACTATTATTTATTAACTGTGCAGTTTTATGCAAAATATAAATTATTTACATCGATTATAATCAACAGACATCAAACAGAAATTTCTTTGTGCCTTTAATGATTTTAATAAATTGAGATTGAGATTAATACTGCTCTCAACTCCTTGCAGTACCATTTTCTGTAGGCTACAAGATACTATGATTAGAACGTCTTTGTTCTCAAAAATACCACAGAAGAGTTTTTGTATGGCTACATTTACTTCAATGCTTGAATATCGATTACAAAAGAATACAATTTTTATACATCTAAAAAGAAAACCACAAGATTCATATTTCAACGGGTGAAACTCTTTAAATTTTTCTCTTGCTTTAAATTGCACCTACTCATTTTTACTATAAATTCATGAAATCTGCAGTCTAGTTATTCGCGTTATAAATTACTGTTCGAGTCAAATTGAATGGCAAGAAAAGGAACATCTGTTTGCGAAGAAACTTACCCAAACATATTCATGAAATAAATGGTCCAACTGAGAAGCGCGTACTTTAAAAGCGGCGGTGATGCGAGACAACGCATTTGTTGCCAAATTGTTTTCAGTAACTCTGTTATCACTCCAGATTTCGAGTAATTCGACTTATTGCTATTCATGTTTACCGTCTCATCGGGTAATAAAATGTTTACCTAAGCAAGAAATATTATTTTATAAGCCTAATATTTTGTTATGCTTCGTATTTGCGAGTTTTAATCGATTGTTAATTCGACAAAAACACATACAAGATGGACCAATACCTATGATCACCTTGATATTTACAACACGTGTATCGCTGATACGTATTATTTCGATAATATCTCGTTAACTGTTAGATTCAGGACATACGAAGGTGAGTACATTTTTTACGCAGAATTTTATACTCTATCGATTCGCGTACAAAAGGTAGGTCGTTCCATTAAAAAAAATTCTAGGTGACCTTGAAATCTCCGAAATGCCTTCATCCATATAAAACATGTTTGCATCATAATATTTCCTCCTCTATGCCGTGCAAGTTTTGCGTATATCATTTTTTCATATTATTACTAATAACGGAATTGAATGAACATCGAAGGTGGTCGATCGAAATGATTGGTTCACCGTGCAGCATTTGTTACCTTCTAACGTTGTTACGTTCCTTATTCGGTTGCTGTTCAAAAATCAGAAAGAATACTTACGGGGTAATCGTCCTCGTGGTTTCCTGTGTTCAATGCATAGATCTTTCGCAAAATCATCAATGCCTCTTCGGTTCTACCTTGGGAAACCAAGAATTTTGGACTTTCCGGGTACCGTGTAGCTATCAATGTTACCATTAGCGTTGGAACTCCGATAATGCCTAAGAAAAGCCTCCAAGAATTGTACACAATTCCGTGGAATTGAAAAGATATCGGCAACGGTATGATTAGCCAAGCTAAACCTACGTAGAAGACAAAAACTATTATTTCCAAACTCACCGATGTTGCGGAAAGACGTATTTCACAGTCGCGCGCTAATAGCTTACACGAATAGGCTGTTACCCTGTTTTATCAGACCTGTACTTGGTTAAAACATCTTTCACACGACCAGTAGATACCGATTTATGTTAGATAGTACTTCTTACCGACTCACCCTGTACGTACAATGAAATAAGTCTAAAGCTACTTCAATCAAATTGTCTTAATTACTACTGTGGAAAAATAGTACCATTATTTGGTGATACGAAATGGAACGAGATTTCCACTCAAATCTTGATTAACCGTGTCGTACGAATGCAAAATACGTAACCTACGTGCTCGAATATCAGTTTTATTCGATCATTTATTTATTTCAAGAAGAAATGATTCTAGTTACCTGGCAATATTAACCACGATAGCGTCCAAAAGAATCCAACGTAACAGATGGTTTTCACCCTTTGTTTCTCTGCGTGGAATTCGCCGAGATACGAGTAAACTAGCGAACCAGGAGCCCCGATGCTAAACAAATTGACAATCAAATTATACATAAAAATATATCCTTTTTTTTTGCTAGTTCGAAGTCGGAAGACAATGGTCTAACGTTTCGATTGTATTGCGTTCCAACAACAATCGACTTTATTGTGTCGCCAATTTTATTTAAAAAATACTACTTTTTTTTTAAACTAACTTCGGTTCGGTTCGGAAAGAGAAAATAATAGCTTCAAGATATGTCCACAGTGGAGCAACGACGCGCAGCTCACAGTTAATGTTGCATGTATCTTGAAAAAGTCGCCGCTTTTACCAAATAAAATAAGAAGGCGACAAAAAGTCACACGATGTTGCTTCGGTGTGGACATAACTTGAAATTTCAAGGTGACAATTCGGAACACTTACAAAAATCCACTGAGAGCTCTAAAAAGCAACAGTACTTGAAAGCTTTGAGACAGACTTCCTCCGATCGCTAAGATACCGTCACACATCATTGTTAAGAGAAGAATGTATCTCCTGCCATAAGCGTCGGCGAATATTCCCCAGAAAAGAGCACTCAACACTCCGCCTAACAGAAAAGAATTTCTAATGAAAATTCCTCAAATATCTCTTCGATTAATATTAATCACGATCGAATGAATATTTTATTTCTTTTATTCATTTATTTTTATTATTATTATGACAAGTCTGTCGCCTAGTATAATCTTTGCGATACGTAACATAACATAATGCGCATCTCGCTTACACCTCACTTTATGTATACAGACTTATCCTAATTTAATCTAACGTATTGAATAATATATTCCTTTCATATAAAATACTTAATTGTGATTATTAACTATTAAATATTCGAAAATATAACAATGTTTAGTTACTGCTATTAACTATTAAGGCTTACAATCTTTATATGTATCTAAATGCGATCAAATAAATATAATAACAATAAAATCTGGTACAACACAATTTTTAATCAGATTTTTAAGAAACCATTAAATACTATTATCTAGTACAAATTTATAATGTTTCGTTTGATTGAAATTAGCCACATTTTGTTAAATACCTTTAAATGACTTACTCTATTGCGCATTACAGAAAAAGTCCGATCAAATATTTTTTTCTATCGTTTGTTAGATATTTATTCAGCCAGAAGAACCAGTTGGTTCTTCTCGAACCAACATTTTATGCATTAAATGGAATTCAAGGAAATTGTATTTGGTTAAAGAAGAATATCATTTTGTGAAATGGACGCAGCTTTACGAACCTACATACATGTACATCTAACATACAAATTAAGGCGCCTAGACAACAATCTTAGCCACAATATTAATCGACTCTAATAGCGCGAGCAGCGAGTGGGATGTTATATAAAAACTGGTCTTCAATTTTTCTAATGAAATAAGTGCTATCGAACGGGCCTAGTATGCTGCAATTAATGTGTACCGATCAAAGGAACTCGTATTCCTATAATTCAATGAAACTGTCCTGGCCACACTCGAAATTTAGTTTCTATTATATTTTCACATACGGTTTGTTTTCGAATGAGCGTCGTTCTTAAAAAACTTCGTTGAAATCACGAGAATGTTCGCGTAAAACGGAGAGAGCGCAAATACTCGAACGACTTAAATTGGTGCAAAAATAATTGCGATTTTCATCAGTTTCAACTTGAGCAATTTTTCTGAAACGACGTTTTATCTCATTGTATTCTTCCATAGTAGGCACAGCGATGAAAAGTGCGAAGCTTCGTCTATCGATTTGCGTTCTGTTTTTTGTCGTAACTGTTTATTATTGGATGATGTTTCTTGTCAAAGTGAAAATGGAGAAAAAGCAAATTCGTGCGATCTTATTATGAGGTTATACGGGTTAGAATGCAAAGCGACAGATTACTGCTCGCGATATTAACAATGCGTTTGATTAGGAAACTATTAATCCTCCGTCTGCAACCTGTGTCGTTTATGTCCGGAGCGAAATTTCACTCTTCAATTTCTTTCTATCCAGTACAAAAATTAGTTGTGAACATAAACGATCCAGTATGCATACGGCGTCGATAAGAATAAGATTTCCGTGACTGTAGTAAGAGATGAAGAGTCTCGCGGACGTCCGCCTGTAATAATACAAGTTGATCGTACAACAACAGGAAAATTGATATTTAGCTCATACCGACAACAGAAGCAAAATATATAGTTTCAAAATTCAAGAATAAAAACCACAACTATTTTTGCACGAACCTAATATTACGTAATGTGTTCTTCTTCTTCTGACCTGGCAAAAATGATCAAGGAGAGCAGTGCACCCGGAAGTCTTGTGATATTCGACGACGCTCGCGGTAAAGCCAAATTTTACCGGTTCACCCGCATTATTGAATTTGTATTAGTTGACAAAAGTTGTCTTACCCACGAGAAACGCCACGTTGAGAAGACCTTTTTGTTCGGATGATAGTTTCAAGTCACACTCCGCGGAAGGAAGAATATACGCGTTAATGCCGTTTTGACATCCAACGCAGAGAAACATGGCGCCACAAAGCAGCAGAAAACCATAGTGAAACCTTCCATACCCTGAAAATTATAAACTAAATTCGGTATCACCTTCGCGCTATCGAGCGAAATCTTTTTATAGTAAATTAATCAAAGGTACTCTGGTATAATTAGTCGATTTTTTCAACCTCTCGGCCTTGAGAAGGGACTCGACTTACAATCATTTTTCCTTAACGCGAAACATTCGCACCATGTTCTTCCACGCACGTCCCTTCGTTCATCTATACATTATTCGTTTAAGCCTAATTTGTAAAGTCAAAATAAATAAAAATAAGTAGATTGCTCCAATAAGATAGTCGAACGAATTAAAAATACTTCTCGAAGCGACCATAGAAAATATTTGAATAGCTAATGAAACTTTCCATACCCAGAAGATTTTAAACTACATTAATTGTAATATTATATTAAATTAACGAAAAGTACTGTAGCTTTTATTAAAATTAATTGTGATTTATTTTAACACGTAGGAAAGATATAAGAATTTATTCCTCGATATCTTAAAATCAAGTCCACCTAACAATAATTCTATTCGTACAATAATATTTAAAAAAAAAATATATATATATATTTATTTTCAGTTTATAACTTTCCATTGAAGTAAATAGATTTAATTAAACATTGAGATTTCTTACCGCAAAGTTTAATTGCTTTTTCAAAGTCCACAGATCCTTCTTTGTGTCCCCGGTTATTTTCTGAAAACAAATATCAATTTTACAGTAATTATATTTACTTTGTACTCGAATCGTTTAGCTAATTTTATTCTTTTTATCATTCGAATACAATTTATTGGTGACTTTGCGTACAAAATTGATGCAACGAAACATGTATGCGATAAATATCGATATTTATTAAGAAATTTTCCGCGCACGGAGTGGGACATTATGATTCAGGATTCTTAGTGCTCGATCGAGTCGTTTTTAATTACTATTAGCAGAATGAAGGTAGTGACACCAGCAATTGATGGTAAATGCACGGTGCGTTCGAGTCGATTAAATTTGTCTTTATGAAAGGTCGAGATAATAACAATTTGAAAACTTTGTTTTTTAAAGAAACGTTTAACCAGCCGTAACAACGTGAAAGGTGTTGGGGGTCCACAGATATAAACAGTCGCCTTGAGAAATAAGATAACGGATTTCCAAGCACGCGTTGGTCTATTCTTCAAATTCAGAACTTTTATTAGAGCTCTAAATAATCAATGTCCGAGTTTCTATCGATTTGATCGTATAAACACCTAAATGTCTTCAGCAAAGATAAAAGAGAAGCAGATAATATTTATATTCATACAAAGATCAATTTTCCGTAAGTTTATTTTTACCGCAATGTGGGTATTATTAATTTTGTTGTACGAGGCCGATTTGAATGCCAACCATACCACGATCGTTGAAATGGCCGAATTCACATGTTTTGTTTCTCAATTAATGACATTACAAATGATTAAATTAAATTCTTCATTCAAGCGCATGTTTTTATCAAAATTACAAGAAGTCTAAATAAATTCAGTCTTGTATAATAGTCATATCATAACTAAGTCACGCTTTGCGCCCGGGTACGGTTAGCGTTAACTGCTCTAGACCTTTTACGACACCGACATTCGTACAATAACAACATGTACGAGTACAATCTGTGGTCTAACAAACAACCTGCAGATTTTTATACTAGATCAAAATTTTCCTTCTAGATTGCAACGAACTGGAGCGAACTAAAAATTTATTTTTCTTCTTAATATGTTTCATAGATTGCAAATAGTGTAATATCATTTTTTAATTATCTAATGTATATTTGCTGTTTGAAATTACAGCTACTTATTTTTGACATAACTCTATAAAATCCGCAATCTACTAATATAGTTGGACTTTGATATCAGATTTTTGTTTTTAAATGTATTAATAAGTGTTTCTGTGGAAATTTCTTCGGTAGATTGTTACATTTCTACTAGCCTGTTGCGGTAAAAGTGTTTCTAATTGTGTAAAGTGGGTGATCAAACTATTATAAACACTTTGAAAATACTACTCGTTTGAAATTTGGTACCAAATGGAATTAAAATTGCACTTACGACGATACTTCTTTTATTACAGGACATATCTCCGTTTTTAATACTAGGTTTACGGAGCACTAAAATTCATTATTTTACATTGCTTTATAAAAATAATAAAATTATATTTACTTAGACATTTAGCGATTTTTATTGTAACATGTACACAAAAAAATAAATCTATTTAATAATTCCTCACGAATGCCTCGTGATTTTTGAATCCGTCATTTTGACGGAACCCGTAAATCTAGTGTTAATCAAATATGACGAAGATTTTATATATTTTACGATTGGAGGAGCTGCTGCGATTAAGTGGCAGGTCCATTTTCAAGTACTTTGGCTACATCGATAACAAGCAATTAAAAATAAAGTATTGTTTCGGACGTGCTATGAATTTATGGTTAAATACTATTCGTTTTGATGAAATTGTACATTGTATACGAAACCTTTTTTACTACTCTAATTAATGCAATTTAGATATTGCAGCTACTTTTATACCAATGTAGAAAACAATACTAATCATCCATTGAAAAGATTTGAAAGAGATATATGAATGAGAATAATACTTATTATAATCATTACTATAAAGAGTAATGTATTCAGAGATACGCTAAAACAGTTTACACTACTGAAAAAAAATAATATTCATAAATATAGGAGCTATCTATGCGTAATTTTTCCATCTGTTCATAATAATCATTTGATCAGCCACTGTATATGTATAGTAAAATGAAAATCGGTTAATCGTTCGGTCGGTAGTTCTGGTGATAAAAGGTAAGAGAGGTAAAAATACACGAAAATGGAAGGTTTGAGTCGGTAAATGGCTGATCGAATTTTTAGAGGCGAAGCTTTGGGCGTGTCAGGCGACGATATCGCGTGCTTTTCCATTCTTCTGAATTGAAAACAGCTTACCGTCTAAACAATCGGTCGCGACTACGAACAGTGCAACCACATTTACACATTACGGAACTCTGGTGATCCCTTAATCGCACGATCTGATAACAATAGTTCAGTCACGTTGTAAATGTCACTCTCGTGCGTATACTACGCGCATACTGTGGTCCCCCCAGTAGAAATTACGAGAATGTGTGTTTTAAGCGTCTTAAACTGTTTAGTTACGTATTAGAAGGCAAACAAGCGTTTCGGGGGTATAGCTCAATAGATTTGACTAACTTGAACCGAACTTTTGGGGAGTTTAACTAAACTAAACTTAAATTAATGTTATATTTACATATTCGGTAGTGCACAAAAATTAAGCAAATTTCTGTAATTTATACCAATATTGTGCTTATTAGTAATAACTTACTACTAAACTGTTAATCTTTACACAGAATAAACATTTTCTAAGTCGATTGCAAAGAACACAAGTTAAATGGCAATTTATTTCTTCGTTTAATAGTTATAAAATAATGATAAAACGAAAAGTTACTAAGGCAAAAAGAGGCCATTCAATAGATTAAGAGTTTTTCTAGAATTTATAATTCCCTTATACAATTTGAAACGATGAACTGTATAGTAAGATTGTTGAAATTAAATAAACACACTAAACATAAATTCGTATACATTAGGAACTTGTTTTGAAATATTAAAAATTTCATTTTGATTTTTAAATGTGCATCTCAGTACTCTTAAAATTTGCTGAAAAATTGGATGGAATATATCTTCGTTTCTATTTGTTGCAAGGTAGAAAATAATTTTGCCTTATTTTAATTCGAAAAGTTATTAACTATTACTTGTAAAAATGATAAAATGTAGAAAGGCTACAAGTTCCACGGTATTATTTGTTCGTTGTATTAATCCTCGTCCCTTGAATGAGTCCCTTTGCGTCAAATTGGCACAATGGTGAAAAATCGGTACAATGAAAGGGTAGACGATTAGCTTTGAAGACTCTTACCGAATATGATCGAAATGAAGTTTCTGTATATTTAGAAATTTAGAAATTTTGTTCAAATTGTAAATCCGTGTCAGTATCGCAACGTAAACTGTATAAATTTACATTCTTACGTCGAATTGACACAAGGAACGGATGAGGGTTAAGTACTTAACCAAATCAAATAAATAAATCAAAATATTGTTATAAGATTTACCGAATAGCTTTCTACCAACAATTGTCTCGTTTTTATGACCGATGCGACCACCAAGATGTTACCGGTGCGATAACTAATTGTTAGGAAGTAGTGAAAATTGTGAAACAGGAAAACGAATAAATACTATACAGAATACAGTTTGCGATGCGTGTACGTGAATGGCCAAATTGAGGGGTGATTAAAAGAACAATGGCATTTTGACATTATATCAGGTTCCATTGTGTACCTGCATGTACATTCGGTTGCGCGCACCTGCAGATCGGTTTGTATATTCTTCTTTCAGCGTGCAAACAAGGATCAAAACGGCAAACGAAAACTGTGACGATCGTAATAGGAGGAAGTAATTATGGCGAGTTCGGTAATAATCATCTTGACGATGCTTCGCTTCATCTTGGATCTATAAAGGCGTGCAGCGACTGTGAAATTTGAAAATGTATGAATTTCTATTGATTCGGGAATAACGTGCGTTAATATTTGAATTGTCGCTAAATATTATCAAACGTACAATAATTACCCGAATTAGCTGAAGTATAAATGTAACTGAGAGCGAACAACGGATTTAAATATCGGCCAATATTATCGGATGATACGAAAATAAGAAAGCACATTCGAATTCCGTCGAACTACAGGTAGTTAAGAAAGATATGGCAAGTATGTTTGAATCGGTCGAAATTAAAACGCAAATGAACACGTTTGGTGTTCATCATTGACATACAGTATCTGGTATCGCACATTTCTGCACACCGATAATGCAACAAGTCAAATACGATTAATACGTGTGTGTTTGAATAACATACGCAATTGCCATCGGTGACACAATAACAGGTCTGGCGAAGCACGTTTTCGTTTATCTTTTCTTATTATTAGTAAATACTTTGGCATAACATTTCCCATTTTCCTTTGTACAAAATTTGGAACGCGCAAGGCCAGTTTCACGGATTGGTCAATCATTAAGACAATTCATTTCGCAACAAAGAATTTTTAAGGAATGTACGTAAATATCGTGTAACTTGTTGAGCAATACTGTCCAACAAAATCTAATTTCTCCTGTGTTCTGATAAATGGTAGGTAATAATTACAGATTTGTGAATGCTGAACGCGAATCTAAACACCATTACCAACATTTGAAACTTGTTGTGCTTTAACCATAAAGACGATATAAATGATTCTTATATCAGTTGGTTATATAAACTCTACCAAATGTAATAATATATATACATATATATTTTTGATAACATCGTAGTCATTGAAGCACGTGTAAATAACATTTTATTTATATGTCAAATAATACAAATATTAATAATATTCCCTAGTAATGGTTGCCATTTATAAAATAGTAATAATAACAATCACCGTTATCCCCATTTCATTAATTTTTTAATCATTAATCTATAAAACTACGACTGTGCATAGTATAATAATTAATAACAAAAATGTATAGTTCTTCGATTTGAATGAATTATTTGTAATTATGGTACTACATGAACGTAGTTTTTTAAGTCTTAATGCTATGGTGAACATTGTACACCTGTGTAAAGTTGTAAATTACATACATCTGTATTCGATACTTTGAAACTGCTCCCCACAGTAGCAACCGAAAGATTAAAATTAATTGAAGACACTCGTTAATAATATTGGAATTTATTCTGAAGTTCTATATTTGGTAACAACGAATTTTACACAATAAACGTTTATAATGTTCATTTTAGCAAACTCAAGTAAATTTATAATACTAATAATATGAAATATTTTAAAAATCCAATGGAGACACAGAAATGAGGTATTCAAAACACGTGCCGAAGTAATTAGAGAACCACCTGTTCAAGTGTTCTTACACCTTAAAAATATCTTTGGTATTTTAAAAATTTCATTGTGCTGTATAAATTAAGGTAGCAGTATCAAGTCCAAAACACATTCCCGCGACAGTAGTAACCACGTCGATTTAGAAACCAGTGACAAGTCAATTTAGTTTTATTAACAAAGGATGCTCCTATTCGCCCTTTTACAGGTTAGCCAATTATATGAATTATTAATTAATAAGATTAACGGATTAATTAATTGAATGAATGATTTATAAAATATTTAATGTAAATCATAACATAAAAAAAGCAACTTCGTAACTTAATTTACCGTTTAAGCAATATTTTACCATTACGTTTATGATCGTACTTCTCGTTGATATTATGAAAGATTTTCTAAATTTGTTTGTAAAATTGTGCAACGTTACTGTAACATTTGCACATTCAACGTCAATTTACCGCCACGTTCGATCGCCAGTAACTTAAATAGATTTTTAAATACTTCATTGAGTTGAATTAGTTTGTAAGTTTGCACAACTATTCTCATTCTATTAGTATTCAAAATTCTGAAGATTACAAGTAAGTAGAAGAATGAAAACGAAACCGTGAAACTCCGATGAAAAGTAAGTTTCATTGACAAGTATACTTTATTAGGATTTCCCGATGATCTCCTATCATCGTTTTGCAAGAAAATTGAATTTCGGCTCGATGAAAAAGCAAACTATGAGAAAGAAAGTACACGAAGGTATCGAAAAGTTGTCAAGTTCGTTCCAAAGCGATTGAATAAGTAAATGAAAGTACTAACCGACCGAGAACGAAAGAGAGGCGATTCGGTTCACCATTGTAGTTCGAGCATTCACCGATGTCTTCCGTCTGTCGAAGCCTGAGTGAAGACTGTTGGAAAGCGGGCAGAATCCACCGTTTCCTTCACGTGTCGCGATCAAGGTGAAAAACGTCTACGCGATCCACGGCTGCGTCGCTTTAAATATTGTCACGCGCTTGCACGATCAGCCAACTACGGGTGGGAACACGAATCGCGGGGCCGA
Source organism: Sphecodes monilicornis (assembly GCA_913789915.3). Taxonomy (NCBI): domain Eukaryota; kingdom Metazoa; phylum Arthropoda; class Insecta; order Hymenoptera; family Halictidae; genus Sphecodes; species Sphecodes monilicornis. The sequence continues at coordinate 21,237,498 of OU565298.1, read as the reverse complement.
AAACCCTCTCTACCAATTTCTTCCTATGAAATCTACATGTTATATCGTTCAAAACTCAAACAGTGTTTGTGTTTCTCTTATAGAAGCCTTTTAAATAAACCTTCTAAATCAATTGTGTCGTTATACATTTTATTGTACGTATCTGTTCCATGAGAACACCTTTTAAATAAAACCCTGAAGGTAAAATTTGTTTCCATACAAATTTCACAGAAACATATATTTTCCTAAACAAGACATGCAAGTTTGAACAACATATTTTTTAGAAACAAAAGATAACTGTTTGCTTCGATCTTTGCCAGGGATTGAACAAATTCCAGAACCTTTTTACTAGGTTTTATTTAAATGTTCTAACTTTAAACGAGTTAATGAGAATAGATAAGAGCAAGCGCATGCAAGTAAAAGTTTTAATTTGAACGGAACTGATCAAATGTCAAAATAAACACTTTTATACAACAGGAGCACAGATTTTGTTCTTGAGTGTTAAAAGAGTTCAGAATCATAGTCACAAATACTGTTAAATTAATATTCCGAGAACATTATTTATTTGTAATATTAATGTGAATAATTCAGGCCTCAAATTATATTTAATGTCATATTTATAGTTATATTCAACTGTATCGAAATGGTAAATGGAAACGTAGCGAGATAGTAAAATTTCATTTCAATCCACAAGTAATTATATTATTAATAGTTACGCATTAAATAATTTTTACTATAAATTTGAGTGCACCCCTATCACTTAAGTTCCTGGGGGTAGAATTCCTTTCCATACAAATTCCACAGGAATAGATGTTTTCCTAACGAAGCATAAAAGTTCCAACAGCATTTTTCTTAAAACAACAGTTTGCCTCGATCTCTGTGTCGAACCGAGTTTTCATACACAGTTTCCCAGTACCGCCGCACAGTGGGTCGTTTCTATAGAATAGATTGAATTAATTAAGAAATTACCATTTAATGAAATATGTTAAAACTTCTAAGTGAATATCTTCTTACCAATTATAAATGGATTCTTATAAAACAGGCATTTATTTGTTTCCACTGAAAAACTTTCATATTTTTACCTCCTATTAAAGTCGTAATTAATTGTCACACTATCGCATAAAATAATATTCGATATTCTATATATTGGACTAAGTTATAATAAGGTATATCAAAATTCTATCACTATCATAAGCTACATCCGTGACCGTGACAAAATTTGTTGTTTTAAAAAGTAATTTCCTTATAAATAGAAAAGAGTTGTTTAACGAGTTTACAGAAGAAAGCGTGAGATGCAACTGATAATAATTTAATAACAATTTCAATGCTAACCTGTGCTCAACTTACGTTTCTCTTTTTGTAATTTCAAGTTTCCATTCAACCAAAATTCTTTTAAACGTTTTAAACTCGCAATTAACTCTTTAACTATTCGCTTGCGAGGGATGTCCATGAGATCTTAATGGCTTCAAATCACATTCGACATCAACTAATAAAGTTTTAAGTTTTTAGATTGAAACATCCCCTATAAGGGTAGTTTTATAAAGACAGTTTCTCATTCAAGCAATTAAGTTCTATAACCCCAAAACCCTTAAAACCGTTCTGTTTGTCATTAATAATTAAATTGCGGATTTTATTCGTCTTCAACAAAAATTAATAGGTACAAATTGAAAAAATGCGAAGATTAAAAGAATTGGAAAATATGAATTTATTATTGCAAGGTTATTGAAGTCATTAGGAAAACAAGGAAATTTCTATTTGATTACTATTTGTTGCAGTTGATGCAAACAATTTTTATTGTACATAAAGATCCACAGTTTATTAACTAAATGAACGATATTTTTTAGCAGTTCTATGGAAAGCAAATGCTCGGTCGTATTATTATAAAATTGACAGTATTTCTTTTATTCAAAGCTCGATAGAATCATTAGGAAAATCATATATCATAGAGGGTCGCTGTACAGAAAAAATTGAATCTCCAACACCAACGGTAGATTCAGTCGAGCACAAATTCTCGAATGTTTTTTTAGAAGAAAATGAACGATGGATTATGATAGTCGAAGTTGTAAGATTCGAAATAAACCCAGATTTATTGTTACACGATTCCTTTTTGCTAAATTATAACAGTTTAAACACTGAAAATGTTTAAAAAATGGGAATTTTAATGTTCAAATACTTTTTAGTGTCAATCCATATTTAAAACAATGATTAGTTGGATAATTAAATATCGCTCTTACCCGCTACTGTTACGATAAAGTGGCAACTTGGTCAAGAAATTACAATCACTTTACAATATATATAAATTTCAAGCTCCTAAGTTTACACATCGCTTTGAAAATAGTCGTTTGACAACAAATACACTGTACCGACTACGAAACTCGTCAACGCATTGATTATTATAGTCGTCGCAATATTAAAAAAGACAACCTAACAGGAACCCATTAATTTGAAAAAAGAATGCCATTAAAAATTTTGCCGCTGAACTGAAAAATAGAATCGTTTCGTGTGAGAAATATTTATAACATCTTTATGATTAATGCACAAAAAATTCGTACAGTTAAAAATTATGTCCACGTTTGAACAATGTTTGAAGTTAATGAAATATTTTTTTTCTTATTTATCTCCTACATATATTTTCAAAATTACTACACTCAGCGACAGAACGATATTCTCATGTGCAAAAGTAAAGGAAAATTATAACGTACGCTTTGTTCTTGTTCGAGAAAACAAACTAGTTCTGCAAGAAACAAGGTATGAATAATAAACTAATAACACGGCATGCGAAGTATGTATTATTTTAAAATTACTTAATTTTTATCATCTCATTGTTTTAATCGCGAGAACTATAACAGTCGAGGCACTGGATTGAAAATAAAAGAGACTTTGTGCAGTCTTTGGTTTAATTCTTTGCTTGATTGGATTTCACAACATGCTTGATCGCACCGAATGCATATTATGCAAAATCAACATTTTCTGCATAATTTACGATTTTCTGCATAAGTTACGCTGAAATCGAATAAAAATTTATTTTTTCCATTAATAATTTTAATAAGTTTACAATAATATATCAATACTCTTAAATTCCATTTATTTTTCTGCCTTTTTTTCTTATTTTTTCTATGTCGAATGGTGTAATTTTTGTAAAAACGTAAATGCAAAATAACTTTGAACGAAGAGTAAAACAATTTTAAGTATGAGGGAACAATTCTACGTCCGAGTAGTAGACATAGCTTTCTTTGTAGACTGAATATGCATATCCTTACATCTTTTTTCAAGTATAAATAGTATATAGCGCGACGCTGGCGTACTTGCAGGCAGTGATAGAAGTCTATTTTAGCGTTGCCGCGCCGTTGTACTAATTTCAAAAGCAAATCAGCTTTTCCTCAAGAGTCAAAGGCTTCGTACTAAAATTCGGATACCATTCTCTTAAAAATTTACTAGATACCGTAAAAAAAAAAACATTAAAGTACTTAATATTATTTAATAACCAATTGGAAAGAATTCGAAATACAACGAAAGAATTGCACAAAAATGACTTCTACCAGCACTCGCAAGTTCAGCAGTCGAATGCTCAAATATAAAATTAATTATATTAGACGGCAAATTTTCTACATTTATGACAAAAATGTGTTGATCGAATGTAAACCAATAAAAGCATTTAAAAAATTAGAAATTTTTTATTAAAATTATTTATTATTTGCCAATCTATAAAGTTATCAAGAAAAGAAGTAAATGTCGATCTAGTTCCTCTACCTTGCAATCGGTACAGACAATTTTTACTTTGTATAAAAATCCGCGGTTTATATATTATACTTACCACGAAATTGTATTTTGCATTATTTACTACAAAAAGTTTTCTTCTCTCAGTTGTGTTCTACGTTTTATAATATCTATGGTGTACAGTGTACAATAAGTTTTATGCAAAAGTTAAACAATTCTGCTTGTACTATAGCGCAAGAATCATAATAAGTATTGATACGATTACAAAAAACGGTGAAAAGTTAACATTTATTCGGTTCTTGTTACTGGAATAATAGAAGGTGTGACAGCTGAACAGAGTATAGATACCATTCCTAATTCTTCAGGTCAACGAGCCTAATTACAAAGAACCGCGCCTAGAACAAATACTATTATCGATACTCTCATTTTTGTCAAACACGCGCTAGGACGAGTGGTAAAATTCTGAAATTTATAATACGAATAGATGAAGGTGCTTTTTAGCTTTCTTGTCAGTTCTAATTTTTATTCTGTTTATTATTGCTCCAAGTTCAATTTCTATCAGTACTTCTTAATTGCTAATTTTGACATTGTTCATTGATAAACAATAAAGTATTACGTAGAGATTGTAAGCTGAAATAGTAATTGCGGTTTATTTTACATAAAGAATATAGACATTTACAGTTTCTAAAAGTTAAATTATTATGTAACAATTATTCATTCCCAGACAGCACGAGTCGCCTTAGAGACGTCGTTTTTACGTCTGTTTTAGGACTGAGCGTCTTACGTCTCAAAAAGGCGCCTCAGAGGCGCCTTCTGGGAGGTGTCGTTTTTGCGTCTGAAATAAGGCGCCTCAGAGGCGCCTTCTGGGAGGCGTTGTTTTTGCATCTGAAATAAGGTGTTTTAGAGGCGTCTTTTCCAAGACTGAACAACTTGAATTTTTCAAAATATCGTTTATTATAAACACATGGGTGATAAAAGTAGAGAAATTCCTTATATAGGCTTTTACTATTTAATTGTTTTTTTTTTCACGGAATTAAATAAAAAAGTGTAATATATGCGAAACTGATGAGCTATTGTCCGCGATTCGAGAAGAATAATTAATTAATGGTAAAATAATTAATGTAGCTAAACTATATAATAGTAAAAGTGACTGCGCCAGTTTGAGGCGGTCATTTTTCTACTTCCATTCATATGATTTTAACCAATTATCTGAGATGACCGAAATATATGTTTAATATAATGTGGCGGCTTCCACCTACCCTCGTCACCAGATGAACAGAGAGACAAGAATACGCCTTTCCCGCTAGTACCTGATCCGTCGCCGATTCGTATATATACCGTCCTAAGCCATCTTTACGATATCACTGTTTCCGAGGCAGGGTCCGCTAGATAGCCTTACCGATGACGAGTCCTCTAATGGGCCCAGGTCAAAACACGCTTTATTTCCTTTTCCTCTTTACCCACACATTTCAGGCGCCGCCAAATTGGAGACCCCAACGACACAGACATTGCATGCAATGCATTTTTCTGTCTACAGTTCTGAATTACCGACTCTGTAGAAAATGTCCTAGTACGATAGCGAACTCTATCGAAATGGAACGGTCAGGTGGTGAACTACATGAAGTTGCAACACATAAAGTGTGTGTCTGAGGAGGCTCGATTTTACAGCGTTGTCAGCTTTAAAACGCAATTGTATTCGTACAAAAATACTCCACGTATTAGTCACTTGTGCCGCCTATTTTTTTACAGGACTTCGTACCCCCTTGTAAAAGTTTGGCGAACATGATAAAGAAGTTTGTATCCGACAAGGACGAACTTATGCACTTTTAAGAAGAGAAACAAAGGCAGACACAGAGCTGCTGAATACTGTGCACACTCGACAGAAAATTTATTAGTAACACACTTGTGAGGAATTGTTTACAAATATTTGCAGTTAAGAAATATAGAATATATCTTCAGCTACTTTCGCATATAGTTTATCGTCACGTGTTACTTCTGACTAAATAGTTATAAACAATTATTCTAAGTCTCGTTCTAAAATAAACTCAAATAATTTAACAGATCTCTGGTAAAAAATAATCTTCCTTGTGATCGGAGGATCTAGAATGATGTCTCAGCTACATTTCTGTTGCAGTTTTATGTAGATTCGACGCCTAGTTAATTAGTTATTTACGATTTCCAGAGAGGTGACACAACGATTTGTGTGTTTACCTTTGACAAATACTCGGACTCTCCTTGTCTTACTCATTGCGGGCATAGAAGATAAAAGTTACCTCCACAAAATTGTTGATAAATTACTTCAAGTAATTTTTATAAATATTAGCTCTCGAAGAATATAGAATGGACCTTCGGCAACATTCATGTATAGTTTTCAATTCGATTCTAGAAGAGGTTAATCAGTTATAAATAATTTTTGTTACTCTTGTTCTAATGAAACTGTACACACTAGTGAGAATTGAATATCTTGTACACTCCAAATGTTCATGCATAAAAGTTAATCTGTATCTCGAGTACTATTAGCTATTTTTATTAAAAAATTGGGTGGTGAGGTAACCAAACATATAATCGTTGTAATCGTTAAACGAACAGATATAACAAATTCATTAATTACATTTTTTCAATATAATTATGCTTAGTAATATTCATGTATCATAAATTATGTTGGATCTCGAGTTTTATTACTTACTTCTACTAAAAAATTAGATGGCAAGATGGTCAACGGAGTGCTCGTCGACATCATCGACAAAAGGAATTGTATCAAATATTAACCAGCTAGAGATGATAAATTTATCAGTGAATTGTGTTCGATAAATTAATGCACGCTAATATTCATGTGTCAGAAGATATTCAATATCTCGAGTTCCATTACATATTTTTACTGAAAAATTAGATGGTCAGATAGTCGAGGGAGTGCTTATCGACATAATTAGCAACAGGAATTGTTATAAACATTAAACAGCCAGAAATAATAGATTTATCAATAATTATTATCACGGCAATCGAGATCTACCGAAATTAGTTGGGGTAGGGAGCGTTGCGCTTCGCTGCGCGCTGCGCATCACTGACTACCTAAGCTCGCGGAGCGCGCTCAGTCAATCAGTCGGGCCGGGCCCTCCGGCAGGAGCGGATGGGCTCCGGGACCAGGAGGGTCTTCCAGCGGTAACCTGGCCTCTCCTGCCTACCTTGGGGATGACCAGTGGTCCTCCAGAGCTACCCTTGCCTACCTTCAGCTGGCTTAGGGTGGACCAAGGGTCCTCCACCAGTGGTCATCCGGTGCTACTCTGGCCTACCCTTGCATACCCTGAGGGTGACCAGTGGTCCTCCAGAGCTACCCTTGCCTACCTTCAGCTGGCTTAGGGTGGACCAAGGGTCTTCCAACAGTGGTCTACCCTGTGGTTGACCAGTGGTCATCGAGAGCTACTCTGGCCTACCTGTGCTTACCTTGAGGCTGACCAGTGGTCTTCCAGAGCTACCCTTATCTACCTTCAGCTGGCTTAAGCTTAACCAAGGGTCCTCCACCAATGGCCTACCATTGTCTACCATGTTCCACCTTTAGCTAGCTTAGGGTAGTCCAAGGGTTATTTAGAACTTCCTTGGCCTACTTTAAGCTAGCTCGGGGGCGGGGCATGCAGTCATTACCGTGCTGATCGACTCGGAGAGGGCATTCATTGCAATGACTTCGCATCTTCGAGTGAGTCATTTTGTTACTACCTTGTTACTATATTCGTCTGTAGAAGTAGTAGTATACCGTAGTAGTAAAGTGTAAAAGTAGTTAGTTGCATGCATGGGCAGGCCTCGCCGCCCCAACGATCAGCCGAGATGGGAACGTCCGCGATTTGCACTAGCGTTACGACAAAACCACGCGTTGCATTTAGTCGATTTTGAACACAGATTAAAGTTAATGTTACGAAAAATTTTGTTTAGAGCGTAGCGTTGCGAATAACATATAGTCGCGGTTCAAAATTACATTTCAATTTCATAACTGCGCTTTTAAAGTTCATATTGTTGTTGTTTTACATATAATTTAAAGTAATCGTTTTTTGGATCTCTGTTCGTTGAATTAGCGTTGCGCACAAAAAGTTCGCGTTTGCTTTCGAGTCTTTCGACTTTTCAGGCTCCCATACTCGAGCTGCAACGATCAACTGTGAGATGGGCACATCCGCGATTTCAAGTAGTGTTGCGAAACAAATTGTTACACGCGTTGTACTAGTATCAATTTTTAAAGTTGATGAAATGTCTAGTTAATGTTGCAAATAAATAGTCGTAATTTAAAATAGTTCTAAAGATACCTGTTTAGAATTTTAGACGTTAGAGTTTTAAATTTCTTATTTAAATAGCATTTTAAATTCGATTTGTTGAATTAGCGTTGCGCATCAAAAGAATCGCGTTTGCAATAGAATCTTTCGATATTTCAGGCGCCCATGCTCCAGTTGCAACGATCAACTGTGAGATGAGTACTTCCGCGATATCGAGTAGCGGTGCGAAACAAATTGTCGGGATGAGGCCGAAGGAGCAGACGAGGTTTTATGCCAAAGATGCCGGACAAACTGTCATCCAAAAGGACAATCATTGCAACGTCTTCGCATCTTCGAGTGAGTCATTTTATCACTACCTTGTCGTTATACTCGTCTGTAGAAATAGAGTTGTAGTAGAATGTAAAAGTAGTTAGTTGCATGCATGGGCAGTCCTCGCCGCCCCAACGATCAGCCGAGATGGGAACGTCCGCGATTTGCACTAGCGTTGCGAAAAAAGTACGCGTTGCGTTAGTCGATTTCGAATAGAGATCAAAGTTAGCCTTTCTTCTAAATATAATAGTAGTCTCTATCAGCGATATATTGTTTAAACTATAGCGTTGCGAAACAAATAGTCGCGATTCGTTTTGCAGAAACTGTAGAGTAATCTTTTTTGGATCTCTGTTCATTGAATTAGCGTTGCGTACCAAAAGTTCGCGTTTGCTTTCGAGTCTTTCGACTTTTCAGGCTCCCATGCTCGAGCTGCAACGATCAGTTGTGAGATGGGCACATCCGCGATTTCAAGTAGTGTTGCGAAACAAATTGTCACACGCGTTGTACTACTATCAATTTTAAAACTTGATTAAATGTGTAGTAAATGTTGCGAATAAATAGTTGCGATTTAAAGTAAATCTAGACATACAGATGTACAATTTTAAACGTTGGAATTTTAAATTTCTTATTTAAATAGCAATTTGAATTTCGATTTGTTGAATTAGAGTAATCTTTTTTGGATCTCTGTTCGTTCAATTAGCGTTGCGCACCAAAAGTTCGCGTTTGCTTTCGAGTCTTTCGACATTTCAGGCGCCCATGCTCGAGCTGCAACGATCAACTCTGAGATAAGAACATTCGCGATTTTAAGTAGCGTTGCGAAAGAAATTGTAACACGCGTTGTAATAGTATAAATTTTCAAAGTTGACTTAATGTCCAGTTAATGTTGCAAATAAATAGCCGCGATTTCAAGTAGTTTTAGAAGTACCGATCTAGAATTTTAGACGTTAGAGTTTTAAATTTCTTATGTAATTTGTAAGAATGGTAATACTTAATTTTGTAAGTCTTTCAAAGTTCAACTCTACCAAATTGATACAATATTTTTGTCTAGAAATTGATATTTTTCAGGAAATTGATATATTTGCCTTGAAATTGATATGTTTGTCTTGAAATTAATATTTATTTCAGGAAATTGTTATTTATTTCAGGAAATTGTTATTTATTTCAGGAAATTGTTATTTATTTCAGGAAATTGTCATTTATTTCAGGAAATTGTTATTTATTTCAGGAAATTGTTATTTATTTCAGGAAATTGATATTTATTTCAGGAAATTGATATTTATTTCAGGAAATTGATATTTATTTCAGGAAATTGATATTTATTTCAGGAAATTGATATTTATTTCAGGAAATTGATATTTATTTCAGGAAATTGATATTTATTTCAGGAACTTGATATTTATTTCAGGAAATTGATATTTATTTCAGGAAATTGATATTTATTTCAGGAAATTGATTTTTATTTCAGAAACTTGATATTTATTTCAGGAACTTGATATTTATTTCAGGAACTTGATATTTATTTCAGGAACTTGATATTTATTTCAGGAACTTGATATTTAATTCAGGAACTTGATATTTATTTCAGGAACTTGATATTTATTTCAGGAACTTGATATTTATTTCAGGAACTTGATATTTATTTCAGGAACTTGATATTTATTTCAGGAAATTGATATTTATTTCGGGGAATTGATATTTATTTCAGGAAATTGATACTTATTTCAGAAAATTGATACTTATTTGAGGAAATTGATATTTATTTCAGAAAATTGATATTTATTTCAGAAAATTGATATTTATTTCAGAAAATTGATATTTATTTCTGGAAATTGATATGTATTTCTGAAAATTGATATTTTTATCTTGAAATCAATATTGCTCGGATCGGAGTTCCCTCAGGGACTCACTCACGGGATGGGGCCCGTGAGTGGGTACGGGGACTCGCGTCCCCGGGGGCACCCGAATCGCCTATAGGTCGTTGCGTCCACAAATCATTAGATTTGGGCTCGATGTGGTTTCGATTTTGTTTCGACTTTGTTTCGACTGGTTTTCGATTCTATTTCAACTGGTTTTCGATTCTATTTCAACTGGTTTTCGATTCTATTTCAACTGGTTTTCGATTCTGTTTCAACTGGTCTTCGATTCTGTTTCCATTTTGCTTCAACTGGTTTTCGATTCTGTTTCGATTTTCTTTCAATTGGTTTTCGATTCTGTTTCGATTTGGGTCGTTCATCTCGCTCTTGTTAGTCACAACGAACGAAGAAAATTCATCAAAAGAAGAAAATTCACCGAAAGAAAAAAATTCATCGAAAGAAGAAAATTCATCGATCGAAGAGGAATCATCGAACGAAGACTCCAGATTATTTATAAATTAGTTTTAGTGCGTGCGTTAGTTATTAAGATTGTACATAGTCGTTGTAATTATGTCGAGTAATTATTGCCGTAACTTAACTTTGCTCGCTCCGTTTTCCGACTCCGACACAGCCTTCTGCTGTGTCAGCCTTGCTTGCAGGTTCTGAGCCGGTCCAGTTTCGGTATCCGGCGTGAAGTCATTGAGAGGGATGTCTAAGAGACTCGTTCACTCGTCTTCTGACGATCCTCTGTGTTAACGTAATCCTGGGCACGCCATGTTCTCATGTCACCCAGTAGCGCCAGAAACCGTTTGAGCGCATCTCTTTGCCATCTTTCTTGGTGATGGAGTGACGGGTATCGGGCTGGTCGGCTCAGGACTTGTAAGCACTGAACGCGTCGCGTCACCCTTGAACCAGAGCCTTCTGCTCTGGTTCGATCTTGTTTCTCTCTTTGAAAGAATCAGAGCCTTCCGCCTGATTCGCCCTTGGTCCCTCGTGGATCGGAGACTTCTTCTCCGATTCACACTTTGCCCCGCAATAATTACTCGATATACGCTAAATGGAAAAGAAGTCTTTTCCATGAAAAAGACTACTTCTCCATTTAGCGACCTGCGAAACTTAGTTTCTAAGAATCTTCGTTGTAAGAAAGGGTGGCAGAACGAAGGGAGACTTCGTTCTGACTCCCTTTCGGGTCTCTTGTGCAGCAACCTCCTCGTGGTGAGACCTGGGCAATCGATATTATCCACAATGTTCAAGATATTATAACTTATAAATTGTAGTATCTTGCATGTAGTGGATGATATCGAGCTAATAGCTGCACATTTAGAGCTTGCGTAAATATGTATTTTATATTAGAATGTAAGACTTAATAATTTCTTCGTTTTCCTTTGTTCAGGTATTCCAGGTTCAGCATTTTTTTTCAATTAATAATAGAAATACGGAATTTCAATTTCAGAATACATGTACCTTCAACAAACACCTCCATTATTCATTTTTGGATTCGTAATTAGAATGTGCTCCTGAACTTTCAAAGTCCAACTTTCTCAAATTGATATTTTTGTCTTGAAATTGATATTCCTCCGATCGGAGTTCCCTCAGGGGCTCACTCACGGGATGGGGCCCGTGAGTGGGTACGGGAACTCGCGTCCCCGGGGCCACCCGAATCGCCTATAGATCGTTGCGTCCACAAATCATTAGATTTGGGCTCGACATGGTTTCGATTCTGTTTCGACTGGTTTTTCATTTGGTGTCGACTTCGTATCAACTGGTTTTCGATTCTGTTTCGATTTTGTTTCATCTGGTTTTCGATTCTGTTTCGATTTTTTTTCAACAGCTTTTCCATTTGGAGTCAATTTTGTTTCAGCTGGTCATCGATTCTGTTTAAGAAAATTCATCTTGCGAAGAAAATTCATCGTGCGAAGAAAATTCATCGTACGAAGAAAATTCATCGAACGAAGAAAATTCATCGAAAGAAGAGGATTCGTCGAACGAAGACTCCAGATTATTCTTAAGTTAGTTTTAGTGCGTGCGTTAGTTATTAAGATTGGCAATCGTCGTTGTAATTATGTCGAGTAATTATTGCCGTAACTTGACTTTGCTCGCCTCGTTTTCTGACTCCGACACAGCCTTCTGCTGTGTCGGCCTTGCTTGCAGGTCCTGAGCCGGTCCAGTTTCGGTATCCTTGTCCTGCTTTTCGAAGCTGTGGAAATTCAGAGGCACGTTGCTTTTTAATCTAAACCACAATTTTATTGAACGATCATTTGAATATTCGATTACTTCTTCAAAAATCATTATCATTTTTTAAAATTTTTTATGCGAATATAGAATTGTTAAAAATTTTGCAATTTTCAATTCGTGGTTTTTTTATTACATGTATGTACACCTGATTATATGGATAAAAACCATGTTGACCAAAGCAATTTGCAGAACACACGTGTAGTTTTAATATTATTTTCATCATTTTTATATTATTAACAAATGTTAACTTATCAACATAACTAATTTGAATTTTAACACGAAATGTATTATTTTCCGATATGAAAATGTTAAGAAATGTATAAACTTTCGCGGCATGATAATTGTTGCAGTGTACACGAGCATGTGTGAACTGATATCCATATATTAAAAATTATGCAGATTGGAATACGTCGTCGAAAGCCTCAAATAAAATTCTTTCTTACATATTGTATAATAAAGCAATGTCTCTTTGGACACTTTAGAATTAAACTAATACAATAGAAAATTTGTATTACTTTATACATATTCATTAAAAATATTATAATGAAAATTTAATTTAATGAATTTAATAAATTTATGAAAATTTCAAGTACTTATTTTAAAATCAAGAAAACACAAGCATAGTTAATATATGTGTAATGTGTACGCACTCATCAACTGCATAGAATTTGTATTGATTTTAAGTGTAAAGAAAGTAAACTATTGGTTTAAAGTGTATAAAACTATTATAATATACATTCATTAGTGACGCGAGTAATACAAATAATGTTACGTATAGAAATCAAATTAATTTTACTACAATTCGTATTTTTGTAATACATTCTTCATAAATATTATTTTCACCGTTCAAATACACGCGCCCTATACATTAGTAGCCTCCAAGACACCCGTAGTAAAAATAAAGTATACGGAATATTCAGTTCTTGCTAATACGGCTAAATTTGTGAACTATCGGTAATATTGAGCGCGACACCGAAATGGTACGGGGGCCACTGTGGCCCCCCGAGGCCTAGACAGAAAAGCCCATAAGATGCAATGTCTGTAGTTGTCTTAAGTCTGTGCCAACGACGAGAGCACAACGGCAACCACCGTAGCAGACGACAAAACTATAAGCAAAAAGTCTCCCCTGGCAGGTGCCAACAAGTACTATCGATCTTACACGTCCAGGCCGCCGCCGACAATATGATTCTTTTTTAAAATTCCAAAACAGTCGTTTTTTAGGGGCCTAACAGACCCCCAAAAGACCCCCAAAAGACGCCTATCAGACCCCCGAAAGGCGTCTAAGAGGTGCCTCAAAGGCGTCTGAAAGGCATCTAACAGGAGCCCCAAAGGCGTCTCTAAGGCAACTTTGAGACGTCTTTGTGCTATTTGGGATCATAATATTTTTCTCTTTCATATCTACAAAATATTCCGAAAGTTCGAATTAGAATTACATATAAATGCTACAAAAGAGTGAATAAAAACATTTTCAATAAAATTATCTTTTAAGTGTATTGTTTACATAGCATAAAGTGACGTTTCCAATAGTCTTTAAATTTTCAGTAACGTTGATTACGTCACAAAGCAGTTATGCACCTTCAATATTTAGAACGTTGCTAAATTATACTTCAACAAATTTTATATGTAAATGTTTTTTAATAAACAGAACGCAACATTTTAATTGAAAAAACAATTGAGAATTTAGCGATTTAGAAACAGCGAAAGAAGTGGCAACAATGCAGAATTATATAAATCGTAACGTTCGGCTATGGACGTGTTTGGAACAGTTGGAAGTGGATCTAAGTTAACTTCGTCTATCTATGACTATAACCACGGTACATACATAACCTAACATTATCATGGATCTATTTTTGATTATTTAGGAACATTAGATAAAATAATATTTCTATCTGATTATTATTAGTTGTGTAGCGAGTAAGTTTAATAATGTGTATATCATAAATGAGAAAATGACAATAACATTTGACAGCATAAATGTTAATTTAAGTTCTCGATATTGTCGTCATAACCACTTATGATTGTATCAATAACGTTCTAGCTCAACAAAATGCTACAATTTAATACAGCCATTTGCACTATAAATGCAAGGTTTGCGCCTCGATCATGTTGGCGAATTGCGGCATTATTTACATCAAGTTCAACATCGGTTGCACAAGAACCTAGTACTGTTCTCAAGGTAAAATTTGCTGTTTGTGATTATTAATTCTGAACTACTGATAGATGAAAAGCACTACTTTGTTTCATTATTGAATGAAAGTTTATTTGTTGAAGCAAACTCATGAACCAGCACCACACACAATAAATAAAGAACAAAGGGAAAATTTTAGTAAACTCAAACTGTCAGTATATAATTCTTTAAGGGAGAATACGCTGATTGCTTCTAAAATTCAAAGATCCAACAATATAAATGATTTGTTGGATTTGATAAAGTTGCCACATTTGTCACAAAATGAAATTGTAAAAGTAATGGATTCCATTATAAAGTGGGTAAATGAGAACAATGTAAATACTAGTGATAGTCAGATTGATAGTTCAAACATTAAAAAGGAAATTGATCAAGTAGAAGTAAAGAACAAATCAAATGTGAAGAAAGATGACATTGTGGCAAAGTATTCTGAACTTTCTACAGCTTCAATGATCCAAGTAAGTAAGCGAATGATATACTTTCTTTATCTAACTCAAAATTATACTTACGCGTTGCATTTAATATAGGAAGTATTAAAGTTAGCAAAGATGAAAAGGAGAAACCCAAGAGAATTAAAATTTTTACTTGATCATATTAATCAGTACAATAGAAGATTGTCTGTTGGACAATGTTCAACCCTAATGTTCAGTATGGCAACTTTATCTTATATCGATGAGGTAAGTTGAAGGTGAATTTATATGAAACTAATCTATGCTATTAAAGAATACATATTGAAACTAAAGTGTATTGTAGGAATTACTCGATAGAATGAGTTCGAAACTTATAACAACTATCAATAGTGTAAAATCTAACGCAGTGAACTCTATAGTAAAATCTATGTCGATACTTAAGTATAAAAACACAGAATTTTTAAGATATCTGTGTCGATTACTTATTGAAACTAATGATGAATTACAAAATCATTATTTATTAAATTTCATACAATCGATAGCATTATTGGGCTTCAACACTGAAGAAGCAAATATGGTCATACAGGTATGTACGGAGAAAAGCTAATGCATTAAAAAGTAGCAAGTATGGCAGGGCCTTAATTGATTTAATTGGAGAAACAAAATGTTATTTATGTATACAGTAAATCCTCTATAAACGCATAAACCTCGGGGGAATAGTTATGCGTTTATCTGTGACGGGTAGCTATTTTTTTGAGCTTCTAAGTCCGAGCCGAACGTAGAGAAAGACAGCGCGTGTAAAGCGAGACCACGCGCGGGCCTTTGAATTGGGCTGGCGACTGCGACTCTCCGAGTCTCTTTCTTTCCCATACGCTATCCTTCCGTATGCCCGAAACGTTCAGCGTCATTTAAACCACTAAATACTACAACAGTATTTACACAGTTGATATCATATCGTGTTTGGTCTTTTTTTAATCAGAAAAATGCCACGAATATATCGATGAAAGTTTCATAAAAAAAATTAAATATTGGTGTTACATTGTCATGACGCACGGGCCTTTGGATTGTGCCGACGACTGCGACTCTCCGCATCGCATTAGTAATGGTTTACACCGATATACCCGAGCCGAGATCGGATTACTAAAGTGGAGGGGATATATTTTCTGCGTTTATCTGCTACAGCTTTTATGCGTTTATAGAGCATTTACTGTATTAATGTTTATTTTATTATTATTAAATCATCCTAAAATTTGAAAGATATTCATATGTCCTTACAATTTAAGGAAAACAGAATAAAAGTGAATTTTTTCATTTTTTCTGACAGTAATTACATTTTAATAGTTCAAATTATATGTTGATTGTGTTCACTGGGAAAAATTCTTAGCCTCTGTGCATAATACCAGTACCTGTGTATATGTACCAGCGATTTCATTAACTTTTTTAACTGTAGAAATAATTCAAATAGTTTAATATTCATAGAATTTACTACAAAGCCTTTTTTATTTTATTATAAATAGAAATACAAGCCACAGTTAACAATAGATTCGTTAGGAGTTGATAATTGGTTAAACTATGTTTGGTATTTAGTTTTACTAAATTATATACCAAACCCACATGTTGAATCTGTATTAAACGAACAATTTATTACAACACTATTTTCTTCAGGTAAGATTCCTTGATTACAGAATGTCATTATTCACATACTAGTATCAGACTAATATTTAACTTTTATTGTAGCAACTGAGAGAAATTCCTCGCAAGAAATAAAATTGTTAAATATCAATGGCGCAGCAAAATACATTCTGAAAGATTATCATGGTAGGTTGTAATTAATTCATATTATGATGTATACTTCATAAAGCAAAGTGAAAATAGTTTTTATATACTTATATAAAATATTACTCTCAGGACCACTATTAAAGGATACAGTAAAGTATGAGACAATACCACATAGTGCTGACAAAATGTTATATATTGAAACATTAAAAGAGACATTACAGTCCATGTCACCATCTTCAAAGTGTTTTAATATGAATGTAAATACGGAAATGGGCTTCCTTTTGGGTATGTAAAACAGTTAATTGTGTAAATTATTAAAAAGGAACGTAACTATGGTTAGTTAATATTTCAGATGCCGAATGTTATGTAGATTCTAAATGTAATATTATCGATCCAAATGACACGGCAGAACAAAAACCAAATAAGTGAGTGTTAGATGAAAATTACCAAAAGCTATTGTATAATATTCTCATTTCGAAGTAGTGTTATATTATGTAAAACATAATATATAGTATAATTATTATGGTAAATTTCAGATTAGCCATACTGATACACGACTATCACTCCTACTGTTACGGAAGTGAAGATGTTCACGGAATAATTAAATTACGCGAGAGACTATTAGAGCATAGTGGGTATAAAGTGGTACCGATTTCTTATAAACAATTTGGTATAGATGATAAACTTACCAAACGTGAAAATTTGTTAAAACATCATATTCAGAAATGATCATGAACATGTTTTAATATTATGTAATGCGTAATAAATAAATAATTAACACCATGTAATTATTTTTTTACTTTATGTTTATTTTATTTCTATTCATAGTATTTGTAAAAACTTACTAGATTTAGTTGAATAAATAACTACTTATATCTTTGTCTCACTCTATCTCTATATAAGTCTATGGGAAATATATTCTTGATCGAAAAGACCCAATAGCAGAGCCAGAGAGGAAATTCCTCTCTGGCAGAGCCAATAGTATGCAACGTATTCTGTACGTTAGCGCCATCTTCAGTACTTGAACGTCGCCAAAGCCGAAGTCGACTTCACTGCTTCACGTATTGTGGTTTAGTAACTGGTAAAAGGTGTTGTGTTTCATTTTGTGGTTATTTTATTAGAAGAAGTTTACTTAAAAATGGTAAATATTCATTATTTATTCTCCACTTAATTAGATTCATATGGTAACTTTAACGTTAACGATAGATTAAAAATATGTGAATCTATTTTTATTCAAGTTATAAAATTCTTTTAGATGCGATTTATGTTATTGTTCAGCCGCCAAGGAAAGTTGCGTCTACAAAAATGGTATGTGGCATATCCTGATAAGAAAAAGAAAAAAATCACAAGGGAATTGATTACAACAATATTAGCGCGGAAGCCGAAAATGTCCAGTTTCCTAGAATGGAAAGATGTTAAAGTTGTCTATAAAAGGTACACTCTAATAATCATTTTATTGTATAATTTGCAATTCTTTTTGTAACCGAATTTTTCATTAATTGCTTTACCATAATAAAAACCGTTAGTGATTTTATTTTAGATACGCAAGTTTATATTTTTGTTGTGCAATTGAACAAAACGAAAATGAATTGCTCACCTTAGAAATTATACACCGTTACGTTGAATTATTGGATAAATATTTTGGAAGTGTAAGTATAACTTCACGTACATTAGATATATTTGGGATGGGTTACCTTGACCTCACTGACAATCATTTTATCAACAAGTATACGAACGACACAATTTCATTGACACTATCTACTCATCGACACCTTGAGATCATCGACAATGTTATTAACATCATGTTTCATTGACAGTATTTATTTATCAACATGTTTAGATCGCCGATAATCATTTCATTGACACTGAGTTTTGTCGACAAATGTTAACATTCACGTTGTTGATGAAATAATTATTGGCAATTTAACCATGCTAGTGTCGATGAAAGCATCGACGGTGATATCAAGGTGAGTAAATACTGTCAGAGAACTTTGATATCGGAGAGGTCATGGTAACCCATTTGGAGTGAAGTATATAGTTAGTTCAAGTTTTAAAATGTATAGTTTCTTTAAGATTACCAGTTAGATTATAGTATTTATACTTACTCAACAGTTATTCCGAATAGTAATATCATTTTCTGTTTTACTAGGTATGTGAGTTAGATATAATTTTCAACTTTGAAAAAGCATACTTTATCTTAGATGAACTATTGCTTGGCGGTGAAATTCAAGAAACTAGTAAAAAAAATGTGTTAAAAGCCATTGCATCTCAGGATTTACTACAGGAGGTTAGTTATGGGGATGTACCCATTGAGTTGTGACTTGTTTTCTTTTTTAATGACATTATGACTTTTATTTGTTATTTTATAGTGATATATTGGAATCGTTTTAACTTGTAACATGATTATTTCATCAACATTCAGTTATATGAGAGTTGATACTATTTCTGTTATTTTGATAGCATTCTCACAATTCTTACTATTTCTTCAAAATTGTTAAAACGGTTCACAAAATATGTTTTACTTTCATTAGTTGGTGTGTTACGTCCTTTTCAAAGTAAATGAATCAACACTGAGTAAAAGGTATACACGAAAAATACCAAAACAACTCGTATGATTTATATATGTAGCATGTTTTTAGCCTGTTTATTCTGGGTAAAATAATGTGGTGTTAAAGGTATAACAAAATGTCTCTCATATTGATCTATTTTGTTTGATTTCATACATACCGAATACTGCACATGTTATACATATAACGTACATATAGGTATGTTATTATAAGAAAATTTAAAGGTACATATTATTTATGTAAAAGAACGAGTATTAGCGAAATGCTTACAACAGCAATTACTATGATATTTAAAAAAAAGATAGTATTTGAAGAGACATTACAAATATTATTATATTGAATAATATAGCTGTCACTGCATTATTTTAATGCCTAGCAAAAATGGGTTGTCATGACACTTTGTTTATTAACAGTGTAATTATCTAAATTGCATGATGGAATGTAACCCTTTTAAGTTGAAATTTTGTAAGAGGAATGTGTTATTGTCCTGTTCAATTTTGTGTATTATATGTATATTATTATATTTTGAAACCTCTTCTGGTTTATTTAGTTTTGTTTTAACTTGTCTAAAATTTTTCTCAGTATTTAACATTGTTACGCACAATGATCACTGTCGTATTGCTTGATCTAAAAATGTTATACATATTAGAAGAAAACCTTGTTATAAATAATATGTATATAGAGTGATTGGTAACACCTTTTTATTATTACTAATTATACATATGGTTTAGATTTTTTTTCAAAACAATTAGATTTTGAAAGCATTATTAATATATATTTAGAAAAATTATTGTGTGGTCAGGAAAGCATGAAAAGTGACTGCTCATTCTTTCCAGTGATATTAAATGTAATATCTACGCAAACAGTAAAATGTAGATATAATTTATGTTCAAGATACTGTGAATTGTAATTTTTAATAGCTATTGCTGTGTGCATAGAATGCTTACATGCTTATTCTTTTATTGATGTAAGTGGGCTTATATGTGTTGTAAATTTTTATTCATAATGTACGCAACAGCATATCTGTAGTAACAAAATTAAATTTATATAAATCTGTTGCCATATTACATTGACATTGAATATTGTTATGTAATACCATGTTCAATATCGTGTTTTAGTGCACAAATGCAATGAGAACATGAAACTATTTTCACTTTGAAGTTCCTTCATAACTTAGGTATTTCTGATAAAGTAATTGTTGTGACCACTATTTTTCTAAAAATCCAGTTTGTAATGTTTACTTCTAATATTTTGTACCCATTTAAGAGGTAATAATATTTTCAAAGTTTATATACAAAACTAACATAGTATTACCGATTAAATTAGTATTGCATAATATTTGGAATAAAGTTATTTAAGAATTATAAAATGTTTTTTATTACAATAAATAGGAAAAGTTGTTTAAAAGCTTTTACACTATGCTTTGTGGGCACATTAATACATTTGTAGTATATATAGTACAAACTGAATCATCTATAAGATAAATCTGTCACATTATCAATTCATTTGATAATCCTGTGAACATTTAAAGCTTTTCTATTAGTCTACTTGTGTCTACACTTGCCATTATATTTACTATAATTTTTTTATCGTATTTCCATAAAAAGAATCTGTATAAAATACAAAAATTTGTATTATCATTTTATTGTATAAAAAAGTAATGGCAAAGAGTTGAAAAATATAAATTATTTGTTAAATTTCAAATATTATTAAAAATGTAATATCTACATGTGCACATATATGCACATAAGGTTCATAATGAAGTATTTGTAATAATACTCTTAAAGACAAACAACATTTTCAAACAATTTTCACAAGAGATTTTATATTGCTTACAGTTTTCTTTGTTTTTAAATTTTTACTTACTGGATTACTAATACATTATTGGATTTAAAGATTTATTTCTGAAATTCAAATGTATAATTAGGTACTCTATTTATATTTACAGCTTGTGTAAGTAATTGTTAAGTAGCTTGGTGTGTATGTTCACTATATATTTACTTTCTATATAACATAGTTGGATAGATTATAGCAGTATTCCTGTAATGTTTACAATTAACTATATCTAGTCTGAAGGTTTTTATTTATTTCTGTTTATGGTGTCACAGTGTAATAACATATTCTGATACTGATAAAGTATCCGAATGTATGTTTTTTTAATGAAATTAGTTAAACAGGAAAGTAGAAATTAAATACATATTCACTTGCAGTGATATTATCACACACTATTGAAATTTATGTTAAAACTTCATTATGCTATGGAAATGCTGTTGTTCATAGCTAGTTGTTGAAATGTATGTATATATTTTCAAGTTATAATAAATATTAATCATTACCAATTATATTGATGGTATAATTTTATATAATGTTATTAATCATGATCCATACAATAATCTTGAACAATATTTATAAGTTGTCATGATTCAGAAGATCGCTTTTACGTTTACTTTTTCTTGCATAATTTCATCGCATCATTCATTGTTATCTTTTTGTAATCTATCAGAAATTACTTGTTTTACTTCTAAGAAATTATTATATAAGAGCCTAAAGAAGCAAAAATAGATTTAGTCATAAGTATTTCTATAGGGAATTAACCTTTTAGTTATACCTTATTTTGTAAATGTATCAAATTATTATATACATTTAATCATATTACAATTTTATCTAGATACCGTTTGAAGTTCATTAGAATGTCTAGTAATATCTATGGATTTGTATTAATTATACTATATAATACATTCCTAATTAAATAATCAAATCACTTTCATTAATTAATACAAATGTTCTGGTTATTGTTAACTATATACATTCATAAGGCTACATTTTATATCAAAGTTATGAAATTACCGACTTTATTAGTTCATTTATAAATGGCGATTTTTAACTTTTTTTTTTAAATATAAGGTAGACTTGTAAACATACAGGTTTAGATAACTGCTTGGTATTTAGTAAAACACTTTATAATTACTTGTTCTTTTCTTATAGAAGTATATGTGTAAAAAACGATTCTAATTGCTATTCGTTAAGGAGAACATGTGTTTTGTTTCATACGTGTAAGCACGGTATCACTGTAACTGCTTTTAACGGTTTCATTTTGTTTTAACATGAGTTGACGCAGAATGTAAAGGTATTTTGTATAATCAATTTTTAATGGAATTTTTTAATTCGCTGAAGTGTAATTTTTTTTGCAATTGTATTCAATTCTGTAAAATTAATGGTAATCTTTAGCTCAACATTATTGTTCCATAACTAAGGACGCAATCAGAAATACACTAAAGATTAGCTAGAATATTTGTTTGTTTGTGGAAGGACGAAGCTGTGGAAGGTGCCCTGCGGGAGATAGGGCTTTTGTAGGTGCTGCGTTCTTGCATGCCCTTCATGGCCAATGTGACAACCCACATGAATCAAGACTTGGAGCAGGCTCACCCGCTGCATGATGCCATCATACATCTCTACTTTTTCTATAGTTATTGAGCATCAGTTTTTTACTTAACACTGAGAACCCCTACGAACCTAGCATATAAACCCATATATTTTTATATAGGCAACAAAGAAGAGATATATATATATATATATATATATATATATATATATATATATATATATACATATACATACTCATACATACATATATTATATGTATATTAGCCTATAGAAAGTCATGTTAGTGACAAAATTGCTTCTCATTTGATTATTCAGTGAATAATAGTTCTAGTATAGTTTAGTCCCGTACTATGGCAATAAAGTTAATTGTATTTAGATGGCCATAATTTACGTGTGACTACATCACACAAGAAAAAATGTTTAAATAGTATTTACATAGTTTTTTAATTGTTTAAGAAGTTATTTTCTCACATTTTGTATAGCCCCCTTTATACTTCTGTACTTGGAAAATATTTATTCTAGTATGTCATTAGAGGAATATTTAAAGGTATTCTGTATGTGTTTACGTGTATATACATAAGCGGTGTCAATTTTTAATGTTACGATTCTAACACAGAATAAACTAATACCCGTAATAAATGTATAAAATGGAATTTTCACATAACTGTACACGGAATTATATATTACCTTTCCATGTAATTAATCCAGATTCTATATATACATTGGATAATAATCTGTACTTTCAGGTTTTTACTAAGGTATCCTTTTTTTCAACTGTTTTTATTTCTGATAAAAGTGCTCCTAGGATTCTTATTTATTTACCTATTGTTTGTTAGGAAGGTATTTCATTAAAATTGGTCAAGTTTATGGTATGCACACCCATTTAACCATAAGTGCAAAAAACATTCTGTGCTTAGCATGCAACACAGACATTTTTTTGATCGATGCTTAAGCATTTCCAATAAGGCGATAAATGAATATGTGCTTTGTGCAGCTTTGTGTATCCATACAAGTATATACTGTTATATGAAAAGGGTTCAGTTCACCATTTGAAGCTGCATCAAGGAGATTACTTAATTGCAAAGTAGGTATGTGCATACTTATATATTTTCATTACTGTATTTGTGTCTTATACGATGAAGCGCAGCATCAAAGAAATTGATCCCTCTTCATATACTTAGATGTATCTTTCTGAAATAAATTTTAATTTAATGATTCTGATTATCTGTTTCAGGATGAAACTCCTCAGGGATTCTTCGAGGATCATGGTCTGGGATAATATTTCCTAGAAAATTTGTCGAATTTAATGTAAGTGGATTTATAATGATGCTCCGAACATTCCAAAATTGTATTTACCATATACTATGTTTATTACATTTAAAAGTACAGCACTAAATGAATCCTAATTAATGAAATATCCTTCTTTCGAATTGAATTAATACCGATAATAAAAGAGTCCAATTTGATTACAGTTAATTATAACTACTTCTTCGATACTATTGAATTTTCTTGAGAAAGCGATAGCAGTTTTTTATTGTATACATTACTTAAAGATTATATTATTTAACCCTCTGCAGTTCATCGTACCAATGAATTTATTGTCATTAATTATGCTATTTATTTCTTATTTTTATTCAAATCTTTTATTCTTATATTAAACAGAAATAGTAATATATAAAGCATTAATAATTATCAATACGATAAAATGTATTTAAATTCCTATGTAGAGGGTTAAATAAGGAATTCAAGCATTCTGTATCTACGTGCACATATTTTTGATGAGGTGCTCATAGGATATTCAATTACATATAATTACTTTGTGAAACCAAACTATGCATAAGTATTATAAAATTTGTTACGCCTTATTAATTTTTAATCGAAAACTATATTTTTGTGCGATATATAGGAAAAGGTTACAAATAACTTCAACTTAAACATTTTTAATATATGTATGTATTAGCAGCCCTAATAGTCAAGCGACAATATTGAGTTTATCAATAAAAGCAATTGAAGTATTACAGAATCACTTAGGACATTAGATATTCAATTTTTCATATAAGTAATTATATTAAATTGTCAAACTGTAAAAACGCTGCAAAAAGAATGTTTGTTAGAAAAGGAACTAATTGTTACAAAATATGCAGTTTCTCGTTTGATTAAGTATACATGACAAGCAACAGAATTAACATTTGTAGGACTAAAGATAAAAGTTTATAGTTAACAAAATATTCACATAATTGTCTTAATACTATAAGAATTCCAATTTTCAATTAGTAACTGTTTGTATTATCTTATAATGTTTTCTATATACATACAGTAATTATATCAATATTATCAGCTTGTCACCGTTTATTATACCGTTTGCATACCGTTTTATTTATGTGCACGATGTTAACGTTATATAAAGCCACATAATTATTGTTACACACATTACTGCTTATTCTTTGACTTGATAATTGTTCAATTTGGAAGAAGTAAGAAAATATTCTAATTCAACTGTTTCATTTTGATTTTATCATTTGAATTGTCACGATATGTTGCAGAATTCAATCAAAATGTATCCCATAACTTTAAAATAATTCATTTTAAATTAATTGTTTTTTATAACTGCACGCAATACAGAATAATTGCCATCTCGAAGAGATCATGGCAACAATACCTATTAGAGGATCTTAAAGTAGTTTCGCAAAAATATTTTAGTATTCATTGTCGTTTAATTATCTTACAAATTAATGCGTCAAAGGCTCTCAAATGATCAACTTGTTTTCTATTAACTCTTTCTGCGTTATGCATATAGCAAATCAAATTTGCTTACCACATAAACTTATTTACATCGTACGTTTAAACTATATAGAATATGACAATGACATTCAAACTTTTGATGTACACCATAACTCTAGTTTGATAAAGAGACTGGTGCAAATCGATTTCATTTTGTTAAACAAGTATTTTATTGTTTAGACTCGAGGCATCCTTATTCACAAAATGTAAGTAATAAAAGCATTTGTCAAAGGGTACATTGATTCTCGATCTCAATGATTTCTTGATGTGTTATCAAGGTCATCAGCCTGAGCAGTGTTATAAAGATTTTATTCGGCGGTTGTTGTTTGTTAAAAAGTTACTGGTAAGAAAATTGATAATCATACAGATACGGATTTACTTGACCGATTTCAATGTTTTTTTAGCTTTCTGAACTCGGCCTTAATTTCCAAGATACAGCATTTCTTCAATTTTAAATAGGTTTAGAACATGTTGGACCGTGGTGTTGAACTGGTCGATGTTGATTTCAATCATTATTCGGTTGAATCCATTTTCAAAAGACATTTGATTTTGATGAAACGTCCGATGCTTTTTCCAGAATAACGTCATATATATATATATATATATATATATATATATATATATATATATATATATATATATATATATAGTCGGTAGCATAATTGAATAAATCGTTTTTCATATACAACGACTTTTAAATAGAACTTTCATTGCACTGCTCAGGGGTGTCGACTTCGACGGCATATCAACAAATGATCAAGATCGGGGGATCGCGCCTTTCTGTAAATATTTACCGTTTTCTGTATCGGTGATTGCCAAGGATATCAATTTTGCCGAAATAGTTGTTTATGGAAATGTCCGTGTTCCTGTTAATTGTCATTACCATAGCGAGGTATTTTTGCAAGTTTTGATCGCGTTGATCCTTCCTATACGTAATAGTAAAAATAACGAGATAATTATTAAAAGAAATTCTCCCATGAAAAGAATAAGTTTATAAAGAATATTGTTCGTTGACTGTTTATTCGTAGCACTGGTGCAAGCTGACATGAGATTATGTGTTATACATATCCGGGATACATATATGTGCGCGTCGCCAATTAGCGTTAGACTGTTCTGAAAAGTATTCACTTTTCTCAATCGATAAAACTTGCATTTCCATACCACTGAACTACCTTACTCTAGCCTTTCAAATGCAACAAAGAAACTTTATACATAAGGTCGGTCTTTTAAAAAAAAGATTGCGAGATTCGAGCGTTAATTGTTAAACTCTACACTCGACGATTAGAATGTTCCGTTTTAATGAATTTTTAGAGTTACGGTTTTTGTATTTTGAAAAAAATGTTCAGTATTGCGTGAAATATCCGTGCGACGCTAAAATTCCTTCGAAATTCGAATGTACGTATATTTGTGAGCATTCCCATATATTTAGAGATATAATAGAGTAACAAAAGACGTATAATCAATTTATAAAAATATACACAGTATATTGTCTGGACACATTATGTACTTTAATTGTAACGCACGAACGTTGACATACAATTCCACCAAAAGGGTCGTGTAGTTTTAGTCGAAGAAAACGATGGCTATGTTAGTTAACGCGTTTCGCGTAATTTGCGTTTACACGTGTACTATGGCGTGCGCGATACAGAACTGTCGCATTACTTTCTGTACTTGAAATAATTTTCTATACTGCATAGTTTTCGATACACGCGTCAGGTATATATTCCTGTTTGTTCAGCGCAAGTCGAAATTTCTCTCGGACGATGTTACACGCAGTTCTTTCATGCAATCAAAAGTAGCGATTAAGTGCGCGAATTTGTTAGAACTTGCGGTATAGCTGGTTATTAAACAGAATTATGAACACTACCAATGTTAAGCGTATGAACGTGTAATACGATAAGTATATGAATGTTGTATTGAAAAGACGATGCTTTGTGCTCCGTCCATAATAAACTCTGTAATGCAAAAGTATATAAGCGCTTTTATTGAATTCTCTTGGTGCGAATAGAATTTGAATGTCTTGTCGCGGAATCGATGTAAGTACAATTTCATTTGTATACCCCTACTTCTTTGTATGATATTAGATTAGGTCGTTGCATATGAAATGTCCGATATCCGAATGCATATACAATTATGAAGTGTTTTAATCAAGAAACAGTAGTATAATCTACAAGTTTATTATACACACATATCATTCGAAGGTACAAAGCTAATCCTTCGAGTCCTATCTTCAGTTTCTATTTACATATCCAACTTTACTTTTAAATACAGTTCATATGTTCATATCAATGTCAGTCGATGTGATCGTATTTTTTTTATACGAGTGAGAAAATAATCATATCGACGACAACATTATGCTATGTTTAATCGAAATGTGGTAGTAAATGAACGCACTGTTAGTCAATGATAGAAAAAGCTCAAAAATATTGAGATCGAAAATGGGGTACGAATTTTTGCATTCATTCAACATAAAATAGTATATTTTTCTATGAACAATTTTACTTAGATAAGATTGGAATATTATTATTCGTTTACCGTAGAATGCCTCTTCAATGCGAGAGGATAATAAACAGTGTATCCGATCCGATTGTTGCTTTCTGTTGTTACTAGCTTCAATGTGGGTGAACGTGTCAAGGTCTTATCAAGGTCAATTTTGACTATTTAAATGGAATCCATATATTTTTGAATGCAGTGGTGATATTTCAATTCGAATATTGCTTGAATATTACATCGCTTTCTATTAACTTTCGTGGGAATTGGCGAGGTGCATTGATCAGTGCATTGAAAAATATATATGATTCCATTTAAAAAATCAAAGTGAACCATCGCAAGTATTTCACTCATCCTCTCACAAAAGAACTAACATTAGAACACGCATCTCTCGAAACCATTCAAGTTTCATGCAAACGTCTCTGGCTACAATTAATGTTAACGACTAGACTGCGGATTTCATATGTTTGACAAAAGCGAGTAGTTACACTTTGAAGCAATAGACGGATCAAAAGCGTTTAAGAATATCAACGTATTAGTGTTAGCTTATTAAAGTTAATAAAAGGAGAACAAATTTTCTATTTGGTTTCTTTGTCTTGCAGTTGATGGAAGCAACTTTTATTTTGCATAAATATACACAGTCTAGTATTGAGAAAAATCGAGATGACAATTTCAGGCGAATACCAGGTGTACGAGAAAAGTTAATTCGAATGGAACAATACCTTCTGTAAGATCCGTTGTCGTATAAAAATCTATTGAAACACTCGTAATTATAATATATGCGCTGTTGTATTCTATTATGCTCTAATAACGACGAATAGTTCGATCAACGTTGTTTCAATAATAATCTTCACGAGTTTCATTGTTTTGTTTCAGGGCTTCTTTTCACAAAGAAAGTATAGACTCGTTCACCGCGAATATCAATTTTCTTTACAATTCACTTATCGATAATACAATTATCTCTCCAATAGGATAATGTACATGTTATATCCAGAAATTTTTGTTTTTCTATTATTCTTTTTTTCTCATCGTATTGTGTAAATATCTGGTTTAAAAATTTACCCTTTTGCCAGCAGCGAACTGTAAGTTCAGTAAATCGATATGAACGTCCTATATGTTTAATTTTATAAATCAAGTTCCTATCTGGGCATGCATTAAACTCTTGAATGAAGAGAATCAAGCCAACGGTAACACAACGCGCGTCCGGCGTTGAAGAAGATTATACACCTCGTTGCTGTCGAGATTCTCGTCGTAAACGTCTCCAGGACGTATTGTGAATTACTTATTTCAAGGTTTCCCGCAATAGCGGATGAGTAACAATGGCGTCGCGTATAACAATGTTACGTTATTTAGCAAAGTACGATCGACGACAAAGTTAGCAGAAGTCGTTGTTGCCGCCCTTTTAAGTCAAGGGGTGAACAAAGCTTTTATTCGATAAGCATCGTAACAATTACGAACGAGCGTAGGTATATTTTCGGGTTTGAGCATTATACTCCGATGTTTGGATCCTGTTAGACAATTGTTTGTCAAATTTTTCAAACATATTTCAAAGTAAGTACTTTACCTAGACTAGTTTATTTTCTTATTGTACACGATCGAACAGCATCCAATGTCTTTAAAACGTTGAGTCAAAATAGAGCCGAGGACAGTCATCCAAAAGTTAATCTAACTTCGTACTGTTGTACATGTCAAATGCAAGATAGAAAATGTTAGTTAAAAGATCAAGTTAAATTTGTTAAAACAACGAATAAATAATGTTTTATTTAAATTTAAGTTTAGACAGTTGCGACACCTTTATAACTTGAATTATAATGTTTCTATTAAGATTAAGGTAGAAGGGTTCAAAATTGTTATATAACAAAACAGTAACATAGTAGTATAGTATAATAATTTAGCATGGTATAATAATTTATACTATGTATAAATTATATTAATAATTTATACGTAGTATAAATTATTATAGTATGCTAGATTATTATATATAAATATATAAATAATATTATAGTAGTAAATTAGCATAGTATAAATATTTATACTATGTATACTATAGTATAATATATAGCATAGTATAATAATTTCGAATTTTAACATTACTAATGTCCATATAATATTTCAATTTATTGTTGACTTTGATCTTCTGCAAAAGTTATTTCTTCTATAATGTTCTTATTTGCAATTCATGATTCAACAAAATCACGATAAATGCGGTATGTTTCCAAATCTCTACGTGTTAATCTGTAATTTTTTATTGCGTTACAGATCCGCTGAATTACTTTATTATTACAAAAGATATAAAAGAAACGAACGTAAATATCTATCCATAGAAGAAAATTCCATAATTTTTTAATTGCACAGCCTCGTTCGCTTGTTATTACTGTCATTACGTTATTATGATAATTCGTTACGTCGAGTGGTAATTTCTGTTGCAATTTCACAGGTACGTTGCAATTTCTAGGAATCGACAAATGAAAATGAAAAAAGACGGTACCAGGAAAATTCGAATAGCTTTTTAATCTTGCTCAAGCGATAAAGCCATTGTTGAGTCGGGTCACAAATAACTTCCACCGCAGGCACTTAAAAATTATTGACCGAGCACGAACTATCGCTAATAATGAGAAATTTCAAATGGAATAGCAATTATTAGCTTAATAATTTAGAATTTCAATTATTAAATATTCTGGACCATAACCGAAACTATTTTTAGTTCAACTTAATATAATCGATATGGACACTGGCAATTCGAAATTTCCATGGTCTCGGAACCATCAAGAATTCTAACATTTTTCCAGGAATCAGAAATTGTAAAAATACTATAAACAACAGATACCGACCGTTTAAAATTTCCACGATTTATAACATAAGTTGTAAAAATGTTATAATCGATAGACGGTATAAGATGTTCACGAATATATGTTACGAAGCAAAAATCTGACATTTACAAATGCTCAATAAGAAATCGAAAATAGTAAAAATACTGTAACAATGAATTTAGACAACGTTAAATTTCCACGATTTTAGAATCGAGCAAAACATTTGGCATTTTTCGAATTCTCGAGGAGAATCGTAAATTAGTGAAAATACTGTGTCATTGATAAACAGGGTGGTCCACGCAACTTGTTCACCCTCGATAACTTCCAAAGTATGCATTGTATGAAAAACTTTTTGTAGAAAAATTGTATGATTTGAAGGGATACATTATGTAATCGTATACTTTTTTGTAAGTGGAGGTGTTTCGGAGATTTGAAGGTCAACGTCGTTTTTTTAAAATGGAATGCTATATTTTTTATGCCAAAATATCGAAGAGCGTTAAATTTGGAGTAAAAAAGTACTGACCTTTATTAGCCGTAAACCAAATAGTTAACGAATAATTTAATTTTGTTTCTTGAAAAGGGTCTGTGCACGACATCAATTAAGAGTTTCAATACCAGCAAAGATTTCCGTAAGACCGCGGAGTTTACGTTCCAATGTGTATCAACATCGATTGAAATTATTCAAAAATTAACTAATAGGTTTACAGTTAATAAAGGTCAGTATTAACGCTCTTCGATATTTTAATAAGGAAACGAAGTTGACCTTCAAATCTCCGAAAGGCCACCACTTACAAAAAAAGTATATGAATTGCATAACGTATTCCTTCAAACCATACAACTTTTCTAGAAAAAGTTCTTTCATACAATGCATACTCTATTCGTGAATTTATTCATTGTTTACAGACGATTAAAATATTATTCTACTCTCCATAATAATATACATCATTTTCTATTCGTTTGCTCCGCTTACAAGTAGTTGATCAATTTCAAATACGGTGGTTGAAAGATTTGGATTTAAAATAAAGTTACAATTGCTCGAATGTTCGAGGAGGACTCAAAAATAGTAAAAATACTATTCTCGTGTACCAGTCCATAATCGATGGACTCTACAGTTTAAAATGTCCACGAGTTGGGTTTCAAGCAAGAAATTTTTTACAAATGGCCCATACGACTTCAGCTTTTCTATAAAGCGAAAAGGATTAGTTTAGTAGAAGATGGGTAATGAAAATTTAAAAAAAATTGATTTTTACAACTTTTTTATCTGGGCTTGTATTGAAAATTTAGAAAATGTGTTCTACAGACTCAAGTAAATTATATACATGGTGAAAATTTCATCGAAATTTTAAAAGCGGAGAAAATTGCAGTTTCTCACGATTTTCGATTTATAACTTCGAGTTTCACCATTTTTAATCGTTTATAACTATATAATAATAAAAACGAGCTAGAGGCACGTATATCCGTTTGCTTATACGACTTTTATCCGTCTAGATTGCACGCATTCGTTTCGAATCAGTTTTTGTCTCATTTTCCGCATTGAATGGTATTTAAAAATACGATTTGGAAAAATCTGACACAAACAACATATCGAACCACATATGCGAGAATTTTTTCCGATTTTTCAGTTGTAAATTCTGGTCATGAAAAACGAAAACACGAAAAAATACAGATTTCACATTAAAGTTTAAGAGTGACCGTCCTGGAAATTAATTCAATGATAAAGTATTGTCATCGCTATATTTAACGTATCACATATTCACTCTGGCTGTGAAAAATGAAAACCACAAAAAAATACAAATTTCACATTGAATGGAAATGAATTCAATGCTAAGGTATCGTCGTCAACGCTATCTCTGATTATTTTAATATTTTTTGCTAGGGCAAGTCGTAGAGAAAAAAAATAAAAATAAATTTTTTCGAAGTAGTAGCTGTTTTTCTTTGGACTTTAAGCGTATCGTGCAATCCCCTTTAATCGGATAGGCCCTTTGTGATTTCTGTTCAGGGTTGGTAGTGAAATGTCGCGAAACATCGAGCATGCGGATGCCTACGGGAAGGCTGGGTTGCTCGTCGAGCGATCCGTCGCGAAATCGCTGGTGTACGCATGGGACGGGAGCGCGTTGCGCGGAGAGGAGCGTTGCGGAGCCGCGTCGATGTGCGCGAGTAGACGGCGTCGACGGCTGGTCGTCGCTTTGACGTCGTCGAGGCGAGTCGAGTCGAGTCGAGAGCGACCTCGAATCGCGGTTGCTGGTGTGCGTTCCCGAGTGCGAGTGGCTTTGCACCGTCGTCCGTTTTGGACCGACGAATCTCCGTTTCGGCCGCGGGGTAGCTGGTATCGCGGGCCGTGTATTCGATACTTCGAAGCGTGTACGAAAACGGAAACGGAAACGGAAGCGGAAACGGAGGAAGCAGTGCGGCGCGGAATGGAACGGAGTTGAGCGCAGCAAAGCCGAGTAAGAGCCGAGCTAAGAGGAGCGGAGCGGAGCAGAAGCCTCGGTGGGGTGGAGCGGCGCCGTCGTTACGCTCGAACTGGGCGCTCCGAGACTACGGGACGTCGCCTCGCGACGCGCACCATCCCGACGTTGCCTCCGTCAGCAACGACACCGAAATACGACGCCGCGGTGCCCTGTGGTCTTCTCTCTGACGCGAGCGTGAAACGCGGAACGATGTAACGCGGGATAATCTCCGTGATCGAGTCGTCGCGCGCCCCGATCAGGAACATTCGGAACCATGTTATCCGGTGCGACGAGCAAACTGGGACAATCGTGCACGCTGTCGACCGCAAAGTTTCGTGTAACTTGACCGGGAGCGAGAGTCGAGTTTCGTTTGGCGCGTAGAGAGGCGGGTTCCGCGAGTATATCTCTCTGTGAGAAAAATCGAACGGTTTCCCGGAGGGAGGATCGTCCCGGGAGAAAGAGGAGACTACTCTGGGGGTCGGCGAGTAAACGAGGGAGGGGGTGCGGAGGTTAGAAGACAACGAAAAAGAGGGGGCGAACAGGGATCCCCGGAGAGTACGGGGGCTTCCTCGTGTAAAACCCCAGCGTGGGCCACGGTTGACTCCGGCACTGGACGTCGGTGGTGACGAAGGGGCTGATGTCAGTGCGGCCACTCGGCGCCCGCTCCGTGGCTCGGATGCGCGAACGCGACACCCGCATCGCCGTCGTACCGCGAGCAAAGCTCCCGAAGGAGGTTGAGGCGGCAGCAGTAGCAGCGGCCGATCACGGTGATGGTCTGCCGCGACGATACAGTGGTGACTGGTGACTGGCGTACGATCAAACGCGACCACGGTGTTACCCTAGACGGTGCCGGTCGGTCGGTCGGTCGGTCGTCGGTCCTGGGGGCGCAGTTTCGGGAATAATGCGTGTTAGGCACGTCACACGGCGACGAGGACGACGGTACGACGCGAGGGATCCGAGCAGCCAGCCGCGGGTGCAGCTGCAGCTACGCAATTATGTACGCGTACGGTTTCGAGATCACGTAGTGGCTGCCGTGTAATTATGTTGTCATCGACGCGCGGCGCGCCCTACGTAGCTTCACGGTGAAATTCTGGCGTGAGCGGTGCCGCGGTGGAACGGGGAACATGGCGTCGGTCTCAGCTGAGACTCCAGCCAGCCATGGGCACAGCTTCAGCAAGAAAACGTTTCACAAGCCGACGTACTGCCATAGCTGCACGGACATGCTGTGGGGCCTCATACAGCAGGGGTACATCTGCGAAGGTAGGTCTGTCACCACCCCACCCTGATTCGTAACCCCGATGCTATAGACCTCCTAGGTATGGAAAAAAGGGTGTCGCTATGGATCATCCGCTGATCGAGCCACGACGATTTCGAATCGCGATATAGTCGTCGGGCGCCAAGATCTGGTTCGTCCAAATCGTGCGCATAGATTCTTCGAATTCTGCGTACGATCGAGCTCGGGCTTGCTATGGTTCTTGGATCAGGACTTTGGGAACAATCGGATTGTATTCGATAAATGTCGAGGAATCGCGGGAGCGGTGTCCGAGCGGTCGAATTACGAGTGTTCTCTTTCTTCGATCTTCTCCGAAAATCTAGCCAGGCTAGATTTTCTAGGAAAAACCACAAGACCGAGAACCGATCGATACGAGCGCGTTCGGTAACGAAATCGAATACGCGATGCGTTGCCACCGGAGTACGCTCGTCCCGCCTTTTCACGGATTCCGAAACCTTGGTCGGCGTGCAAAGTTGAAACTGGCTGACCTCCAAGAATGATGAATGGCAAGTGCCCATTCACCGTGTGTGTAGAGGGTGGCACGTTCGTACAGAAGCCGCTAAGCGTTAATTGCTTCTGACCCCGATAGAACGGCCGTCGGAGCTCTCGTTTCGAACCGGCCCCCGAGAGACCCAAACGTCTACGAAAGCCAGCCCAGATATGTTCGCTGTAAATCGTCGTCTCGCTGGTATTCCGAGAAAAAGGGCGGTCCGTGTTGCGTGACTTGGCGCCAACTCGTCTCAGCAACGTCGCCTTCGCGTTGCGTGCAGCTGCACTTTGCGTACACGCGACGGTTACTCGCATATGGTGCTTCCTGCGCGGGGTTGCTATTACAAAATTGGGTCAATCGAAATTTCCTTCTTCTCCGTTTATCTTTTACGTGCCATCGGGAGAGGGGGGCGAGTTTGAGCGATTCGAGTTCCCTCGCGTATTGCTGTTTAAATTCGAATCTTTTTCTCGGCACAGCGTTATCGATTATCGCTCTTTGAGCAAACATCGATACAACGTCGAATCCCTCTGTAATCTTCGATCGAACGACCCTTCGATCCAATCTGTCGTGCACACGGTGGACGACGCTCGGCACTCGCGGAGCTCCCCCAATTATTCCTCCTCGGTACGCGAAGATTCTCGCTTGGTCCAAACCCACCATCTTTGGAATACGATAACGGGGCGCCGCATTTCCCACCACGCCGCGATTTGCGCACACTCCTGCTCAAGTGTTTACGCCTTGCAACGCGGAGCGAAGCGAATACGAAGAAAACAATACCGGGAAATCGTGTCCCCGTTGTCAGCTCTCTTACCTGTTGGTCGTTCTTAAGGCATCGGGGGTTGAACGGTGTCCAAAAGGGTTTCAATCGGGGGAGGGAGCGCCAGCTAGGAAATTCCGCTAGACTCAACAGTTGAAGGAAATCGAACAGATATTAGGCGGTTCGAGGCGAGGGCGCGCGCATCGGCTCTTTTCACAAGCATTGATCGTGGCGGGGGTGGAGGAGGGGGTGTAGAAGGGAGGGCTGGGTGGTGTGGGGTTGTAGCTGGCAGGTATACGTGTATGTATACGTATAGTAGATTCTGGAGAGAGCAAGAGGGTTGGCATGGGGCGCAAGGTGGGGGTGTGTATGGGACAAGGAGCTCGTTGACAAGCGGACCCCGTAAAGGATAAGCATCCGTGAACGCTTCGGAACTTTGCATCGTTTGATCGAACAATCGGCTCGATTCACGAGCTCGGTTGTTATGGGAATGTCCGGGCGATGATAGCAACTTCTAGGTCGCCCTTGTAGACTTTGATTTCGGATCGATTGATTCGGGGAACGGCGGGATCGATCGTTGCATCCAACGAAGCCTCGTATCCGATCGATAAGACAATGAATTTGATAGATCGAGAAATGTATAGTTGTCGTTCTAGGGAGTAGCCTTGTCTAGCGCGCGAGTCTCGTGCTCAACTTTCACAATTTTTTTTGTGCTGTCAGAGTAGTTTGTCCAACGAATTAATTGTACTTTCGACAGTATTTATAAATTTCATTATCGCGAAAAAATATGTGCAAGACGTCTGTACCGAAGTTGCGAAAATTGAGTGTTCTTCCAACTGGCTGTCATGATTGAGATTTTTGCGAGTATACGAAACGATCTTTCATTGAAATTAATTTTTAACAAAGGGGCGCCATGTTAAAGAGAAAAGTCTTCGGTTTCGTCTTCAATCTTCGCACTAATTTGTTAATTATAGAAACAACTTTGCAAATGTATTAATAGCTTTCGTACAAACGAGAATGGCATCTTTTAGGAATATCCGTGTAAAATTTCATTAAAATCGCACCCACCGTTATGAATAAATAACTCAATTGTAAAAAACTGAAAATGAATAGAAACGTGTTTTCTCTTTTAATCGTATAAAAAGTCGAAATTGATGTAACAATATGCTTGAATTCTTCTAATGTATTTTTATTTTTGTATTTGACATATTCATTTTTGACATAAATACATAAAATGCGCATACCGAGAATATCATGGCAACCATTTCAAGAAACGTGGTTCTGGCAAAAGAGCGTGTGAAGTTTCCTTTTGAATGTAGATACAATAACAATCTTCATAAAAGACTCGGGGTACACCATTTACTGGTTACAAACATTCGAAAACCGCGAAAAACTAAAAATCAATTTTTTGACATTTCTAAACTAGAACACCTCCTTCGACGTGTATTTCTGAATAGCGTTGGTGGGTTTTCCAATTGGAAAATGTGTTCAGCTACATATATTCTACCAAATTCCCACATTTGATGCAAATTTTGCTTTTATGGAATGCGAAATACAAAAATACAACTCGTGGAATAAATAGAAGAGACAAATTGCCGTTCACCGAGAAAATCAATTATCCATCTATCGAGTTTTCTTACATTTTACTGCCAAAGCAGTTTTACAACTTTTAGAAATGAGTGTAGACTAGTTCAACAGTTTTTTGTACTTTTTATAAACAAACGGTTGCGACTATATACCTTTGGAATTTCTTATAGCTTGAGAACGGTATCAACGCAGAATTTCGTATATAAATAAGCGCGGATGCGGTGCACCTCGGTCAATAACAGTAATTTAAAGTTGCATCAAATGTTTCAAGTGAATCTGACATCCGTAGAAATGAAGTAAATATTATTGTTTCGTCGTTGGTATTTTTATTCCCCCTACTCGGAGCGATATGAAATAATGTTTCGGTCTTGGACTTGCAGCTCGACTCGACCGAATGAAATTTTTGGGTATCGGCACCGATTTCTCATTTACAATTTCAGCTCGGGAACACACCTCTCGCTCGAAGAATTTTACGGCCGCCTTATATTTGGAAACGCGACCGCCATGTTGATTTAAGCTTTGATTCTTCTACTATAATTAACAGTAACTTCGACAAAGCTAATTTAAGCAACACGCAAATTTGCTTTTAAACCATTGCCAGGATTTAATGCGTTTGCCTGACAATTAGCACGTGACGGATTTCAATGACTGAAATCAAAATGAACGGTTCATTGAGTTTTCTCCAAGTTACAATACCTATTCGCTGTATTCGACGAATCGGGTGCACTATAAAAGCATAACGAACGTTTCTCCGAGATATTCGGAAACCTCGAGCACCGCACAGCGGCCCAGAATCGCAAAAACCTCGACAACGTTCGTGTCAACATTCTTTTTAGGGATTTTTTGATTCGTAGAAACCAATCTTGCTATTGCTTATTTGATAGAATGAGGAATCTACCCTTATAAAACTACCCTTATGTGGGCTGTTTCAATTGAAAAACTGCAAAAACCTCGACAACATTCTTTTTAGGGATTTTTTCATTCGTAGAAACCAATTTTGGTATTACTTATTTGATAGAATGAGGAATCTACCCTTATGTGGGCTGTTTCAATTGAAAAACTTGAAATTTTCCTAGCTGGGTTCGAATGTGATTTTAAGCAATTAATATCTTGTAAATATACCCTCGGAAATAAATAGTTGAAGAGTTAATGTTAACGAAAGTGACGCGATTTTTACTGGTTGCGAGTTTGACACGACTAAACGAATTTTACATGAATGGAGACTTAAAATCACAAAAAAGTAATTTTAACAAAAGTTAAAGCATCGAACAATCGCGTCCTTTTCTCTCAACTCGTTAAACAACTCTTTTCTATTTTCTATTACGAAATTAGTTCCTAAAACAAAAAATTCCCTCACGGTTACAGCTGCAAGTCATTGCAGCTAAATTTGGAATTCATCTTGACAGTAGCGTGTTCTAAATGTAATAATAAAGAAATTTTCATATACCTATCCATACCAAAAATGCTACAACATTCCTATCCTACTCCAATATAAATAATATCGATTATTTTATTATGTTATAGCGTAACCGTGAATTACGACTTCGGTAAGAGGTGAAAAACAGATGTATTTTTTAGTAGAAACAGATAAATGCCTGTACTATGAAAATCCATTCTTAAACGACATGAAAATATTCGCTTAGGAACAGAACGCGGTGGCATTAAGGGAGGATTTCCATTCAGAGCTGATAATTTTAGACAATTTGTGATATAAAAAATGGTTATATCATTACCGATCAAGTGTTTCAAAATTTCGTATACACGATTCACTGTACTTCAAGATAACACAGTGTAATATTTATCCAATTATCTTCATTATTACTTACATTATTGTACGATTCCCGCACCATATCACCTTTCATGGTTGCCACGACATCTTATCAATGATTTGATCAATCTTCTACAATAAAATTTTTCATAAAAATTACGACTAGAAAAATACGCTAATCAATTTTGAAGATGTCGTAAAGACAAAGCTTCGATCATTAAATCTATGATGGTTTCGGTCACGCAAAAATTATTTAATGTTTTCAGAGATGTTCGAATGTATAACATTTTCGAGAAAACCGCGCTTCTCACGCGCTGCATCATGAAAAAAATACATAGAATAAAATGAACGATGGATTATAAAAGTAGAGCATCTAGCTTTAAAATGAGTCCTTTGTTGTCGTGCGATCAGTGTTTACAAAATGATCACCATTTAAATACAGGGAATTTTTTAAAAATCGGATATATAGGTTGTCCCACCCAACTGGAACAAGCTCTATCTCCTAAACGGTTAAAAATAGAAGAAACTGTTATACGTCAAAGTTGTAATGGTATCGGGCATGTGCATAATATGCAAATGACTATTATTCGCTTTTGTGCATCGGTGCGTCAGAAAAATGCAACTGCCCCCTTTTAAAAAATGGAAACCTATGTTCCTGACTGCACTAATTAATGCAGATTTCTACAAATTATTGTAGCTAAGATTGTTCTAGATTTGTGAATTGTTTCGGTCTGTTAGCAAGTGTTCTGGCACAATGTTTGTAATTTCTGGGTACAATAAAGTTTAGGGGATACGTACGTTAATAAACAATATTTATGTAGAGCACAGACAACTGCATTAATCGGTGCAGTCAAAAACACAGGTCTCCATTGAAGAAAGGAGCTGCTGCATTTTTCTGATGCACCGATGCACAAAAATGCATCAAGTCATTTGCGTATTATAATCGTCCGATACCATTTAACTTTGATGTATAACCGTTTTTTCTATTTTCAACCATTTAAGGGGTACAGCCTGTTCCAGTTGCGTGGGACAGCATTTATAGTGTTCAAATACTTCTTGGATACATTGTAAGTCTGTGTCCTTTTCAGTCTACGTCGATCAAGAATTAGCTTACGCAAAGATCTACTTTTAACCTATTTCGTGACATGATTCTTGAATGAATTTCATCTATTTTATAGAACGGGTCCACCGTGATGCTGGAACATTTAGGCAGCGCGAAACCATATAGAATATACAATATAGAAATGTTACTGTTTCGATCACAGCTGCGGAATCGGCAATCAAAATCTCGTCTCCAACTCCGACTCTGAATTTATCGGTGTTCGACGAATGCTGTTTACGCACTGTAAAAGATCAAATTTATTATCACGGCGATGGCATCGATATATGTATAAGGAATGAAAAGAGTATTCCCCAAAATTGATGTAGCGATTTCTTCGTTAATTAAGGTTACGAACATTACTATAATTGTAGTACTTCTACTTCTACAAAACAAACAGCAACGCAAATTTCGATCTAACGCGTTCCAAAATTCTGGGGTTTGCCTCTCCAATACGAAAGGAACATCAGCGAAGGCCAAAATCTCGTCTCCAACTCCGACTCTGAATTTATCGGTGTTCGACGAATACTGTTTACGCACTGTAAAAGATCAAATTTATCAACACGGCGGTGGCATCGATATATGTATGAGGAATGAAAAGAGTATTCCCGAAAATTGATGTAGCGATTTCTTCGTTAATTAAGGTTACGAACATTACTATAATTGTAGTACTTCTACTTCTACAAAACAAACAGCAACGCAAATTTCGATCTAACGCGTTCCAAAATTCTGAGGTTTGCCTCTCCGATACGAAAGGAACAACAGCGAAGGCCAATATTTACTTGTTCTTTGATACAAATGTGGTATTTTTAATATACGTATAAATAGTTCCACTACAACTTGAAATTATTTTCAGCAGATTATTAATTTTTTGCAAAATTTACCAACACGAATTCAGTGATCGGAAATTCCTTCCGACTCCGACTACAAAGCACTGGTTTCGATACGGGCAGACAAATGCCATCGATGTTCCCGGTTTCCTAGAATACACACGCGTGCATAAGAAAGGCGGTGCTGTTCCGCGATGAAACGAGCCATTCTGCGCATCGATGCTGTTTCCCTAGATCCTCCCGTCTCGCCGCGGCACGGCGCGGCGTAGCGGGCCGACAAAAAGTTGATTGACCATGTGCTTCGAGTAAATTCGCAAATAGACGCGGACGAACCCATTGGCCGTGCCGTTACGACGGGATTGCACGAATATTCGGAATATTTCTCGACTCGATATCTTAATTTTAGCATTCGCGGGATATCGAGGCGCGATCGATCCGAAGCGACGATTCCACGGATATCCCAATAGATCCTCGGGCCCCCGACGTCGACCAAGCTGCAATTTGATCTGCCTCGGTGTTTGTCCGACTCCCGTTTCGCTGTAACATTAAGCATAGTAATTGTTCTTTGACACAAAAGGTTCTTCTCGTACGCTCCTCGGAAATAGTTGCACGAAATTCATTTGAAATCAGCAAATTGTTATTTGACATTCCTAATTCCACGGTCCAAAGTCTAAAGAAATAGATTTTACAACACATGCGGGAAGAAGTTAAAGATTGTATTGTATGCTATCTAAAAATAAAAGATTAAATAGGAACACAGTGTGCAGTTGACTCTTCTTTTAATTAGTATTTAGATACCGAGTGTGCAAGAATGTTGTTGATAGACTGCAGATTTGATGCGTTTAAGGGAAACCTGAGTAGGTGAAACACAAAATGAAAACAAGATCGGATGAATTTAATATTAGTAGTATATTATTTAGAATCTATTAAAATCATTAAAAGAAGAATTCAATTTTTATGTAACTACCCTTTCGTGTAATTGATGCAAACAATATTTATTTGGCATACGAATCCGCACTCTTGTTATTAAATGTATCAATTTTTTAACACTGCGTGTTGCTCGCTGCCGGGCACATTAGTGTAGTGATTAGTAGACTGCCGATTGTATGCATTTATATAAAAAATGAATAATACTATTCAAACTATTAAGCAACGTAATAGACTTAACTCATATTTTCTACAATCGATGCGGAACATTTTTATTTTCCATCAAAATTCACAGCCCGGTAAGCTGTGGATCTGTATACTAAATATACATGTAGGTGTAATTTAAGTGGATCGAGGTTAAATAAAACAGATTCATTTGTCGTGTTAATGATTCTAATGTTCCAACACTGAACTGTAGATAACATTAAAATGTATCAAACTATACAGTTTCTTGTACGTCTCGTGTTCATATTTGATGAAAATGCATAAATGCAGTCCGATGATTAGGCAAGAATTATCACGGCAATACTGTATAATTTAAAAAGACCAAAGTTATATAAAAGTTCATTTGTTGCGTCAATAATTCTAATATTCTACGATTGAACTGTACATAATATTAAAATTCATCAAACTATGTATTTTTTTGTATTTTTCATATTCATACTTGATATTAACCCCTCGGACTCGACCGTACTGACTCTTTGAAATATTTCAAAATTGATTGCAAAAGGTCACGTTACTAAAGGCGATGTGTTTTTATGCATTATTGTTCGTTTTCTAGAATTTCAAAGTAGGTAAAGTAAATATCAACAAGTCCACGTCATTTAGAGATTATTGTAATTTCATTAATATACAGTCGACCATACACGTAGAAGCAAAGTAACAATCCATCGTCGTTAGCCTGTGACTGTCGAGAACTCGTAGAACGCGTACAGGCAAATTTTGAATTCCTAATAATGTTATAAATAATCTATAAGAAGGTTACCGTAACCGTAAAAAGAATCGTAGTACAAGGGGTCAAGATAAAAAGCCGTTATTTATCAATAAAATCGGCGTTTTGGACCACTATCTTGATTTTCTGCGGATCACTTCAGGGATTAATTCATAAAAATCCCCGGTTTGGCGAATACTATAATTTATCAAGACAATATTTGCACCTTTTGAAACACGTTCAGTACTTTATTTCCCAAAAATTTAAATTTCAGCTTAAGACACATTATCGCCACAATAATTGTATCAACATAAGTTTCTTAAAGAAAAGCTTTCACGAAAACTGCCATTGTTAGACAGCAAATCTTTATGCAAAATAATGTTTTTTTCATTATTTACAAGCTACAGGAACCAAATAAAAATTTCTTTTTTTCTTTAATCTCTTACTCTCTGCTTAAAGCATTTCAGAACCAATGTATTCATTTAGAGAAAGCGAACGCTTAAATAATGATTTATTAATAGACTGCGGGTTTTTACGCAAAATAAAAATTGTCTGAATCGAAAATTGTGTTAATCGTTTTAATAAACTGAGAATTGGCATTTCTAAATCACTTCCGTATTTCTACTGTTTTAAATTGCGGCAACTCGTGTTTGCCATGAATATTAGGTTGTCTCATAAGTTCGTTCCGCGGATTGAAAAGTATTTTAATGAAAAACCACAGAAATTTTTTAGTGACGGTATAATATCTTTACCAAAAAAGTGGGAAGAGGTTGTAGAGAAGGTGGTTATATTTTTTCGTTGACTTTGAAAG
Source organism: Sphecodes monilicornis (assembly GCA_913789915.3). Classification (NCBI taxonomy): domain Eukaryota; kingdom Metazoa; phylum Arthropoda; class Insecta; order Hymenoptera; family Halictidae; genus Sphecodes; species Sphecodes monilicornis. The sequence goes on along the minus strand of OU565298.1, from coordinate 21,193,820 downwards.
TATGTTTCAAATATTAATTTAAATAGTAAAACAGTAAACAGCACAAATTTTTGGGACGACGTAAAACATCCGTAGTCTGTACTGTATTAATTACTGAAAAATTATAAACAATTTCGTGGGGTGTTTGTATGGGAAATAGCCCTGACGCGAACGCGTGTTACGGAATACCCTGTACACTTGAAAATGGAGAGAATTATCTATTTCTGATCAGTTTTTCATTTTATAAGTATAAAATTAACGAATTATACGTAGGTAATTAAAGAATATTCAAACCGAAACAAATTAATCTTAATTCTAAATGTTCTATTCGTCGAAAAATCCCCCTTTGGCATTTAGTACAGCTTTTGTAACATTGTCTAGAGCTGGGTTTTAGAAGCGGGGCACTCTTTCATAACGCATCAAAAGTTGATGTAGGTCTTAAGAAAATGAAATATTTGTAACTTATTATTTGGTAAATGATGGAGGGATGGCAGCAACATAAATATACTTTATACGAGTCAATGATTATTTATGAAAAGCAACTTTTTAACGAAGCGTTCGTGCTTCGACGAGCGGGAGTGTGCCTACATTGTTCAAGAAAAAGAAGGATCGTTGTTTGCAGGGTTAGTCATAGGAATTTTGTTTTCGAATGTCTTCTTTTCTCTTCCTATTTCTATTCTTCCTTTCAAATATACAGTCGTGGACAAAATTAAGAAAAAATGTAAACAAACGTTTGACTCTCGCATTGTGCGGTGTCATTCCCCTCGGTAGACATTGAACTTTTGTTTAAACAAGATTAGAAATATAAACCGAGCATGTCCATGAGACGAGAAAAATTTCCCGTGCACCTGCGAAAGTTAATTGTTTCAGAGTGCAAAAATAAACTAAGTTATCGTAAAATGGCTGAAAAATACAAAGTTTCTAAGAGTACAGTGCATACAATTTATCACAAGTATTTACAGTATGATACTGTTGAAAATTGAATCGGTCGAGGACGAGAACGTAGCACAAATTCATACGATGATAGACAAATTGTAAGAGAAACTCAACGTATTCCATCGATAACATCACGAAATATCGTTGAAACTTTACAATTAAATATTTCTTCAAGAACTGTGAGACGAAGATTAAAAGAAGTTAATCCGAAGAATTGTTTAACTAGACGCAAGCTACGCATTAGTAAACTTCATAAAAAGAGACGTTTAGTTTTCGCAAAAAATATGTGAATAAGTCATTATTATTTTGGAAAAAAATTATATGGAGTGACGAGAGGAAATTTGAGTCATTAAATAAAAAAAGGGGAACACGCGTATGGAGAAAACCGAATGAAGCTCTCAAGAAGCAGTATGCGTTGCCTACCATCAAACGTGGAGGGGGATCCATAATGGTATGGGGATGTTTTTCTTGGTATGGGTTGGAAATTTAGCACCCATCCATGGCATCATGAACGCAGATATATTTGTTGACATTTTAAATGAAAATATGGAATAGTTAACCCTAAAAATGGATTTCGATGAGGGATGGATACTACAACGGGATAAAGATCATAAGCATACGGCGAAGAAAACGAAAAAATTTTGATAAGATTGTGGGATAGATGTTCTCTATTGGCCTCCACAAAGTGCAGATCTTAATCCTATAGAAAATTTATGGAGCTTATTAGATTCGGAAATACCATTAGGAAGACGTCATAATAAAACAGTATTTTTAAACGAATTGCAAATGAAATTTCAACAAATTGATCGAAGTTACCTCCAAAAACTTGTGGAAATCATCCCACGACGATTAGTAGCAGTAATTAAAGCAAGAGGTTACAATACCAAATACTAATTGCTTATTTTCTAAATATTTATAAAGTGTCCACTTAATCTTGACCACCAAAAATTGTATACAATTTTGATAAATGATAATATATTCTATTATATTAACTTTTATTATTGATATTGTTGTTTATTTCGTTAAAGTACACTTTGTTAACTTAAATGTACCGTACAATTCTAGTTTATTAAAATTATGTTTTAAATTGCGTTGATTTTTTCTTGATCATTAGACCTGTCCACTTAATTTTGTCCACGACTGTATGTTCGAATATACATACATATATTCAAAGACGAATTTCGGGAACTTGGAGCAAGGTCGTTCAACTTATTAATAGTCGTTCTCCTCGCACCGCCAAAAAGAAATTTATGAAAAAAGCTTATGATGAAAACTGTAGAATAACAGAACGTGCTTTCAAGGCTAACTGTATTTTTAGTAACCCGGAAATATAGGATACGCAACGGGGACTTGTGTTTGTCTACCTGTTTCGATAATTGCCGAAGTCGGTGACACGAGAAAAACGATCGAGTTTCATTGTATCGGCGAAAACTATGCATGAAATCATTATCAAATGTGCCGCTGTTGCATTAAACGCAACGATCGAGTAAATTCAATGACAACGGTGCTAGTTTAGTGACGTACCGTACACGTTTTGCATCGTTACCATGACACTTTTTAAATAATTTCGATTTGCATTATTCTTAAATTGTATAAAGTTATACTTTTTTCACAAAAAATGGTAGATTTTTAAATCATTGACGCGCATTATTATTTCATAGTATTTTAATGAATAATATTCTTCTAGGTATTTACATAGCATGAAATATTTGACTCGTTTCGTTTAATTGACCGTTCGCTCGCATCTAAAATCTAAAAGTATCGGTAGCCGCCGCGCCGTCGTGTCTTATGCGTTTACAGTGTCTTCCAGTGTATTAAACATACTAAAATGGTAACTTCGTTAAAGCTTTCATAGTCGAGAAAGTTCGTTAAAGCTTTCATAGTCGAGAAAGTTCATTAAAGCTTTTGTATTATTTTTAACTGGTTGAAATACTTAACGCAAAGTACAAATATCGATTTGACCTAGCGAATTAGTGCATAAAAATCTGGATTTATACGCAGATATTCAGTCTACTCGTCGGTGAACCGAACTTCACTCATTTAAATCCCGTTGCGAACAACGAACGCGATAAACTGAAAATTTCGCAAAACAGCGACGAAATGAAATGATCGGTTTTAGTTTACCGGTGACCGCGGACATGCGAACGAGTCCGCTACTCGACTCCAGTTTTTTTTTGTCAAGTTATCTAGCGGCTCGCGCCGTTAAACAACGTCAAAGTTCCGGTTGTCAATTATTTTCGTTCTCTCAATTTTGTCCCAAGCGTTGTATTATGAAAAGTGTACGCATGGTATATTTCCCGCATGAATTCGACTGGTCGTTATTGTCGGCGGAAGATAACAAACAGATCGTAAACTTTACAATTGAGTGCGAACTCTGAAAGCCAGGAATCGCAATGCGAACTGATGCTGGGCTTCTGTTGAAAACTTTGCGACTGACTGTCAAACTACAATAGATCTCCCTTCTCAATGCACTGAATAAATACACTGGTCACAAGTAAGTAGAAAATCCCATCGTGGAAAGTGAACCATGTTACAATCGCTTCTAAACGAACAATGAAAAAGCACATTCGCTTTTACCTACTTGCCACAGTGATATTTTCTTTTATCATTTATAGCAATAACGAGCGAGTGTGATTTCTTACGATTTCACAAAATCACTAAACAGAGAAATAAATTCCTGTTTGGATCCCATTTTTATTTTGCATAAATATCCGCTGTTTACTTATTACTATACCATCGCTAGACGAGATTCTAGATTTCTGCTCATCCAGGAGACAAAACAAGCGATCCTTGATCATTTTTCTCTTAAAACCATGCGACTTTTTGTCTGAACTGACAATGAGACTAACTAATACGTAAAAGTTATAAGAATTTATCCTTTGAAATGACATTTTATATGAGAAATAAATTCCTAGAATAATAGTAATTAACAAAGAAAGCGAACATTTGTTTAATTTTAATTTATTAAAATACTTACAGCGGTTATTGTAGATGTTTCGTAATTTTTTATTTAAAGATACATATTAATTATGGGATCAATGCGGAGGATCTGTCAAAACGAAGGTCATAATTATAACGGTTATAATTTTCCTCGTTGTCGGGAAATTGTTTGCTTGCTATCAATTTGCCTAAATAACCAACTACATTATCGACTAGTAACACGCTTAAAAGAAAATTGAAAAAAAATGATTAAAACTTTTGTATATACCCAATATATTTCCTAGTTCTTGATTAAAGGTTTTTTATCGACTAAAAATGTGCAATGTTACTGTTGAAAATCACAACTTTATCATACATTGTCTGACATTTCTTCTAAAATCAATATTTGAAAAAGCCTTTCAGTCGAGGACTGTATTCGGTCGAGCATAATATCATCTATTATACCGGTATTATCGGATTTTGAGTTTCAGATGAGTCAGGATTTCTGGGAAGTCAACCATAAGTTTTTAATTGATACAGATTTTTACAGAAAAATATTATGAGATACTCTTTAAAATAAACATGTTTTTTGTATTGTATTTGAAATTGTATTTTAAAGTAAGTCCCACAGTTTCTATGCAAAAAAACTCCCAAAAATTACTTTTTTCGATCTAGTGACCAAACGTAACTCCTTACACGTTCGACAGGATAAAAATTTTCTATTTCCAGATATAGTCGAATCTCTTACTTCTTTCCGTTTATATTGTACGTCGCGTTTCATCGAAATACGAAATGAAAAATGAAATATAGTTCGATGATTTAAAATACTGGAATCTCGGAATAACGCGTGAAAGTTAACCCTCGGATGTCGGAACTTGGGTTTTGACCCAGATAAGCAAAATCGTTAATTACTTAGTTTTTGGTGAGTTAATTAAATGAACAGCTGCCGCGCGAGGAACAATAAGAAGATTAACGTACCCACAAGAAGTACCTTCTAACGAATGTTTTAAAACGATGATAAACAAAACAGCGAAGAAAATGTTACTTTATTTGTTAAAAGCATAACAACGTAAAGCAAAACCTTCGCTTATTCCTGAGCAAGGTTTTTCAGCTTTGTGCATCGTGTATTTTTATGTTTTCTATAAATACATGAAACGATCGATAATTTTCAGGATTGAGCCGTAGGCATTATTAATTGATAGCAAGAAAACAGTATACAGATATTTTCGTTTAGAAGATTTGACCGACTTTATGCTACTAATAACATCGACGACGCGTATGAATTTCGCTGCCTACATAATGTCACTGTAATTTACAGACACGAACGTCGATGCAGCAACGCTACTTCACACAACGCGAAGCGTTCTTATTATAACGTTACATTTTCCGATCAATCCCGTGTAATAGTACGTTTAATGGAATATCGATTCGAACCAATATATGTTCTAAAAGATTTTGCAACTCGCATCTGCTATTAATATTAGTGGAAACTAAAGGGTTCGCAAATAACATGTTAAGTGTCAATAAATCGATAATTAAGTCGGAAATAATAATAAAGACAAGCTAATGATAAAAGTAAATACACGAGGAATTTTTTCCCGAAGAAATAATGATCATAGACCGGCATTCGACGCAACTGTTATAATTTCTAATGCAGATTGTTATTATAGCAATTCGACCCTTCGTGTCTGTTTATTCCTATTAACATTAGATTGCCCAAGGAAGCCATTTTGACTGCCTTTTAATTTCAATTAGAAAAACAATTATGTATTCAATTTCTTAGAATTTTGTGACATTTTGTACAACGTATAAATGCGTTTATTAATAATTGTAGTTACCTCCCCCCTCCTTCGTTTCCGGTATATACATATATGTGTTATACCTATATTGCCCAAGAGCGGTCATTTTGACTGCTTGGGAAATTTGAAATAATCAAATGACTCTTATTATTGAATTGAGTAAATTTCTTATATGACCAGTTCGGCTCTGTATCGAAATAACAGTTTAAATTTTTTTTCGATTATCGTCACACGATAACATACAAGTACATGATAAATTGTCGATTTGGGCGTATACTTGATAAGTTGCAGTTGCTCAATAAGCTAAAGTAGTACTTGTTATTCGAATCTTTATGCAGTGATACTTGTTCTAACAAGTTGTTTATTTTATTTCTTTTGCGCCCTAAATTCATGAAAGAAATGTCGAATAGAAGCGAGTTATTGGAAAAGCTAACGAACATAAGCGAAGAGTGCTCCGATATAGAATCAGATGCAACAAATTCTGAACTATCGTCTGAAGATGAAGCGGATTATATTCAAAGTGAAACATCTGACACTGAAGATAGCGATGAAGAGTCGATCACCAGTGATGAAAATGAAAGTGTCATCAATATGCCATGTCATCGATATAAAAAATATTAAAAATTAATTTTAAACAAATTTCTTTACACATTAGTTAATCTTCCACGATGCAGTCATTTTAACTGCTTTTGGGCAAATATAGGTATATACTAAGTTTCAGTCTTTCCAGTGTTAAGACTCCGTTAAAACAGATAATTACGTATAGATCATATTTCGTTCATAGTTGTATCTAATTACACTTTATAAATGTTAATCAATTGTGCAATTAGCTGCAGTGCGATTTAAAAGCTGCACAGGGTTTCACGCTCTGATTAAAGAGGCTTAAAATAAATGAGTCAAACTTTGTTCGAGTCTACCCAAATTAGCGTTCGCTAGAACGAGTATACTATAAAATTCGAATCAGAACTTTTCTCCACGCTCTTTCATTGAATGCTTTGCAACGAAACGATATTTTGCATAGTCAACAACGTTTGCATAGTTCTCGAGAAAAAGCTTAAAAATATAGACGAGATACCATTAAATTCTTCTTCTTCTTCTTTTCAACTTTGGATACATTGCTAAAAACGACGTATGCAAATGTCAGAATTTCTTCTTAAAACGTTCTTCTCTAGCCAAAGGGTGAAGGTAGTTTCTGGAAATTTGTATCATAATGGTACACCGACTTGGATATAGGGCGATTCACTAAATTACCGATGTCCTAGTGAAGTTCCTATCTTTTTTCTTACAGTTTGCAACTTCGTGGTGCACGACCGCTGTCTCAAGGCCGTCGTCTCTCCCTGCTCCAGCATCGCGGCAAGCATCATTAAGGTAAGAATACCCTCTGTTTCTGTTCTTGCCCCTTTTGTGCGACCGGAGATGAGCGAATTCTTCTCGGCGACCTATATTTACGCACCGGCGAAGAATACTCTGCTGCATAGTGTCGCGGCTCCGTTGAAAATTCTCCTTGCAATGCAGCTAACGTCGTTGCGAGCTTACGCGACGGCAATCATAATATTTCGAAAACATATTTTACCTCGGCCTTTTCCTGTTGTTCTTCGGCTGAACGCGACCTAACGTTGGATGGCGCAATCATTTACGACGCAGTCTTACGTACCTTTTCTTTCGATGATCGGATGGCGAAATCCATTTTACCTCAAAATAACGAGCGTTCCACCCGAATTCGGATATTTTAGTACCCAGATTCCGGGCTAGGCTAATTTTTATTTGAACATATTATCTTCTACCAATGATTATTCCACAATTTTTGCAGGTCTATGGTCGTGAACCAACGAGTCTCCCTCTCAGTAACGTAATCTAATATTTTCGATTGTGATTATTGTGTAAAAGAAGATTTTCAAACTTCCATTTGGTACAACACAATTATTGCAAACTCTATGAATAGGCTTCCGGTAGATAAAGTGTTAAAAGTATATAAAAGAAAATTAGTGTAAAGTCTACAAATTTGTATGAGAATTCGAGTAGATTTCGCTATAGATACAATGGGTTATCAAAATTCCATCTACATTCTAATCTTCTAGCAGATAGTTTGAATTATCAGCTGTTTATATTGAACCTAATAAGAGGATACACGATGATTTTAAAGAAGCAAGATAAGATATATAAAGATTCGAGTGTATAGCAATAGCTACTATGGGTTATAAACGTTCCATCTAAATTCTAATTTTGTTAGCAGGCAAGATAGATTTATATCAGATCTAATAAGAGGTTACATGTTAACATTAAAGAAAGTACATTCCAAAATGTATAAAAGACGTTTGGAACGAAAATTTTGAATGGATCTAGCACCGGCTGCCATGAATTCACTAATAGCATCGCAAGCATTAACTAATTTCTATATACCAACTATTTCTATTACGATCAGACGACAGATCTTTATGACAATTGACCGTATCTTATTATTATTATCTAACTTGGTATAACATAATTTACTGAATATTCTTGATAAACGGATTTATCACGTAAAATAAAATACCAATATTGTTAAAGTTTCTATTTTGTCGGACTCTATACAGAAACATTTATAATAAATATATGTGTTTCGAAAATACCGAAGATATTAAGTTACAACCAAATTGTGAAGTTAATGATTGCGAAATGGAAAGTAGACGTATTTTTGTATTTTCGGTGTCACACTATAACAATTGCCAATCGTTATGTACCATATAAAATTTCTATTTACAGTGGATCCAAAATGTATTTGAACACTAAATACCTCATTCTCAAGAAATTGTTGATATCTAAACTGTGATAATTTCGTTAAAAAGAAAGTAATACTATAATATACCTGCGCTCGTTTGAAAGCTCTAAGCTTTTGCTTTTGCAGTACATCGTTCATTTTTACCTAAGATATTTTTCCAGACACTTTCTGGTTGAAAATATTACAAATTGAAATGTTTGTATAAACATTAGAAAATTCGGTAATTATTTACAGAAGGATACTCCTCTCCGATTTTAATGTATTACATTCTTCTTTTCTAGAAAATGGGTATTGGTTTTTTAGATATTCCCAAAATCTGTTAGACGATTATAAGAAACTCCGCCTTTTCCCAATTACCCTATTTATTCTGTACGGCGGGAGAGGGGTGGGAGAACCTTCCACTGCACCTTTTCCCCCAAAAAATCTAACTCAACCTAACCAAAATTCATTACCTCCGCTCGGCCATATTTTCCGAGATATTTGTAAAAAACTGTTGGGTCTACTACAACGAATTCCACCATTTCCAACGAATTTTCGTTCGGTCTGGATTAAGTTGTTTGGAAGGGGTTGCAGCGAAAGCTTGGTCTGGGTTAGGTAGAATTCGCTCTAGTGGGTATCCGCGGTTTTTTGCAATTATCTTGAAAAATAAGACGGAGAATGAACCACGGAACGTGATCAGATTACATTGTTATTAGCAGGTCAATCGAAATTATTTTTATCAAGTACAGCACTGGCAGAGAGCGAGAGAGAGAGAGAGAGAGAGAACTTTAAAACGATTCTATTCAACTTTTCGTCAACTCTTTCTACGGGAGTTTTCAAGGTCACCATGAATTTTTTACAAATAAACATATAGTTTTTCACAGCTACCGTTTTAGCCGATGTTAAGACAAATTCGATAGGTATCATAACAAATATTCTTTTTATCCGATTCGAGAAGACATTAAAAAGATATCTTTTGAGCATACATCCACAATTCTTTGTCGCATATCTTTCGACGTTGTTGGAGCATCTTCATAAAATTTTCCTTTCAATGTACCCCATCAAAATAAATCTAACAGGGTAAGATCGGGTGAATGAGCTGGCCAATTTACTATACGTCCACGACCGATCCAACGTTCAAGAAATTTTCCGTCAAATTGATACCCGATTGGAATACATGATCGACATTTCATCCAAAAAGGAATTGCAATACATTTTCAAGAAACGCAGTATACTTCTGACCATTTAGGTAGTACCGCCCATCGACAAAACACTACTCGATTACGAAAATCATTCCCACGAAATTCTTGATGCAGCGAGATATGCTACACTCGCGTGCAACTTGACGAGAGCTAATCTGCGGATTGTTTGTCACTGCAGCTAAAACAGTATGTAAATTTGAGTCGTTTGTTTTGGTTTTCTGACTGTTTTTCTTCCGCGAATTTAAACTGTCCGTCCTCCGAAGTGTTTTAATTATCCGTTCCACTATGCACCGCCAAGGATGACGTTTATCGGGAAACCGCGAAGCCTATAACTGTTGCGCCAACACTGAATTACGCCCGCACTCTCTGTAAATCAAGATCATCCGAGTCTTTTCGTCGGTACTGAAATCATGATGGAACGTGTACGCATACGAATATCGCAAATACTACGTTCATTTCTTCCGGTATCATTCGATGTGTTCCAATGTACAGAACGAAATGTTTACAAATAGACGGCGAGAAGTGAAATCAGTAATTTCGGTGTGTCAATAATTTTGGAAAGTGTACAACCTCGTAGCATGTGATATTCCTTGTAAGACAAAATTCTTTCAACTAGAGTTGACAAACATTTCACTATAATCGTCTTAAAGTTCTCTCTCTCTCTCCCCCTCTCCCTCTCTCCCCCCTCTCTCCCTCTCCCCCTCTCCCCCTCTCCCCCTCTCCCCCTCTCTCCCTCTCCCTTTCTCTCTCTCTCCCTCTCTCTCTCTCCCTCTCTCTCTCACCCTCCCTCTCTCTCTCCCTTTCTCTCTCTCCCTCTTTCTCTCTCGCCCTCTCTCTCCCCTCTCTCCCCCCCCCCCTCTCTCTCTCTCTCTCTCTCTCTCTCTCTATATATATATATATATAAAACAATATGATAAAAACAATTTCAATCGGCCTACTAATAACAGAGTAATTTAAACTGATCACGGTCCGTGGTTCATCCTGCATAGGGTAAAGTTGCTCAGAATCATGTCCCGGACAACATATTTCAAGGTCATCAAAATCGAAAAAGAGTACCATTTTGTAAATAATTACCGACAATTTATTTCGTAACTTAATCCACTACAGCTTTGAAGATTGAAGCTTCCCCTTTACAACGGCTTCCGAAGATGTACGATTTCTTTTAGTTGATTTATTGAGCTTTAAATAGGAGGTGTACTTACAGCTTTACAATAATGTGTATAGGGCACACCGTGAAGATCTTTACCGATGCTTTTACAGACGTTTCAATTTGTAGCATTTACGATGAAAAATATGTCCTCAAAATAGGTCCAGAATGCGGATCTTTATGCAAAATAAAAATTGTTAAAGTCAGTTATAAGGATCCTCTTTCGATCATTTTAAAAGGTCGAAAATAATATAACAATACACTTAAATCCGTTTAATGTCCTTACAATTTTGTATTTGACCTATTCATTATTGTAATAATTTCATAAAATAAGCAGTTTTTGTTCATTATTGTTCTATTTTTTTCAACAAAATTATCATAGTTCAGACATTGACAATTTCTCGATAGTGTTCAAATAACTTTTCGATTTACTGTACATCGTAATTACTAGATTGCGGATTTGATGCGCTTATCACAAAAATGAGTAGGCATAATTGAAAGTAGTCGACAAATTAAAAGAAGTTAAGAACATCAATGAACTAACCTCAGCTTATTAAAATTGCAAGAAGAAGAATGAAAGTTCTATAGTGGACGAAATTGGTATAAGAACACTACTGTACGCCAGGTCATATGAATATCTGAGAATCCTAATCGAGCTCGTTTCTGCTCCTTAGTAAGTGGAGGTTTGAATGCTCTTTTCGTCCACTTTAATCTTTTCTCTTGTTGTAATATTTGTTGTATACGTCGCGTCGTTACCGGCACATCTAAAATTCTAGTAATTTCGCTTGTATTACTATCCGAGTGGTGGTTTTTAGCATAATTCTCACTTAATTTCAAGTAATTATGTATACATGTAGTAGGTTAGTTAATTTTTGCCGATACTTTTCGAATAGACAAACCTGAATCGCGATATGCATCGATCTTAGCTCTTTCTTTACATGTGAACATTTCTCCTCGTGTCATTTTCGTTCTATTAGTTTGTTGCATATGAAATGTCCGATTCATAACAGTAACATTATACAAGCATAACTTTTCTGTAAATGAAACTTATGGATGAAAGTAAACATTGTAATCGTCTTATTCTGTCAAAAAATGACGAGTTTTTCGATTATACAACGATAAAAATTGAATTTTTTGTTTCGTCACCTTACACATTTATTAGCTATCATCTCTATTTTTGAGCTTTCTCTAACAATGACTAACAGTGCGTTCATTTAATACTACATTTTGACTAAGCATCGCATAATACGTTTATTTTCTCACTCGTACAAAAAGAAAATATAACGATAACGTCAACTGGTATTGAAATAAATTTTATCTAAAAATAAAGTTGGATATGTAAGTAGAAACTGAAGATAGGACTTGAAAGACTAGCTTTGTATCTTTAAATGATATACATACAAGAAAACTGTAGATTATATTAGCATTTCTCGATTAAAACACTTCGTAACATTTTCATTCTGAAATCGGACATTTCATCTACAACGACCTAATATAAAAAATATTAAAACTACTACTGTATATTTTTGGTGAATGTAATATTGTCTTTCTTCTGTTTATCAACAATGCTTGAAAATACAAACCGTTCTATAATAAAGACATTGTACCATGCATGAGGTTCCACACATGCAATAAATAAAGGTGCATAAAATACATTAATATTTTTTCGTAAATCGTAGTGTTCTTATACAAATTTCGTCCACTTTATCGGGCCTCTGTTTCTTCCAACGAATGTAAATAATTTTTAGGATGAACTTCCGAAAGCGACAACCCTCCGATTTTGCTGAAATTGTTGCCAAAGCTTATCCTTGATTAGAGAAGAGGAAGTCCCTAAAAGAATTTTTGGTGCCCTCCAGCCCCCTTCAAAGTTTTCACAGCTCTTACTAAATATTTTCAAAAATATTGATTTTAAAGAAAAAAGTTTCAAACAAAAAATTAAGCTCGTAAAAAGCTCTATAAAAAAGGTTATATACATTTTTTACGCGAACCTATTATTTTGGCTGTTACGACCCAAAATAACTCGGCGTGGGACATATCTCCGATTTTTTTTTGTATTTCGAATTTTTACGTATTTCGACGTGCTTATTACGAATATGACAGTGAAACTTTTTTGTAGAGCTTTTTATGAGCTTAATTTTTTGTTTGAAACTATTTTCTCAAAAATCAGTATTTTCGAAAATATTTAGCAAGAACTGTGAAAACTTTTAAGAGGGCTGTAGGGCAAACGTGCATTTGACGCCAAAAATCCTTTTTGGGACTTCCTTCTTTAATGAAGGATAAGCTTTGGCAAAAATTTAAGCAAAATCGGAGGGTTGTCGCTTTCGGAAGTACACCCAATTTTGATTTTGCATAAAGATCTGCAATCTAATTACCATATCGATAAACTATTCTTACTATAATATCATTTCTGTGACAAGCTGTTTCCTTAAACGCCGTTAGGTGAGCGCGCTCTTTAAGGTAAAGAATAGTGATTTTCTCGTTGCAGAACCCGGTTGCACACTGTTGGTCCGAACAGGAACAGGTCCGTAGAAGAAAATTCTGCAACGTCTGTCGTAAACGGCTCGATGATAGTTTATCCATACACTGTGAAAGTAAGTATGCTCTCCCGATCATATGATACTGCCACGCTGTCGATATATGTACATACAGCGACTCGCAGCAATATTCGGACACTTTTAAAAGGACGGCGACTTTTTTCAAGATTGGTCCATACTACTTCATATTTATTGCAGAAGTTAGTACAGTTAGTTTACTACGTGCCGTGAAAACGAAATTTTGCAACAATTGCAATTGATCGGAATTGCGAAGCATGTACTAAAAGTTCTTTTTTACAACGGTTTTTTATGAGCGTCTATATCGATCATTTAAAAAATAGGTTTTGTAGATCTGCGTCAATTTTATACATCCTGAAAATTTCATTGAAATCAATGAAGATCGTGATAATCGTAATTTTTCCCTAATTGCAATAAAGCTGAAGATTCTTACATCTTTCGATGTCTGCCGTTTTTTCTTACACTAACCGATTTCGATCAAATTTTCAGAATATTCAAGATGAGTCGTCTAGTCCTCTAATACTCTTTGTTTTTAGCGATGGTGGAAAATTGATAAGGAAGAAAATGTTAAATTCAAAGGGGAAATTATTGCGATAGAAGAGATTTTTTTCTCATGATCATATTTTCCGAAATTTCAAGGTCATTGTTGATTTTTTAAATGAGATAGCTAATGAACAAACAAATTCAACCATACTTAATATGTTGACCTCCAAATGATATTCGGAAAAGTTATTCTTTAAATGTGTCAGAGTTTACATCAATGCAATCTTACTTGAATACGGTAAGCTTGAATATCATATTTGCATATTTTAAGTTATGGTTTTTGAAACATAACTCTTCCGAAGGTCATTTGAAGGTCTACGTATTATATACGGTTGAATTTGTTTCTACATTAGCCATAACACTCTACCAATCAAATATGTCATCCTGTTTAACAAAACAATGGTGACCTGAAAATTTTGCAAAATATAACCGCGATAAAAAATCTTTTCTATCACAATAATTTCCACTTTAAGTCAAATATACTCTTCCTCACACATTTCTTCGTACTATTAAAAACAACGGAGATATTTTAGGCGAAAATTTTAGGTGACTCACCCTGTATAGACATATCTACCAAATGCAGTTTCACATTTTCAACCAAACCCAGACAAACAAGTTGTAAAAGACAACCTTGAAATTCTTCTCCGCGATTCTGACCAATTACAATTTTTCCAAAATATTTACTTCATGTTGCATAGGAAACTAATCCTATCTTCTAACAAAATGGAGGCTGTTCAGCCCAATCTTAAAAAAGTTATCACCTTTTTAAAAATGCCCGAATATTACTATGAGTCACTGTCGGAGTTGGATAAAATTTTGCACGAAAAATATTTTAAATACTATTTTAAATAGTCGTTGTTTCGCAATACCAATAAAATACTACTTTAAATAAACAGTAAAATTTCTGCAAGTAAAATATATAAAATAAAATATTTGTATTTTGGTAATCTAAAAAACAAGATAAAACATTTGAAATTTGGAATAAAATATTTTAAATAAATTGAGGAAACGGATAATAATAAAATGAAAGAAACTTTAAGTCGATTTTCTTGAATAAATTTATTTCATATTTTCAATTTACTTTCTCAAATAAAATTCACACTACTTTGAGTATCGTTCGAACGAAATACTATTTTGAAAACTCTTCTGACAAATAAAATATTTTATTTTTAAAAGTGCATGTACGATTTCAAATAAAATAGACTATTTACTATTTGAAATAGTATTTTACCCAGCCCTGGTCACTGTGCTGTTTCGTTCGTTCGTATCGAATCAATGAAAGTTTCATTCGAAATTACTCCATTACTTACAGATTCGTGAAAATTCCATAGACCGAGGAATGAAATAATCATATTGTTCGTTTCAGTATGCGAGTACTTCGTTCACACGGAGTGCCAGGATTTTGCCGTGGCAGACTGCAAAGAAAACGCCACGTTCTTACCTGGGAAGGACTTGTCGCAGGTAAAACACACTCATCTCTGGCGAGAAGGTAATCTGCCCAGCAGTTCAAAATGTGCTGTCTGCAAGAAAAACTGTTTTTCTGCTGAATGCCTCTCCGGGTTCCGTTGCGAGTGGTGCGGCATGACGGTAATATTTCACTTCAAATCATCATCCCTCTAAAATTTCACGCGTTTCAATTTAGATCTTTCGAAATATATTAGATTGGTGCAAAAGTAATCGTGGTTTTCATCGATTTAGACTTCAGCGATTTTTGTGAAGCAATATCGGATAGCCAAATGCCAGTACACTACCGGCAGAATACCGGCATATGTACGCGGCAGAACTGTAGCCATCCGCTTCGCCAGTCTGCGGTCAAACTCTGGCCAAAATCTACCTCCAATGACTGTGACGCCATCTAGCGATGATTTTAGTGACTCGCTAGCATGATCTGACCTCTCAATTTCTACGATAGAGAACGCGCAATCAGAATTATACATAAGTTTAAAGAGCACTAAATCAGAGCTAGCTCATATTTTTTTTCCAAAATTTTACCTAGCTCCGATTTAGTGCTCTTTAAACTTACATATGTTTCAATGTATATAAGCGTTCTCTATCGTAGAAATTGAGAGGTCGGATCATGCTGGCGAATCACTAAAATCCTCGCTAGATGGCGTAACAGTTTTTAATGGCAGATGTTGGCCAGAGTCTGTCGGCAATCTGTCACGGTCGTCTGCATGCAGACTGGCGAAGCAGGTGGCTATTGTTTTGCCGCGCTCGTGTGCCCTCATAGTTCCGCAGACTATACTCATTATTTTCATATAGTGCATCAATGAAAAGTACGTTGCTTCATCTGTCAATTTGTGTTCTGTCTTTTGTCGTAACTGTTTATTATTGGATTGTGTTTGCTGTCAAATTGGAAATGGACAGAATGCAAAATCGTGTGATCTTATTGTACGAGTTCAAATTAGCGTTTAGTCAGGGGACTATTAACAAGCATACAACTTAACACTGGTTGTTGTTTGCTGTCAAATTGGAAATGGACAAAACGCAAAATCGTGTGATCTTATTGTATGAGTTCAAATTAGCGTTTAGTCATACAACTTAGTCATACAACTTAAGCGACTATTAAGCATACAACTTAACACTGGTTTCAAACATTTCGTGACAGAGATAAAAGTCTCGCAGACGAAGAGGCTCGGGGACGTCCTTCTGAAATTGATAATGACGAGCTATTACCGAAGCAGTTCTTCGAAAAATATCTTGAGAGGTTGCAGACGAACTAAAATTTGGTGATACAAGTCATACAACGTTTAGCTCAAATTAACAATTAAAGAAAAATATGTGGCTTTAAAATTCAAGAACAAAAGCCACAATTATTTTTGCACCAACTCAATGCCATTTTATTAATGAAACTGATTCTAATAATGTTTCAGATGTTTCTTAAATCAAATTTGTCGACATAATCCTTTACCGCATAACAAATTAGACTCGTAGCAAACGCTTCAAGTAGAATCCATTCAATGTGAATGTTATGCTTTTCTTCTAGGACGAAATAAAATTCTATTCTTTTGTAAGCAATGTTGAAGTATTAAAACAAACGCGGACACCGAATAAATCTTTTCCTTTCTCTTCTCTGGGGGAAATTGTTAAAGACAAGGAGGGTCGGATTGTTTTTAGCTGCGAAGGAAATATGTTAAGGGGTTAACGCATTGTCCATCCTTAAAAAATTAATTTTTACCATACTATGTTCGTGGGAATCAAATTTCATTAGGATTTACAAAGAACCCCAGAATCTAATAATACTAAAAGATATCAAAAAGTAATTATAGTATTACATTAACCTCTTTCACTATTTTCACGAGTCTGACTCGCGATGAAAATTTTAGGCCAAACTTGAATATTACGAGTCAGGCTCGTTGTATAATTTCATGCCAAACATGGATATCACGAGTCTGACTCGTAATCGACATTTCGGGCCAAACATGAATATCACGTGTCTATTAATTAATCATATTATTATTACTTATACAGAATTTGTTCTAATCATATGTAATAATTAAAATATTTTTTACAAGTTTTTGATTGAAATTCATTTGAATTTCACAAGAGCTCCATCGCGCGAATAAATACGGGCGCGGCTATCTCGCACTCGGTCGTAAGATGTGTTTCAAATTGCGAGACTCGGGCTCCGCCGTACGGCTCCTTCCCCGACCATTCGGGCACACGTGTTTGGCACGGTTTTTTCCGAGTTTTAGCGTAGTGAAACGGGTTAAATCATCCAGTGTTATTTCAAGTATGTTCACTTTGTGTTTCTTATTTTGACCATTTCAATATGGACACCTGAATATTTTTCGACATTTTCTATCGTGGAACACAGCGAATTGACTCAACATAGCTAATAAAATCACTTCGTGGAGCGTGTGACAGTAAAAATTTAAACGCATCGAGTTAATGTTATAATATTTTTCCCATAATAACATTATCGACCTCCTTATTATCACATTATCATCCCCACTTGCGTGTATTCATTGTACATGCATGCACAAAATCAATAAGGGTTGAATATTACTGAAAACATTCGCGCGTCGTACGTGCGTGATGTTTCAACGCAAAACACAACGCAATTACATTTTGTATACCGATATTTTTCCGAATAATGTGCTTTACAATTTTTATAGGATCGAGTTTGGAAACCGTTAAATCAATTAAAGTGATAAATATTGTTTTTGAGTTATTATCCAGAGTTGGGCACATTTTCTTTGAAATCAGATAAACAATAATCATTTGAAATACTGACGTATCTTAAATAGTTTACTATTGAAGTGAAACTTCTTTAGGCGCGTTAAGCGCAAAACCTCGACGCGGTAAGCGTAAAACCGATCTGGCGATGAAACGATGAAACGATGAAGCGATGAAACGATGAAACGAAATTCTATTTTATTAGCATATACGGTTGAGGGTTCAGCATTGCTTAATAAAGATTATGATAAAATTCCGATGATGCTAAGTGGAGATTTCAACGTGAACTTTGCATCGGAACAATCAAAATTATTAATAGAATTTTTTAGAAGTAAATTAAGATTGGAAATGGTAAATAATCCTAATGAAGCGACAACAAGATCAGGAACAACTCTCGATGCAGTATTTTCAAGACATTTAGACACAATTGAATCAAGAATATTTATATCATATTTTAGCTATCATAAGCCAATTGTTTCAATAATAGAATCCGAAAAAAATAAAAAATTCGAAAAAAAATTCAAGAAAGAAGTTTCACTTCAGCCATGTGGTCTGAGCACACACCAATTTTTTTTTTATTTTACAAATAACACATCTTTTTTTCATTTGGCGTTTAAATTAAGTATTTTTTTATTTCAATTACATTGTTCAAATAAAATAGTAAATTATTTCGCCTAATGAAGAGGTTGCTGATGTAGCTAAATTAACTACAAATATAGATATGCTAATTTTTGTAGTATAATTATTAAAGTTTAGCCGCATTTGCATTTGAAATTGTAATTAAAGTCTGACGCAGTTGACATTGTTGAATTTCTGAGAGTACGAATTATTTGATTAAATGGAAGATGAAAAGGAAAATTATTTGAATTTAAATAATGAAATTATCATAATTAATCATTATTCCGACTAATGTGCAAGATAAAAGAAAAACTATTCTATCGATCCTTTAATGTTATTTTACAAGAAATATTAGGAACTTGTTTCTTCCTAGAAAATAGTTAAAAAACTTTTACTATTTTTGTATACAAATTAAAAATCGTGGGGTTTTAGTTTCTGATATATTGTTCACGAGCAGCCAGAACACCAATGAAGTATAAATATTGATAAGAGTTGTTACGATAGAATAAATTGTTAAAAATATGTCAAAAAAAGAATAAGGTTGAAAGAATTTCTTAAACCAGGCTTCGAGATTAACTGCTCTTTTCGGCCGATTTGCGGAAACACCGGCCGCTGGCTTCCGCTGCGCGTCTTGCCCCCGTGATACTGCTCGATCCACCATCGGACGCGTACCATATGATGCGCGCGTGGCTCATTAGGGTGGCACTCGTGTCAATACATTTCCACATTACCCATGAGGTAAATATTGGGTTGGAAAATTTCAAATTTTTCCTTGAAAATATAACTTTATTAAATTAGGTATTGTCCGCTTTTGTCGATGTCTTTTTGCCATCTTTCAGGCAGTATCTGTTGAGAGGTTATGTGTAAATAATTATATTTTAACGCGGTGGAAGAAATATATAGTTTAATACGGAAGAGCTTGTCGAAGGTGTCTACAAGATGGGCGCACAATTAGAACTGGAAAACGTGTCCAAACGCGTCGGCGGCGGTACGTACCTTCATACCTGAAGGAAGACGGCATGTCGTAAAAGAGTCGGGGAGGGGAATCAGGTATTTCCCGATATCTCGAGGGTGTGGAGTTTTCGACAAAGTACAAACCTTGTTTTATCTTGACGGTATCATAATTCCATATTCATAGAACTAAAGAAAAGAAAAATTTGGGACATAACTTCTTGTATGCTTGCGAAGCGTTCCTACCTTTTCGGAAATAATGATCAAATATGTCTGAAATGCGCGTTTTGTCCTTCCATTTTCAAATTGGGATAAAAACGAAACTAAATAACTAATCGATACAATTTTCTTACTAATTAAAGGTGGAAGTCCAAACAACAAGAAAACAATATAGGTTAGGTGCTTCGAACACGTGGACAAAACAAAAGAATGTGCTAGAATATCTATCGACAAAATCCGCAATCATTTAGTTACCAACCCAATACTATTGTCAATGCATTTTTTTGTCAGTGGTATCCCCTGTTGGCCTATTCCACTGTGTCGCATTATAATTTTGGAAAATAAATTTAGAAACTAGAAGAAACACTACTTGCTGGAACCCTTAAATCTCTAACGCCGAAAGATACGACGAAAAAGACTCTTTATGTTACAACGCGAGAAAGAAAACAGTGTTTTGCTCGTGTCCGCGAAACGAAAAACCGCGTTTGCAAATCGATTGCAACATACTATTATTACTATTATAATTTCCAAATTTATTTTCTCGAACTTATCATGCGACACAGTGGAATAGGCCTGCAGGAGATGTCTCTGACAAAAACAAACGCATCGACAATATAGTACCTGATGGGTGATGTGGAAACGTATTGATACGAGTGTCCCCCTAATGCACCACGCGCGCATCATATGGTACGCGTCCGAAGGTGGATCGAGCAGCAAGACGGAAAAGAGGAGTTAATTCTGAAGCCTGTCCGAACCCTAATTGTTCATTTTATACCAGTACCGTCGAAGACGATTGAGACTTGCTTGTCGAACTAGTTCAGTGTTGGATTAAGAACTTTGGAGGCTTAAGGGGATTAAGACCTTTAAAAGATTTCGAGGCTCCTTTATACAGGATCGCTTCAACGAAATGTGGGATGGACCTGTACGATTTCTTAGGCATTTTTGATAATGTGACTAAAAAATCTTTTTAACAGAAGTTGAGAGTTTTGCTCGCTCGCTACTGATTTTCATCTTTCTACCATTCTATCGTTCTTCCTATTCGCTCGCACATGCGCATAAACATTTAGCAATATTATTACTGGACAGCGGATTTTGTGCATTTATGACAACAATGAGTAGATGTAACTAAAAACAGTGCAAACATTAGAAGAATTTAAAAATAGTATTATATTATTTTCGATCTGCCAAACATATTAAGAAAACAAGTTACAGTCGTGGACAAAATTAAGTGGACAGGTCTAATGATCAACAAAAAATCAACGCAATTTAAAAAATAATTTTAATAAACTAGAATTGTACGGTACATTTAAGTTAACAAAGTGTACTTTAATGAAATAAACAACAATATCAATAATAAAAGTTAATATAATAGAATATATTATCATTAATCAAAATTGTATAGAATTTTTGGTGGTCAAGATTAAGTGGACACTTTATAAATATTTAGAAAATAAGCAATTAGTATTTGGTATTGTAACATCTTGCTTTAATTACTGCTTCTAATCGTCGTGGGATGATTTCCACAAGTTCTTGGAGGTAACTTCGATCAATTTGTTGAAATTTTACTTGCAATTCGTTTAAAAATACTGTTTTATTATCACGTCTTCCTAATGGTATTTCCGAATCTAATAAGCTCCATAAATTTTCTATAGGATTAAGATCTGCACTTTGTGGAGGCCAATAGAGAACATCTATCCCACAATCTTATCAAAATTTTTTCGTTTTCTTCGCCGTATGCTTATGATCTTTATCCCGTTGTAGCATCCATCCCTCATCGAAATCCATTTTTAGGGTTGACTATTCCATATTTTCATTTAAAATGTCAACAAACATATCTGCGTTCATGATGCCATGGATGGGTGCTAAATTTCCAACCCATACCAAGAAAAACATCCCCATACCATTATGGATTCCCCTCCACGTTTGATGGTAGGCAACGCATACTGCTTCTTGAGAGCTTCATTCGGTTTTCGCCATACGCGTGTTCTCTTTTTTTTTTTTAAATTTAATGACTCAAATTTGCTCTCGTCACTCCATATAATTTTTTTCCAAAATAATAATGGCTTATTCACATATTTTTTTGCGAAAGCTAAACGTCTCTTTTTATGAAGTTTACTAATGCGTGGCTTGCGTCTAGTTAAACAATTCTTCGGATTAACTTCTTTTAATCTTCGTCTCACAGTTCTTGAAGAAATATTTAATTGTACAGTTTCAACAATATTTCGTGATGTTATCGATGGAATACGTTGAGTTTCTCTTACAATTTGTCTATCGTCGTATGAATTTGTGCTACGTTCTCGTCCTCGACCGACTAAATTTTCAAAAGTGTCATACTGTAAATACTTGTGATAAATTGTATGCAC
The DNA here is from genome assembly GCA_913789915.3 of Sphecodes monilicornis. Lineage (NCBI taxonomy): Eukaryota > Metazoa > Arthropoda > Insecta > Hymenoptera > Halictidae > Sphecodes > Sphecodes monilicornis. Next base: position 21,171,676 of record OU565298.1, on the reverse strand, counting down.
TGTACTCTTAGAAACTTTGTATTTTTCAGCCATTTCACGATAACTTAGGTTATTTTTGCACTCTGAAACAATTAACTTTCGCAGGTGCACGGGAAATTCTTCTCGTCTCTTAGACATGCTCGGTTTATATTTCTAATCTTGTTTAAACAAAAGTTCAATGTCTACCGAGGACGAATGACACCGCACAATGCGAGAGTCAAACGTTTGTTTACGTTTTTTCCGTCCCAACACAGAATGTCCTCTGCGTCCACTTAATTTTGTCCACGGTCTCAAAGACATCCATACAAACAAATATGCATAAATATTAACAGAAACATTGTATTTATGCTTTTACATACTAAATAAATTCTTTCGTTGTGTATAAACATTTTTCATGTTAAACATTTGCAATAAATTTATAACACAATAAATGAAAATAGAGATTATTCAGAATTTATGTTCTGTCCACTTAATTTTGTCCACGACTGTATTTCATTCGAATTTGTCGCAATCCAGGTAGAAAATTTGTATTTTGCAAGGAGATCCGCTGTCTAATTATTACTATGTAAAACATGTAACATTGGAAAAATTTCTCAAATGGCTTACTTTGTTTATTAGTTAATCCAGCACCGAACTAGTTTCTTAGGGGGGGGGGAGAATGCTGTACTATCATACATGTATTTTTAGCCGTTCGAAATTGGTAATCCTTTCTACTATCGCAACGGGTCTCGTTTCAGTTACACTCAGACTGTTATAAAAATATCCCGCAAGAATGCACCTTTGGGAACTTGAAACGAATCTACCTACCACCGCATGCAGTCAGTATTCCACGTACGGAGATTCCCATGGAGACGATCATTGGAGTGCAAGTACGTCGAAACGAAGTTCTGACGCGTGAGTATTCCTGCCGTAAGTGTCTATTCTACAAATAAACCTCTAAAATATCGATTAGGGAATGCGTAACACGTGACCGAATATCTGAAGTAGTGGAATGAAGTTACGTTCATGTACGTGTACATACATACGCTGTAAATAGAAAGGGGTGGGTCACCTGGAGTCCGGAGTCGTACACACGTGCACCACGTTCATCGATACACGGAACGAGTATAATAAAAAACATGGGGGGAGAGAGAGTACCTATGTATCTCGCGGCTACGATAGAACTCAGGCGACTCACTCTACGTGCAGGGTGTTCAATAAAATACAAGAGCATAACCGCGAGCGTTATACCTAATGGCCCATCGGCGGCAACAGGTGGAACAAAATTCAACGAATGATTCTTTGCGACGATTCGAGACGGAGATCAACGGCAAAGAATGTTTTCCGGATTTGTTTTGCATATTCTCATAGTATGACCTATATCCTATATAATTATTCCTTTTACTATCCAGTTTTACCGTCTTATACGATTTTTGTATACGAAAATGCTTACAAAATGGTGATACTTTTTAGAAAATGTGAAAAGTTTTAGGATTTTACAATTGAAATTCTTCGTTTCATGCTCATATTTTCTGATACACCCTGTACACGTACCTTACGGTTTACCGTTGTACAGATGAATGTCGGCAGACATTGACACAAACACGTCCAACGTCTAATTCCGTGTATAAAGAAGAAAAGAAACGAAAGAAATCGAACTTACACCGAATTCGAGCAAGACCACCACCTTTCAATCGATTCTTGTGGAAACAGAGAACGGAAGTTATTTCGAATAGATCTTTCGCTAGGTTACTGCACATCCCTGTTAACTCGATTCTTTTAACCGTTTAAGTGCCAGGAGTCTTTCTTGTTTCCCAATCAATTGCCAAGCGGCGCGGCGCCACAGCGATTGTTGCATTCCGTGCCCGAAAATGTCGAGCAACGACGATGGCGCTCGTTTCATTGCGCTGTTTTCTGTTTGCAAGAGTTGAGTCTCATCTCTTCCAGTTTTGTGTTATTCTGACATTCTTTTGAGCATAAGTATCGAAGATGTTGTGTTTAAATCACAACGAAACATTATTTAAATATATCTATTACATATATAAAAGGTATATCTGTATATACAGGGTGAGTCACCTAACGTTTGTACCTCAAATGTCTTTGTTGTTTCTAAAGATACGTAAAATATGGTAGGGACAAAGTTGAATGGTACAACGGGGCTGACACGATGCCAAAAAAAATTTTGTTTTTGTGTAATTTTTTTTAGAGATATCAACGTCACCTTGACTTTTTTAAATGGAACCACCATTTTTTAAACAAATACAATGATAGTCCCTTTCATTACAAATTCAGTGACTTTAATTATTCAAGGTCATTCAAGGTCGCGGGCAGAGATAACCTATAAGATTTAACACCGATACATGCCTGTAAACGGGCTTTGAAGGAATGTTGAACTCTATCCGTGACCTTGAATGACCTTGAGTAATTATAGTCACTGAATTCGTAATGAAAGGGACTATCATTGTAGGTGTTTAAAAAAGGGTGGTTCCATTTAAAAAAGTCAAGGTGACCTTGATATCTCTACAAAAATGGCATAAAAACAAAATTATTTTCTGGCATCGTGGCAGCCCCGTTGTACCATTCAACTTTGTCCTTACCATATTTTACGTATCTTTAGAAACAAGAAAAATATTTGAGGTACAAACGTTAGGTGACTCACCCTGTATATTGTACAGGGTGGCCCACATAACTCTGAACAGCTCAATATCTCGAAAACTATACCATCGATTTTAAAGTTCTTAGTCTTAAATTGCATGGAACTGAAGGGCCTTTCTGACTACATAAACGTGAAGTGGCCTCCCTTCCCCTTTAACGGGGGAGGGGAGGTACCTTTGTAATTTTAAATGGAACCCCCTATAAAATGTTACATATTTAGATTCTACCGGAAAAAACAAGTCAATTTTGTCTGAAACATTTTTTTGTCAGATACTTCCATGATGAGATATAACAGTTTGAAGTTTCGAGTTGTAGGTACTCGAAGCGCTCGGAAATAGCGTTATGGAACTATACGCGCTTGAGTCCATTGCTTATTCAAGAAGAAACACAAACAATAATATTTACAATTCTTGAGTTTGACTCACTTATCTATGAAAACGTTTTCAGTTTAGAGCTGTTATTCGAGCAGTAACATTGTGATTATGGCTACTTTTGACACAGAAGCGAATATGTTATTAACGTTAGGTGAATGCCAAAAAAATTATCGGCGTGCAGCAGTGATGTTTTTTGAACGTTATGGGATCAAAAAATGTCGTGCAACATTTAATAATTTAGAAAAGCAGCTTCGCCAGCACGGTGAATTGTGTAAAAAAACTCGCAATAAACCTAAAGCTGTCACTAATGAAAATAATAGTGCCAGTATTCTTGCTGCAATTAGATTAAATCCTCATATTAGTCCACGTACACTTGCACAAACATCACATATTAGTCGTTCATCGATTCAACGAATTTTGAAACGGCAAAAGTATCATCCATATCGCGTGGTTTTATCACAAGAGCTTTCGATAGCAGATTACGATCACCGCGTAAGATTTTGTGAGTGGCTGCAGGGTGTTGTGGAAAATGACTTTTTGTGCAAAATACTTTTTTCCGATGAGGCCACTTTTATGAATTCAGGGCATGTAAATAGACATAATCTGCATTATTGGGCCGTGGAAAACCCAAATTGGATACGATGTGTTCCCTTTCAACATCGATGGTCTTTAAATGTTTGGTGTGGCCTAATAGGAGATTTTGTGATTGGACCTTATTTTTTTCAAGAAACTGTAACATCTGCAAGTTATTGTGATTTATTAAAAAATCATTTGCCTGCGCTTTTGGAAGATGCGCCACTGCACGTTAGAAGAGAAATGTGGTTCCAACAAGACGGCGCTCCTCCACATTTTGCAATCATCACCAGGCAATTTTTGAACGAAAAATTTGGGAACAAATGGATAGGTCGTGGGGGACCTCGTCAATGGCCTCCTCGATCCCCCGATTTAACACCATTAGATTTTTTCTTATGGGGATACGTAAAGGACAAAGTTATGTTTGAACCACCGACGACAAAAGAGGATATGAAACAAAGAATATGTGACGCTTGCGCTTCAGTGACTCCCGAAATGTTAAAAAATGTTAGAACAACTTTGATGTTTCGAGTAAATAAATGTTTACAAGCCCGTGGTAGACATTTTGAACATTTAATTTAAAGTACATTTTATTTTTTCAGGAATAAGCAAAGGACTCGAGCGCGTATAATTCCATAACGCTATTTCCGAGCGCTTCAAGTACCTACAACTCGAAACTTCAAACTGTTATATCTCATCATGGAAGTATCTGACAAAAAAATGTTTCAGACAAACTTGACTTGTTTTTTCCTTTAGAATCTAAATATGTAACATTTTATAGGGGGTTCCATTTAAAATTACAAAGGTACCTCTCCTCCCCCGTTAAAGGGGAAGGGAGGCCACTTCACGTTTATGTAGTCAGAAGGGCCCTTCAGTTCCATGCAATTTAAGACTAAGAACTTTAAAATCGATGGCATAGTTTTCGAGATATTGAGCTGTTCAGAGTTATGTGGGCCACCCTGTATGTATATAATTCACTAATTATTTGTTATCCACTTTATAATTATATTTTACTCTTATCTTATACCCTTCAGCAATTCAATAGTCTCTAAACGTAGAATAAGTAACTTGTTAGACTTGCTATTCGAAGGTCTAATTTAAATAGTGCAGTATTGATAAGCGTTTGTGTAAGTTGCAATAATATTTTACTGAAATGTGTTAAATGAAAATTAAGATTCGTTTTTGCATCACTTGCTTTCATTAATAGAGACATGTAGTAATGGTTGTTTACAGTTATAAAAAAAAGTGCAGCTGCAAAGCGTAGTATCAGTTTAATTTTGTCTTAATTTGCCTATGACTAAACGGTAACCGTAAAGACACCTATCGAGCAAAGTCGAGCGTGCAGTTACTTCACAGCGCTTTTGGACACAAGAGGAGGGAAGCGCGATCGCGCCGCTTGGCACTCGAACGGTCGATGTATCCGAATATCCACGAAAGTGTCTCGCGGCGGAAGTGTTCAACGCACGCGAACATTGGGCATCGATGATATTTGCATATTACGCTCAGATAACAAATAATGGCTCCATTAGACTGTTCCGAGTTTCACAGACTAGACGGTCGAATCTCTTGGCACCGAATGCATATACTTTGAGTAACACCGTTTCCCAAGCTGTTTCGATGGATGTCACCAGCGTTGTTGTCTCGTCGATGCATTGCCCATGGAGGAAAGAAGTAATACAATCATGTTGTAATCACCTTCCATTTGTATGCATAAAACGCCTATAGTATAATTAGAATTAGATCATAGCAGTGACACGTCATGGCAAGACATATATTAGATTTAAGATAAAGCGATCTCACGTTCTACATGTTTCTCGTGTGTCCAAAGTAGAAGTTCTGCCCCGAACACATGCAATATTCGCTACTTTTCCTTCTTTTTTTCTGAATCGATAGATTTCCGCGCACACTCGCACACGCATCCGAATACGAGAACAGAAACGCCACGAACTCCCCGAAGAGGGACAAATTTTCCGTGGACGCGCTGCACTGGGCACGATAATAAAGGGGGGAACGGAGACAGATAGAAGATAATTTTCATTATCTGCGCCGTCGGCGTAAACGGCAGAGCGATCAGAGTATCGATAATTCTTTTTGACACGAACCTTTTGCATGATCTTTGGTATTCGTTCCTTTCGTCTGTACAATTATGCCATTCAATTTTGTAAAATACAGTGTGCTACAAAAGTAGTGTCGCAACCGAGAAGCCGACGATAATCGCGTACGTGACAAAATGAATGGTAGATGTAGGTACAAGAATTTTGAAACAGCTACTCGGTCAAGAGACAAATGTAACCTGTAGCTTGAACGTGCTGTCGGGTGCCAATTTATTTAATGAATCAATTTAATGTTAACGCACGATATCTTTGTACAAAGGTATAATAATTGTCAAATAATATCTCAATATATGTACAAGAAACCAGAACAGAAGTGTAATATGACACGGGTCTAGATATATTGGCGAAGTAATACTAATTCAATCACAAAAGTTATTTATTTCTAAATAATTTTTTATGAAGCTTTTATCAATATATCTGCGACATTTTTCTGATTAAAATTAATTTAAGTTTTAATGAAGTTTTAAATAAGAGTTTAATATATACTCATTTTTAATCAGAAAAATATTACGAATATGTTGGTAAAAGTTTCATACAAAAAGATCATTAAGAACAAAAAGGTTTTATTATGGGATTAGTATTGTCTCGCCGATATTCTGTTAATAAATTACATTTCGGTCCTGAAGTTTTCACATGCATCGAGACGTTACTGTATTAATTCGCTACGTCAATGAATAATTCACCTTTTGTTATAGAACTTAATCATTTTCCTATAAACTCGGAAACATATTTCTCAATTATATTTCCAAAAACGTAGTGGATTGTTCGTGAATGGGCTGCAGATGTTTATGTTCTTAAAATATGTTGAAATATACAAATAACATATGTAAAATATAAAAATACGGTACGAAGAAATATGTGAGATATGTGATCCGTATATTAAAAATATGCGACAATAATAGCAACCTTATTTGTTATTGAATATGATCGTAATTTCAATTACGGTAAACTGCTAGCATTTTGTCTATATTAGACAGTTAACGACATTAGTAATCACTTAACGTCATTAGTGATTTTCGATTTTCATTAGCTTCTCAACGATTTCACTTCTTAAAGTTTTAATAATTTATGATATAGTTTTATTTCCGGGATTTCCTTTTAAAATTGCATTCCACGTTGAAATATTTCTTTCTCCAATTGTACTAGAATTTTATTTTTGTGGTACTTATTATAAATTATACCTTCATTACCAATTATAATCAATTAACTATTAACCAATTATATTTTCTTCAATTACATTATACTTCATAGTATGCTTTTAAAATGTTGTCCAATGTTGTATAATAATTTTATAGAGACTGTTGATAATAGAATGCTATCAGATTGGATTTAGCAAAATTTTGATATCACTCGCAACAAGTCAACTTGAAAATTCAATAAATAATTTGGAATTTTAGAAGAACATACGATAAGTATAAATGGCGTATACAATATACTTTTATGTATGCATTTAAAAGAATATCTGCAAAATATATGAAGTACGCAAAATAAAAACTTTTCATACGGAATCGTTTAAAAAGATTGTATTTGCCGTCTGTAAAAATATGAATTTGCATAAAGATCCGCAGTTTATTCACGAATATATATTTAATATTATATGTTTACCATTATCATTTGATTTAAAGCAATCGATTTAAAAATATAACAAGATCGGTAGAATTAAGAGCGATCGTGTCTTCATCGTGCAAGTAGAAATAGCGTGCGATAGTCAGACGTGCAACTAATTACTCGAACAACCGCGATCCTGTCGCCATTTTCGAATTTGTTTAACGAAGCTAATTTGAAACACCTCCTGTATTATATTCCCTACCTATTTTTGCATGTACGCTCACCATCTTCTCGGTTGTGCCATTGTGTACATAGTACATAGGTGTCTCTTCTTTTAATGCACACGTTGATCGATCTACTGAATAAAACAAGAAATCCCATTCACGTCTTCAACTCTTGAACTCAATGCTGTCACGAATCTTAGTGTGCCCCTCGTATCACCCGAGTATTCTATCGATATACAGTACCAGAGAGAAGTATTTGCACAGCCCGGATGTTCGTACAAAATTCTTTGTAAATCTGTAAAGAATGTAATTTTTTATCTAACTTTTCCGTAAAATATAACTTTTCACCTTAAAGTTTAAGTACCTGTATCATATGCATTATGAATTCTAAAGATGGCTATAAAAGAGGAAAATAATAAAATACACATAAAGGTCCGTTTTCAGCGGAACAAAAGTATCGACACTTTTGAAAAATTTGTTGCTACGCGCGTTCTATCACGGGACAGTCCCCCATTCAAACTGAGCGTTATTGTTTAAAATTGGTCAAAATATTTTGCAGAGAAAACAACAGTTACCGAAAGAAAGATTATATTAAATTTATGTGACCAAGGAAAATCTTATTTGGAAATAGAAAAATTATAAAACAAAGTGGTATTAGCCTGAGGGGAGTGTGATTAAACGATCTATCAGGTCGTTGCATATGAAATGTCTGATTTTTAACAGTAAAATTAAACAAATGCAACTTTTTTTTAAACGAGCTTATTGATCAAAGTAAGCATCATTATAGTCGACACATTCTGTCAATTTCAAGTTTCTTGATTGTGTTACAGTAAAAGTAGAATTTTTTGGTCATTCAAGTTCTTCATTTCCAAGATGGTTATCTCCATCTTGTAGTTCCTCTTACCATCAACGACTAGTAACTTAATTAATCACCATATTTTGACCAACACTCGCACAATGCAATCTGTTATTTTTTCACACATATATAAGTTGACACGACAGTCACATTCATTGATGTCAAAATAAACTTAATTTACAAGTAAAATTAAAAACTGTATGCTGTAATAGCATTTCTTGATCAAAATGTTTTGTAAGATTTGCATTCTAGAATCGGACATTTCATCTACAACGACCTAATATAAAAAATATTAAAACTACTACTGTATATTTTGCTGAATGTAATATTGTCTTTCTTCTGTTTATCAACAGAAGACTCAATGCTTGAAAATACAAACCGTTCTACCAACAACCTAATAATAAATGCCGCACGAAGCGGACGTCTTCGGAAGCTTACAGACCGAGAAAAAAGGAAGATAGTTAATATAATATACATGGAACCTGAAACTATATCCTCGGAAATCAAAGCAATAGTAAAAAACGAATTTAACACGGAAATATACCCCACAATAGGTCGAAGAACATTCAAAGCTGCCGAATGTGAATCAAAAGTTGCCAGACGAACACCATGCAATAGCAAAATTAATAAAAAAAGATTGAAGTTCGCCATTAATTTCATGTACACGAAAATACACCATTGTGGAACAACATACTGTTTTCAGATAACAGTTTTCAATGTAATAGACGGGTTTTAGTTTGACAAAAACCGAATACCGAGTTGGATGAAAAGAATGTGGTCCAAACCGTGAAATACGAGGGTGGTGACGTAATGGTATGGGGGTGTATGAGCTATTTTGGCGTAGAGCTTGTGTTTATTGAAAATATCATGGACAAATATGATTACTTGAACATTCTAAAAGAAAATTTTTAAAAAAGTGCGGTAAAATTAAATTTAAGGCAGGATTAATATTTTTAACAAGATAATGATCCTAGACATACAGCTATATCGTTAGATGGGTTCTTTTTAATGCACACGTCATATTACGTCTAAATAAGACCTGAAAAAAAACATTGTTTGAAGAATGGCATAGAATAGTACAGAAATCACAAAAAATGACTACATTCAATGGCCAATCCTTTGAAAGCTGTTATAAAAAATAAAGGGTTACTTATGAAATATTGAATCAAATGTTAGAATAAAATATTGGAAAATTGTAAGTGTGCCGATACTTTTGTTTCACTGAAAACTTATTTCTCTCTATTATAACCGTCTTTGAAATTCATGATTCATGGTATACTTAAACTTTAGAGTTCAAACTTGTATTTTAGAAAAAAATTAGACATAGAATCACATTCTTTACAGATTCGCAGAGAATTTGACACGAAGTTCCGGCCTGTGCGAATACTTTTGTTCAGCACCGTATATTCTCTCTAATTTCCCGCAGACATTTTGTCTTTAGCGATCACTATACACCTCTGTCTTGCAGTTTCTCGCGCTCTCAGCGTTACACGGTACCAAAAAGAAGGTAGTGAGGTTGTAAATAAAATCTGAAACATGTAGTTTTTTCGGTTTTCAGGAAAGAAATTAACATTATATTCTAAGGAGCACGACATTTAATTATTACACGGAATAAATTATTATTAATTACAGGAATGAAAAAAAAACTGTTTTGAATAATCGCAGGGAAAGCTAAAGCGTCGAATGTTAATAGCTATATTTGATACGTGAATTATTCATTATTAGACAACGGATGTTCATGCACAATGTTATATGCAAAGAGCGTATGAAGTAGATGTACGACAAATGTGCAAAAATGTGTTAAAATATTGATTAGTATACTTCGAACATATAATATGACGAACAATATGTACACTTCTACTTAAGCGTATCTTTCGGAATCATTCTAGTACATTATAATTCGTGTTACAAAAAGTATTTTTTTAATTGGATGTTGTAAGATGGTGGTCCTTGTGTATCAACATGAATTTTTTACAGTAAAATTGTTAATAATTCGGAAAATGCAACATTCTTTAACAGAATATTATTCACTTTTGGATTAAATGTTTTAAATGATTTCTTAATTTATTCTTACCTATCTTATGTATATGCATATGTATATATGTATATTAAATTATGATAGTGTATTGTATGCTATTAAAAAGCCTTTAATTATACTATTCGCGATTTCACACCGTTGGCCGCGATAATCAAACTGAATTACTGGAATTACAAAAACATGATTTCATATGATCTATGATCAGTATTGCCTACATATTATTAACATTATGGAGTATTACAACAATATTGCAACAAATATTCATTTATGAATGTGACATAAAAGTTTACTCTTGGGTAAAGTCAATTTAATTCACATAAGATCGGCATATACAGGGTGTTCGAAATACACACGAAAGGGGGGTGATTCTACATGAAAAAATAAGTCGAAAATATAGAATAAAATCGAGTTTGAAAATTCAGCGAATACGCGTACCAGTAGATCAGTGTTTCCCAAAGTGTGGTACGCATATCCCTGAGGGTACGGGAAGAGTTGGAGGGGGTACGCGCTGCGCAATAAGCAGCCAAGTGGTGGGACTTTACCGTTTACTAGTAGGTTAGTCGGAAATTAATGTCGGTTTTTAAACATTACCTTTCAAATCGCATATTTCAATATAGAATAAACTTTGTTAATCAAAATGGGATCCATTCAAATCTATTCATTTTTGCCAACAAGAAATCAGATTTTTAATTCTAAGTCTTCCAAATCTTTTTAATTCATCTAATAGATTAATAATATAACTATGTACTATAAAAGGAAAAAATAAATATTTTTTTATTGTTATTAATGTACACGGGATTTTTAAACAAGCGGTACTCGGTGTTACGAAAATGATAGTAGGGGTTACGCAGATGTCGAAACTTTGGGAAACACTGCATTAAATAAAAATCTGATCATGACCAACCAATTTTCTACTCTGTGCATATACTAATGCACGCGATCTCGACGAATCTTTAAATTCGATTTTCTCAAAAAGAAATCCTCGCATGAAAAAATTTTATTCTATACTTTCGACTTATTTTTTCACCCCCTTTTAGCTTGTATCACCAGTTACCGAACACTTTGTATAAGATACATATATTATACATGCGAAGCTTATGCGTTACATGAAATGCAAAATAAAAGATGTATCTTTATAATCTTGAAATCATAAAGCACATTTCTAATCAGGTCTCATTGCTTTATCTGCTTTCTGCACAAATATGCGTTTGCACAAACATCCGTTGTGTATTCATTATAGTTGTATAGTTATAATCGAGTAGCTTGCTATAGATAACGCTCGTAGATTACACAATGTCGTACATTTGTATGTATGTAACTTAGTTGATTCAATCAAGAAAATTGTTTTATAATTTTGTTTCTCATTTGATTGCTGAGAGCAGAAAGTAAATATTATAAAATTATTCCAATTAAATGCAACGACTCGACTTCATCGCATAAGTAGAACAATTAATCCGCACAATCTCGTATTGATTCACATTTTGAGCTTAATCGTTGGTTAAAACGGTTAATCGAATTTTCTTCACGCAATATACCTTTGAATTTTAGCAAAATAGCAATCGTAACGATTACAATAATAGTTTGCGTACACTTGTAAAGTTTCTAGCTTTGTGGCTGTCGCTGTTATTAATCGCTATCATTGATGTGCCTTTAATAAGCGTAAATACATTTATGGTTATTATACCGATTCGTGTTGCTTTAAAGTTACAACTACGCAAATAGCAAGAAAGAAAACCGTCCGTTGTGTCCGCGAATATTCAGTAAATATTATTTTCGTCTGCTTAGTTGCACCTATAATTAATTGTACGGTTAAAAATGATCCAGTAGGTCTGTTTAAGCCGAAACAAACACGAAGCACCAAACCGTCGCTCGGTTTACTTGATTCATTTTCATTAGAAACAGAATAGTCTTAATAATTACTATGCGTGCAAAATAGTCAAAAACAATCCGTACGCACGAATTTTCGCGATTAATCGTTAACACGTAAATCTCACGTTTGTCGATCACGCGATAATGACGTCTCGATTTTTTTGTTAATTCCTTGGGGTTGCTTTCTATGTGCTCTGTCGTTTTTCTATACAGGGTGATAAAAAAAAGGTCCGACGCTTATAGACCTTCGTTATAGTACCCACCGAGAGGAGCAAAAAATGTTTAATCAACATGGGTCCTACAAGCGATCCTTTCCCTGTGAAACCAACTGTCATTATTTATTAGAGTTCCATATCATGATTATATGGACCGGTTATTTTGAAAGTGGTGTTAGTTGGTAGAAAGGTTTGCATTTTATTCGATTCAAAACTACAAGTAAAGTGTACTAGGTTTGGCAATGTTTCTATGAATTTAGAAATATTTAAATAGAATTTAACTAAAATAATATATTCTTTCTGGGTCGCCGATGGACTAACACCACTTTCGTAACCTACCTTTAAGCAATTTCATTTACCGACGAATTGTAAATTGATCAAAACATATAGATATTTAAAAATACTAAGTGTGAATCGTTTATAAATACAAAAGGCTCGCTCTAAATTATTTGTTTATTTTGTGATTTCTCCATTTTTTCCAGAAATGGACTTATCCCAGTTTGAAAATAAACAGTCCATATTATTTCGCTTCCTGCAATAGAAAAGTTGGAAGTACTGGTTCAAAGTTGTAAACACAAGTCGTAGTACAAATCAAATACAAATAATTATTTGTGCTATACCTACTTCTATGAAGCGTATACATTTAATGTGTTTCGAAGGGGACCAGCTATGATATGGAACAGTGATAAATAACAAAAGTTGATTTTACAGGGAAAGGATTGCTTTTAGTGCCTATGCTGATTAGACATTTTTTACTCCTCACGGTGAGTACTATAAGGCCTATACATAGGTATCGGGTATAATCTATACTCGATTCCTTTTAACAGACAATCTTCTAATAGCTGCTAGCATCAAATATTTTCGAGTCTCGAGTACGTGCTTGTCTTACAAAATAATGTTCTTCTAAACGTGAAATTACAAACACGACTGCAATGAATTTTTGACTGCATTATATTGTTTCCGGAAGCATATCAGTATAATTCTCTATGACTGTTCTATATCAGACAGAAACTGAAAAACTGCTTTGAAAAAGTTCTTGAGGGTTTATTATCAATTCTTTAAGAAATACTCGGCTGTTAATAAAGAAAAGTCTCAAAATTTATTAGAATGCCGACAAGTGATTTGTTACGATCAAAAAACTTAACCCTAAGATGGTAATGTTTTGTGCAATATTTTGTGTATTCAATTTCTGCTACTGTATTGCAAAATAATGGCAAATATCGAATTTCTTTAACTTATTTTGAACGCTTGCACTTTGTAGCCATAAACTATTTTCTAAAGTGTATTAGTATATTTTTACAGTATTTTTAAGGTGTGGTACTTCGTAGTCTGACAATGAGTAAACACCGGTACCACTTAAGGGTTAAGCTGCAATATTGTTGAACAATACGAAAATTCTGATCAAGAAAGAAGAGTATCGAACGGTACCACGGTAGATTTATTCCATAGATCTGTAAATAGACCGTGCTTTCTTTTCCTTGTTGCATTTTCACACCTTTTGATTACTGCCTCCGGATTGCACTGAAGTGTTTCGTATCAGTTTTCGTTTCGCGTGCGAAGATAGAAGACTTCTTCCTGTCTGGAGTGTGGGAACTAGACTGCGGATTTGATGCATTTATCGTAAAAACGAATAGATACTCGCTATACTCGAATACGACACGCTACAATAACGAAAGGAAGAAACACATTTCCATCTGGTTCTTGTTTGTTACATTCGAAAAAGACAAATTTTATTTAGCATAAAGATCCGCAGTCTAGTGAGAACTTTCGCTAAAGTAGCTTTGTCCGTTGCATAAGCCAAACCATGTTTCTCTTGTCGCGGAGCTCGCAAATCCGAATAACTATACAAAAGTGTCGAAATCTTTTTCAAACATCTAAACCACCGTGTTTCTGACAAAGAACAGTGACACTGCAGACAGCTAGACGGTCGTTCTAGACATAGAACAGATCAGTTCGAGCCTTTTCACACGGAGACAAGCGAATCGCGATTCGCGTATCGCTAGCTGCGTTTGCGCGTATGACATACACGAACAAATTAACGAGCGCACGAATATTGTCGGGATCGGAGCACTCTGCTACACGTCAACTGTTGAAACGCAGCTACGTCGTTATTCGCGGATGACATTCAGGCAATAGTCCCTGATAACCCGCGTTGTCGATTTCACTCGAAACTTACAATAAAAGAAAGAAAAAAGTAAAAAGAACATTTAATTACTGAGCGTATATTTCTCTATGTAGCGTGCAGGTATCGTACGTATCGCGATACGTATGATACACCACGCGAATCGCTATTTCCGTGCCTCCGTGTGCGAAAAGGCTCATCGTGTGTCGAGAAACGCGACGTTCACGTGTCTACGATTAAATCGCGGGCACCGACACGTTCTGTGTTAGTTCACAGCAAGCGAGAGGGCATTGTGTAGAGATCAGACTTGTAATGGTAAACCGTATAAAAAAGCTCGGTATACCGTTTGCTTCTATTTGAAGATAACATCGGAGAGCAATTCGATTTCGCTGAGAGTGAACAAATTGGGGCTGCAGGCCGCCTAGCCGAAGCTTTGAGGCGCCTTTCACTAGTTTTGCCACGTAGCTGCCGTGGAAATTGTCATGCTTCCCCTCCTTATGTTCAAGGTATCTAGAATATTACCATCATATGACATTCGTCTCTATGTGAGCATAATCGATGTTGAGATGTTAGCGCGAGTCGAACGGTACGAACAGATCTTGCCCGTAGTAACTATTGTACATATACTCTGCACATTGCGCTTTTTTCGTCTCTTACTTTTGCCTCCACCCTCACCCCCCCCCTCTCTCTCTCTCTCTCTCTCTCTCTCTCTCTTTCTGTCTATATTTATCTTCTCCTTGTATCTCCTTTTTTCTTTTCTGCAGCCGAGAGTTTTTGATAGAACAATTAGCTAAATATCAAAAGATTGGCTGGGACACTATCAGTATAGAGCTTTTTCCTACCTTCTTAAATATAATGACAGTGGGTTGTTGAGTGTCTAGTTTTATAAACTTTTTGTAAATAACAATATTAGGGACACATGCAGGCCTCGACAACTGATTGCTCACGGCAGTGTCACCAGACAGGAAAAATCGAGGGGAATACAGTTACCCTCAGTCGACCATTACCGGGCTAGTCACGGCGCAGTTTTAGCTGTTTTATTAAGATTTGAATGAAAGATGTACATCCAATTTTACAGTGACATCAGGTGTCAAAGTGTCACCATATTAAAACGTGTCCCCCCTCTACCCTTCCCCTTCTACCACACAATTCACTCATATTCCGGCGACGAGCATCCACACGCTTCCGCCACGGCCCGGTCACGTGACGTGTTTCGCCTCTGTCGAACACTTGAATTATATACAATACTTATAGACCCCGCATAGGTATAGGATATGCATCGGACTCTGTAAAGCCACGATAACGGAAAAAATTGCCCACAAATGACATCTCAAGATAATTAAAATTGATGGATAGTGTATTTATTTTCTCATGACTTTATTATATATTATATTATATTATATTATATTATATTATATTATATTATATTATATTATATTATATTATATTATATTATATTATATTATATTATATTATATTATATTATATTATATTATATTATATTATATTATATTATATTATATTATATTATATTATATTATATTATATTATATTATATTATATTATATTATATTATATTATATTATATTATATTATATTATATTATATTATATTATATTATATTATATTATATTATATTATATTATATTATATTATATTATATTATATTATATTATATTATATTATATTATATTATATTATATTATATTATATTATATTATATTATATTATATTATATTATATTATATTATATTATATTATATTATATTATATTATATTATATTATATTATATTATATTATATTATATTATATTATATTATATTATATTATATTATATTATATTATATTATATTATATTATATTATATTATATTATATTATATTATATTATATTATATTATATTATATTATATTATATTATATTATATTATATTATATTATATTATATTATATTATATTATATTATATTATATTATATTATATTATATTATATTATATTATATTATATTATATTATATTATATTATATTATATTATATTATATTATATTATATTATATTATATTATATTATATTATATTATATTATATTATATTATATTATATTATATTATATTATATTATATTATATTATATTATATTATATTATATTATATTATATTATATTATATTATATTATATTATATTATATTATATTATATTATATTATATTATATTATATTATATTATATTATATTATATTATATTATATTATATTATATTATATTATATTATATTATATTATATTATATTATATTATATTATATTATATTATATTATATTATATTATATTATATTATATTATATTATATTATATTATATTATATTATATTATATTATATTATAATTATATTATATTACTAGAATAATAGAAAATAAGTACAGATTTCATATTATCAACATCTACGTCAGAATTTAACTTTTGGTTTTGTACGTATACAGAGTGTTTCGTTGATCTAAAAACACAAATGTCTTGTGACACACTTAAGTTACGAAAATAATTTGTATACAAAAATTGTTCAGTATGAAGGAAATACTCTTATGGTATATTTTTTTTAGAACTTGATTGATGGAGGGGGAGATTCGAAGGTCAAATTAATTTGGTAAACATTACGTTCACGGGAGGAACCCCAGATGACCTTGGCATTGACATATATTGTCAAGGTCACCTTTCTGAGTAGCCCCCAAGAGGTTTTAGCCGGCGCTCGTTGTTTATTAAAAAGTTATAAACAAAAATATACCGATACTACCATATTTTTGGATTTTGGATTTGATATATGTTTTCGAAGACATTCTTTGAAATTGGACGTCCTCAAGATAGTGTTAGGTCTGTGTTAGGTCTGGTAATCCAACCAAATCTAACCCAGACCTAACCAAGGGAAAACCACAAACCAACTTGGACTACGTCTCCTTTTGACAGGTTGTACGAGAATAACGTGTATTTACAACCAAAATGTAACGATGATTTTTTGCAATCATCTCGGAAACTAAGTCCGAGTGCCAGGTAGATGTATAGAGAAAAGTTGTTCAGAATGTTGTCCTTGACAACATATGTCAAGGTCAAGGTCATCCGAGATGCCTCCCCTAAACGTAATATATACCATTAATTTTTTTAAATGGAACTATATAATTTTTTTTATTATAACACGATAGCATTTTCCAAGACGAATTCAACGACATATTAGGGCTGTTACTTTTCCGAAGCTTCGACTCTTCGAAGCTTCGAAGGATTCGAAGGAACGAAGGGAACTTCGAAGGTGATTAGAATCGAAGTTTCGAAGCTTCGAACCTTCGAAACCTCGAACCTTCGATTCGTTTCCAGTTAACGGATAAAAGAAATAAATTTTCATAATTTGTTTCTATATTCATTATTTGAATTATTTCAATAGTTTATTGTTAAAATAATTGTTTACACAATGTACACGTATTTACATAATTAATAGAGGAAAACATTTCTATATTCATTATATAAACACTTGTACATTCTTTAAATAATTATTTTAACAATGAATTATTGAAATAATTCACATAATGTATGTAGAAACAAAATAGGAAAATTTATTTATTTGAACAATTATTTTAACAATGAACTAATGAAATGATAAATCAAATAATAAATAAATTATTTTAACAATAAATTATTTAAATACTTTAAATAGTGAATATAGAAACAAATTATGAAAATTTATTTCTTTTATCCGTTAACTGGAAACGAATCGAAGTTTCGAAGGCTCGTAGCTTCGAAGCTTCGAAACTTCGATTTTCATCACCTTCGAAGTTTCTGAAATCGAAGCTCCTCCTTCGAAGGAAAGTAACAGCCTTACGACATATCACATTATTTTATTTACCGATACAAAATGTTAGAAATTATATTATAACTAATAGGTAATTGAACTCATCTTAAAACGCACTATTTGATGGTGGATAAAAAATATATCATTCCATTTAAAAAAAGAAAGTTGACCTTCACCTCACTTTGAAGTGTCCACCAGGAAAAATAAAAGTTCCACCACATGATGCCCCCCTCGGTCCGAACAACTTTCATCTGAAACATTTTTGCGTATAATCAATATTTTTGGAGATATTCGTCTATAACGCTTTATAATTTCAACCCTATATAGTTCTATATAAAAAAATTAATTTAACTTTCAAATTTCCCCCTCCATCATTCGAGTTTTAAAAAATACACCATAAGAGTGTTTCCTTCATACTGAAGAATTTTTGTAAACAAATTATTTCGTAACTTTAGTGCGTCACGAGATATTTGCGTTTTCAGATAAACGGAATACCCTGTATATGGTCTAAGGTCATATCACAATCTTACGCGAACGAACCCGGTAATGACAAAGAGAGGGTAACTGTATTTCCCTGAATTTTCCCGATCTGGCGATTCTGGCTCGTATTTCCCTCTCGCGCTCGTGCAAGTCGGAGCGCGGCAGTGGAGATAGCAGGTTGTGAACAATCAGTTGCGCAGGCTTACTATAGAGGAAAGTTGCCAAGTCGTACCACTTGAGAAATTTTCCATTCCCGAGGAAAGCTCGTTTTATTAATACGAAGGTCTTTCAACTTTCGCATGCCGGATCCTGGGTCCACTTTGATCCACTTTAAATTGTTGACTATTTATATTATCCCAAGAAGAAGAGAAGAACGTTAATCTCAAAGAAGTGGACTCAAAAATATGTAAAAGAGAATTGATAAGTAGGGATTTGAATGGATTTAATTATGCCTGCTATAAACAGTCAAAAGTCCAATGGTTAAACTTAGGTTTCGGTGTCTGAAATCGTGTGCGCTGTTCATTAAAGCTAACTCGACTAAGCGGAAATCTTTTGTACATATTGTGAAAAAAAGAACGACCATCAAATTTGATTAGAACTTTAAATCGCACAATTTAAGAAATCGTATATTATATACTATGTACTAGGTACTATTGTACCATTTAGAAAACTTTACGCCCGCCTTGTCGAATGTTTCATATAACCGAGAAATGAATATTAATGTACTATTCAAGGAATGTACAAAAATGTAGAAGATTTAATTCAGTTCTATTTAAATCACCGACAACATACAGTCAACTGTAGATTTGACCGACAATAGTTCGCATTGTTAACACCTTTAGCCAACGAGTATACAGGGTGGGGCAATATCTTTGTCCACCTTGAATATTTCCGTTAATTGTAATAATATGAGAAAATGATATATACAAAAGTTGCACGGTATAGAGGGGGAAATATTGTGATGTAGAAATTTTTTATGTGCGTGAAACCATTTCGGAGATTTTGAGGTCTCCTTGATTTCTTTAAATGAAAAGACCTACTTTTTGAATCATCAATCGATAGAGTATCAAATTCTGCGTAAAAATGTATTTGACCTCTATATGTCCTAATGTAATAGTTAATGAGATATTATCGAAATAATTTTCCATATGTTCTCACCATATTCAAGTTGAGGGACATCGGTTCGGTAAACTTCCAGGCACATAGCAGTGATGCCAGATCGGTTAAATCGAGGGGAATACAATTTACCACCTCTCTAGTGACCAGAGTAATGTGTGACACGTTGCGCGGCACGCCACGTGACCAATCCATTACGGTCTTAATGGGGGACGTTGGAGTGTGCTCGGGTAGCGGAATGGGATAGTGGAAGGGGAAAAGGAGGAGAGGAAAATCCACTCAGTTTTGTATGTTTCTGTCATCGGTGGCACATAGTGGGTACGTATGGAAAATAATATCTCGTTAACTATTACATTAGAACATATAGAGGTCAAATACATTTTTACACAGAATTTGGTACTCTATCGATTCATCATGCAAAAAGTAGGTCTTTTCATTTAATGAAATCAAGGAGACCTCGAAATCTCCGAAATTTCTTCACGCACATAAAACATGTCTACATCGCAACATTTCCCCCTCTATACCGTGCAACTATTGTATACATCATTTTCTCATATTATTACAAGTAACGGAAATATTTAAGGTGGACAAAGTTATTGCCCCAGCCTGTATAAACTGACAATCGGTGTCGCAAGATTAAGACTCGCCTTCCAGTCCTTTTACTCTACCTTATCCCTTCCACGACGCCATTCCCCCATTCCTCGGCGGCGAGTAGACCCACGCTTCCTCCCTAGACCTGCCACGTGACGCGATGCGCGCACCCAATTCGCGTTGCGTCTGCGCCATGACTAACCCAATGATGGCAGAGAGAGGGTTCCTGCATTCGCTCGGTTTCCCCTGTCCGGAGACACTGCTGGCAATGGCATTGGCCGGCAACGACAGCCGTGTAATATTCATTAGTAATGATTAGACTGCGGATTATATGCATTTATGACAAAAATGAGTAGGTGTAATTTCAAACAGTAAAATCATTAGAAAAATTTGAAGGCACTTTTACATTATTTTCAACCCATTAAACATAGTAAGAAAGAAATTAAATTTTTATTTCACCCCAGTTTATTGCAATTCAGGTAGTAAGTTATAATTTTCCATAAAGTTCCGCAGTCTAGTAATGATGTACTATCGGTCACATTGATTTTACACTTTTTCCTTGCTATGCCGTTTAGTAAGATAGATTTATGATAGTTGGGAAAGAGTGCGATTAAAAATAGAGTAGAGTATACATAGCCTGTCGATTTGATGCATTTGTGAGAAAAATGAGTAGATCAAATTCAAAACAATAACGACGTTTAAAGAGTTTAAAAATACTGTAATATTATTGTCGAGTCATTAAAATCACCAAGCAAAGAAATAAATGTACTATGTAGCCTCTGTGCCCTTGCAATTAAAGCAGACAATTTTTATTTTCCTTAAAAATCCGCAGTCTACTTATAAATAATAATGTCGTCAGCTAAAGCTGTCGTCAATGAAAACTGTTGTCGGTTAAAGACTTTGTCTGATTTAAATAGGACTCGACTTAATTAGCCCTGTTGTACTCGAAGCTATTTGACTAAAATATTCGGACATTTCGTCCGATGTAGAATACTTTCGTTAGACATGACCTTTGACTTTTTGTTCGTGTGAAAACGATCGTATTACTCGTAACAGCCAAAGTGCTACTCGAAAGGAATTCGCAAAGAAACTAGTGATCAGTACAGATTTGGCAACATTTCTCTAATTAAAATTTCTAAACTTCAATCGAGCCGTGCCGAAGATCAAAAGAGAAAATGATTGAATCCGTATAAGGGTGCCAATTTTTGATCACGTCCAAGAGTTATCAATTAACTAATTTTCCAATCTATTCTTAGTCTCCGATCGATTGAATTCTAAAGGAACAAACGTACAAGTATGCGGAGTTGCTTTCGACGAAACAAATATTTGCCCATTGCAAATATTCGTAGTTGTTAGAGTCGTGAAGATGTAGCACTGTGTTTTGGGATCCAAGCTTTAGAAGTGTTACTTTCTGCTATCTAGCTTTCTTTGTTTGCCTCGCTGATTTCCGCTTCAACCTCTGTTTTTTTCATTTTTCTGCCGATTGAAGGAACTTCAACTTCAGTGTCCTCGTGATATGAAGGGGACTCGCGTGTATGTATGTCGTCCAACGTATTGTTGACAAAAAAAGATTCCTCCCCGTGGGGACAGTCAAAACATTTTCTATACATATTCTTTTGCTTTACGTACGAATGGTCGTTATTCGAAGAGAGAAGAAGAAAGTTGAATGCTGTAACTTTATTTTTGTTACAGAATCATATTAACGCTAGAACTACCGAGCAGTAAACGCGACTAGCGCAGATTTCGTACAATTTTTCTTTAAATATTCATAGAGAAGTTTACTAAAAAACTACTCCTGAAAACATATTTATAATTTCAGTATTTGTAAAAGAAAAAATTAGAATCTAGCGTTGAAGTGCATAAATTGTACACTCCGCGGGAATATTATTGCACAACACATCATATAAAACTATAGAAATCTATGTTAGAAGAGGAATTTCTTCCTTTTGTACTATACTACGTGTTATAGTTTACTTGAAAAAACTTTCTTCAACATCACATTGTATTGAATACAATATTTCTAAAAATTACAAAGCTAGATAAGAATAATACCTATTTACCACAACAAAACTATAAGACAACCTTTGTTTAAGTAGGCAAACTGAACGGTTCGAGAAGAAATTTTTGGTTGAAAGAATAAATACTAAACTAAAAATATTATAAATAATAGAAAGTTGTCATATTTTTTGTTTGTACAAAATTCTGCAAAGCCAATGGTGAAATTAAATCGAAGTGAACGCGATTTATATAGAATACTTCATTCTTAGAGAAAAATTTCCAAGATATTAGGCAGAAATCAGTGGTTTCGGTTGGGTGAATAATCTTCTCTTTTCTGATAAATAACAATTATATATTTGACATAATATGTGATACACTTTGCAGCAACATTCTATATATTTTCAACAAAATAACACTCTCTATAAACTACCAACCACAGACTGCTACCATTTGTTGTTGGATATTACGCAGAAATCGTGGTGTCCTCTTTCATTATTCAAATGCTGGCATTTCATTTAAACACGCGGCTGATCGTCTAAAAATACTAGTTTTTGGGTGAACGACGTGTCATTTTAGTATTGAATTCTATACTGATAGCATGGCAGATAACAATAGAAATTAGTGTAAAAAACAGATCTTGGAACAGTTAGAGCACAATAAAGAGTTAGTACCAATAGAAAAGTTGCAAATTATTTTACAAAATCACCAACAACCGGCCGTCACAAACGCCAAAAACGCTTTAATTTAGACGAGCATAATGGCTGAAATTATCACTTACACGATTTTAACACTAGAAAGTTAGTATATACCTATATTGCCCAAAAGCAGCCAAAATGACTGCATTGTGAAAAAATAACTAATGTGTAAAGAAATTTGTTTAAAATTAATTTTTAATATTTTTTATATTATTTACAGTTATATAACAAGTTATTAGTAAATATTAACAAGAAAAAAATTGCTAGAACTTCGAGTTAACAACTTATTAGAACAAGTATCACTGCATAAAGATTTGAATAAAAAGTACTACTTTAGCTTATTGAACAACTGCAACTTATCAAGTATACGCCCAAATCGACAATTTATCATGTACTCGTATGTTATCGTGTGGCGATAATCGAAAAAAAAATGAAAACTGTTATTTCAATACAGAGCCGAACTGGTCGTATAAGAAATTTACTCAATTCAATAATATAAGAGTCATTTGATTATTTCAAATTTGACTGCTTTTGGGCAATATAGGTATAACACACACATGTATACCGGAAATGAAGGAGGGGGGAGGTAACCACAATTATTAATAAACGCATTTATATGTTGTACAAAAAGTCACAAAATTCTAAGAAATTGTGTCATTATATACATAATTGTTTTTCTAATTGAAATTAAAAAGCAGTCACAATGACTTCCTTTGGCAATCTAGTGTTAAGGAAGAGGACATCACAATTCAAATGTATAAACAGGTTGTCATGGTATCATGATATTGATGTTAACAGGGCACCATATAAAAACAATTATAACGTTTTTACTTGTTTACGATGTACATATATCTATTTTACTATTCATTTTTGTATAAGCATAGTACAGTCAAATCAAAGTTTATTTTCCAATCCGCAACTTACTTAGAGTAAAGATAGTAAAGTATCTGTCGAAAGCAAAACATAAGTACTTTTTCCGACCTAAATGTTATTGAAAACTATTAAGGAATACTAGCTAAAAAAATATACTCTACAAACTTTACAGGAAAGAAGTCTTAATGTAGAGAAATGAAAAATTTGCATAGAAGAAAAGTGGAAGCGTTTAAATCAGGAAACAAGTGAAAACAAGTAAGAACAGCATAAATCTATATGAAAAGGACCGATGAAAGATATTAAAAATAATAGTGGCTGTATATGCTGTCAATGAACAATCAAAATAAAGTATTCGTATTCAGTATATACGAAAAAGGGTGTCTTATAGTTTCGTCGCGTCTAAAAATAGGTGGTTTTAGTTTTATTGGTTTATTGTTACAATTTTTGTAGTTGTTGATTACATTTTACCGAGATAGACACATCATGAAGTAAACAATAACACTGTATATATGGGAGGGACAAATTTGTTTTCATAACCTGGATTTGTATGGTTATGTATAATGTTTCATAGTATTGTCGCGAAGTATGCGAGCCACTAAATTGTCAGTGAAATTCACGTTTACACAAATTATATTTATACAAGAGTCGTATTAATGTTTTATAAAACAATAACTTTAAACACTCGCTATTCGTGTAAACGTAAATTTCACTACAAATTCGATGAATCGTATAATGCAATTAATTTAAACGAAATATCATCGGAAATAGGATATTATTTCTCCGCAAAGGCTTGAAATTAATTATCCGAATCATTAGAAAGCCATATTTGCTTCCAACAGAAATTGTTTAATAAAGGAATCTTGGACTTCTTATTTACCTTCACCATACTTCAAATAAGTTATTGGTTAGCAATAACAGTATACTTGAACATTTTTAATTGCATGAAATTGAATTATTTCGTGCATGCTTCGAATTATCACATCATATTTCGAAATTTCGAGAATGCTTTAAAGATTCTAATACCTTTTTACCAAAATGATAGTATTTTCTTTAATACATTATAGTATTACTAAGTTTACAATATCCTTGCACCTCAATCACGTATACGTCTGTATTTCCACAGAATAGGATTTAATAGCTAACTTCCAATAGAAAATTGTTACTATCAAAAATAATTTCAACTTCTACGAGAAAAATTTCATATGCACGTAGATTGGAAACAAGCTCTTCCTTATCCTTTCCTTCATGCACTTGAAACGCGTCGTGATACCTTCTGAACGAAACGATATAATTTCAATGAATATGGTGAACCAACTGAAATTTAAAATAACATGAAATGTATTAATAAATAATCATGTTTTTATTCAGGTGGTAATATGATTGAATTTCACTTTTCACAATTTCGTTAATGAAGATTATGAAATATATGTTGTCAAAGCTTTGAGCAGTGTCTACAATCAGTCACAAAATTTCGTCCAAGCATAATACATTTGACATAAATGCGTTCAATGGTGTTATTCGTGTTTATATTCTACGTACAAAAATTGTGTTTGACCTTTGAAATGAACTAAAATACAAGGATTGTTTAATTTAGCACATTATCAACAATAGCTGCAATAATGTTTTGTGATTGACTGTACATTTTCAATCATTGCTTACATATTGTATTCTTAGTCATTATCAATCTTAATAATTATTATTCAATTTAAATGTTCCTATTAATAACATTATTATGGCACAATCTGTCACCAACAATTACAAAGTAGGAGCCAATTTTGGAATAGACATTATTCCCGGCAACGAATTACGAACATATAATTATTAAATATCCTGAGTAATACAATAGAAAATGTTATTCCAATTCTCATTTACAGAAACCAATAATAATTACTCGAACCATAATGATCGTATCAAAAATTCCATCAATATTCTTATAAGTTTATCATTTGTAAAAGTGTTATTAAGATTCTATAAATATTTTATTTACTTGAAAATAATTAGTTACAATGAAATAAATAGTTATGATCCCGTCAAGAAAAATGGAGCATTCATTACTACATCTACTGTCTCAAGTTTGTATCCATAGTTGCGGTAGGTCATGTTTTGTGGTAGGCGGTACACAACCATCTTAACCGGCAGGACCATGTATCACAAACCCACAACGAGAATACAGATTGTAACAAGAATAAGTACAGAAAAGACAGCCTAATGTTTAAACTAACATTGCTGTCATAAATTTCACCATTTGTTTGGCTTAAGTAAGTGTGTGAAGTTTGCTTCTTTAACACTCGAACTACTGTTATATAAGAAATGAGTTTAAAAGTCTTTTTCTAAATAATCATCTAAAAGAAATTTTAGTCAGATTACCGGTGTTGATTCGTTGGTATGTAATTGAAATTGTTATTGCCGTTGGAAAATTTGATTTAGAATTCTTCAACTGTAAATCAACCGTAAAGATTTTCAAAAATATTCAAGCACCC
The DNA here is from genome assembly GCA_913789915.3 of Sphecodes monilicornis. Classification (NCBI taxonomy): domain Eukaryota; kingdom Metazoa; phylum Arthropoda; class Insecta; order Hymenoptera; family Halictidae; genus Sphecodes; species Sphecodes monilicornis. The sequence continues at coordinate 21,145,067 of OU565298.1, read as the reverse complement.
TTTCGGTGGGGTAACGTGTTAAAATCGTTGCTGTAACACCAGCCTGGTTACTTATTTTTGTTTCACGCTGTGCTTATAGAACGTAATAATGATGGATTTTCATTTCAGCGAGCGTAGGAATAAACAAAATACTATCACGAAAATTGAAACCGCGCATCGCGCGCCACGGTTCTTGACTGTCTCTATGAATGTTTGTCACTTTGTTAATATTTACGTTCTAGCATGCATTTATATGTGTTGCTTCGGTGCATGTACTGTCACACTCAGCCCGCTGGATGCTATTCGAGTTCCGTGACGCTTATCACACAACTATGCAGTGCGAACGAAGCGCAAGAATACTACTGACTAAATCTCTCCCTATCATGTGTGTTCTGCAAACCCATCGTGCCCGATGGTAAGAGGTGCCATTTATTTGCCAAAGTATTCGAAGCGAAAAAAGAAAAAAAAAAAGGATTGCGTTGTAGTGCCGATATACATATGTAACACTTGTGCTCCCTCACCTTTTCCAAGCATCGTGCAGCGTTGCCTCGAAAAACTTGTAAAACTTGGTCTGTGTCGGTCGAGAGTCGTCGAAATTTCACCAGTCTCGACGCGTATCTGTCTATCAGATGAATCTGATAACGATCAAATCATCAAAATAACGCGCATCGAGGGCGAGAAAGATACGCGACACTTCAAACTTTAACACTGAAGCGTTAGCTACAAATACATGTACCAAATTCATTTATTCCTTATTATTGCTCAAATTTTCGTGATAATTCTTGCTTCGTTCACTTAGTAATAGATTCAAGTTCCCTAATATGAGACCCATTTCTTCAAAATATTGTCACACTCGACTGATAAATCTTTTGATGAAGTTTGATACAGTCCTTGGCCAAAAATTAAAATCACTCGCGATTTTTAACGTTCTCCGTGTTTTTAGTAAAATCTTGAAAATCAATTTGCTTGATCCACCTTGATTACACCTCGCGACAACATTACATATAAGACATAATAAGAAAGTGAATGAAAAGTGTATTCTAGTAAGAATTTTGCTCTTTCTTCGTTCCTAATGTTATTGTTTACATCATACATATATATATGATTTATATATACATGATTTAAACAATAACATTAGGAACGAAGGAAGAGCAAAACTAAATTACTATTACTTCTATACTAGAATACACTTTTCATTCATTTTCTTATTAGGTCTTATATGTAATGTTGTCGCGAGGTGTAACATTTCGGTCCCGAAATTTTCACTATATATATATATATATATATACACACATAGGTTTCTTCTTTAAAGTTCCGCATTGTAATTTTAATTGAAAAATTCGTTCCTGTAGCTGCGACAATACTGCATAGCACGTGAAACTTTTTAAAAAGACTTAAATGATAAATTTTATTTTACCTTATATTAATAATGTGTAGTGTCACCTTTATTTTGTATGATCTCTAGCATTTTTCTTCGGCATTGATTTCTATACCGGGTGCGTCACCAAAATTCGAACAAAATTCAATTTGAGTTTCCCGTTACATGCGACTTTAGTAGTAGATGTTAATTGTTTTCCGAGCCAGCCAGATGAATATACAAGACGCGTATAACGTCAAAATGGCAGAGTTAATTAGATTGAATGATAATTGATTCCCTTCGCGCTGGGCGAACAGCGACCGGAATTATTCGATTCTTTGGGTATCCGAGACTGACTTTTTACGATATCGCGTAAAAGTATGCGGCTGCAAAGTGTTTGGTGTCATTTCAATAAAAAAAAGATTCACAGGGAAATAATTAGAAAGCAAAAAGTTTTGTCACAGTATTAATATTGACACCCGATTCTCGACGACAATCGTGCTTCTCAACCTCTCAAGAGGCACACATTATTTTAATTGTATCTTTGTTCTTATAATGAGAACAATCCAGAGGTCCCATATTCGGAAACGATAACGCGATAACTATTCAATATTTTCGAGATTAAATCGTCGATACAACGAATGATACGCAACTAGTAAGTCTTAAACTCCATTGGACGAAACAACAGTATTTATGAAAATAATCATTTTGGAGGTATTTATAATTGAATCGAACTACTTCCAAATTTTTCCGGAGCGAATTCTTGTAACAAACGTTTTTTTTCAACAAAATATTATTGCATCCTTAATGGATACACGTGGGGGTCTCATATTAGGAGAAATATGCTAGAATATCTCTAATTAACAATAATTATTGCTACAATTATCATAGGGAAAAGGCCCGTAATATAACAATTGATCCTAATGAATTGTTTATACTTTTTTGCGTACTTGATTTATTCTGAGAATGTTTATATCTTAAAAACGAACAAAACAGTGCAAAGCAATTCATCGCAATCTTCCTTTCAATTATCTGAATATTTAATGGGTTTTTTTGTTTAACACAATTGAAAATATTGTGCTAAACATTAAGAAAATACCAACTTTTCAAGAAGACGTCAGTTATAAAGATGCTCGAGACTATGCTTAAAATAAATACAATATAGGGGTAAAAGATATAATTATAGAAAAAATGTTAATAAAACTCGGTATAGCTGATATTATACGCATATCCTTATGAAAAGCATTTATAAAAGATTTGAATAAATGGAAGCACTTAAAAAGCAAGATCGAATATTATATACGACATATTATTAAATTACTCTGTCCAGAGATAATACAAAATAGTAAAAAACATAAACCGCATGAAACACAAAAAGATTAAAAGTATGCAATCGATATCGTCTTGTCTAAAACTAGTTATTATTCATATGTAGATAATACTTGAACAGCGGTATCAAACTCTTTGATCCACGATAGACCACTCAATTTTACAGTAGACCACTCTATTTCTGAAAATATTTAAAAGAAAACAATTTTATCTGCGGTTTATGTACATATGTGTAATCGTGCGATTACATTGTGGATATCTGATTGGCGAGCATGGGAATTATTCCTCGATGTGAAACGAATTTGACAATCGAGATTTTCGAAGCAATGCTGTACTATTATATTATCGCACAGATATCGCACTTTATGAAATGTCTGAAATGTTTGGTGCATAAGAAGAAGTTGCTGGTTATCAATAGAAGTAATGCATGCATACGTTGTGTCAGTGTTCAAATTATGTTCTATAATGTATAAGCTTATGAATTATTTATGCGAAATTAAATGGTTCGCGACCCAGGAAACATACATTTGTTGAATCAAGTTGAAATCTTCTGGTTACAATGTCAAAGTTTGGTAATCAAGTTCATCATAAAATTCGTCATCATAAAATAGAAGCCCATAAGACAAAAACAATAGAGACTAGTTACATCGTTAACCGAGAAGATTTAGCTCAATCATTTGAAACATTGGATATTCTGGACGAGGATCTTGCAAACGAGGCAATATAGTTTCGTAAAATGTCGACATTATTTTTCAACTATTTACTACCATCAGCCCAATTATGCATAAAACTTTCAGAACATCTTACACGTAACTTCCACCAACACCGTGCTCGATTCAACTACCACGACCTCCCTCCGTTTAATATATTGGTGCTTTAACAATAAGTAGTGCTCATTTAAATTATCAAAGTTTGGGGTCCGGAACGAAATTCTTGCGGACAGGGTAGTGCATCTCGTTCAGGAATTGACTCGAGCACAGCTCGACAAAGGGCGAGAATAGGTATAATGAGTAAAAGATGGACACAGTGTTGCCAGATTAAGACTTGTCTCCCCACCCTATCTTACCCCTTCTACGACGCTATTCTCTCATTCCGCGCACGCGAGCATCCCCACGCTTCCGCCACGGACCGGTCACGTGACGCGGTGCACACCCAATTCGTGTCGCGTCCGCATCTACGCCATGACTAACCCAGTAATAGAAGAGATGGGGAAACTGTATTCCCCTCAATGTCCCCTGTCTGGTGACACTGAGTCGGTCGAGGTTCAACATTTAACGTTACGTAAAAAATGGACGTGCAATAAAGAAAGATTCAAATTCAGTAATGTTTGACTTACCTTCTCATATATGGTACCAGTAGATTCTTCCGATTGAAACGAGTCCAAACATGACATAAACGGTCTACTTGTATCGACTTCGTACCTTTTGTATGTTTCTGTCATCGGTGGCACATAGTGGCTACGTATGGAAAATAATATCTCGTTAACTATTACATTAGAACATATAAAGATCAAATACATTTTTACGCAGAATTTGGTACTCTATCGATTCATGATGTAAAAAGTAGGTCTTTTCATTTAAAGAAATCAGTGGAGGTAGCGGCTCCAGCAGGTTGTGAACAATCAGTTGCGCAGGCTTACTATAGAGGAAAGTTGCCAAGTCGTACCACTTGAGAAATTTTCCATTCCCGAGGAAAGCTCGTTTTATTAATACGAAGGTCTTTCAACTTTCGCATGCCGGATCCTGGGTCCACTTTGATCCACTTTAAATTGTTGACTATTTATATTATCCCAAGAAGAAGAGAAGAACGTTAATCTCAAAGAAGTGGACTCAAAAATATGTAAAAGAGAATTGATAAGTAGGGATTTGAATGGATTTAATTATGCCTGCTATAAACAGTCAAAAGTCCAATGGTTAAACTTAGGTTTCGGTGTCTGAAATCGTGTGCGCTGTTCATTAAAGCTAACTCGACTAAGCGGAAATCTTTTGTACATATTGTGAAAAAAAGAACGACCATCAAATTTGATTAGAACTTTAAATCGCACAATTTAAGAAATCGTATATTATATACTATGTACTAGGTACTATTGTACCATTTAGAAAACTTTTCGCCCGCCTTGTCGAATGTTTCATATAACCGACAAATGAATATTAATGTACTATTCAAGGAATGTACAAAAATGTAGAAGATTTAATTCAGTTCTATTTAAATCACCGACAACATACAGTCAACTGTAGATTTGACCGACAATAGTTCGCATTGTTAACACCTTTAGCCAACGAGTATACAGGGTGGGGCAATATCTTTGTCCACCTTGAATATTTCCGTTAATTGTAATAATATGAGAAAATGATATATACAAAAGTTGCACGGTATAGAGGGGGAAATATTGTGATGTAGAAATTTGTTATGTGCGTGAAACCATTTCGGAGATTTTGAGGTCTCCTTGATTTCTTTAAATGAAAAGACCTACTTTTTGAATCATCAATCGATAGAGTATCAAATTCTGCGTAAAAATGTATTTGACCTCTATATGTCCTAATGTAATAGTTAATGAGATATTATCGAAATAATTTTCCATATGTTCTCACCATATTCAAGTTGAGGGACATCGGTTCGATAAACTTCCAGGCACATAGCAGTGATGCCAGATCGGTTAAATCGAGGGGAATACAATTTACCACCTCTCTAGTGACCAGAGTAATGTGTGACACGTTGCGCGGCACGTCACTTGACCAATCTATTACGGTCTTAATGGGGGACGTTGGAGTGTGCTCGGGTAGTGGAATGGGATAGTGGAAGGGGAAAAGGAGGAGAGGAAAATCCACTCAGTTTTGTATGTTTCTGTCATCGGTGGCACATAGTGGGTACGTATGGTAAATAATATCTCGTTAACTATTACATTAGAACATATAGAGGTCAAATACATTTTTACACAGAATTTGGTACTCTATCGATTCATGATGCAAAAAGTAGGTCTTTTCATTTAAAGAAATCAAGGAGACCTCGAAATCTCCGAAATTTCTTCACGCACATAAAACATGTCTACATCGCAACATTTCCCCCTCTATACCGTGCAACTTTTGTATATATCATTTTCTCATATTATTACAAGTAACGGAAATATTTAAGGTGGACAAAGTTATTGCCCCAACCTGTATAAACTGACAATCGGTGTCGCAAGATTAAGACTCGTCTTCCAGTCCTTTTACTCTACCTTATCCCTTCCACGACGCCATTTCCCCAATCCCCGGCGGCGAGTATCCCTACGCTTCCGCCATGCACCGGTCATGTGACGTGATGCGCGCACCCACTCGCATTGCGTCTGCGTCGTTATTAACCCGGTAATTGCAGAGAGAGGATAACTGTATTCTCCTCACTTTCCCCTATCTGGCGGCACTGCACGTACCATATGAACTGCGCGTGGCGCATTGGGGCAACACTCTTATCAATAGGTTTTCACATCACCCATCGAGTATCTACTATTGTCAATGCTTTTTTGTCAGTGGTATCTCCTGTAGGCCTATTCCACGGCGCAGCAGAATCGTATCAAGAAAATAAATTTGGATAATAATTTGGGAAGATAAATTTAGAAAATTGTTTTTAATTTTAATGTGAAAATTTTAATCAGTTTTGGAAAAATCCTAGTCGGTAGTGGGCGACAGATGAACGCCTATTAAACGAACCACCCGATTATGCGAACCAACTTGTCTCCCGATAGGTTCATATAAATGGAGTTCTACTGTAACTTACTAGGCGAGCTCGTATTCCCCTCTCGCGTTCATGCGAGTCAAAGCACAGCAGCGAGGGTAGCGACTCGAACAATTGCGTATGTCTTTAATTTTGTTAATTACATTAAGTCCATAAAACTAGTCCGATGTACGTCGTGTTTGGACTCATTTTAATCAGAAGAATCTCAAAACCCACTGGTACTATATTTAAAAAGATAAGGTAAAGAGGACTGAATTTGAAGTTTTCCTTCTCACATAATTACTTTTTAGGCTGGTGGCACCTGTTTGAAGTACGTTTGTCTCTTTTCCGCTAGTAATTTTATTCTCTTTCTTTGTCTACGGCTCTGTCGAGCTCGAGGTTATAACAAGAAAAGTGCACGACCGTCGGTTCTCCGATTTAGTTGAAACTTTGCACACTTATAGAGTTCGATCTCCTGTTTACGAAAAATTCAGATCCACAATACTCGTTAGCGATTAAAAGTTGACAATTTTGACCAGCTCAAAATGCAGTCACGCCATACGTTCTTACAGATATCGCCGTGGCTCCAGTGGTAACTTGTTGGAATAGTACGATATGTAGGTCGCGAGTTCGAATCTCATTTTTAATTTACATTTTCTTCAAATTAATCATACTTTGCATACAAAAATATTATAAAAACAAAGAACAAATATAAGATTTATTACGCTAAACTAATTTGCTTATGAAAAACAGTAAAGACAGCAATTTATATAAATTACTCTTCAAATATAATATAGAATATTAATAGGCACAATAAAAGAAGAAAGATAAATACAAAGATGCAATAGAATATGCATACACCGTGTCCGGTTTCGTTTAAAACGTTCAAATATCTTGAAAAATCTGAACGATACGAAAAAATGTTTCAGAATTGATTTTCAATCATAAAATATTTGTCGCGTATTTAAATGATTTTAATTGGTTTGAACAAATGATAATAAGAAATAAGATTTGAACTTGCAACCTACGTCGTCGTACAATTTCAGCATGTTGCATGAATTATTAAAATTTCGAAAGGTATCGAGTACATGACCCTATAATGCTACGTATTCGTAAACAGAAGAACGAACTCTACAAGCGTGCAAAGTTTCGACTAAATCGAAGGTCGTGCATTCTCCTTGTAAGGAAATAGGGGAAGAGTGGGGATGTGAGATTTCGCAAATTTAAACGAGCACTACTGTAGTATCATAGCGTGTATCATCGATTAAAGGTTCAGCCAGTATCACACTAGTATCCAGTGATTCCGTAAAGAACTCGACTGGAGAAATGTCTCTTAGCTATTACATAGATGCTTTCATATCGTACACCATTAATGTTATCTGAGTAATGATTGCCAAGCGTATTAATATAATTGCATTTTATTTTTTTCTGATTTTTGTTTGACAACGGTAGTTGAGGAATTGACGACGATTCATTGGTACCCCAAGTTGTTTCTTTCCTGGTGTGTTGTTCCGAGCCTAGGATGACCCGCGAACAGGAACGGCGACGCTCGTTACAAAATCCGATGTTCGGTCTCTTTTTCCAGCGCGAAGCATATCAGAAGAGTTCAGCAGCGGGGACGCGAGGTGTCGGGATAATGGAGAACCAGGGCCAAGCGGCGCGCACAGCCGCGATCCTCGTTCACCAAAGGAGAAAGAAGACAAAGATAGAGGTGACGAAGGTATTTCAATACGTTCTATGCGGCCAACCCTTTATGGTCGACCTTTTACCGAGATCCCATCGATTTTTGCAGAGATGATCAAGGTCTACGACGGCAACAATTCCCTCAGTCGACGGATATTTCGCGTGATCTCGGTGCCCCGGCAATCCAACACGGAACAGGTCCTGACGGCGGCGCTACGAGCATTTCACATTACTAAAGATCCCAGTGCGTACGAAATTTCTCGTTCTTCCCCCTTTTTTCCAAGTCAAACGTTCACGAGTTACACCGTTCAACTTTGAACTTTTTTCACGTGCCGATAATCCGATAATCGATAGACGGTTCTCAGAAAATTTCTGATGCGCCGAACGGGAATCTGGAAACTGCTTTTAGCTCGTTAATCGCCGGTCAAATTTTCAATTTAATCCTTCAATGACATTCTGATATTTTTTGCCATCGGAAACAACGTGGTATCGCAAAGGACCCAAACTGGAGGACACCCCTCCCCCCAAAATTTCACTACCTATTTATTATACACGCGTCGTTCTATTCGTGTCAACGTGCTAAATACAAATATGATTTTCGTTTTTGCCAGAAATTACAAGTTACCAAGATAGATGCAAACAAATTTCTAGCACACTGAATTCTGACTATAATTTGTAACAGAATCAGAGGCATAACCGGCCACACCTGTTACAAGCAGACAAGCGACGTCGCCTCTTCCCCTTTATCCCCTCTTCTCGAAACCTAACCCAAACCAAGCCAGTATTCGTTCAAGGGGGTAGTCTTGATTTCAAGACCGTTTTTTGCACGAACATTTAGACATTTTTTTCAAAAGAACTATTGAATCTTTTGCGCTGGGATTTTGCATATATATTTACTGGTATTTTACATACATGGGTGATTTTTTAAAAGTCAAAATAATCAAACTTACACGAGTTATACAGTTTTATTATAGAGTATGTTTTAAAAATCATGGGTCGACGGTTGCCATGACTCTAGATTTTCTACTGTCCAGAAACAAAAAATGAAGTTGTTTATTAATCTGTATCATTGTAGTTATGACCTGAACCAAAAGAAATTGAAAATATTAACAAAATGGGGGCATTTTCAAATCAAACTACCGACTTTTTAAATATTTTTCGGCCTTTAGCACGATAAAAAAAATAAGGAAAAATTAATAAATTTTTAAAATTTTTGTTCGTGCGACAACAGGGTATATGCTGAAGATTCTCTCAAAATTTCAACTAAATTAGTAAACTAGAACTTGAGATAGCGTGGCAACCGTTTCGAAACAAGCGATTTCGAGAAAAACGTGTTTTTAATGATTTAACTGTTAATATCTCGCAACGCGAGTTGCATTTTGTAAACGCCTATAACTACGTTAATTTTACGAATTCGAACAATTCCTTTCGCACACGTATTCTACAGCACACACACTGAGATGGCAATAACGAATAATGCGACGCTGTCAGCAATGCTTGTGTCTGCGTCAGAGACGCACACTTGTGGGCAGAATTCAATGCGTCAATGAGAATGTTTTCTTCGAATATCTCGGGAACTTGTAATTTCTGCCAAAAACGCAAATCATGTTCTTATTCGGCACGTCGAAACGGATAGAACGATGTATAATAAGTACCAAGAGCATTGGCAGGAGAGTGGGGGTGGTTCTAAAGTACCATCCAATTCTTGTAAAGGAACACAATAAATGCTTTTCGGTTGTTTTGATATTCTGATGTTTATTTTCACGTCTGTATATAAAATTAGAATTTTTTCCAGAATGTCGTTCGCGGTATAAGAACTTTCTGTGCTTTAACTGTAGAATCTGTGTAAGTGCATTTTACACCAAATTATTCTATAAACTTTGCCATATAGGACAGTAAATATTTTTATGACGTTTACAACAGACATTTAAACATGTTTAACAATGTTTGAAACGAACATAGCAAAAAATTCTTAAAGTTGAATGTTTAACATTTTTCATAATTAAATTTTTTGAGAGCTGATTTTTGTAAATCAATGAAGAACATATTACCTTATGTATTAAATGTATTCAAGTGTTACATACACAAAATAATTGGGAAGTCATCTCAACGAGTCTGAGTAACAAGACCAGGTTCAAATGATCATAACTCCAGCAGCAATCGCCACGTTTGTATCGCCAAAATATCGTTTGAAATTGTAGAACCTGTACTTTCACACGCTTCTTCTAAAATTTTAACTGTGTTAAAATATTGTGACCTTCGTCTATCCTTGAGTTAAAAAAGTACATAAAATTAGGTATAATTAAGAAATAAAAACAATAGATAAATCGACAAAGAAAATCAATTTGAATATCGTTCATTTATACAAGAATTATACAAGAATTTATTGAAGCTAATAGACATAATTTTGAGTATTTACCAAAATAAGTAATTACGTTATGGGAATAATCACATACTTACCGAGCTTGCGTACATTTTGAATAAGTTATTTATCAGTTATAAACAACCACGTAGTTGGACGGTTAGGAAAAGCTAAACTACTAATGTTCGTGGTCGCATTTAAATTAGCCAGCATAGACATACGCATATGCCTCGATAACTAGAACGTGGCTGACTCTTTATATTATTGTTTCACTTGAATTAATAGTAAGACATGCAATGTTTGAGCAACAAGAAAAACTGCTTAGTTATTAAACCCAATAAAACTGTTTTTTTTTCAAGTCTGCTATGAATTGCACTGATTCAACTTGCGCATTCTTATAATGTTTTTATTCGATACAGACAACTTTTACCTCACCGACCTGTATGCTTCGGAGGAGACTGAATTATGCGATCCCACGCCAGTCCTAAATTTGAATCGCAAAGAGGGCAAACGTCCGGCTGTCTTCTTACGATTTAAGTAAGTGCCAATGACACAAATCTCTGCGACAGTTTAATACAGTAGTGTATGGTTAAAATTTCATAAAATCTACACGGTGAAATTTGCTTCGGTCAGCCCCACCCTTCTCCCGCTACTCATTGCGAGTGCCTCGAGCTCAGCGACGCTGCACAACGTTAATAAAACTATCATAGCAATTCAATATCTAAATCGGTTTGCTTTCTGACGATATAATAATATATTTTGTTACTTACTTTAAAATGGCACGAGTGTTTCTCCACGTTCAATACAAACTTCCATCAATGACATCTCAAAAACTAAAATCACTTTATTAACCGTAACCACGAGATGCTTGCTCGAAAACATGGATGCAGCAGGTAAGTATTTCATCGATAATTGTCCACAACACGGGTCTGCGGAGGGACAATTATGCGCGAGGGATATCATTGTTTGAGGTTTGCCGAACCTAGAGAAGGCCAGCCGAGCTCGAGAGGCCTCGGTCACCGAGAAATGTAAACATACCTAATCCGAATTTCCAACTTCTTTATTAATCATTATCTTTTTATGGGACTTCGATGACCATATTTGTGGCATTTTTCTAATCAAAATCATACCAAATATGACATAATTCCGATGATATTTACTAGTGTAATCGACGATTAAAGTTTCGGGCGCGAGGAAGGATAGCGTATGGGAAAGAAAGAGACGCGGAGAGTCGCCGTCGGCGGCACAGTTCAAAGGCTCGCGCGTCCTCACAATGTACCAAGGAATAACTTTTTTATTATTACTCATTTTTTCATGAGTGTAAGTTAATTAAAACCGAGGGGTGGATAACGCGATATGTTTAATTGAAATAAATGTGGGCGTAATACCAAGAGTCTTTATTCGAAGCAACTGTACAAGACGACAGTCAGAACGAGAATGTCCTGCTGTCCCAAAAATCCTAAGCCGTGAGAACGCCTTCGACAGTATGCCTCTTTGTTCACGACACCCCCAACCTAAAGGACTTTCCCTTAGCGGGGGACAACGCACTGACAAGAGCCACATGGCCTGCCTCGACCATTTGCTTATTTTCGACTTTTCTAACATGAGACTTTTTCTAATAGATTTGTGACATTGTTCTGATTAAAATGATACCAAACACGATATAATTCGGATCATATACAGGTGAGGCAACAGTAATGCAATGACGACACTTTTTCATTTTGAATTAATCTTTTAGGAGACTTTTACCATCATATTTGTAATATTTCTCTGATCCAAATTTTTCTGATTATACGTACATACAGTCGTGGACAAAATTAAGTGGACAGCAATGATCAAGAAAAAATCAACGCAATTTAAAACATAATTTTAATAAACTAGAATTGTACGGTACATTTAAGTTAACAAAGTGTACTTTAATGAAATAAACAACAATATCAATAATAAAAGTTAATATAATAGAATATATTATCATTTATCAAAATTGTATACAATTTTTGGTGGTCAAGATTAAGTGGACACTTTATAAATATTTAGAAAATAAGCAATTAGTATTTGGTATTTTAACCTCTTGCTTTAATTACTGCTACTAATCGTCGTGGGATGATTTCCACAAGTTTTTGGAGGTAACTTCGATGAATTCGTTGAAATTTCATTTGCAATTCGTTTAAAAATACTGTTTTATTATGACGTCTTCCTAATGGTATTTCCGAATTTAATAAGCTCCATAAATTTTTTATAGGATTAAGATCTGTACTTTGTGGAGGCCAATAGAGAACATCTATCCCACAATGTTATACAATTTTTTTCGTTTTCTTCGCCGTATGCTTATGATCATTATCCCGTTGTAGCATCCATCCCTCATCGAAATCCATTTTTAGGGTTGATTATTCCATATTTTCATTTAAAATTTCAACAAACATACCTGCATTCATGATGCCATGGATGGGTGCTAAATTTCCAACCCATACCAAGAAAAACATCCCAATACCATTATGGATCCCCCTCCACGTTTGATGGTAGGCAACGCCTACGTTTTCTCCATACGCGTGTTCTCTTTTTTTTTAATTTAATGACTCAAATTTGATCTCGTCACTCCATATAATTTCTTTCCAAAATAATAATGGCTTATTCACATATTTTTTTGCGAAAGCTAAACGTCTTTTTTTATGAAGTTTACTAACGTGTGGCTTGCGTCTAGTTAAACAACTCTTCAGATTAACTTCTTTTAATCTTTGTCTCACAGTTCTTGAAGAAATATTTAATTGTACAGTTTCAACAATATTTCGTGATGTTATCGATGGAATACGTTGAGTTTCTCTTACAATTTGTCTATCATCGTATGAATTTGTGCTACGTTCTCGTCCTCGACCGACTAAATTTTCAACAGTATCATACTGTAAATACTTGTGATAAATTGTATGCACTGTACTCTGAGAAACTTTGTATTTTTCAGCCATTTCACGATAACTTAGTTTATTTTTGCACTCTGAACCAATTAACTTTCGCAGGTGCACGGGAAATTCTTCTCGTCTCTTAGACATGCTCGGTTTATATTTCTAATCTTGTTTAAACAAAAGTTCAATGTCTACCGAGGACGAATGACACCGCACAATGCGAGAGTCAAACGTTTGTTTACATTTTTTCCGTCCCAATACAGAATGTCCACTTAATTTTGTCCATGGTCTCAAAGACACCCATACAAACAAATATGCATAAATATTAACAGAAACATTATATTTATGCTTTTACATACTAAATAAATTCTTTCGTTGTGTATAAACATTTTTCATGTTAAACATCTGCAATAAATTTACAACACAATAAATGAAAATAGAGATTATTCAGAATTTATGTTCTGTCCACTTAATTTTGTCCACGACTGTATCTATTTTTTTAATTGATGATGGAGTAAGTTTTGGCGACAGACAAAGAGAGTAAATAGTAAAGAAAGGGACACTGCAAGTCGCATCTTCTCGTTGAAAATATATTGAATAATACGAACAATTGCAAAATATGTCCAGTCCAATAAATTCACCGTACAACACTTGTCGGCCCTCCGTTGCAAATTGCGTCTACGTGCTTAAATCCCAAATGTAAATCCGTGACCGTAAAACCTCGACATTGGTTTTTCCGGATTTTCTTAGGTTTTCTCTTCTCTGCATTCTTACTATGTATGATCGACCAATTCACAGAAGACAAGACGGTTAATGTAGACGTAGCTGAGGTTCTGCCCGTTTCCAAAGTCGCGAAACGTCCCAGTCAGGCGAGTGTGTCTTTAATGTCTTTATCATTTAATCTCTTTGTCTGTTACCAAAACTTACTCTATCGTCAATTGAAAAAATAGATATGTATGTATAATCAGAAAAATATTGATTAGAGAAATATTACAAATATGATGGTAAAAGTCTCCTAAAAGATTAATGAAAAATGAAAAAGTGTCGTCATTGCATTACTGTTGCCTCACCGATGTTATCTACCTGACCTATACATTAGTCAATTGAGGCAAAACCGTCCATACCGTAGCGCCCTCTGTCCCCTTCCACCAAGCGCGGTACAATGGGGCAACGAAGACACGAGATATCAGCGTACGCAACGAACGTGCGCACTGCATAAAAGAGTGGTGGTGGGAGAAGCAGGCGTTTGAGGGGCTCCACCCGTGCCCACCGCTGCTATACATAATGACCATACACCTGTATATGATCCGAATTATATCGTGTTTGGTATCATTTTGATCAGAACAATGTCACAAATCTATTAGAAAAAGTCTCATAAAAAAATGATAGTCAATGCGGGTATGAAACTCAGGATATTGACCATGTACTATGGCAATGTCCCACATTAGAAGAACAGAGATCAAAATTGATCAAACTCTTGCAAAAACTACATCTTTTTCTTCCGCTCTCATGTAACGTCCTACTCGCCAGACCTACTTCGGATATATGTAAATTGACCTACTCGTTTCTCCATGACTGTGAACTAAAGATTTAAGAAAAGAGTTTAAACTATTTGCGTAACTAACATACGAATGTTTATAAAGATGCTTATTGTATTATGTAATGTATAATAATGTATTGATACGTCTGTACAGTACCGCAAAATAATCTCTTCCGTGAGATTCAAATTGCGTAAATATAAAAAAAAAAAGAAAAAAAGTTATTCCTTGGTAATACATTGTGAGGACGCGCGAGCCTTTGAACTGTGCAGCCGACTGCGACTCTCCGCGACTCTTTCTTTCCCATACGCTATCCTTCCTCGCGCCCGAAACTTTAATTGTCTATTACGCAAGTAAATATCATCGGAATTATATCACATGGTCATCGAAGTCCCATAAAGAAATAGTGATTAATAAAGAAGTTGGAAATTCGGATTAGTGTGGTCTCACCGATATACCCGAGCCGCATGGTGTCATATTTCTCGGCGACCGAGGCCTCTCGAACTTCACGGCCCCTCAAGGGGGTACACCCCGCACTAGTGGGGATATCTCATGGACAATTATGTCGGAGACATTTGGGACAATTATCGATGAAATACTGTATTGCTTATTTTAAAAAACAAATGTCTCATACCGATCAAGTTACAATGCTGGTCCAATTTAGACAACGGACGAAATTCCGCAACTCTCCCCTCCATACTACCCGTGCCTGGAAAGAAGTCTCCTGAGGGGACCCAAGGGCTAGAGGGGTCTTTCGCTTGCAGCAAGCCGCTGGTTGGCTAAGTGGCGGGGGTTCGACTCGTAGGTATTCGTATCGGTTCTAGCCGAATCATTGGCTAAAGTGTGTGACGCGAAAGCCTATCCATTGGGTACGAGCAAGGACCCCCTTGGACCCTGTAACGACTCAAGAGACTTCTTTCGGGACACGGAAGATACCTTCATGAGAAATACGTATATTTTAAATTAATCACTTAAAAGAGAGAATATTTTATTTTGAAACTATTCAGATATGTTTGTAGTGAATTTAATATGTATAACAGGGATAATTAGATTGTATTTGTTTTTTAAAACTGAATTAAAATTACAAATAAATTACACACGAAGCTATGCTAATTTCGCGGACAGTATCTTGCTTTCGCTTGTTATATCGATTTTCTCATTTTGTAGAACCTTGCTCGGTTCTTGAAGAAAAAAAGATAAAAGATGAACTAATGCAATTTGAACCGTGCCTTACTGTATCGTTTTACAGTTGCAATGATTAAAACTCCTTTGAAGTTCAAAATTTCTTAGAAGAAGAACAAGGTTTATATTTATTGAATGCCTGCGCATTCTCCAATGGGTATAGATCGACAACAACGTAATAGAATTTCATTCGAGTTTCACGGGAATTAATACCATACATATTTAGTAGATTCTGTTCGAAATCTTCATCACGAGTGTGACTCGTTGTTATAGTACAAGGAGTTAATTATCCTTTCCGCGGGACAAACCTTAATCTTGCGATTCCAGGGATAGCGAAGCTGGCGAAGTACGCGTCTATCCAGGCAAGCTGCAGGTGTCAGACTCATTCTGCATAGTACCTGTCACTGAAAACACAACGGTTGCGAACCTAATCGAAGAAGCGCTCCAGAAGTTCGGTTTAGAAAATTTCAATTCCGAAGATTATAGATGTAGCGAAATTCTTCTAGATCGCGGTGGTAAGCCCCAGTTTTTCTCATTTGAGTCATTGGATTTCACCAACATAATTCTGTTCTACCAATTATTAACACGTTGACTGCCACAGTGGTCACCGATGACCGGTACTGTTGACTAGCTTCTTAGAAACGGTTGTCATAAAATTAGTAACATCGTATATCAATTTATTCGTTCTGAAATCAACTAAATTATAATATCAGGTGCAAAGTTCATTACTAAGTAGCTAATAATAATTACTAATGAATGCGACAAGGCTTGTGTGAAACACAAAAATCAGGCAGCAGTCAACGTGTTAATAATTCAATCCGACCTTAACCTAAATCACTTTCCGACTGATTGTGAAATGAAAATGTTTGAAAAGTTTTGTTCTTATTCATAACGAATTGGAAAGTTTCTTAAATTCTGAAGAAAGATTTGATTATAATCGATTGATTATACAGGGTGAATCAATAAGGAATACTATTTTAAATAACTCGGTATCCTTTGATTGTATCGAAAAACCTTCTAATGAATCATGTAGAATTTTAAGGGACGCATCGAATGAATAAAATTTGATTTTTTCATATCTCATTTTTTCTGAAATATCAAGATAATCTTCAGTTTTTTAAGTTTTCTCCCCGGGTCAACGCAAGGTCGTCACATTATAAGTCACCGAATTTGTTCTCGTTCAGAAAAAAACTGAAGATCATCTTGATATCTCAGAAAAAATGAGATAAAATAAAATAAAAATTTGATACAACTAATAGATACCAAGTTATTTTAAATAATAGTTCTCGCTGACTCGCCCTGTTTTTTTTTTGTGTTTCATTTAAGTGTCCATGGATACCCTCCTTTTCCCTATTATGAATAAATCCACTTTCGTTGCAAATTGTTTCAAGTAATAAACATATTCTTTTGCCCAGTCACTGAGAGAGTTTTGTCTCGAGAGGAAAAGCCATGGGAGATTGTGAAGCAACTGGGCAAAGATTCGATCAGACAGATGGAGTTGATGCGGTTTTATCTGCAGCTGAAGGAAGATCCTCATGGACCCAATCTGGCTTTATTCGTAGGAAACCTGCCAGTGAACCAGCCGGAAAGAATTTACGAAAATATACTGACTGAACTTGTAGGCAAAGGTAACTAATATTAAAAAGGAAAAACGAAACATTTTTGGAAAGGAATCGTTTACAGCAATCATTTATTTGTGTCATTACGTTAGAAAACAAATTTTCCTCAATTGGTACGATATACTACGAATATGGATCGATGGTGATTATCTACGAGGATGCAAATAAGGCAGTCAGGGCATTGTATACCTTGGAAGATTCAAAATACGAGGATAGACACCTTTTAGGTAATACTTTATATCATAATTCATTAACTTCGCAATAACTTCATAACATTCAATGATTCAACACTTTGAATGCCAAACTACTATCTTTAAAAATTGCTTAAAATCAAAGCAATTTTATTAATTACCCCGAAATTGCAAAATTAAAGTATACTATAGCGATTGTTCTTATAAACTTTTCAGGTTTTGTAAACTTATCGAAATTCAGTTTACACAAATACGATTTTTACGCCAAATAAAAATTGTCTGCATTAATTGCAAGATACTGGACCTACATAGCCATTTATTTCTGTTTTTAATTATTTAATTTACTTAAAAACGAAACAGTCATTTTAGATTCTTTAAATGTTTTCATTATTTTGCATTTGGTCTACTCATTGTTGTCAAAAATTCATAAAATCCGCAGTCTTGTTGTGACAAATATTAATTTTTAAAAATAAAATCGAATTATATCATCTACATGCGACTCGCGTGGCAGTGAATCTGTTGATTATCTAAATATTTACGCGAATTTCCATTTCCATAGAAATGCGATTAATCTATAAATCAATTCGACGATTATAGTAATGCCACTGCCGAGTATCGAGCCAAGCATGGTTCCGTCAGGGGTGCAGCCATTGCTAGTTTTCGTGAACGTAAAATCTGGCGGTTGCCAGGGGCTCCAATTGATCTCCAGCTTTCGTAAACTTTTAAATCCGTATCAAGTGTTCGATTTGGACAATGGAGGGCCGCTTCCTGGGTACGTAATAATCATTTACCTAACTCTTAATTGCTATGCCACTTCGTCTTACGTAAAGATATCAACATCTTATACACACTTGTGTGCAGCTCGAAAAATTATGATTCTGGTTGAGAAATGAACTTTAAAATATCGAACAAAACGAAGAATTTAAAGAGCGCATAACTCTCTCTCTTCCTCCCTCCCTCCCTCTCTCCCTCTCTTCCTCCCTCCCTCTCTCTCCCACCCTCTCTCCCACCCTCTCTCCCACCCTCTCTCTCCCCCTCTCTCTCTCTCTCCCTCTCTCTCTCACCCTCCCTCTCTCTCTCCCTGTCTCTCCCTCCCTCCCTCTCTCACTCCCTCTCTCCCTCCCTATCTCCCTCCCTCTCTCCCACCCTCTCTCCCTGTCTCTCCCTCCCTCTCTCCCTCTCTCTCTCCCTCTATCTTCCTCTCTCTCCCTCTCTCCATGTCTCTCCCTCCCTCTCTCCCTCTCTCTCTCCCTCTATCTTCCTCTCTCTCCCTCTCTCCATGTCTCTCCCTCCCTCTCTCCCTCTCTCTCTCTGTCTGTCTGTCTCTCTGCCGTTACACACACACGCACGCACACACACCCTCTTCCTTAACCATTGACCCCCTCTTCCGGTCACTCATCATTCCTTCTAATCATTGCTAACTCATTCCCTCACATTCTTCCCTTCTCTTTCTTTCCTAACTCATCCTCTCTCCATTCCTCTACCTTCCCCATCCATTCTTCCCCTCCCCCCTCATGATCTAATACCTCCCTCACCATCTTCTGCCATCCTCTCTCCTCATCTGCCCTCATGCACACTTCCCACAATAAATTAAAAATATAGTACTCTTTTTTTCTAATCTGCATTACATATATATCAACAATATTAGAAACCAACATAAAATGAAAAATAATCAATCTTTTATTTTCGTAATAATTATCTTAAATTAACATTATACTTCGGTTATGCGATTGTAAGAAATCATGAAGCGTCTCCTAGTATCAGACACAGTGAAAATTAGCAGTATAATTTGCAACGATCACAAATAGAATGGTCGACACATTCTGGGATAGCGTCACAAACCTCGTGGGCCCATTTTCGTTTTTTGGTATTTTACCATGGCCAGTAAGATCCGCCGACCTAAATGTTATAGAATATTATTGACGGATGCTAGCTAAAAAAGTATATTTCACAAGAAAGAAGCCCTATTATAGAAAAAAGGAAAAATTTGCGTCGTAAAGAATGGAAGTGTTTAAATCGGAAAGCAAGAGAACAGCATACATCCATATCAAAAAGACTGATTAAGTTATAAAAGATAAAGGTGGCTGTATATTCTGTCAATGAACTCTAAAAATAGAGTATTCGTATTCAGTTTTTACAGAATCATTATACGTCTTATAATTATGTCGCAGCTAAAAATAAGTGTTTTTTGTTTCATTGGTTTTATCGTTATAATTTTTATAATTATAAATTATAATTAGCCGAAAAATATTTCTCACAAAGTAAACAATAACACTGTATATTTGGGAGGAGCGATAAATACTTTTTCATAACCCAGATTCGTATGGTTTTGTGTAGTGTCTTATTGTACTGTCGCGGAGTTATACTAAAGAATTCGAATTTGTTGAAAATTGATATCCCGCATTGTTCATTTTCAGACTCTACGTTTTCCGCCATATAAGAGACTACAAAATTTTAGTTTGTGGTGGGGACGGAACAATAGGATGGGTGTTGCAGTGTTTGGATAATGTCGGCCAGGATAGCGAGTGTTCCTCACCTGCCTGCGCCATTGTTCCTTTGGGAACGGGAAACGATCTTGCGCGTGTCCTTTGCTGGGGTTCCGGTTATACCGGTGACGAAGATCCCTTGAATCTGCTTCGAGATGTTATCGATGCAGAGGAATCTCAGTTGGATAGGTGGACAGTAGTTTTTCACACGGAAGAAAAGGAAGACAAACAGTTAATCAACAACCCAGGTGGTGCGTCAAATTATGCCTAAATATTTTTACTAAAATAAGAACGTATCATTCGTTCCAACCTGATACATCTCTGTAAAATATCAATTTACGATAACAACTTGTGTAAACATAGTTGTTAACAGTAGAACTACCGGACCAGTACAAGTGACTTGTCCCTTATTCTTCGTTACAATTATTGATATGTTCAAAATATTTCATAAGAAATTTTGTTCATGATCATCTTTATTCAACCATGTATTATAATAAAAGCTGTACGAAATATTAATAGATACAATCTTGCCATGGTTATAATCGGTAGTTTCAATGTTAATATCTATAACTTGCTTTTCATTAATATTGGAGTAATTATTTAGAAAGAGGTACTCCTCTCCGATTTTTATGAAATTTAACACTAGATTTACGGGGCCCATCAAAAATGCTACGATTTACGGATTCAAAAATTTTTAATTTACGACTATTAAATATTTATTTTTTTGCGTACGAATTATTAAATAGATTTATTTTTTTGCGTACATATTACAAAAAAAGCGCTAAGGATCTAAGTAAATACAATTTTATTATTTTTATAAAGCAATGTAAAATAATCAATTTTAGTGCTCCGTAAATCTAGTGTTAAATATGTTATGCAGCTACACATTTTAAACAACTTTTTCCTTTTCACATATGAGGAGGTTTCTTTTAGTTTTCAAGATATTTGCAACAAACTATTGCTGGTACTGAATTGAATTTTTCTATTTTTGTAAGCACGTTGTGGAGATCAGAAAGAAAACAGGGTTTCACTCCACATATTTGTATAAGATGAGCATTCAATTTTGAGAATCACTCCTTGATTTTCGTATGCGTGGTCGGGACGGTCCTCTCCATCCCCTTCCACGGCGTAACCACAACTCACTCTATTCGCATAATCTTTGCATTGTGCTGTCATTCAGAATTTGAACTAGTAACACATACAAAAGACTGGTGTAAAATATATATAACGCTTCATTATTGAATAAAATTTTTAATTGGAAGTTTTTAATTGTATTAAATATATGGAAAATTCAATTCTGTACTAGCTATAGTTTTATGCGAATATCTTGAAAACTAAAAGAGACCCCCTCGTATGTGAAAAGGAAAATGTTGTTTAAAATGTCGAAATCTATAACATGTTTCTAAATAATTACCCAAATTTTTAGAGATTTTTATCATAATAGATTTATCATAAATATATTTTGCACAATAAGCAATGTTAGCTGCTTTCTACTAAGAAACATTTAATTCTTTTATTGTAGAGTTTATTTCGAATACTTTCGATTAGATTTATCTCACTAAAATGCGTACTTACTCTTTACGAAAATATTTAGTATTATAAAATTGAACATTGATTCGCATTCGAATGTTACAGCCGGTGCGACCAGCGAGGACAATACGCAGATATACGTGATGAACAATTATTTCGGTATTGGTGTTGACGCGGAGCTGTGTCTGGCTTTTCATAAGGCCAGAGAAGAAAATCCTGACAAGTTCAAGAGCAGATTTCGTAACAAACAGATGTATGTAGCGATGGCAATTCGACAGATAATGAAAAAAACAGCTTGTAAAGATTTGCACACGAAAATTCGATTGGAGGTGGACGGAAAGCTCGTCGACCTACCCCAAGTTGAGGGGATAATTATCCTGAATATTTTAAGGTATTTTATATCTACTCGCTGCATGTACTGTAATTACTTACAGAAATATTTAATTCTATTATAACTACAAATTTTCAATAAGCTCGTTTATAAAAAGCGAGATCGCAGAAAATATTCTTTACCCTTTTATGATCGAAGCTATATCATATTCCAATAAAGATAAAGATCTTTTTTCCTAATGACTTAACTATACTTTTAACGATATTTATAAATTACTTTTATTACGAAAAGGTAACTTTAAGATGTCTGTATTAAGATACGAAGATTGGCCATTCTTTGAAAGCATCTGAAACAAACGATTAAAGATGTAGATATCGTCTATATTACAATCTTTCATTAAAATTAATTTTTAACGAAATGGCGCCATGTTGATGAGGAGAACCCTTGTTGTCGTCTTCAATTTTGGCACTAATTTGTTAATTATAGAAGCAACTCTGCACATCTTTTAATAATCTTTGTGTGAATGAGAATGACATCTTTTCGGAATATTCATGCAAAGTTTCATTGAAATCATGGCAGTTATTTCTAGAAACATGGCTCTGAGAAAAAAGCTTTTGAGTTCTGCTTTAAGTTTAGATACAATAAAGTGACATTAGATGTACTGACAATCGGTAATACCTGGAAATTTTGAAAAAGTACCTGGGAACTACTTTTTAGGAAACAAACGTTTGAAAAATGTAGAAATCCAAAAAATCGTTTTTTTGACATTTGTAGACCGAAATACCCTTGAAAAAATACTGCTAGTCTATTATACCCATTTTTGATTTAATTATACAGTTGGGGCTCTGGGGCGAATCCCTGGGGACCAGACACCAAGGTAGATCAGTTTCATACGCCAAACCATTGGGACGGTATGCTGGAGGTGGTTGGGGTCACAGGAGTGATGCATCTCGGACAAATTCAGTCTGGTCTTCGAGGAGGAATGAGGATAGCCCAGGTAAGATCTGTCTTCGGTGTAATCTTGTTAGTTCCTCTTATACTTAAGCTGTATGTACTATAGACTTTATAAATGTAAAGCATAGATCAGGGTTTGACTTTATTTGCTCGCGAGGACCGTTTTCCGAGAGCTAGGCCTCCTCGACCCGGCCGCGCGTCTCGCTCCCCGTGGTCGCCTACGTGCTCGCACGGACTCAGGCGCGATCATAACAGACAGATGAACGTGGCGCATAAGGGGCGACACTCGTTTCAATAGGTTTCCACATTACCATCGAGGTACTATTGTCAATGCGTTTTTTTTATTAGTGGTATCCCCTGTAGACCTATTCCACTATGTCACACGATAATTTCGGACAATAGCTGTAGAAAATTAATTAAAAAAATAAATTCGTAAGATAAATTTTAAAAATAGTTTTTAATTCTATTGTTTAAATTTTAATACGGTCCGGAACAACTTGATCTTTGTGCACGTTTAGATTAAAGGTGGAAATAAATTTTTATCACACAGAAAATTTGTAAATTTTCTGGGAACGCATAACGCTTCTTACACGGATGTGTCGTTGCACTATGAAGTGCGTTGGCTCAGTGCAGCGAAATGTTTCAGCAGTTTTTTATTGTAAGAAAAGAGATCTCCCTTTTTCTACAAGAAAATCCAAAAATCAGCTTAGGAGAACATTCCTCCTTCTTAAAATATGTAAGTTTCCTTTGCGAACTTTCATTTGTAGTCGATTTAACGAATCATTTAAATTCTTTAAATTTAAAATTGCAAGGCCCCAAGCAAAGTATTTCGGAATTATGCAGCCAAGTCGATTCTTTCCGTGAGCAGCTTGCACTTTTTAAAACACATTTGCACTCTGAACCAAAAATTTGGATCTTCTTTCCCTCGTGTCAACTAATTTTCGAAGAATTCGGCACTAACTGCGATTTTGATAATCACTTATACATTCTTCAATCGATAATAGATCAATTCGATACGCGTTTCAGCGACTTCGACTCGTTTAGAAATGATCTAATTCTCTTCGAGAATCCCCTCACTGTCAAAATTGCAGATCAAGCCCTCGAGTTTCAACGAGAACTGTGCGATCTTCGGCACGACATCTCTCTGAAAACGAGGGAAGAAAAACGAGCCGAATTCTTCAAAACGCTGGAAGAATCAAAGTACCGTATTCTTCGAAATTTTGCGACCCGAATATTCTCAATGTTTGGATCAACTTATTTGTGCGAAAGCTCATTTTCAACAATGCGCTATATTAAATCGGATCACCGTACACGTTTAAATGATTCTTCGCTTGCGTCGGCGATGCGAATATCCACGTCCAAACTTTCCATAGACCTTAACAATTTGCCAAGCACGTCTAAACGTGCACGAAGATCAAGTTGTTCCGGACCGTATTAAAATTTAAACAATAGAATTAAAAACTATTTTTAAAATTTATCTTATGAATTTATTTTTTTAATTAATTTTCTTCAGCTATTGTCTGAAATTATCGTGTGACATAGTGGAATAGGCCTACAGGGGATACCACTAATAAAAAAAAACGCATTGACAATAGTACCTCGATGGTAATGTGGAAACATATTGAAACGAGTGTCGCCCCTTATGCGCCACGTTCATCTGTCTGTTATGATCGCGCCTGAGCCCGTCCGAGCACGTAGGCGACCACGGGGAGCGAGACGCGCGGCCGGGTCGAGGAGGCGTAGCTCTCGGAAAACGGTCCTCGCGAGCAAATAAAGTCAAACCCTGGATAGATCATCGTTGACTCTTACCAGTTTGTCAAAATAAATTGATTTATAAAAGTATTCAGAATTGTTTAATGTATTAAGAAGACAGATAGTTAACAAGAATAAATCGACTTGCGTTACGAAAAATAGTGCATTTCATGTATTTCACGAGGAGTAGCACATTTTAATCTATCGCCACGTACGTTTCGCGTATGCCACGATAACCAACACGATTCACATTTTACCACGAACAGAGTATGTATGACTATTTACCGATGAAAAATTTAGAAATGAGTTCAGGAATTCGAGTTACATAGCGATAACTGTCAAGACCGTGACTAAATGATTTTTACCATGTTTCTTAAAACTGCTGTAGATCTTAATATTGCTATAACTCGTGCGTAAATATAATTATAACAGTAAACGGTTTTAGTTCCTAATAGCGAACTTGGTATGATTAACCCTTAAAAGAGAATCGTTATTATTAGCCTGCGGATTTTTATGCAAAATAAAAACTGTCTGCGTGAATTGCAACGTGCAGGAGCTACATAGACATTTATTTCTTTTTTTCAATAATTTAATCGAGTTGACGGCCATACAACGGTATTATTCATTTTTCTAAATGTTTTCACTGTTTAACATTTGAACTACTTATTTTTGTCATAAATATATAAAATCCCACTGTACTTATTATGCACAGTAAGTAAATAATTACAATTTATATACAGTCGCTCTAAGAAATATTTGAACACTAAATTTCCTAAACTGTTACAATTTGTGAAAACTTCTCGATTGTTAAAGTCCGCGGTGTGTTAAATAAATTTGTGGCCCACACGAGTTTCTAATATACACTGAAATGAAACAGTGAATAAAAAATGCTATTCTTCTCGGTTTCAGAGAACATGCGTTGCTTCGTTTTACACGATATCGCCTAGGAAAATATCTATAAATATCAAACAGTTACTAGTTATGCCGTAGATGTGTAAACAAGATAAATGCCCAGATAGGCAAATCTCACATGGCAGAATATCAGTAGAGTCAGTAGAAGATTAGCCGCAGACGCAGACGTCGTATTGGCAGCAGACGTTGACCAAAATCTACCATCAAAGATTCTTCCGCCATTTAGCATTTATTGAATACATAATCCCTCGTAGGTAGATAATTACTTTTATTATTGCCTTTAGGGGAAATAGTTTAAATAAATAACAATTTGTATAATACACATTATGATTTATTTAATATCAATACAAATGATTTATACAATACAATACATTTTTATAATACAAATTACAAATAATGTATTACAAAAGTGCTGGTTCCGTCGATGATGTCAGGAGAAGTTCAGGACCTTCAAATTGTAATTCGTATTATATTAAATAAATTATAATTTGTATTATAAAAATTGCTATTTATTTAAAGTATATTTCCTAAAAACAATAATAAAGTAATTATCTATCTACGATGAATTATTCAATCGATACTAAATGGTGCAACGGTCTTTGATAACAGATTTTGGTCAACCTCTGCTGCCAATCTGCCGGCAGATTGGAGAAGCAGATGTATATGGAATTGATTAAAGGTCATTTATTAAATGATCAAAGGTCGTTAATTAAAGGTCAATTACCAGACTCCGAACGCTATATAAATATTTAATTCCGCCGATGTGAAATATTTCCACTGCTTATAAATTACTTTCGAACAAGATGAAGTATGCATACGATATTGCGTACCGTTCGGCTCGAACTTGATATAGATTAATGATCGATCAGAGCAGAACAGCCGCTTTTAATTACCTCTCGCAGAGAACTTCCGCATTCGCGGTTGCCCAGAGCAGAATCTCTTTATTCAGTTTCAGTTATTTGACTAACGACGTTCATTTCACTTAAAAATATCCTCACCCTTTTAATTTTTGCAATAGAATTCTGGGCCGTCTATGAGACGTGATATTTTTCGCAGCTAAAGCCAAACTGCGCTATTCTTTCTAGCAATGTACCGAATGTGCTACACTTCTTCGCGAACAAGCATAACATGGCCATGAATAAAAACACGCTATTTGGTTGTTGCATATAAAATGTCCGATTTCAGAATGTAAAATGTTATGAAATGTTTTAATGACCAAATATTATTATAACCTACAGGCTTGTTATATATCATTTGAAGGTACAAAGCTAATCTTTTAAAACTTATTTTCGGTTTTTATTTACATGTCCAACTCCACTTTTAAATAAAGTTTATTTCAATGTCGGTCGACGCGATCGTCGTGATGTTTCGTCAAAATGTACTATCAAATGAACGTACTGTTGTTCAATGATAAAAAAGCTCAAAAATAGTGATGACAATCGCATAAATGCTTATATAAAGTAAAAAAATAAGTGCTTATATTAATCAATAAGATTCGTTTAGAGAAAAGTTACGTTTGTTTAAAATTACTGTCACGAATGGTTACTTTCCATCCTTACTATTCGAGACCAGAATCGAAACATACTGTTTTTCGTGGTCGGAAAAAAGACATGTATGTACGTGCTATATAATCTTCGCGAGACAAATAAAATGCGCTACTTTTAGTAACGCACGTCGAATAGAACATGAAATAGTATTTTTACCGTTTTAAACGAACCCTTGAGCGAACCATTGGGACCGATACAGCTCCATTCAAATTTATGCTACTAATTATTTAATGTATGACTATTAATAATATGACTCGCTACGTTCCTATTTATTATTTCGATACAGATGCATATATAATTGCATATAATTTAAAGGTTGAACGAATTATTAATAGTCATGCCAAAGCTCAGACACGAATTTATTTCTATATAATACTTCGGTAACTAACTCCGAGATACTGAATGTCAATTTTGTACATCTCACAGGGAGGACACATAAAGATTCATTTGCAGTCCGATATTCCGGTACAAGTGGACGGAGAGCCATGGGTCCAGAGCGCAGGGCATATCGTAGTTTTAAAATCAGCGTTGACGGTAATCTTGGTACAGACATCCGTAACAACCCCATAATTCCATTGAAATAGAGAACAGAGTGGGTGTAATGCACCGTAAGATTAAACTTTCCTATTTTTGGCACTGAAGTTCTCTCACCTGTCACCTTACAATTATAGCATCTACTTTGTGTTCTCCAATTAACCCTTTGCACCGCAACTTCCCTTTATAGTAGTCCATTTTCTTTTTCACTTGCGATAGTATTCGATAACGTCTCGATGACACTACTGGAGAAACACTTAACGCGTGACTCGCGTAATTATCGACACACCGAGTCAAAAGTCAGAAGTTACTGCAACATAGAAAGCAAAAAATTCTTATGCGAACTTCGTCAAGAATAAATACTTTTCAATGTAGCGTGCGATTCTTTTTTATATGTTAATTTATTGAATTTTTATAAATATTTAAACTTAACTATTCTTAGGGGAAAGAAGATTGCACTCTTTAAACAGCCGCCATTTTCTTACTTGTTTGATTTATTAAAAAATTGTACGCTACATTAAAAACTATTTATTCTTGATTAAGTTCGCATAATAATTTTTTGCCTTCCATGCTTCAGCATCTTCTTATTTTAATAAGAAAAATTTCACAAATCTGTCAGTGGAAGTTTCATAAAGAAGTTTCACAGCAATAACAACTAATATGTTTTTTTAATTTGGACCAAACGACGAGTTTTTTTTTTAGATATTAGAAGGATTAATTTACTAGGTGATTCATAAAAAAAAAACTAATTAAAAATTGCCATTGGTCGATATTGCGAAGAAAGTAGTAAAGGTCACGATTTTTCATTTTTGTCACTAAAATTTAAAATATGTCTTTTTTCGCTGAAAAAACGACTTTTACCGTTAAGCTCTCATCTTGTAATGTTTATAGCTCGTAGCAACATTGACCGTTTTCGAGAAAACTTTGTGCATGTGTATAATTGACAAAGATCTACAAATTCTCATTATAGGCACTGTTATGGATAGAAATGCGTTCTGTTTTTCTCGAGCGGTAGATTCATGTATGTGAAGTTTAAAGCGTAACAGGAAGAATGAGATACTGTAAGGGATTAGTGGAAGATGGCGATGGCTGGTTTATTGATACGAAATCGTGTATAGTTCAAAGTTGTGTACTCGAATCTCGTTAGACACTGGCGACTACGCGACAGCGTTTGTTGCATTCAAGCCAATAGCGTGTAAAGGTAGATACGATGTGTCTACCTTAGGCCGCAAAATACCTCGATTTGGAGAATTTCTCATGAAGGTTGCTAGCGAGCACGGGGAAACCGTAAGGTGGATCCGGGGCCGCCAGGCTACAAAGAGTCGCGAGATTCGAGAACAGGAAAGACAATTAATTAAAATTAGCTTGATTGACCACTTGAAGTACAATAACCGTCTAGCGAAAGTCATTAACCTGGGACGGCGGTTAAAGTAAACAATATTAAGAAGCGGCTCTAGCCATTTTCCACGGATCTCAGGTAGTTGATAAGAGTAGGGGAATAAACATAAATGTCGGGGAGCGAACCTTGCGAGGGTTCGTTTCCTTCCCGCCGCCAAAGCGAATAGACGTTTAGCGAAATATTGTGCCACGGGTGTGAATAAAGTTTGTGCGAAAACATTTTTGGTGCCGAAACCCGGGACTGAACCGGGGACATTTAGACAAACGCTGTCGCGTAGTCGCCAGTGTCTAACGAGATTCGAGTACACTACTTTGAACTATACACGATTTCGTATGAATAAACTAGCCATCGCCATCTTCC
The DNA here is from genome assembly GCA_913789915.3 of Sphecodes monilicornis. NCBI lineage: Eukaryota > Metazoa > Arthropoda > Insecta > Hymenoptera > Halictidae > Sphecodes > Sphecodes monilicornis. Next base: position 21,115,435 of record OU565298.1, on the reverse strand, counting down.
ACTAATCCCTTACAGTATCTCATTCTTCCTGTTACTCTTTAAACTTCGCATACATGAATCTACCGCTCGAGAAAAACAGAACGCATTTCTATCCATAACAGGCACAAATAAAAAAGTTCAAAATCGTGACCTTCGCTTTTTTCTTCCAAATTCTGAACAATAGCAATTTCAAATAATTGTGTCTACGCATTACCTAGTAAACTAATCCTTCTAACATCTCGAAAGAACTCGAGCCGTTTGATCCAATTTTTAAAAAGTTATTAGTTTTTAATGGGTATACACTCAATTCTGCGACTAGCCGTATATCGGGACATTATTGATGCGTGAAAGCTTCATTCGAAATATGCCAAGTTTATTATGTTACGTGTTACAGTATCGTTAGCTCGAAATGTGCTAAACACAACGTCGCGAAACACTCGATATATAGTTGACATCGAGAGAGGAGAGACTTCAAGTGCAAAGGGTTAACAGTGTTATAATGAAATTGCTACAATGTACCTGACAATACCCTGGAACCTTGTTGTCGATATTCACTCATGCTGTTCGATTTCATGTAGAATGATGGGGCTACCTATATATTTGTCGCACGTTGACTCTCTGCTGGAGCATCTGTATGTACAAGCCGCCTAAACCTTACATATCATAACGCTCTTTGACGCAGTGCTCCATACGAAAGTGCTATTCTCACCCGTAACTGCTGTTGCCCGGCAGCGCATGCAATCCTCCCCTAATCGCACTCTCTGACTAATTATATCTCCTTGTTCCTTTGTTCGCTCCAGGCAACCATGTTGAAGAAAAATAAGATCAAGCGTCGGAATACCGAACCGTCGATTCCACCCGCTAACGGGGAGGAGGGCAAGAGCACGGACGAGTGTACCAACAAAACCTAACCGCAGCTTGCAACTAGTCGATGATTTACATAATTCGTGATTCAAGTTTCCGACCAGTGCTCCGCCTAGACTCCCCGATTGTTGTTCTCCCAGATTCTGCAGCAATAGAGGGGGGGGGGGGGGGGGGGGAGTTTCGGCGTAGCCACGCCATGCGAAATATAGAACGCGTACATGTACTCTTCCTGTATAGTTGAAACTCCATTCGATGTTTCCGTCGCATGTAGTCCTCTGTGCCACTATTGTTGATGTATCCGAGCGATCGACGAATTAGCTGGACAGCTTCCGGTGGCCATTCGAGCAATTTCCATTCATCGACGCGTTTCCACCAGATGCACAAAATAACAGTTACTAATAAACAACTAGAAAACAGGAGTCCTCGCCGACGAATTAGCTGGACAGCTTCCGGTGGCTATTGCTTTGGAGCAATTTCCATGCATCGACGCGTTTGCACCAGAGCCAAAAAATAACAGTTACCAATAAACAACTAGAAAACGGGAGTCCTCGCCGATTTTAATGACCTTGAAACGCGTTGTCAAGGTCATCATTTTGAATAACTTTATCCTATACACGTTACCACTGCTCGGCCTTGATTTTTGAGATATTCGCGAAAAATTGTTAGTACCGCTACAACGAACTTCGCTATTTTAAACGAATTTTGGTTAGAGTTGGGTTAGGTTTCCTAAAGAGGAAACCCCTGCGCTTAAAGGCAAACGAGGTCATTGGAAAAAGGCAGAATTCGCTGTAAATGCTACCCGTAGTTTTTTACAAATACCTCGGAAACTAGGATCGAACCACCGTAATATGTATATGTAGGAAAAAGTTGCTCCGAATCACGTCCCGGCCAACATATTTCAAGGCCGTCAAAATCGGTGAGGATTTCCAGTTGTTCTAAAAATTTGTTAGAGAAAAGTAATTGATATCTATTCAACGGGAAGCCAGTTATCATTAAATCTCAAAGAAATCTCTCAAAAAATGAAGTGATTAAAAAATATTGATTCTTATTTGCTCCGATTACCTGATTACAGCAACCATTATTTATGACTTAATTTAATTTTGATTTCTAGTAGCCGATACAAATTTTGTAAAGATTATTTTTGTAAAGAAATTTCCGCCATCGATTACCGCTGATCCAAAGGCTTTTGATAAAAGATATACATAAACTATTATATCGTAACTTTGAAATTTTGTGTTACAACAACTATGATGTACGATTTTCATAAAAGTATACTTCGATCCGATAAATAACATGCCTACTGATGACTCGACTATGAAACTCAACATACCGGAGTTTGTCCAGAAATTCATTGATTACTCTACAATTTGAATGCTCAACGCAATTCAAGCTTGTCGTAATAGCGTTGTGGAAAATTGCAGATCCAACTACACTTTGTTTCAACGTTATCATTTTACGTGTATAGAAATTTGATTTACGCAACTGAAGAGAATTCTACAAAATTGTATGTAATATATAAATATTATATATTATACAAGGTGTTTCGTAAATGCTGGGCAAAACTTTAGGAATAGATTCCTAATGCTTAGAGAAGAGAAAAAAGTTATATCAACATAGGTCCGGAAATGATTAGTTCCCGAGTTCACGAAGTTAATAACTCGCTTGCAGAGATGTCTCGATATTTACTCCGATCGTTGTTGCGAGACGAGTTAGATGATACTAAACTTGAAAGTATGTTTCAACGTTCTGGACACGCGTACGGTAACGTGTTCGTGTATACATGAAATACAGTATAAATTTGAAACAAGAATACCATACCTCGATAACGTAAACATAGACCGGCGATTACTTCAAAAACATTGTTGATGCCTTTGAACTTTAAACAGGCCTTTAAGACGATGCGACGAGAATTGTCGCGCAAAAACTTTAATAACTATATCTGAAACTAATCTTTTCCGGACCTATGTCGATACAACCTTTCTTTCTCCTCTACGCATTAGGAATTTATTCCTAAAGTTTTGCCCACCATTTACGAAACACCCTGTATATTTATACGATCGTATTATATGTTTAAAAGCAAATTTTGTATATAGTGATGACCGATATTTAAGAATGGTTTGTGTAATATTTTTCGACTACTACAATTTTATCGAAAAGAACGGATAATTTCTTCTTATTCCGTCATAGAACAATATTAAAATGACATGAAACACTTGATAAATCATAGTGAGTCCGTTTGAATTAGAACCTGTTGTTTTTCACAACACTGTATATAATCTAGTTGTTATGCATATCTTTTGAAATAGTATTTTTCAGCTTAATCGATTACCACTTGAAGGACATTGTAAATATTTTAATATACAAAGATTTCACGAAATTCAAAAATACAGGATCGTAATCACTCAATGATTTCGCGTCCGTTATTGAAAATTGAAAATGGATTCTTTTTCCTTTGCTCGAACAGGTGCAATTAATTCTCGAGTGGTGGTGTCTGGGTTTGATTTCACCTAGACTTTCAAAAGGTACATCTCACAACTTAGTGTCTGACGACAAATATCAGCTGTTTGTTACTTTTATTAGATTTAGCATATTCACCCATATTCGGATAATACAATTGTTTGTATATGCTTATACTAAGTTTTGTACCTTGAGTGTATCAAATAGAAGGAGTTGGTTTTTGTTATATTTAATAAATTTGTTTTGTCTAACATTTAGGGATGTTGGATCGAAGCATTTCATATAAAAAAGGGAAGAACACGAATTCAAGTCCGACTTCTAAGAGTTAACATAACGTAATTTATATAGATTCTGAAACTCATTTTTATGTTAAATGTGAAATGTGTTTATTATAAATTTTAACAAATCAAATTTTATTAGAATTTTTAGAATGCAAGAAGGTCTAAAGTAGCACCCACTGTCATCAATTTTAATCATTCAGATTCGATTTTATTAATTAAATTACTTTGATTTTGTTGAAATTTTTGGGGTTGATAATCAACATTTAATGTGAACATTCGCGATGAAGTTACAAATATTTGTCCTACTTATTAAAATTCTAATATTACTCTGTTATATTTAAAGATCATTAACCTTTCAATAAAAAGTTTCAGGAAAAACAGCAATATTGGATGTAACATTTTTAGTTTGTTTGGTTTCATAAGAGAACGAATATCATCCACGAGACTGCTCGAAAATCTATAAATAATTTACGCATAAGTAAAAAAGGTCGTTGAACATGCCATGTGGTCACGGAGAAGTGAAAGATGTCCTGCAAGTGGTGATCGATATTATGTTATTACTAGAATGCGGATTTTATGCATCTGTGGCAAAAGTAAGTATGTGAAATACATTGATATACATGGAAACAATGGTCGGTTAAGCAGGATAAGCATGAGTAATCGGCGCCCCTGTCATTTTTCATTTTTTTCGCTGTTAAATAATGTTCTTTGCCTAAAACACTATTCTGTAAAATTTCGGATCTCTACCACTTCGTTTAAGGGTAATATTTATATGTTTTTTCAGTTATTACTTGAGATATTTAGATGAAGTAAAAGTGAAAACAATGAACCTACAGATTAGGTTTATTTGGAATATTTTTCAAAACTTCAAATCAGTCATTGAGGGTTGAAAAAATAATTTATTTTTCCGGGTTGGTTCTCTTGAAGCGACCACCTTTAAAAACTCAGGAATAATGTTCTGTGTATCAAAGTTTTAAGATGGTCAAATGAGTGGAACAATGTTAAAAAATTTAAAAAAGTTACGGTGACTGCAGACCAGCTACCTATCCTCCGACTTTGATGATTTATGGATATGTTATAAATCTCAACATTTTGAACAACTTGCTTCGCAACGATGGAGATCTACAATTGTACAGAATAATGTTTTAAGCAAAGCAAATTAGCAGCAAAAAAATAAATAATGGCACGGGAGCCGATTACCCTTGCTTATCCTGTTAGGCCCTTTCTAGTTAACTCTTGCGTACGTTAGAATGTAGGTAGAAAAGTTTGCATAAAAATCCGCAAGTCTATGTTAATACTTCTTTTCGTCCACGAATATGTCTTCTTGTTGATCTGTAAAAATCCTGGCTGTTAAGGAGTTGCGAGATATTGTTGTTTACTTGGTCTGAATGGCATTGACTCTTTCTCAATTGCTGGTTTATGCGCCCCCTGTGACCCTGCCCCTTCCTAGGCGACGATGCTGAAGAAGACCAAGGGTAAAATGAAACGGCGTAATACAGAGTCCAGCATGCAGCTGGCCCTTCAGGCAGCGCCCTCGACCGAACCGGAACCGGAAGTCTTCTGAGTGTCCGAACATTCCCCGTGCAGGCGGAACGAAAACGCCGGGCGGGGAAGACGCGCGGAAAACCGGCCGCGCCGCGACTCTGTCACACGCAAGAAACGGGATCAGCCACGGAAATCGTCTGTCTGATATGCGTCAAGGACGCCGACGGCCGCCGTCGCTCGCGATTCGATCCCACGGAGAAAACAAGAAAACTCGACGAATCAAGTAACTCATCGACAACGACGACGACGACGACGACAAGAATAATAACAACAACAACCACCAACACCACCAGAAAAACACGCAAAGCTGCTCCAGGAATGCCAGGACAATGAACCATGAACACGACGACAAATCACGTTTCAAACGAGAAGAAACGATACCATCGGGACAAACACGCTCGTATAAGGACACTTTGTTAACGAGCTTGCGATGAAACTCTTAATGTCCTCCTTCCGACTTGCTGAATGAAAAACGTAGATCTCATTTTTAAATGTTAATAACCATTATGTAGCTTCGTACCGTAGCCTCGATCAATATTTTTTTAGCGAAGAGCGACGAAGCGAACGATGACAAAGACAAACAATGGAGGTTAAGAAACGAACAATCGTGGTACGTGGCGAGATTCGTCGACCTACGGACACGTGACATTACCAGGGAAAAAGAGCAGTATTCGAGCGAGCACGTTTTTTCGTCCTGTTTATTCGCTTGGCAGCCGCATACTATTCCGCATTTGTCGTTTCGGTTTTTTCTAGTCCGTTTCACTTGCCATCCACGTCCCCTCTGAAACCCTTACGTCCCTTACCCGAGAACCTTGGATGAACAGGAAGTGAACCGTTATACATGACGTTTCGTATGGTATTTTACTAATCCACCGTAAGTATCGTGGCACGATAAAGATCAGTTGTTATTAATATAATACATAATATTTACGATTAAATATTAATATATTTACAAAAGAGTAATGTATTAGTATTACGGTTTTAAGTTGTGATAACTGTTGTGCGTCTGACTGCTGGGCAGTCTGGAATTTATAAGAAGCAAAAAAAAAGAACAAATACCAGTGGCAGTCAGTCATTTCATAGGATACGAGAAAAGCAAAAAAAAGTATGTGAATATATACTTGTATGTATGTATGTATATATTACATATATGTATATATATATATACATATATGTATAATAACGAGCGAAGCTATTGAGAGGAGCGCGAGCAGATGCAATTGCCTCCAGCGAAGGTGAATCGACGGCGAAGCGCTTTGTCAACTAGAGAAACCGATTAATTCCGTTCTCGACCAAGTCGGAGAATCGGAGGCGACTTGGCAATGTTCTTTTTACCGTCCGGCCGATTCTGACGACGTACTTCCGGTCGAAGGGAAGCTTGCGAGAGCCAACGGTAGGCAAACACATTCCACTGAAAACGTGGTCGAGCACAAATGGGACATTTCTAAAGCATGCCAAAAGAACTTTCAACGTGCTGTCACTTTCACGCTGTTTGGACACCTCTCGGTGGTGCAGGTTAGTTCCGATCGAGCATGACGAACGTGGATGATAAGACAGAATAGAGGGGGTAGATTAGAGAGAGGGGGGGAAGGGTTGTTCGATTCGCTTAAAAGAGAACGAATAAAAGCATTGTCACGGCTTCGAGCCTCGTGGATCGTGTTCGTACCATGGACCCTTCGTTGGCATCATTCGATTAAGAGACAATTTCGGTGCCAAACAGTTGTACATAATACTGTAAATGTGGGAGATGAAAAAAAGCGCGTGCGCGAGAGTGAGAGAGTGAACGAGAGAATGCAAAAATGTTATTTGAGAAGCGAACGAGACGGTGTTACATGCCGGACATTGGAACGATCGTCCCCGATGTATAGCGAAACGATACGCGGGTTTAGGCGAACGGTTGAGAGAACGTGTGCATACGTGTCGCGCGTATTTTAGTTGATCGGTGCGACGGAGAGAAAGGAATCGATGCCTTCGAACGTGTAGACAAAAAAATTGCGGGATCGAGTGAAATTGGAGCGGGATTATGGTACGCGTCCTTCTTTCGTTTTGTTTTGCGTTGCGGGGAACGCTTGTAGAGTATATAAAACCTCCTCCTGTGCACCCTTTAGATAACATTCGTAGATGTCGATACCAAAGAGCGTCTTTTGACGGGTGACGCGGTAAGGAGGAACGCGAATCCGTCGGTGAAGGAAAACTGGTTCGAAGGGAGGCCGTCGGTTCCCGGATGATCGACCAGGCCTCCCCGAGTTTCTAATCACAACCTGCCAATGATGCATGGGCTCAGTCATTCGTCCTCGACATCCGGCGCCCGCGAGTACGAATGGCGCATCGGCGGCAGATTGGCGAGAACCGTGTTCAGTTTTTTTACGTTCAATTCTTCTCGTCGAGTTTGTCTCTTTCGTTCCCGTTACTTCTGTTCCGTTGAATCCGACCGGGGAAGCCTGCTGCACAGCGTTTTCTCGTGCTGTGCGTTGCTGCGAGACAAAACAAAAACAGATAACCAGACACCTCGGACCATGTATACTTATAGACCCGGCTTCAGATAACGTTCTATGTTCCAAGATAAAAAGATGACGTAGGAGGCCAAGTGCTATAGTCTGTTGAGAAACCGCAGTACCTTGGTGGTAAAGTGCTAGAGGGGAAAGGGGAATCGTCGTCGCATCTGTTACTGTATAGATATTTATGGAAACTGTAACTGTAATATACATACATTTATTTTATTATTCGTTCATTCTTACTTTGCTCTAGTTATTTTAAATATGCCTAACTCATTTTGTTGATTATAATTGGGAAAAAGATCAATTTTAATGTAGAAGTTGATATTATGAAAAAAATACTAGTAAGAACAATATAGGTACATGTATATATCGAATACAATCAGAGTTGGACATTATTTAGATAAATAATTATTCAAATAACGATTCGCGAATAAAAGATACTTTATCTTCATTCGTCATTCAAAATTTTTATTTAGATATGAATTTTGCTCAACTCTATATACAATACATAATATTATATATAATGTATATAATATATATATAATATATATAATATATATTATATACAATACATAATATTATATATATCACGGTTTCGTCGATCTCTACAATTTTTTATGCAACAAGTGTGCACCATTTTTCTAAATTTTTAAGAAATACCTGAACAAATATAATCGTTTATCTCGCTTGTATATGCGTAGCTGCTCTTCTCTCTTTGTTACTGGTGACGCTTCTACCGCAGTACGTGCATCGTCTCATGCGCTATCCACCATTTTGAATCATCTAAGAGGCCACCAGATACTCTTTAATCTTGGAACATTGCATTCAATGCACACACTATACCTATGCCGGGTCTATAAGTATATATGGTCTAAGCCAGACACCGCGATAAGCTAACGGAACAATTCACGTATTACGGAATGTACGTGCTATAGAGGAACGAAAAGAAACGATCTGAACAAAAGCTAGCCGTTACACGACTGAATTCGTTTCCTATCCTATCGGCCACACACACACACACACACACACATACACACACACACGCACACACTCTAGCAACAACGTACTCGTAAACAGAACCTCGGATAGAACTGCGAATTCGATCTGCTTTCTTTTTCCACGACGTGCAACACTCGACAAACACGGTTTTCATCGGGTTTGGCACGTTCGCATCGTACCTTTGTAGATATAGATATTCCCCGGATAAAACGATCACATACACCATTTCGTATTTTTTTCTATCTATTCGAACAAGCGCGCGCACGAGAGTGAGAGAGAGAGAGAGAGGATACTGTAATTATTGGACCGGATGTGACACGTTCTGAAATGATTTTCTTTTCTTCGAGTATCTTAATTTTAATGTCCAGAGTATATATATATATATATACGTATTATAACGACTGTACAAGAATAAATTTGTTGTATTATGTTGATACACAGTGGTAACACGTCGTACAAATGAACTGCTTAGCGTAATGAATTTTCGTTCCGGATTCTCCTTCTCTAGTTTCGACGCGCAGCACGTTACTGTACCGCGGACGGCGAGATTTTTCGTTGGAATCATGTCTTGGCGTGTATTATGAAAAAATTGAAATATTACATAAATTAATTACACATTATCCCTGCAGTTTTCATGCTTTTGATACGTGGTTCCATTACGTAAGTATTATCTCCTTTCCTGAACTCTGAAAGCATTTAATAATTGAGAAGAAGAGGTGGGCGAGAACCGGAAGTGCCAGGTAACCGATGGTCGGGTCTGGTCAGGAAAACACATCGAGTCGAAACGCGTCGGGTTCCCGGATATGCTCGGGAATCCCTAATATTCTCGGAAATTCCGAAAATTTTCGAGAATACCGATATATTCGAGAATCCCGAAATCTTCGAGACCCCGTCCCGACCCGACATTTTCGGGTTCTCGCGGATCTCTATCGAGAACTGCTCCAAACGTGCTAGATGATTACCTAGGAGTACGTGTCCATCTGAGAGTTTCTGTCGATAGTTGCTCTCGAGAGTACTCTCAATTTATGTGTCCATTTGAGAGTACTTCAGAAACTGTTTGCTCTCGGAGATCGACGCGATAGTCGACTCTCGGAAAGTCGTCTCAGGTATATGGGCATCTGAATTTCGTGCGTGTAGAACTCGGATGAATCTTGATAGTTATTAAAATACTCGTGAACAGAATGGATGCACAAAAGTTTGCTGCAATTGTTGCAATGTATTTAATAAGGAAAAAGAAATATTCCAAAAAGAGAAAGTGCTGGATTAAACCATGGATAATGCGACGCGATAAAATGAGTGCATTTTCTACACTTATACAAGAATTGCATATAGAAGATGCACAACAGTTTAGGAGCTTCGTACGAATGATGCAGTTACATGTTTTTGCTAATTCGTTAAAAATATTATTTTTCTTATCACGATTCCTGTAATCAGGGTGTTTGATATTCCATAAAAACTCATTATTTTCGTACAACGTGATTAATTATTCCACTTCTGCGTCAGACCACTGTTTCCCGCTCATTGTTGTATATATGTATAAATATGTATACAATATAATATATATCCCAGATAGCACTCGGACGTCCAATGTACGTCCAATGTACATCCGTACCGGACATATGTACGTCCCAGGGACGTACGATATGTCGGAGATATGTCCGATTTGTATCCCAGGTATGTCCGACAGAGGTCCCAGTTACATCCCAGTACGTACATAGGACGTCCCGCGCGGACGTTAATTGGACGTTTGTCGGACATATAAAAGCGTGTTTACACCTTAAAAAATTTTCTAAATATGTAAATATTGGTTTAAAAGAATCCTACAAAAATACCATTGATTATCACGTAGCTAGAAAAAGAGGAATTGATCAAATAAAAAAGAGTGGACTTATGCCGGGCCTGAACCTAGTATAAGCATATTAAGGGTGTAGATCCGTCGAGTGAGAGTGTATTGGTGGACACTCACACCACTAAGGTTAGCATGTACATAAAGTAGTCAAAATACGGCTCTCTAATGCACATCTGTGACCCCTAGGTAGTCACAATCGCTAGATAAAAGATTAATCTAGAGCGCGTTGTCCCTCAAATGGTCTATTTTTGCGTTTTGCGCAGTCGAGCGCCTAACGCGCTGACCCAACCGAGTTCTTGGTAACAAGATTAATATTTTCAGATACTATGCGCGCTGATGTACGAGGTAATCGTAATGCTAATCAAGTTAATTTCATTTTTCAACTATTTCTGTGAAATGTTCAAGTTTATCAGTGTCCAATAGACTTACAGAATAAATAAAATCTAACAATTTGAAGATTAGCTCATTCTTTCACGGAAGAAACGTCGAAAAATTAGTTTTTTTCAAACAACGGCGCCGCGAACTTAAAAATCTGAAAAAATTCGTAAACTATATTTTGAGTATAATAATAGAAACACAATATAGCATCCGAAAACGTACGAAATAATCTAAGTCCCACGTCCCTGGCAAGTACGAAATTTATGTCCGAGGGACGTCCCACGGACGTAAAAACGGATGTCCATGGGGCGTCCGAAATTTATGTCCGAGGGACGTCCCACGGACGTACACGGCGGACATTGGACGTATCGGACGTAAAACGGACGTCCTATGGACGTACGGTGCTATCTGGGATATGTGAAAACTATCTCGACGACTCTCAGCAATACGAATGGCGTTATTATGGCTGACAGTTGCTCGCCGAGGGAAAAATTCAACGTGTCCATTAGCGTTTTTCATCTTTCTGTTTGCTCCCAGAGAGATTTCCTGTCAAATTTGGACACGTACCTTAAAATGTTCGGGCTCGCACGTTCGATACCACCGTCGCTCGTACAGTACAGTGAATAAACTCAATGCTATCTTTAGATCTTCCAGGATAATAAAACAAAAATTCACAAAATCATTTATACAATTTCTTTTAAAGAAATATTATTTTTTTCTAAGTAAAACTTATAAATTAAGGCAGACACCATTATATTCATCATATTCTGTCAACGAATTACTCATTTCACTTCACACTTCATCATTTGCAAAACTGTAATCCCCATTTATGACATTCTTCTAACATCGCAGAATACTATTGCCAATATCTTTACTTCTCCACCTATACAAAAGAGAATACATAACAACCACATCGATTAGCAGTGAGATGAAGTTTATTTAGAATCAAAATTAAATATCTAAATGAAAACTGGTGATAGGACCTTAAATATCAGCTTTGTACATTAAAATTATATATAATAAACCAGTAGATTATAATAGTACATCTAGACTAAAATTACATTTGTTTTCTAAAATCGGACATTTCATGTGGACCAATCTAATACGTATAATGTAAAATAATACACAAGATGCACCAAATGAAAATCTTTTTTACTTACCGTTTATCGATTTTTGAAAACCGGATTGTTAGAATACATTTGTAAAATTCAAAACCCGACGAATAAACTTCAAAACCGATTTTACATACTAGAATTAGTATGTATATTTCTTATAATTTTTAATGCACTAAATTCTTGGTTTTGAAAAATTTCTTCTAGAAAAGCCAAATTTTTAATTCAAGAACTTCTGTTTTTTAATTGTAAAACTTTCTGAATGTTTCTTACAAGACGATACTATCCTAAACAAAATTCGACATTCTTGTAACCTAGTAAATTTGAACTTGTTTAATACTAGATCCACGAAGTACTAAAAGCGATGAGATCACATTACCACGTAAAAATAACATTTATTGACCATTTTTATTATAATGCACGTCCAAAACAATTTGGACCAATTTTTAAGACATTTTTTCAATTTATTTGTGAAACTAAGCGACTACAAGATAAATATTACATCATAAGATAGAGCACACAGTTCTTTACACGGATACCATCAAAATGATCTATAACATAGATTTCGTCTTCGTTAGGAAAAATATTTTGTCTGTTAAGAATACCATTGTACATATGTATATTAAAAAAGGCAATTTTAAGTATGTATCTGCTTATTGCACTCCGCATTTCTAATGGTCAGGTTAAATAATGCTTTTAAATAGCTATAGATAATAATAGTATTATTTATAGACACAACATTTAAAAATTTTCCGGTTCATTTACAGGTTAAGTACTTTTTTTATAAATACATATTTATATAATTGAGGTATTAGAAAGTTACAGACTAAATTATTATATAGAAATAATTACGAACTTCCCTAATGTTACGTTTTCGCATCTTACGTTCGCATACAAAGAAATTTGAAGGCTTGTGCCTTATACAAAGCACAAGTTTCTTACTTTAATATAACTGTGACTATAATAAAGACAACTGGTTTTTTTTATTAATATTAATAGAATGTTTTATAATGTTACGAAGATTTCTTTTTTATTCTTGCAAATAAGGGTAGTATTACTTGATACAAATGTACACTTTATAAATTTAAATAATTATCTTTCACAGTCTACAATTTCGTGTTGAATTTTCAATTCTGTCCGGCATTATTCTTACCTTGACTTCTTAAACGACGTACTTTCATTTTTTGTTTTATGTGACAAAGAAAAGTGAACGTTGGTATATACATATGTAAACTAATAATGGTAAGCTATTTGTATAATATATTAGAAGACAAAAATATCTTTATTATTTTCACCGAAGAATGTAAAATAAAAATGCTTAATTTCAGGATATTACAATGGATTACAATTACCAATAGATTTTTGAATATTTTAATTTTGTTCGGTCAATCTCGAAGAGTTTTCCGTACCATATCAAATTCAAAAGATCAAACTTAAAACCACGTATAACAGTAATACCATTTAAATGTTAAATTATCCATAATTTGACGCTTCCAAAATCGGAAGCCATATTCAATAAAATTGAAATAAAGGTATTATACTGTACAAGGTAGGCCATAACTAACAATAACATTTAAAAAATTAGTGACACTTCACAGTTTATTGTAAAAAAAAGAATAAATACAAGCGATAAACGAAGAAAAATGTCATTAATTTTTTAATGGTAGTGCAGCTCATGGCCGCTGAGCGTGTGTACGTTGATGTATTTATATATTTATTTGTGTGTAGAATAAATTGTTGATACCCGTTAGCAGGAACACTTTAAATCATACGCAACGAACCAGAAACTGACAAATGCATAAGCAACCATCGAGCTGTCAGTTTGTCAGGAAATGCAACATTATTATACTGTATATAAGTGTTTACAATATTTCATGGCACGGAAAAACGACACAACAAAATGCAAATTTTCACCATTTCTTTTGCGAGGAAAGCATGCTACCTTTTCTATCGCGTCTCTTCTTCGCCAAGTTAAAAGGTTTAACAATCGCGTGGTTGGCTAAAATTTTGCTTTTATCGTAGATGGAATGGGCAGCTACAGTCTGTCCCACAAAAGCGTACTGGCGATGTATCTAGAACTATTACTGTATCTATATACAATTTAATATTGACAAAAAGTACATCCAAAACACTAAAGCGCTTCTACTTAAATAATGGGTCCCATTTCCTCCATTATCGGTCACAGTTCGACAACATTTTAATTAATTTTTAATACACATATTGTACAACACTTATAATTACAGAAAATGCTAAAACAGAAAAACGATTTGTTTTGAAAACGGAAAACCGCTGCGGCGCTGTCATCGATGCTTGTGTCTGTCTCACAGACGTACAATTATGGGCAGAATTCAATGAATTGGTAAGAATGTTTTTTTCGAATAAAAAATGGAAATCATATTCGTATTCAGCACGTCGAAACGAATAGAATGACGTATAATAGGTATTTACCAAAAACTTTGTAAAGTTCAGTCTAAGTTCGCATTCCTTTACAAAATTCATTTGCTTCCAGTTTTATTAACCCAGCGTCAAAGCGTATTGGTATTTCAAGTAATATTTTAAATAATTTCACTTGTCCGATCCAAACTGAATTTTGTCCAAATCGCGTAAATTTTTATAGTCACCGCCACGCTCTTGAAGGGTAGACTGTACGTCGATCGATTTCATCAATTTGGCGCCAAGGAACCAGACTTGTTACATAGAAAATTTTTGGGTTCGGCTACAATTGTCATCTTTTTATGTAATTCGATACCTAGGTAAGATAGAGTGTAAAAACTTTACTAAAAAGGGCAACTAGACGCGACTATGCAACCAAAAGATCATCGTCGCTATCCGTTTGACAATGAGTGGGATCAACATCCAGTAATAGTCGAGCTTCCTCAGTAGTGTCGACCTAAAAAGCAAAATATATCAATTAGCGTATGTCCAATAGCTAATGATATTCATTTTTATTTGTTTAAACCTATCGGAATAGCAATACAAAATTCAACATATTTTTTAATATCAATTCATCTTAAGAAAATATATGTATCAATTGTGATAAGTACAAAATTGTTTTATTTTAATCCTTCGACAGCTGCAGCCGGGTCTATTTTGGCCCACAGTGTCGAAATCAAAACAAAAAATTGTTCGAAAAATATGTTTCAAAAATTTTATAAATAAAGCCGCGGCTGATGCTAATTATTTTATTTATGAAAAGTAAATGATATTTACTTTAAATAAACGATTCTCTTACTAATTAATGTAATCCTCTCCCAAAGTCACTAAAACATTTAAAATTCGAATTTTTTTATAAAAGGATAAATGCGAATTTAAATAAAATAAGATTGTAATTCCGTTCTAAAATGGTCCAGCGAATAGACCACCCTTTATTAGTGCATTTTCAAGCAACTTTAGCAACTTTTCCTCGTATTAGAAAGAAATTGTACAAGTTGTTTTAATAAAATATAACAAATTCATTACACTGTCCAACAAATTTCAACTTTTTTTATGTTCCACAATAACTGATGGGTGATTTTTATAGAGTTTTCTGCGCTGATTCCGAATCTGTCCTTAGTTTTCCTCCTACACGCACAGTTTTTGAGGAAAACAGCTTTTTAAAAAAAAACTATTTTTCAACTTTAAACAAATATTGTGATGTTATTATAAAAAATATTGAATTGTTCTTTGCAGCATAAGATTCTGTAGACTTTCCCGAATACAGTGATATCCAATATTAATACATTATGATTGTTTAAACATGTTTAAACGATCATTAAAGACGGAGAGACACCAATTTTGCACAAATTTTTGAGGATATTTTTCAATTTACCTCAAAAAATAAGGGTCCAGCGGAAAATCGAACTATACCACGCGATATCACTGTATTCGGGAAAGTCTACAGAATGTTATGCTGCAAAGAACAATTCAATATTTTTTATAATAACATCACGATATTTGGTTAAAGTTGAAAAATAGGTTTTTTTTTAAAAGCCGCTTTCCTCAAAAACTGTGCGTTTAGGAGAAAAACTAAGGACAGATTCGGAATCAGCGCAGAAAACTCTATAAGAATCACCCATCAGTTATTGTGGAACAAATTTGGTGTTGGACAGTGTTATTAGACTGCAAATTTTATGCATTTGCGATAAAAATGAATCGCCGATACTTAAAACAGTGAAAAAATTCAAAGAATTTAAGAAAATAATTTCTATTTCGCTCTATATCTACTTTGAAGAAAATATTTAATTTACAAAAAGATTCGCAGTTTATTCATAAATGAGAATCGATTATTCAAAATGAATAGTTAATTCAATGTATGCGAGTACATAAAATATATAATGATCATACTCTGCAGTACTGGACGCGTCCGCTGCTTCTTGTTGAAGAAAATGGATGCCAACAAGAACGTAGGCACGTTCTCTTATCCGGATGTCGGAAATAAAACAGCACTGCTACCAGAGCGATAACGCTCAGCACGATGCTAGCCACTGTACCAGCTAAACAGACAAACAACATGATATTTTACAAACAGATTTATATGTATGTATCGTTAGGCAACATTCCGGAAACGCGTCAAAGATATGATCGACCTTGAAAACATATAAGGTGTCAAAAAAACTGCCTTTCATTAACAGTTTACTTGGAATGATTCAAGTTGAATTTCATGTTTTCTTGTATATTACTTTTTAACGCTCACCATGACTAGGGGAGAACATTGGGACGTCTTCGTGTGCATCCGACGAAGCAGGGAGATGTTGCTTGCTCGACCTACAAGCGCAAGTAACGTTCGTGTACCATTCGAACTCCACGTTACACTGCGATTCCTGTAATCGAAAATAAAAACTGAAAAGTAATAAAATAACAAGCTTGTATAGTGTCAGAATACTATTTATGTATGTATCCTTAATACTGAAAAAAGGTCCTACTTTTCATATTATATTTTTATACGACGTTCAAATACGATATCTAATATTTTTTAATGGTAGTTGATATTCTAACGCTATCTCTTCTACTGTAAAAAAACCTATACATCCTTCTAAAACAGAATAACTTTGTGAAACTAAATTCAAACAACTTGAGCTTTTTGAGATGTTGGAAGTATTAATTTACTAGCTGATGTTTACAAAAAGTTTCGAAAAAATTGCTTCTACTCGGAATCACGAAGGAACTAGCAAAGGTCACTTTTAACAGCTTCTTTATCAATGAATTTAGTTGAAATGGAACGTATACTTTTTGCAGATTTATGTCAGTTAGATATGTACATGCTGAAAATCTCATTGAAATCGATTGTTGCAAACATGAGTTACAGGTGACAGGCGCTAAAAATTTTAAGAATGTTTAAATTTATGGGTGATTAAGAAAATTGCAAATTTGTTGTAAAATTTTCTTTAACATAATTCAAAATTCGATCGATAGAAATCACAATTATATTTATTACAGTTATGGGTCGAAAACTGTGTCTTTTTACCATTTTCAACCGTTTATAGCTCATGGCAATAATATCCAATTCTTGTAAAATTTTCAGCATAAGTATACATATAAATTTTCAATACAAATTTAGATAAAAAAGTAGCAAAATCAATATATATATATTAAATTTTTGGCAATTCCTACTAATAGCAATTTCCTCAAAATTCTTTTTACACATCATGTACTACACTAATTTGTCCAAGTTCTGGAAAGAAACTCGAAACTTTTAAAAAAATTGTTCCATCTTAGAAGGTGTATGGACACTTGAGAGAATAGAAGAATAAATATTAAATATCGACCATCTATTTCGGTATCATTCTGTATATGAAGATTATTTTTCAATATTTTTACCACCAATAGATATGATTGGTCTCGGAAACCGTGTCCTTTGTTCTCAACAATACAATTTTTAGGTTTAGTGCAGCTATAAGTAGTCTAATTGTAAATGATGTTAGCCTGCCACAAAGATTGTCGTGCGAATATCGCACTGTAAGATACTGAGGGTATTGTGTTAAACCTAGGGCTGTTACTTTCCTTCGAAGGTCGAAGATTTCGAAGCTTCGAACCTTCGAAACTTTGATTTTCATCACTTTCGAAGTTCCCTTCGTTCCTTTCGAATCCTTCGAAGCTTCGAAGAGTCGAAGCTTCGGAAAAGTAACGGCCCTAGTTAAAGCTCGCCGCAGTCAAAGTATTATTAAGACAAGTATGGTTTCTTATTAAATTACATCATTTTAAAGAATATAGTAGTTGATAAAGTGCACAACAGATTTTGTTTAAAATGGCAAATTCCCCTGTTTGATTCAAGTCCCACCAGAGGAATTGCTAACCCAAAATTCCTAGGACGATGACTTCTTCTCCTTTGCTTGAAGTTACGTCAGCTAGCTAGCCATTTGCAACAAATTCGCAAACAAACG
This sequence comes from Sphecodes monilicornis, assembly GCA_913789915.3. Lineage (NCBI taxonomy): Eukaryota > Metazoa > Arthropoda > Insecta > Hymenoptera > Halictidae > Sphecodes > Sphecodes monilicornis. Next base: position 21,097,114 of record OU565298.1, on the reverse strand, counting down.
CGGAAAATTGTCTACGTAATGCGCAGTTTCTAGTAATCTGTTATCGTGTAAACATATTTGCGTACAACCTTAATGTCGATTATCGAAGCAACACGACTATGTTGTAGGCATCGTGTCTTGTATTGTGAAACTATCTTATCAACTTACAAAATGCAACAAGTATATACGTTTAATGAAAACGTATGAATAAAATGACCGCAGCTGTGAAATTGATTTTTTCACAAGTCACTGTTTCTAATGAAATATCGCATACAAATACTACAGCAACGCATTCAAGCTATGCGTAAATGACCGTATTACGTTCGTTGAAGGGTTTTCGGACAATTACCGTTAAGATTACGAAATCAGTCAACGGATAGGTATGAATAACATCGGTAATGCGAACATCAACGAATGCTTCGCTTGTTTGTGATTATCTTTCGGCGCCGATCTACATTCCGATCATCCATAATTACATTATACGAAGGGAGGTCCACCTAAAGCCACATAAATAATTCCTTCGGTTGCGTTGATGTACAAAATACATTCTAAGTAATTTAATAGAAATGGATTTCATATTTAATTCTAGTTTTAAAAGTCAACACTACAATACGAAGAATATCCTATATGCATAATGTTGCTAAATATACATTTGCAATTTCCAAACATGAATACTTCCTAAAGATAATAAGAATTCGGTGCAGCTAAATTTTCAGTTAGAAATTGATTATTTTAATGTGAATTTGTCAATTTTTGCAGGGGTTTCTAATAGTTTGTTCATTCGGTGTATACTGAAAATGATATCTGTGAGTGAAGAATATAAAAGAGAATAAAAATATTCTCTATAATTTATTCGTCCATCGATATCAGCCAAACTGCATATAAAATGTTTTCTATACCATGACAACCGAAGGCCATATTTAGATGCATACCTTTAAGTTGACCACCCTGTATAACACGAACAACAATTCATTAAAACATTGCATACGAAATGATAAGACCTTTTAATCAACAATTAAGACGTATTGGAAGAAGGGGCATCGGTTTGTTAACAATAAAACAGACATTACTAAATTGTTTATATCGTCAATGGGTTATTAACATACGTTCTGGCGCTTATGTTTTAAGCTCCGTTTTATCTTGAAAATAAATTTTCCTTATACAGTGGATCCAAAAAGGATTTTATCATTAAAATTCCCATTCGCGAGAAATTGCCGATATTTCAACTGCGATAATGTTCGAACAACGAAATTTTCGAATAACAGAATAATCACTTTTCCGATATTATATTTCATTTATTTAAATCAAAATCAAGAAACTTTAAAATTTGTATAGTATTTAAGGATCTCACATATTTTTGACCGATGGAATTATCACATATGTGACACGTGAGTCGCACACGACGCGAAAGAAAGATTTGGAAAAAATTGCAATCGATTGGAATGGCAGAGAAAATACTAAAAGTTGTATCTTACAATTTTTAAATGTGGACCAATATTTAATATTTAAAAAATACGTTTTGCAGATCCGAGTCAATTACGCGTATTCTGAAAATTTCATCAAAATCTGTCAACGCTGCAATGAGTTACAAACATTTAAAGATGGTAAAATTGCAGTTTTTCACGATTTTGGTGAAATTTTCAGAATACAGTAGAACGTCGATTGGTTCTGATATATGGTTTTTCGGTTAATCGGACAAAAAGTTTGTGAGCATGTCATAAATGAACTAGAAAATTAAACCATTATATGAAGGAAAATGTACTTTATAAGACAAGTGCAGCACAAAAAGTGAATGAAACATTTTTAAATTAGATTTGTATATAGAATGCAAATAAATACGTTTGTACGTAAACTCGTAAATGAATTGTTAGATGCGTGTGTACTTTTAATGTGTACATAACGTAACTCATCCTGTATTCGAATAATCGACGTTAGCGAATTAGCAGCATTCGGATAATCGATCATTCTACTGTATGTAATAAACGACACGGATCTACGAAACATATTTTTTAAATTTTCAACATAGGCCCATATAAAAAATTCGTATAATACAGCTTTTAGTATTTTCTCTATAATTCCGGCCTACTGCAAATTTTTCCAAACTTTTTTCACGCCATGTAGTAAACTAAAAAAATCCAAGTAGTAGGGTCATATATTAAGAAATTTATCGTCTTTTTAAGAGTGTTTACGCAAATCACTACACGTATAATGTACTTGTGTAGACACATCGCTTCCAAATACTGTTCGAATAACAGAACAGTACATCGGTATGTGACTTCAAAGTTACACAGAACTATAGAAACGAAATTACAGAAATACATTCCTTTTAAGTTTACGACAGGCTTAAGTTATGGGACTAATTGTCTCGCATTCCCATATGCGGGGAAAAGTCCCTTTGTCGATAGAGGAATTTCCAGGTAACCGAGGTAATTACGCTCTAGTTACCCCCGTGCCTTGGAAAATCCCATAGGTAAAGGGAAATGATGCATAAAAGATCAACGAAGGAAACCTGTTTAACGCAAAATGTCAACGTTCGAGTGATCCGGTAGGAGTATCTAGCCAGTTTGTCGTAACCAAATTGATGCTTAAAATTCAAAATACCAGACGAGACACACAATTCTTGAAATTATAAGAGTATTCTTGCATGAAAACAAAGTATGTGTATCCATGCGCTGATTGTAATAATAATCAAGTAAAAATGTAATCTTCCAGCATTATTATTATAGTTTACAAATAAACTAGAAATTGATTTAACGCGTTGAACGGCCCCGGTAACCAGTGCTATTGAATTCTTTAACCCTTTCCACAATAATTTATTTATACGCATTTATTGTATGTCGAAGTAGCCTCCAAACGCTATAGATCGACAACAATAAAATAGAATTTTATTTCGATTTAAAGAAAATTAATAACATATAATACATTTTTAGTAGATTCTGTTCGAAATCTTCGTCACTAGCCTGACTCGATTTTATAGGACAAGGGGATAAAATAATTATCATAAAATTATCGCCATTGAATATCAATTGTTCAAGACTGAAATTAACTAGATCGTAGCATAAAGTGAAGACTTAATTGTCAAGTAACTAACAATTGTTATTAATAACTCTGATCGCTTCTATGTATGTATGAAATAAGTGAACCATGTATGAAATGCACAAAACTCGTGCGCCATTTAACGCGTTAACATTAATACATTAACAACGGGCAGATATCTTGAAAAATTAACGTTGTCTTTAATAGAGCGCACGTAGCCAAGAACAATAAATTATTCGGAGGTTTTGAACGCGAGTGGAACTTTACTAATATTTATACGACACATGACCAACGTCGGTTATATTATACGAGCGAAATAAACCTTGTATGCAGTATGCGGTCAAGTGTGAATAATGTCGCGGTTCAAAGTTGTTTTTTTTTGTTCGCGAAGAAACAAAGAAAATTCAACTTTTGTACCGAGGCACGCGGCAAACGCCAGTGAAAAGAGCGGAAACGGAAATAGAAATGCAGCACCGTAGTACACACATCTGCTTACCCTTATGAAATCATCTTACAAGATTTTTCGAGGGTCAGGACATTCTAAATGGGGATACTTTCCACGACAAAGCACTGCCATGGGGAAAAAAAACGACTGCACGGAAGTATATTATTCTAGGCCATGTGGCGGCCAGAACTTTTCAAGATGGAGACTGTCTCGTCGCATCTGGGTACTTGAACGCGTACCTCCGAATCGCTTCTTCGCCGGAAAGGAAATGGGAGGTAACCCCCCTCTCCCCTCTCCCCTCCACCCGGAAGACAATCACTATTCCATTGTTGTGCACCGGTCTTGGGCAAATGTTAAGGTTAATTTATATTATCTGCGCAGGAACAAAATACAGTGGTACCTCGATATACGAGTGCCCTAATATACGAGTGTTTTGAGATACGAGCCGCCGAGCGAGCGATATTTTGCTTTGAGATGAGAGCAAGATTTGAGATACGAGGAATCGCACACTAAACCGCTGCACACGTGCAGCGTCTAACAGTTTCTCCCACCTCAGACTAGACCTCAATCTGCGTGCTTGTTTCCCTCGTTTTCGAAGCATTTTTGATAAGTTGTGTTCGCGTTTTTTGCTTTTTGTACATTTACAAAACATTATCACATTTATTTTTATAACCATGGGTCCGAAGAAGAAGATGATGTCTATTGAATTAAAGCGTGAAATCATAGAAAAACATATTCAAAAACATCTGAGGTGGTTTTTTGGGAGCTGGAACGGATTAATGGCATTTCGATTAATTTCAATGGGGAAAATTACTTTGAGATACGAGCAATTTGACATACGAGCAAGGTTACGGAACGAATTAAACTCGTATGTCGAGGTACCACTGTATATGTATTTGTTCAGCACCGATCAGACAAACATTCTTAAATGCATTTTAATGTAAGCGTTCATACGTATTGTGTCGCATCAGTGACCAAATAAGAAGGTGCCTGACAAATAACGAGTCTGCGCTCACGAAACAACAGAACTCGTTCATCGGCAAATCCCATAGTAGGGGTGAAGACGATACAAATCACTTATCTCCCGGTATACGAAAAGTCATGACGTTTGGGCGATCGAGTATAATTTATACGTGTACTAACTACTAATCATAATTTAATTCCATAATTTGTGTCGTATAAAAAGTGTAATCAAAATTCAAGATAACGGTTATTATTCCCAATACTATTGACACTATTCCTAATTGATAACATTTACCATTTTACCAATGCAATTATGTAAACTGAAGTAGCATTGAATTGCACGATATTCTGACACATCCAAATATTATCAGATACAATCGTGACGATCAAGTATTCTGACCGACCTATCTATCAATCTTGATTGAAATGATAATAAAGTCGTCGCATTTGAGAATCGTGTAAGAATTATATCTTGGAAGATTCTGTCCATAAACGGGAAACAAAATAGCACGACTAGTGGCAATGATTTACAGATTTTCATATCTATTGAAATATCTATTTCGCCAAATATTTTCCACCTCTGATGATTCACATTGAATACTAGAATCAGAAATATTACATATAAGGAGCCAAAATATGCAACAAAAAAAGTGGAAAAAAACGAAAACAGATAAGATATTTGATAGTGATCACGAAACATAAGGATTCATACGTCGTGTTCCTTAGGATGCAGGAAAAAACATAACTTTTCCCTTTAAATATTGACTTGACTTGGGGTATTAGAAAGGGACCGTGCCGGCGGAAATCTTTGAAAGCCCTTTCAAGAGAGTGGACTTCTGGTTGTCTGTTAAATATGAACCTCTTGTCGCCCTGCCCCTTCAGAAGATTATGCTATCTTATTACAGTTATTTCTAACGGCGAAACCAGAAATGTAAATCCGTTTTTTTTATAGAAGACACCCTACTCGACTTAGCCTCACAAATATCTGTTTTGCGCTGCACCGAAGAGTTAATTTTCGGTTGAAGATTAGCCGATATTCAACCTAATTTAGAAAACCATCCGTTTGAAATAGATTTTATGTTTCTAAAAATGATCTTATGTTCGCGAAATAATATTGAATATAAATTTCAATAAATCCCAAATACAATCTGAAAATTATTTAATCAACTTATTAGCTGATAACCAATTTATTAAAATCGTTTAACACTAGAACTACCGAGCGCTAAACGCGACTGGTGTATATTGCATTCTAATAACGACAAGAATGCATGTATTCAACTTCCGTACAACTTTTGTTTAAATACGTATTCTAATAGAGAATTTGACTAAAACAGTACTCCGGAAAACATTTTTATAATTTCAATATTTGTAAAAGAAAAGTTTAGAAACGAGTCATTTTGACTTGTCCGGTAGTTCTAGTGTTAATTAGAAAATTATTTTGACATATTTATTAAATGCAGTTTAAAAAAGGCAAGAATCTAGTAAACTACGTCAAACTGTCTCCTTTTTTGTAAACAATTTCTTGTGACGTACATATATTCTTGTCTCCTCGTTTGTTCTTTGTTGTACTTTTTGTACACGTCGTTAAAAATTTTGTTTTAAATGAAATAGGATACAGTGCTGGCATGTAAGAAACGGAAAGTGACTATTTTAAGTCGCCATGTTGTTGGTTTCAAAATTGATACATCACGTTCCTCTGAATCTTGCTAAATTAGGTTAATTCGTTTTTCGTTTTAACACGTTGATTTTTCATGAAAATAAACGAAAAAGCTCTAGTTTATGAACAAATTCGAAACCACCAAAATGATAACATGAACCTATACTAATTTTACATGCACTACATCATATTTTATTTGAATTATTAAGTGAACTTTAGTAAGTTCAAAATGAAATCCTTGACAAGATATTTCAATCAAGTTCCTCAAAGTCGGGATTGTCTCCTATAATGTAAATATTCACCAGAGACCAAAAATATGTTATTTCAGAAATTTGTCCAAAGAAGATCACTAAGAAAATAGTAATTTTTATTCAAATCGGAGTCACGTGTTAGTAAAGTTTGAAGAAATTTTTCAAAACGCTAAATATATGCATTGCCACGTTTAGCAAGACCTGCTGCAATTTGCCATTCCAACTGCACAGGTTACTATAGAAAGAGCCTTTTCAGCTATGAAAATAATGCTGGATTATCAGCGGTGCAATGTATCACCGCATAATTTACACATATTATTATTTGTAGAACTTAATTTTGGTTATATTCGTTAGATAATAAAATACATAATTATTACTGATTGCTTTCATTTAAAAAGATAAATTCTACAATTGGTTTTACATCGTGTGTATCTAGATACTATTTATTAACACTTTGCCGTTCGCACCTCTCGTAAAAATTTCTTCGCTTGGCGCCGCCGTTCTTGAGGTTATCGGGTGATTATAAATTTTCAAGTTTTACTAATGTCATCGTTACCTTTCATGAGGTTTCAATCCTGCCCCCTATTTTCATGAAATTTGGAAGATATACATATGTAAATATTAAATATTAATAGTAAATAGTAAATAGTAAATATTAAATAATGCGCAATTAACACTATGCCGTCCAGTACACCACTAGTGGTGTCGCGCACAAAGTATTGCCCAACGGCTGGCAAAGTGTTAATACTATTGTTGCGCAAACCACTGCCTCGCCGGTGAACACATATTTAATAATAATTGTAGAACTCAAAACACAATAGTTTATTTACAAAGGGAGAATATCTAGCAATTAGTTAAAGCGTAGATCTGTCCGCGTCCTCTCTCTCTCTCTCTCTCATTGTCGGACGTCTGGGATCGATCAGACGACCTTCTTCTTATCAACAACCGTCTTCCCAATTTCATCGATAGGAAAGGCTTCTCTGCGGTATGTATGTTCAGCATACCGCAGGGTTGAGGGGGGGGGAGGTAACTTCATGAACTTCGCGATTCCATATCGTTGTAACAATATTATTAACCCTTAGCACTCGAATGGCGATTCTGAGGCGCTGCTACAAATTGTTACACCATTATTCAGAATATTGTTTACATGATTAAATTTGTTAATATGTAATAAATTATTAAACATTTAAATATTGTATGAGGTACTATATCAGTTTCGTACGCATATAATGAAAAAATTATGTACAATGGAAATATTCTAGGTTAGAAGAAAAGTTTGATTTTTTAGTTGAAGTAGCTCCGAGTGCAAAGGGTTAAAAAGAAAATGGGATGTTTGAAAGTAAAAAGACGTAAGTCCCGTCATCGATATTGGTTACTCGTGACCAGAATAAAAGTCGCAGCGCCGATACTGATTACCTCGGAACCAAAACGAAACTCGTATAATTGATAATGATTAACGGTGACCAAAGAAGTAATTCTCATTAGCGATAATGATCATTCGTAATCGAAAACGATTCTCGTTATCAATAATAGACATTCGTAACGAAATATTAATTCCGTCATCGATAATAGTTACTAATAACGATCAGAAAAATTTTAGTCGTTCATAATGGTCATTTGCAACCAAAATCATTTAAAGAATAATATCTATTGAGTATTCATCCGAATCAATGCGTGTTTAGATATGAACTCAGTTTAATACAAATGTTTTGTTTTGTTTTTGTAATTTCGTCGTGATCGCGTTGTGCGTAGATCGCTTTAATACTAGGGCTGTTACTTTCCTTCAAAGATTGAAGATTTCGAAGCTTCGATTTCAGAAACTTCGAAGGTGATGAAAATGGAAGTTTCAAAGGTTCGAAGCTTCGAAACTTCGAACCTTCGATTCGTTTCCAGTTAACGGATAAAAGGAATAAATTTTATAATTTGTTTCTATATTCATTATTTGAATTGTTATTTCAATTATTTATTGTTAAAATAATTTATTAAATAAATAAATGTTTACAATTTGTTTCTATATTCATTATTTCAATATTTCAATAATTTATTGTTAAAATAATTGTATAGACAATGTACACGTATTTACATAATTAATACAGGAACACGTTTCTATAGAGTATAAAAATTTATAATCTATAGAAATGTGTTTCTATATTCATTATGTAAATACTTGTACATTCTTTAAATAATTATTTTAACAATGAATTATCGAAATAATTCACATAATGTATATAGAAACAAAATATGAAAATTTATTCATTTAAACCATTATTTTAACAATATATAATTGAAATAACAATTCAAATAATGAATATAGAAGCAAAATATAAAAATTTATTTATTTAAACATTTTAACAGTGAACTATCGAAATGATAATTCAAATAATAAATATAGAAACAAATTGTGAAAATTTATTTACTTAAACAATCATTTTTACAATGTGCTATCGAAAGGATAATTCAAATTATAAATATATTATCTTAACAATAAATTATTGAAATAATTTAAATAGTGAATATATGTAGAAACAAATTATGAAAATTTATTTCTTTTATCCGTTAACTGGAAACGAATCGAAGGTTCGAAGTTTCGAAGTGTCGAAGTTTCGAAGGTTCGAAAGTTCGAAGGATCAAAGGATCGAAGGATCGAAGGTTCGAAAGTTCGAAAGTTCGAAGGATCGATGGATCGAAGGATCGAAGGATCGAACCTTCGAAACTTCGATTTTCGTCACCTTCGAAGTTCCCTTCGTTCCTTCGAATACTTCGAAGCTTCGGAAAAGTAGCAGCCCTATTTAATACGTGATTCGATTACGTTGTACATTTAATACAATTACGTTTAGTTAATACATTGTGTATTCTCCAATTTATATAATTAAACCTGATAATATCAACTCTTATGCTACAACTTTAATAAAGGAGCAAGCTTGACGAAAGGTAAAATCCTTTTCAAGCATTTTTATGTTAATGCGAGGCACACGCGGATGTGTATTGTGATTATTAATCGGTGTGGAGCTAATCATTATTGTCTCAAAGCTTCTCTTTTTCGTGTAGGGATTAAGCTCGAAATGCGAATGCAGTGTAGTCATTTTGATTTACAACGATCTACGCTAATTTATCAACTGCATCAAATTAAGCTTCAGTTACCATTAAGTGTGTAAATATTAGTTGCCCAACCCAACATGAATGCAACATGAAGTTAGTTTATTATAATTCTAACCTAATTGGCCACAGAATAGGACTTGGTTTACATTCTATGCTTATCCATTCATCCCTCCACACTCTTTCGCACGACTACATGTCCCTCCACAATACTTATACGTTTGTTGTATTAACATAAACATATACAACAAAATAAAGTCTAATACTATTTTTATATCTCATATTTTCTCTTAGTTTCCTATTTAGCATTCTCAACCACTTTAAAACACGCTCTTCCGTTCTACCCTCTAACACTTTCGTTAGGGAACATTCCCCTTTCTCTATTCCCTCACACTCGTCTAACTAGTAACATTAATACTTGTGTCTCCATTTTTAATTTCTTAAAAAATGGTAAACTACAAATTTAATTTGCTTTAAGTTAAGTTAACGTGCATATGTAATATATTGCATGTTGTCCTTCATCTCGGTGCATCAGGAATGAATCTTATTTGAGATTTAATGCTTTAATTTGATTATACGTAATGCTTCATGAAATACCAGCGGGCTTTCCCCACCAGGAATGCTTGACGTTCGTTTGGCAGTTTCGCTTGGGCCGGTCGTAGAGGCGCTGCGTTCGCTCATTGGACCGGTGCGGCGGTCACGTGGGTCTCCGCGTGAAAGACGCGGAGTGGGGACAGGTAAAGAACCGAGCGCGCCAGACACCATCAGTTCGCGTCGGACCGTGTTGCACGCCGTCTTATTTATGAATCTCAATCCGGCCAAGTTGCACGATTTAAATTCTTTTGCCCGTTTCCCTGTCGCGTGACGTGTTCGTACAGAGTTCCTCGGTGGTCTCGAATAAATCTCGCCAGAAGAAAAGAAACGGGTCAGTGAAACAATGCACGGTGTGTTTACATGATTCGCAACTTCGTCGAGCAAACAAAAGCAAAACACAGGAGTGTGGCGACACAGATGAACAGCTATACGTGATTGATCCGGTGTTAAACCTTGGTGAGTGAAATCTGTCGATTCCAACGATCCGTTATATTTCTTCGCTCGTGCTTGATCCGCGACGTATCGACCGTGTCCTGGTTGACGAAATCGATCCCACCGGATCGATCGGAACACAAGTAAATCGAACGTGCCCGTTCCGAACATTCTGACTCGAGGAGAACTCCATGAACGAATGTATAATTATTTGCGTAGAAAGCGAGGGTATGCGAATGATTTCACAAAATTGTTCCGTGTTTTTCGAAACCTATTAATTGATAACGAAAGCTCCCCGGTCAGATCAATGTTTGATTGGACGTGCGAATCGATTTTTAGGTTAACGTACGTATGCGAGCGTCGACTACATTTGTTCTTCCAAGAAGAATGTGTTTGAGTGTAGACTGTGATGTGTTTTCCGGGAAGCAGTTAACCTCCAGTTTACATGCTTTATCGCGACAGCTTCGCACGTTTCATATGATCGAAATTGGCGCGACAAGTTTGGAAAACAGCTCTACAGAAGTTGGCGAGTTCGGTCGTATGTCTTATCATAGCTTATTTTTCTTTGACAGATGACAAACATTACGCAAAAACGTATGCTTCGGCGCGCAATACGTTTGTATCGTGCGAGATAACGTATCATAATAATATAGTTTTCTTACGTACCTACGTCATACACAGTCGATGAAAGATTTGACTTGCTTCTGCAGAATAAATGAGTGTTTATTTCTTTTTATTAATGCTCCTGACTGATAAAGCAGAAAATCAATTTGAGGACATATTGATTTTTTTCATTCTTCAGTTTTAATACAATTAGTAAAATGATTTGTTAGATTAATTGAATACGTTTTATTTTTATTTAATCTAAGAGGTCAAAAGAGACCAGGAATACTATTGACGTTATTTTAACAAATATTAGGCACTTAAACATTGTTATCATTGTTTTGGATACATAGGGGGAGGGATAATACGTTAGTTAGAAATTTTCTTCAAAAATTGCGAATTAGTTTTCAGTAAATGATCTGACGCGAAATTCTTTCACGAAAATATCATGTAATATTCTTTTTTTCATTTAAAAGTTTCATACGGCAAGAACTGAACATTTTTTAATTTGCTCTTCTACCGATAGCCTCTCCGGCATTTTTAGATAATACTTCTGCAATTTCTGTTTCCGGTTAGGATTTTTTAAACATTATCTGGTAGTACGACTGTATAGTCTTCGGGGAACGTTATGTCGAATAACGTGTTATTACGTGCGTGTTTTACCCACTCTATTGCAAAAACTAGCGAAGAAAATATGATCATGATTCGTAGAAGAAACAATTCCAATATTACTGAACGAGGAAAATTGATAATGAACGTAAGGAAATTACGTATCCTTATCATTTATGATAGTTATTATAGCAACGAAACAAGTTCGAAGTTCATCGATACAAACAGAAAAGTTTTCCTGTTTACTTCTGAAAATGTTCAATTTAAAGTATTTCATATTATGAATAACAATAATCTAATCTATAAAGTCACGTCTATTCATTAAATGATCGACAAGATCATTTTTTAAAACATTTTCAAAAATATTTATTGACAACTGATTTGATCATTTTAGTAAGTTGCGAAGAAGAAAATAATTACATATTGCAATGATAAACGGATGTTTGACGTTTGAAAGATGAAATTTATGTTTCTGAAAAAAAAAGAATGAACGCAATTTATCAAACACGTGGCTCACTATGGTTTCTTTTTCTACGACAACGGTAGAAACTGCAAATACGCGTGTATACGTGTAGTTAATATATCTTTGTTTTAATCCGTGTATCTTTTTAATACACTGGTAATTTAAATAAAAATTAGATTATTATAAAATTTTGATTATAATTTAAATTAATAATTTAGTGCTTGTAGAATGGGTACAAGTGTAGCGAAATATACGATTTACGTTTTTATATGTTATATATATATATATATATATTCATTTTTATTAAATTACGCTTTATATACGGGTATTTGGTTAAAAAATAAGATAATAAATGTACGTGTTAAGATGTTGATACACGTGTATCCGTGACTTTCAATGCACGGGAGTATACGTACAGGCTGTGTAAAAAGTGTTTGGACTTCAAAAACGAATAGCTTTTTTAAAATTGCCCCGAACGACTTCATTTTTTTTTTTTGAGATGTTGGAAGGATTAGTTTACTAGGTAGCGTATAAATAATTTTTTCTAAAAATTGCTATTGGTAGAAATTGTGAAGAAAAAAGTAAAGGTCACGATTTTTAATGAAAATTTAAACTATGCTTTTTGTAGACCTAAGTAAATTATATACATATACAAAGTTTGAACAAAATCGATTAACGATGCCATAAATGATTAAGAATGGCAAAAATTGTGAGAAAATGTGATTTAAGCCCGAAATTCAAAGATTTTTCCATGTTTAACACGTTCAGCGCCATGTCACCCATATCTGGGTGACGGAATTATTTCTACAGAATTGAAAATTAATTTTTACGTTGGCAGATTGAGTGTATAAAATTTCCTTACGATCTGAGGAATAGAAGAAGTTTGAGACAGTAATTAATATCACAAAACTAAACTTCTTAGTTTTTGTTTTATTAAATATATTACTTCGATTTTGTATAATTTTTATGATTGTGGAGTGGGCGCTGAACGTGTTAAATGCCTGTGGGTTTTTTATGCGTCACCCGATTTCAATAAAACTTTGTACACGTATATAGCTTAGTTACAGTTAGACCTAAAAAAAACATATTCAAATTTTCATTAGAGACACAGATCAGGAAGTTAACAATCGTGACCTTTACTTTTTTCTTCACAGTTTCTACCAATAGCAATGTTTAGAAAAAATTATTTATACACTACCTAGTAAACTAATCCTTCCAACATCTCGAAAAAACTGAAGTCGTTTGGTCCAATTTGAAAAAAGTTATTCGTTTCTAAAGGATGTCTAAACACTTTTTACACTACTTGTGTATTGTATATCCTGATACACGTAAAAGTACACGGATCAAAATACGAGTGTATTAACTGCATGTTAATATAATCATTGTACTACATATTAATTAGGACCTCTAATTTGAATATTCAATTTTCAACGAAAACAATGTCGATCATTTTGAAAATGTCCTTCGTGACCTCCTCTCGAACCATCAAGACTTCCGCCCGGAAAATAACATTTTTTCTTTTTAGACGAGGATGTTGTTAGCCAGCAACAGGTTTCGTGACAGCGCGCGCGCGTAAAAGAGAACGTCGAACGTCCTTGGTTTCTCTGAATCGACATTGCCTCGTTAGGTGCAGTACAGACATACCTGTATCACGTGCAATTCACACTAACCGTACCACAACCGGTCAAATGATCGGTTTCATATTTTCTATTTCATAATTATTGAAATTAGAAAGATGTTTACATTAGGAATTATTAAATAAATTTCGTTTGTCAAGCACATATTGTTATCAAAATAGTGACAAACCACATTTTGTGCTCGGTACGGTTAGCGTTAACCGGTTCAAATAATCACAAGTTTATCACTTGGTCTTTGAATTTTTACGGAGCACCTTGTGTACTTTGAAAGGTAGGTATTAAAAAACAAAAAATACCTATTTCATGTAGTATTTATATGAATTTTCAGTCATAATTCATAACTAGGTCAGTTAGAATTTATATCGCAAATTATAGCTCTTAAAAAAGAAAATTTAGCATTGAAAACTTAAAGCTAAAATTTAAATTTCTATACAAATTTGTAAACTCTTCGATATTACAGCCTTTGATTTTTTTCTCAACATTGGCCAAAAAATCACAAATTTTTACCCAATATTTAGCATTTTATAGTAAAAATAGCTAATCAACTGCCCTACTCATAAAAATAGTTATTAACGACTTCGATGATGCTGAGTCTTCATATTGCAAATCTTCTTGAAATCAGGTACAATAGTAGAAAGTTGAATTCTAATTCTTTTTGGCGTCAACACGAATATCATGAATTATTCATACGTAAAATGATTATAGTCAAAATGTAGTGCTCCGCGGACCATGGTTTGAGAAACCCTGGTAAAATACAACAGAGGTATCAAAACATGTATTAGTAAGAAATTATTCAAGTATTGACCACTGATTATACAAGCAACCAAGCAAATATTATGTTTTTTTAATAAACAACTATGAACGAAGAATGTAATACGTTTCGAAGTTGATGTTAGAAAGGTTTACAAGAAATAATAATTATAGTTTTAGCGGGATATCTCCACATTCCCGAGCTATTGAATATCAAGAAAAAGACGCGAAATTCTCTATAACCTGTTATTCATTTTGATCTGTATTTAAGAATTCTACAAGAAATGGTTTAAAACATTTTCCTTCGGACAAATTAGGCTTCGTGCTGCAAATACTGCAGAAAAATCGATTTGATTTCTAGAAAACCACGTAATTCCGATTCTTAACATACATAGACTGGCAAGCTTAGCTACTATAATTGTCCATTCAATCCTTGTTTGCAATTGATCTTACAATTAGACGTTCCTTTCATGCTTGTGCCATGACATCGAGAAGGTTTGCCACATTGTTTATCTTTTTACTTCTTTTTACAAATATACACACTCGTTACACCAAAACGTCTTAGAAACAAAGGAAAGACAGATTGTAATATTAGGTAGGGCTTTGCTTCGAAGGTCGAAGATATTTCGAAGCTTCGATTTCAGAAACTTCGAAGGTGATGAAAATCGAACCTTCGAAACTTCGAACCTACGATTCGTTTCCAATTAACGGATAAAAGAA
Source organism: Sphecodes monilicornis (assembly GCA_913789915.3). Classification (NCBI taxonomy): domain Eukaryota; kingdom Metazoa; phylum Arthropoda; class Insecta; order Hymenoptera; family Halictidae; genus Sphecodes; species Sphecodes monilicornis. The sequence continues at coordinate 21,081,879 of OU565298.1, read as the reverse complement.
ATAAATTTTCATAATTTCTTTCTATATTCACTATCTGAATTATTTCAATAATTTATTGTTCTGATAATATATTTATAATTTGAATTATCTTTTCGATAACACATTGTTAAAATAATTGTTTAAATAAATAAATTTCATAATTTTTCTATATTCATTATTTGAATTGTTATTTCAATTATTTATTGTTAAAATAATTGTTTAAATAAATAAATGTTTACAATTTGTTTCTATATTCATTATTTGAATTATTTCAATAATTTATTGTTCAAATAATTGTTCAGACAATGTACACGTATTTACATAATTAATATGGAAATGTGTTTCTACATTCATTATGTAAATACATGTACATTCTTTAAATAATTATTTTAAAAATGAATTATTGAAATAATTCAAATAATAAATATAGAAACAAATTATAAAAATTTATTTATTTAAACAATTATTTTAACAGTGAACTATCGAAATGATAATTCAAATAATAAATATATTATTTTAACAATAAATTATTGAAATAACAATTTAAATAATGAATATAGAAACAAATTATAAAATTTATTTATTTAAACAATTATTTTAACAATGTGCTATCGTAAGGATAATTCAAGTTATAAATATATTATCTTAACAATAAATTATTGAAATAATTGAAATAGTGAATATAGAAACAAATTATGAAAATTTATTTCTTTCATCCGTTAACTAGAAACAAATCAAAGGTTCGTAACTTCGATTTTCATCACCTTCAAAGTTTCCTTCGTTCCTTCGAATCCTTCGACACTTCGAAAAGTAACAGCCCTAATGTTAGAGAATAACCTGCGACAATTGAAATATCAACAGTATTTCCAAAACCGGAAATTTAATGTTGAAATACTTTTTTGGTGGCTCTGCATACAATTGGATCAGGCTTGAATAAAAGTGATAAGTTCGAGTGCTTCATCTTGTGATCTTGGCCATATCTTCACAATCGTTGAGTGGCTTACACCTAATATTCTCTGTACGTTTATGGCAGATTCAAGATAGAATGCGTAGATAGCGGAAGACAACCGTACATACAGTTTTATCCCAGAGAAGTACACATTATGAAAAATGTGTTTTTCATTCGACAAAGAAACAAATTCAATCATTACTGAATTGTTTCTTTATAAATATCTAGAATTAGACGAGTCGTTAACAATTTCTTATTGCATGATTATGGGAAACGTAAAGGAGCCTTTGCGGGAAATTATTAACATTAGAACAACCAGGCTGGTCGAAATTACTTGCAGGAATATATTATTCTTTACTGTTGATCGGATAATAATTTTGTTATTATTGTAGGATATTGTATTAATTTTAGATTAGGACAAATTGTGTAAGAAAAATGAATCAGCATTCGTTAAATTGCTTCTTGTAATTGTGTGAGAAAATGTGTTCCAATCACGTAAACTCTTTGGCACTTCTTACGATAATACTTTTATTTAATTATGCGTCTATAAAGTTTTATTAAAAAAACAATTTGTTGTATCTGAATGGAACAAACAGGTACAATATATTCGGGTATTAATTTAGATACCCCCTCAAGTTGTATAAAATTCCACAGACGATGTCATTACTAAATAAAGTAATTTTTTTATCAATTCTGCTCGTAATGTTATCTCGTCAGACATCTATCATGCCTATTAACAGATATTCAGTGTATATTAGATATTGTCAGATGAAGATCTAAGTCTGAGTGGTTAGAAATTACGTTTCTATATTTGTTTTCAATATCATAGCCGACTACCTAGATAATTGATCTTACTATGTTTTAATCAGAAAGCATAATAAGTGAAAAGAAGCCATATCGACTACTTGCAGATAGGAAGACCCCGTAGAATTTTTAAATCAGTGATAACACTGTCCAACAAATTTCAACTTTTTTTTGTCGTTTCGATTCTCACTGTGCGATTATTATACTAGTTTCTCGCGCTGATTTCGAATCTGTTTTGAATTTTTCTCCTAGACGCGCAGTTTTTTTAGAAATTTCAGTTTTGAAAGAAGACATATTTTTCAACTTTGACAAAATATTGTGATCATGTTATTATGAAAGATATTGAATTTTTATTTACAGCAAAAAATATTCTGTAGACTTTCCCGAATACAGTGATATCAAATATTAATACATTATGATTGTTTAAACATGTTTGCTGCAGTCAACAACAAACAAAAATATTTTTTTTTGGTTCGGTAAAAACGTCGACGTTGCAAACTTCAAGGGACGGTTTCTGAAGATAAAAATCTGCTCTATCGCGGAGTATATTCCGATTTTCCGCTGGATCCTTATTTTTTTAGATAAATTCAAAAATGTCGTCAGAAATTGGTGCAAAAGTAGTATCTCTCCGTCTTTAATATTGGATATCACTGTTTTCGGGAAAGTCCATAGAATCTTTTTTTATAATAACATCACAATATTCGTTCAAAGTTGAAAAATATGTCTTTTTTTCAAACTGAAATTTCGAAAAAACTGTGCGCCTAGGAGAAAAATTCAAAACAGATTCGAAATCGTTTTTTGGCTGTTGGATAGTGTAATTTGTATACTGCGAATTTTTATCCAAAATAAAAAAATTTGCCGGCTTAATTGTAGGATACTGGGGCTACGTAGACATTGATTTAATTGAATTAATAGAACAGTATTTTGAAATTGCTTGACACTAAACCAACCAACTACAAAACATATGAAAGTGAAACGCTTTATACAAGTGAGAAGATTGAATTTACTTAAACTTTTTACGGTTTTCATTATAATATGCGCTTAAATAAAGAAGTCAATTTAGTCATTTCCTATGAAAGCGTTTCTATAATTTCAATAAATGTGAAATAGAAAACCGGTGAATTGACCGTGGTAGGTTTAGTGTTAAAGGTTGCTACTATTTTGTACTTTATCCAGTCACTTTTATTATGAATGCATAAAATCCACAGTCTAATAATTAGACAATATTTATCCAAAGAATATTAATGTCGAAGAGTGTCTAATAAAAACAGATTAAATATTAACTCTTAGATTGCTATGCCATTATTCAAAATATTGTTTACATTATTAAATTCGTTTATATTTGATAAATTACTGAACATTTAAATATGGTATGAGGTACTATATCAGTTTCATACGTAAAAATGAAAAAAATTATGTACAATGGAAATATTCTAGGTCAAAAGAAATGTTTGATTTTTGAGTTGAAATAGCTCCGAGTGCAAAGGGTTAATACTTGGAAGTTAGAAATAATAATTGTTTAATACTTTACCAATGATGTGTTCTACTTTGAAGTAGAACTACGTAGTAATACTATTGTGCTACAACATTTCATATAAGTTTACGGTACTTTCCATTTATTTAAACTACCTAAAATATTGTTAGTATCGTTAGTAACGGAGACGATAAAATAAAACAAAAGCTGCATTATTGAAGAATAACAAATGCGTTGATACGAAAGAAATGATCAAACGTTCCCGTGTGATGTCCTTTCGTACGAGTCACGTATTTCCCTCCATATGACGTTTCGTAGACATTGGAAAGAGTTCATTGATCCCAATTAGCGGAGATTGTGTTACGTTTAACGTAATGAAACAGTACATGGTACTGAAAGTCCCTTTTGTATATCTGATTTCTGAAAAATGTTCAAGTACGTCAAACGCAACAAAATGAAGTTACATTTTTATGATACAAAGAAACATGTGTATTAACAGAAACAAGTATTTTGTTCATAGCACGTTTATTTTGAATCTAAAAGATTTTCAAGTCGGCGAAATGAATTTGCTCTTGTCTTAACACCTATAAAATAACCTATGCAAATGGAAATTTTTTGTATAAAAACCTACAGTCTACGGATTACGCGAAATTTATTAACCATATTTTTAACCACAGAAAATTGTTAAACGTTTCTTGTATAGAACAATTCTGTGGACGTTGCGAAATGTAATGGCACATGTTTTTTTTTGTAAACATTATAAACATTTAAGTAATTTTGAAGAGAGCGAGACGTCGCGAACGCATATTTCTCTTCAATTCCATTTATATTGGAAAATAAGAGTCTGATGCTAACTACGCTACACGATAAATCGGACCTCTTGCGAAAATCACCGATAGGTTATCGGAACGAGAAAGGAGAAGTCGACATTTGCTGGACGGGTGATATCGTCCGCAACAGTACGCACTATCCAACGAATTTTCCCATTTCTTTTTTGCATTTCGATCACACGTAGACCACCTTGTACATTTTTATGCGTTTTATATTTATTATTACACAATATTATCCATTTTAGAATAGGTAAAATCTCAAATTTAAGAACCATTTGGCGTAATTGTAAATACTGTACTTTAATCGTTAAAATAAATTGTAAAATGTTCAGGAATATTAACGCGTTAAAAACTTATGTATTTGTTTTTGCAGTGGAACTTGTTTAGGAGCGGTAGGCGTAAAACCTTGACGCGGTAGCAGTGATGGTATATGGTCTCGGTTTTCTCGCGCATGCGCGACGATTTTAGCGTCAGTAAAGTACAAAGTTGGGCTAAAATGGGGTACCTTGGTCACCCCGTATAGTTTCGCAAATATTTTTTTTCGATTTTCAGATAGGAATGTTTAACATGCGTATATTATATTAAAATTTTATGTGTATGTACGTATAATATATAAATATATCTTGCACTATTCTGTCCGGTTTCCCACCAATAACAGTTCTCCCCTACTTTCCTCCCAAATATAAGACGTGCATACGTTCCTGCGTTTACTCGCGCATACGCAAAAAAACCGAGACCATGTACCATCACTGCGTGGTAGAAGTAAAACTGGCGATGAAACGATGAAACGATGAAACGAAATTCTATTCTATTCGCATATACGATTGAGGGTTCGGCATTGCTTAATAAAGATTCTCATAAAATTCAGATGATACTAAGTGGAGATTTCAACGTGAACTTTGCATCGGAACAATAAAAATTATTAATAGAATTTTTTAGAAGTAAATTAAGATTGAAAATGGCAAATACTCCTAATGAAGCGACAACAAGATCAGGAACAACTCTCGATGCAGTATTTGCAAGACATTTAGACAGAATTGAATCAAGAATATTTATATCATATTTTAGCTATCACAAGCCAATTGTTTCAATAATAGAATCATAGAAAATTAAATGTCATAAAGTGTTAATAAAAATTCGAAGAAAAATTAACGAAAGAAGTTTCACTTCAGCCATGTGGTCTAAGCACACACTAATTCTTATTTTAAATACTTCCTAAATGTGTTTGAATGTTTATAACGTTGCAAAAAATATACTGGTGTATGTAGGGAAGTACGGGATTGTTCTACGAAAAGCCAGGGAAAATATTTAAATGAAAAAATTTCTTTTTAAATTTAAATTTCTAAAAACAGAAGCAGACGATAAAAAACGATAGCCAATGTATAAGATACTGTTTAAAGAAACTGTACACTTACTACAAGCTTTGATCGCGCCATACGAGAGTTAGCTGTACAACAATGATTTACCGGTTATCGAAACGCAAAATGAGTGGTGGACAGTGCAGCCTGTTGGTCTGGCAATCGAGTACATAATAGGGCTGTTACTTTCCTTCGAAGGTCGAAGATTTCGAAGCTTCGCTTTCAGAAGCTTCGAACCTTCGAAACTTCGAAACTTTGAACCTCCGATTCATTTCTAATTAACGGACAAAGGAAATAAATTTTCATAATTTGTTTCTATATTCACTATATGAATTATTTCAATAATTTATTGTTAAAATAATTGTTTAAATAAAAACATTTTTACAATTTGTTTTTATATTCATTATTTGAATTATTTCCATAATTTATTGTTAAAATAATATATTTATTATTTGAATTATCATTTCGGTAGTTTATTGATCAAATAATTGTTTAAATAAATAAATTTTCATATTTTGTTTCTATATACATTATGTGAATTATTTCAATAATTCATTGTTAAAATAATTATTTAAAGAATGTACAAGTATTTACATAATGAATATAGAAACACATTTCTATAGATTATAAAAATTTATAATCTACAGAAATGTGTTTGTATATTAATTATGTAAATATGTGTATATTGTCTAAATAATTATTTGAACAATAAATTATTGAAATAATTCAAATAATGAATATAGAAACAAATTGTAAAAATTTATTCATTTAAACAATTATTTTAACAATAAATAATTGAAATAACAATTCAAATAATGAATATAGAAACAAATTATAAAATTTATTTATTTAAACAATTATTTTAACAATGTGCTATCGAAGGGATAGTTCAAATTATAAATACATTAACCTAACAATAAATTATTGAAATAATTCAAATAGTGAATATAGAAAGAAATTATGAAAATTTATTTCTTTTATCCGTTAACTGGAAACGAATCGAATTTTAAATCGAAACTTCGATTCTCATCACCTTCGAAGTTCCCTTCGAAGATTCGAAGCTTTGGAAAAGTAACAACCCTAGTACATAATCGTGTCTGCTTGAAAACCGAACGGTTTTCATTGTTTCCATGTCACGTTCGACCTACGCGACAGCATGCTCTCATGCGCATTACGCATCTTGCAGTGAGTCTCACTCAGAAAGGTGCGTACTTCTTCTTGAGCAAATACGCGTGTAGGTCATTCGCCCGGATCTACGTTGCGTAGACAAGAATTGCGTACAGGATTCGATACGTGACAAGTATACTCTTTAATCTCACCGTGTCGCGGTGAACATTTTTCTCATTCTTTCGCCGATCTGTGGACGCAATTCTCAATCTTTAGTTCAACTATTGTGACGTGTATTGAAGTAGAGTGTACAGTAATGTCTTGATTGATACACTGCAGTCCATAACTAGATAGCAGCTCATTTTGAAATATACAGTGACTCACGAAAGTGTTTGAACACTTACCATGAAATACTTTATTTATTATAATAAGTATATTATACAATACTTACAGAAATATTATTGACATTGTAAATAAGTATGACTCTCTAAATTATACTTTTTAAGTTTCAAGTGAATCGAAAATATGTATATAATTAGTTATGATATATTTCTTACAAACATAAACTTTGCCGATGCCACGAAAGTATTTGAACAGGTAACTTTTAAAGCTTTAATATTTAGCACTTCCACCTTTGGCAGAAAAACCTTGTATGTAAAAAGCGATTATGAATACTGTTTGCTAACTTTTCTGCAACACGCGGTCATATAGAATTCCACACTTTCAGTATTTTTTCTTTTAAACTTGCCTCCGATGATATATTAAATTTTTTTAATTCTTTTCCTATTGTTGCCCTTAGACGTTCAATCGGGTTAATGTCTGGGCTTTGCGATGGTATGACCAACATGCGAGAGGTATTACATATGATCCATTCCTTAACGATTCATGCGGTGTGTTTAGGATCATTATCTTGCTGAAGGTAAATGTGTTCATTTATACTCAATTTTCTTACACTTTTAGATTTTGTTGTTAAGTGTTCAGATATTTGTATTTATTCATTATTCCTTCTACGAAGACCAAATTTTCGGTACCGCCTGTTGCCATCTCCAAATCATAATTGAACCACCCCCATATTTTACCGTAGCACGGAAGTTTTTCACTAACATTTCGGTATTTGCTTGTCTCCAAACAAAACTGCATCCGTCCGATCCAAAAATGTTAGATTTCGATTCATCTGAGAAGATTACTTTATTCCTGAATGAATTATCTTTACCAATAAATTCCTTGGTGAATTTTAACACTAGGTTTACGGAGCACTAAAATTCATTATTTTACATTGCTCTATAAAAATAATAAAATTGTATTTACCTAGATCGTCAGCGATTTTTATTGTAATATGTACACAAAAAAATAAATCTATTTAATAATTCCTCACGAATGCCTCCTTACACTCTTAATAATCGTAAATTAAAAATTTTTAATATAGTAAATCTAGTGTTAATCTCTGTTTCTTATTAATATCACTAACGTATGACTTCTTTCTGGGAACCCTGGAATGATAATCATTTTCACGTAGCACTCGATAAAACATGGGGGTGGGTAAATTACGATCTGCGGGTGCATGGCGGCTGGCGGTACCGGAAAGGTCTTCATAGAACGAATAATGGATAAATACAAATACCCCTGAACATTTTACAACAAAATTTCAAAGAAAGTGCAAGAAAATTGAGTATAGACGAACGCATTTACCTTCAGCAAATAATGATCCTGAACACACCGCATGAGTCGTTAACACTAGGTTTACGGGGCACTAAAATTAATTATTTTACATTGCTCTATAAAAATAATAAAATTGTATTTACCTAGATCGTCAGCGATTTTTATTGTAATATGTACACAAAAAAATAAATCTATTTAATAATTCCTCACGAATGCCTCCTTACACTCTTAATAATAGTAAATTAAAAATTTTTGAATCCGTCATTTTGACGGTTCCTGTAAATCTAGTGTTAAGGAATGGATCATATGCAATACCTCCCACATGTTGGTCACACCACCACAAAGCCCTGACATTAACCCGATTAAACATCTATGGACAACAAAAGGAAAAGAATTTAAAAAAATTAATGTATCATCGAAGGTAAGTTTAAAAGAAAAAAATGTTCGAAGTGTGGAATTCTATATGACCGAGTGTTACAGAAAAATTAGTAAACAGTATTAATAATCGCTTACTACATTTCTTGTAGTGGGGTGGTACTACTAAATATTAAAGTTTTAAAAGGAACCTATTCAATTACTTTCGTGGCATCAGCAAACTTTATGTTTGTAAGAAATAATTCATAACTAATTATATACATATTTTCGATTCACTTGAAACTTGAATTGTATAATCTAGAGAGTCATACCTATTTACAATGTCAATAATATTTCTGCAACTATTGTATAATATACTTATTATAATAAATAAAGTATTTCATGGTAAGTGTTCAAATACATGCGTGAGTCACTGTAGAATTCACAAAAGTGAATTTTGTCTTTTCACCATTTTAACGAGTTGAAAATGGTGCAATAATACTAGTAGATTCTTCTAATGTCTCCACAGTTTTGTATTTCATCCGTTCTTTTTTGTTATAAATGCATAAAATCTGCAACCGACGCGTAACTTTAGCGCCACGCATAATTTTAAGATTTTTGAACTTTGGAAGAATAACTTGGGAAAAATAAGTGCACGATAAAAGAACGAGCTTTACGTATAAAAAATATTGAAGTTGTCTGGGTATACGGTATTTCATCGATAAAAGTCCCCAACCCGGGTCTGCGCAGGGTCATTTATACGCGAGGGATATCATTGTCTCGCAAATTGTGGAACAAATATTTTTCTATGATAAATATAAAATATTTCTTGAATGTTAAGGAAAAAATATTCTATTTCGGATATTAAATAAAGATTCATTTTACATTCAGAAAAAAATATTTTTCTTATAATATGAAATGAATATTCCTTTTACATCAGGAAAAAATATTCTATTTCTAATATTAAATAATGATTCATTTTTCATTCGGAAAAAAATATTTCTCTGGTAACATGAAATACATATTTCCTGTATATTTGAAAAGAAATATTTCTTTCTTAATGTAGAATAAATATTGTATACAGATTGTATCTCTTTTTAATATTGTATAAATATTTATAGAATATTTTGTGCTACTAGGGGTGGTCACTCAAAGGGTTTGCGAAAACCAACATTGAAAATGAATGGTTTTTTTATCCCTTGATAACTGATTTAAAATTCGGAAAAATGTTTCAAACAAAGCTAATTTGTAGCTTTATTTTTGCTTTCATTTCATCTAAATATCTTGAGTAATAATTGAGAAAATAAAAGGGTATATTAACCTTAATAAACGAATGGGCAGAGTTCTGTAATGTTACAGAATCGTGTTTCAGGCAATGAACACTGTTTAGCAGCCAGAAAAGAATTGGAAAATCGCTTGGGGGCCGATATGCCATGCTTATCCTGGTAAACCCTTTAAGTGAGCCCTACCGTACAACGCACCGCTATTTTTGATTCACGCATTTCTCATTGACTCGTGCAAATGATCCTGACTAAACACTGAACTTTCATTAACACGTGTGAATGTTATTTTCCAGCGGGCGAGTTCGTGTTAGAGTTCGCAAAATGAGGGTGGTCAATCCATGGTGGATCATCTTGGCAGTTGTTATTGTCACGTGCAGCGGTGACGATGTTCGATGTCCTGAACAATATTGTAGCTGCTATCCGAATCACAGCAGCGGTACAGAGATACGCTGCCTAACAGGAAACGGCTCGACCTTTGTCATAAATGTTGTACCTACCAAGTATATTCAGGTGAGCACGCGTGATTCATCGATACTCTCTGAAGAGGATCGGTGGAGTCACAGAGAAACGAGAAGAAATATTATAAGATGAAGAAGAATCATTGGAAGATCAAAGTCCCTGTATGTATTCGTAGGGGGTCTAGCCTAACGCTGCTCACTAGCATTTTATTAAACAATTAAATCACAACAGATATTTTAGCTGTCAAACAATATGGAGAATAGTAGCACAAAGTCCAATAAAAGTAACGAGCATCAAAATATACAAAAAAAGAAAAAAACGAAGCATGCACGGACTGCAAAGTCTATTTAAAAATAACAAAGAAAGTTCGGCAACTCGTAAATTCCAAAAAAGAAATCTTGACTTTTCCATATTATCGTGAATATGTATTTAGGGAACTGGATAAGACACAAAAAAGGTACAATGCTTTTATGACGTATATAGCAAAAAATAAAACTTGAAATTATGAATGGTAGGAGAAAATGTTGAAAATAAATTTTGTTTTAATTCCTCGCGTCGGTAATGATAGAACATGAAAACCATATTACAATATAGAACATGTTACAGACGAGAGGAATCGCTGACTGCTCGAGCATTTTGGTTATATGATATAAAATAGTGTAAAATTGATGTACTTTTATTAACGGTTTTCCTTTTAACTTCACCACTGTAAGGGATTGTATTATGTAATTGTAGTCTCTAGCACAACTTGCCAACAATAATATCTTCCTTTTTCATTAATTATCAATTCTGTAAGAAGACGTTTTATGTATTAAGATTTCGTAGCTTCGAATCTTCGAAACTTCGAAACATCGAAACTTCGAACCTTCGATTCGTTTCCAGTTAACGGATAAAAGAAATAAATTTTCGTAATTTGTTTCTATATTCACTATCTGAATTATTTCAATAATTTATTGTCAAGATAATATATTTATAATTTGAATTATCCTTTCGATAGCACATTGTTAAAATAATTGTTTAAATAAATAATTTTTACAATTTGTTTCTATATTCATTATTTGAATTATTTCAATAATTTATTGTTCAAATAATTGTTCAGACAATGTACACGTATTTACATTATTAATATAGGAACACATTTTTATAGAGTATAAAAATTTATAATCTACAGAAATTTTTATAATCTATAGAAATGTGTTTCTACATTCATTATGTAAATACTTGTACATTCTTTAAATAATTATTTTAACAATGAATTATTGAAATACTTCACATAATGTATATAGAAACAAAATATGAAAATTTAGTCATTTAAACCATTATTTTAACAATAAACAATTGAAATAACAATTCAAATAATGAATATAGAAACAAATTATAAAAATTTATTTATTTAAACAATTATTTTAACAGTGAACTATCGAAATGATAATTCAAATAATAAATATATTATTTTAACAATAAGTTATTGAAATAATTCAAATAATAAATATAGAAACAAATTGTGAAAATTTATTTATTTATACAATTATTTTAACAATGTTCTATTGAAAGGATAATTCAAATTATAAATATATTATCTTAACAATAAATTATTGAAATAATTTAAATAGTGAATATAGAAACAAATTATGAAAATTTGTTTCTTTTATCCGTTAACTGGAAACGAATCGAAACTTCGAAGCTTTGAACCTTCGAAACTTCGATTTTCATCATCTTCGAAGTTCTCTTCGTTCCTTCGAATCCTTCGAAGCTTCGAAGAGTCGAAGCTTCGGAAAAGTAACAGCCCTAGTATGTACATGTTACATTTATATTTTTTATACGATATAATACTACAATCACATTGTGACTGTATGTTTCATCGACTTCCCCATTTTCTGTAGTATTGTGAACCAGAACTTTCTCTTTCTTTTACGTAACATGCTAAGTAACAGAAAGCATGACTGCAGTTGGTACTACGATGAAAAGAAGATAATAATTCGAAGAATGGCGGTATATTTAAATAAAGTCATGATCCTTCTTCCCTTTTTAATCTTCCCTAATTTAATATTAACAAATATATATATAAAGTTTATTCGTATAAAAATGAATAGTAGAATAGATACACACATCGTTAACTAGTCAATGGTAATCTATGAACACAACACAGTCAAATTAAAGTATATTTTCCAACACGATAACGCAGCTTTACATGAAGTAAAGGTAGTAAAGCTTCTTTCGAAAGCAAAAAATAGGTAGTTTACCATGGCCTAAATGTTATAGAAAACTACATATTGAGCGATGTTAGCTAAATAGTGTAAAATATTGTACACTCTATAGGCAAGAATAAAAATCTTTTTTAATTCTTTTGGCAATTAATTTTTGTGCCAAATGGTTGTTTATGTTAAGTCATGAATCGCTGCAAATTTGTAAGTTCAGTTGCCAATTTGTTTCTTATACAGGGTGAGTCACCTAACGTTTGTACCTCAAATATCTTTGTTGTTTCTAAAGATACGTAAAATATGGTAAAGACAAAGTTGAATGGTACAATGGGGCTGACACGATGCAAAAAAAAATTTTTGTTTTTATTTCATTTTTTTTAGAGATATCAAGGTCACCTTGACTTTTTTAAATGGAACCATCCTTTTTTAAACACCTACAATGATAGTCCCTTTCATTACGAATTCAATGACTATAATTACACAAGGTCATTCAAGGTTGCGGACACACATAACGTATAAGATTTAACATCGATACATGCCTGTAAACGGGCTTTGAAGGAATGTTGCACTCTGTCCGTGACCTTGAATGACCTTGAGTAATTATAGTCGCTGAATTTGTAATGAAAGGGACTATCATTGTAGGTGTTTAAAAAAGGGTGGTTCCATTTAAAAAAGTCAAGGTGACCTTGAAAATCTCTAAGGAAATGACACAAAAACAAAATTTTTTTAGTATCGTGTGAGTCCCACTGAACCATTCAACTTTGTCCTTCAGACATTTGACGTATCTTTAAAGACAACAAAGATATTTGAGGTGGCAATAGTTACTGCCTCACCCTACAATGAGAGCCCCTTTCATTACGAATTCGGTGACTATAATTACTCAAGGTCATTCAAGGTCGCGGACAGAGTGCAACATTCCTTCAAAGCCCGTTTACAAGCATGTATCGATGTTAAATCTTATACGTTTTCTCTGTCCTTGACCGTGAATGACCTTGGACTAATTATAGTCACTGAATTCCTAATGAAAGGGACTATCATTGTAGGTGTTTAAAAAAGGGTTGGCTCCATTTAAAAAAGTCAAGGTGACCTTGATATCTCTAAAAAAAAATGACATAAAAACAAAATTTTTTTTGCATCGTGTCAGCCCCATTGTACCATTCAACTTTGTCCTTACCATATTTTACGTATCTTTAGAAACAACAAAGATATTTGAGGTACAAACGTTAGGTGACTCACCCTGTATATCACGGATCAAAATTCATTAATGCGTCATAACGCACTCTAGGAACAAAAAAAAAGTATAGTAGTAGTAAATAGTATAGTATTGTCGCGGAGTGTATTAATCGTATTTTTAAATGAATGTGATTGAAACAATTGTGTGACGCGAAAAAAATATATAGAAGGTTTCAGATTAATTATTTTGATTCGATCATCATGAGTAAATATTTTTTATTATAAAGAAAAGGAAATTCTCCTTTAAGATACCTCAATGTCACTCCGGTACAGTGTCGCCAGATCAAGGAAATCGAGGGGAATACAATTTACCCCCTCTCTGTTGGCCAGAGTAATATTAGTCGCGCGCGGCACGTCACGTGACCAGTCTACGGTCTTAGCGGGGGACGTTGCAGCGTGCTCATGGTAGTGGAACGAGATAGTGGAAGGGGAAAAGGAGAAGAGGAAAAGCATCCGTTTGGATGCTTCCTGTAGTGTTGGGACATGGTCCATCTTTTCTCGCGCATGCGCGGCAAAAACAGTAACGTATCTATATCACGATGACGAGGTAATGGAGCCCTAAAACAGTTATATTGGCGGGAAAGTATCAAAACAATCTATTCCGGACAAAAAGACTTCAGGACGTGTCCTACGAGTTACAAAATATACACAAATACACATGTTATACATTCATTTTTCAGAATCAAATCATACCAATTTTTCAAAATTCTGCTGGGTGCTCAAGGTACCCCATTTTATCGAGAATCTTACTTTACTGCGGTCAAAATCGCCGCGCGTGCGCGAGAAAAGATGGACCATATTCCAACGCTGGCTTCCTGGCGACACTGTTCCGGTATTACCTTCTTATCAGCGAAATACATCGTGTTTTAATATATAAATAAATTGCTATTTCAGATACAGTGTGAAAACTCTGCGGAATGGTCAGACTTTCGTGTCTCCAATTTATTCCCTGCGCGGAAAATAGAGTCCATCTTCTTCCAAATGTGCAAATTGCCGAAGGAAGGAAGTCTGGCAGATATCGCGAGCAAACTCGGCGCGGAAACCGTAGATAGATTAATATTTCAATCATACGGCAACGAGGGCATGAATCTGACCAAAAAACACCTCGAGGGATTTCCAAAATTGCAACGATTAATTCTCTCGTCCAACAATGTTGGTAATCTCGGCAACGATTTATTTACGGACATGCCGGAGCTGACATGGCTCGACTTGCGAGCTAGCAATGTTCACCTAAGCTTGGACACCTTTGAGAACACCAAAAATCTGACTGTGCTGGAGTTGGGCCAGAATGGAATAACAAGCATCGAACCGGGTGTATTCGACAAACTGACAAAATTGAGTTTACTCAATCTATGGCAAAATAAGCTGACGAAGATCGAACCAGGCACCTTTGAAAAGTTGGCTTCTCTGGAGTCCTTGGATATCAACTCGAACGAATTGACCACTTTGCCCGACACCGTATTTCGGAATCTTAGTAATCTCGAGGTTTTGAACTTGTCCGGGAACAACTTTACGTCGTTGCCGGAGGATCTCTTCCAACACAACAGGAAACTAAAAGTCGTGACTATGTATGGAAATAAACGGAATATGACAACTTTTCCCAGGGGATTGTTCGCGAATCTAACAAAACTGACGCTGATACAGCTCAGAAGCAATGGTTTAATCACGCTTCCAGAAGATTTATTTTGGGGTTCCATTTCGATAAACAGTATTGATTTGGAAAGAAATTATCTCGCGTCTCTTCCAAAGGATATATTCAAAGGACTGCACAGTTTGACAGTACTAAAACTCCGTTTCAATGAATTAACATCGCTGCCCGATGACATTTTTTCTAACAGCCAGTCTTTGACCGAAATTGATTTATCAAAAAATCATATTATTTCGATATCTAGGTAAAAATTTAGCAGCATAGTGCAATTTTACCTACATACAAAAGTATTGAAACTTGGCATACATGTATAGGTTATATTAGTGCCATCTATGGGTTTCTTAAATTTTCTTTATATTTCCTCATTCTAGGCGAAAAGGTGATTCAATTTTATATTTAACATTTTTTCCATCCCCATTTATTTTCAAGATATTTCATGAAATGAAATTCAACCTAAAAACAAACACCCACAAAAGATACGAATGCTTTTGCATACATTACATATGTGCCAAGTTTCATTCTAATCAGCAACATTGGATTGAACGATGTTTGTTGTTAGTTGCAATTATGTGCATAGCACGTTATTTTAAGAGACTGTTTAAATCATTACAGGCACTTGTTTAAAGATTTATTATCGCTGAACATATTAGATATGTCAGAAAATCAGTTACAAGTAATAGAAGACACAAGCTTCCAATCTTTGGGGAATCTAAAAATAGCCAGATTTTCTAACAATCTACTCACATTCGATAACTCTGCGTACCATGACGAGTTTGGGAAAAAATCACCGTTCCATCATTGCCTCGCCTTAGAAGAATTGTATCTCGATAAGAATAATATTTCTGAGATATTTGGCGATTGGACTATAAGCAGCTTAAAATTGAGAATATTAGATTTAAAATACAATCGGATACCTTACATTTCAGTGAGTATACACGTCAGCTTGGGCATTATCCTAATACATTATTTGAAAAATAATAATTCAAATAATATACTACCTTATTTGGCTACATGTTACTTGAAATAACCACGTGTCTTTTTATTAGAACAGACAAATCATTTTTCTATAGACTACTTCGTTGTTTGCAATTTTCAACAATATTTCTATACAATAGAGTCTTACGCGTACAACTCAGTTAATTAATTAATTTAGTTCAACATTTTATACAAACTTATTCTAGTGAAACTGCAGAACTAGCGAATCGTTATTTCAAATGATTATTTGTTATCTTATTTCAAATAAAATGAGCCCAATCCTGATACATATTAATCAGATCTGTAATATACTATATCATTGAAATTTTATATAAAATATTTCAGGCCGAAGATCTGCAATTCACATCGAATAAAATTCAGGTGGACCTGAGGTACAACAATATAACTCACATCTACCTACACAGTGCAGAAATTTTGGCGATGTCTCAAAAATTCGAACGTCCTGTAGTGATACTAGTGGAAGACAATCCAATAGCTTGTGACTGTGATTTGTTTGGTTTTCTTCGTTATTTAGACGGAGATATGCACCCCTACGTTCAAAATTATTTTCATATCATACCAGGAAATTTAAAGTGCCAAAGTCCAGAATGGTTAATGAATATATCTGTGAGCAATCTAAAATCCAAATCATTGAAATGCGAAGTGAGGAGCCCGTGTCCAAAAGGTTGCACATGTTGGGCGAAACCATTCATCAAAGCTTTCTTAGTTGATTGCTCCTACAGGAACTTAACAAGTATTCCACGCAATATTCGATGTCTGTCCCGTCATCAACTTGAATTAAATTTAGAGGGTAACAAGTTAACTCGATTAGAACCACTAACTGACCTTGGCTTAAGCAATATATCAATATCAGAGCTGCTTTTGTCGGGTACGAATATCTCAAGCGTACCCTTGGACGTTTTGCCATCCGATGTTAAGGTGAGTGTTCCATATTTTATATTATTATAGAATCAAATCTAACTTGCCAAGTATCATTTTCATGCATCTTTTATTATTATAATCTTGATTTTCACATAAAGAATGTCGAATTAATTTTAATACAACATTCAAGCTAAAAATACAAATACAAAATTAGTCAATGATATATGACAAACAATCAATAATACTATAATGCTTTTAATACATCTAGATGATCAATTATATTGTAAGACTGCATGCATCAGCGATACTGATATTACTGCCAATACTGGTGGTCAAACAATATCAAAGTATATACTGAAATTTATTATTATCATTCTAATCTTTTGCATACTCAATAATAACGTCAGTATCTATCAGTCGTCGGATGAAAAATATTTGATTTTCGTAAAACTTAAATTTAAAATTTCAGATCAATATATTCTTTAACGCAACATCTTTTGTTGAAACATTTCAGGTTCTAGAACTGCACAACAACAACATTAGCAAATTGGATTCGGAGGTTTTACAATTCATAAGTAATTCTACTAAGTTGAGCAGAATTACGCTTCATGAAAATCCGTGGACATGCGACTGCAATACCAGGGATGTTTTAAACTTCATCCAAACGGAAGCTTCTAGAATTTCGGAATCTTCGCGTATCATGTGCAAGGATGCAACGATTTCAATGTTAAAAATGACAGCGACCGACTTCTGTCCTGCTGAAATCGCCATGATCGTAGGAATCAGTTTAACTGTAGCAGTCACTGGACTGTTGATCGGTATGCTAGCAGCCTTGTACTACCGGTATCAACAAGAGATTAAAGTATGGCTATACGCGCATCAACTCTGCTTATGGTTCGTAACTGAGGAAGAATTGGACAAGGACAAGTTATACGACGCTTTTATAAGTTATTCGCATAAAGACGAACAGTTTGTTATAAATGAATTAGTGTCCAAGTTGGAAAGTGGTCCCAGACCGTTCAAACTGTGCATACACTTCAGAGACTGGTTGGCAGGAGAATGGATACCGAATCAAATAGCTCGTTCTGTTGATGATTCAAAGAGAACGATAGTCGTATTGTCGCCGAACTTTTTAGAAAGTGTTTGGGGACGAATGGAATTTAGGGCCGCCCACAGACAGGCTCTTAGCGAAGGTCGAGCAAGGGTGATTCTAGTTCTGTACGGCGAGATTGGTTCCATTGATAATTTGGACCCAGAGCTCAAAGCCTATTTGAGCATGAACACCTATGTAAAGTGGGGCGATCCTTGGTTCTGGGATAAGCTGCGATACGCTCTACCACACCCGCCAGAGCTGACAAGAAGGGCCATTAGGAACAAAATATTTGAGAAACATCAACCCACTATACAAATTAACGGTGAGAAAAAGGAATTAATTTCCCCAAAGAGTGAACCCGTGACACCACCTGCGGCGAGTACTCCTCCAGCTGATACCATTAAAGTCTTCAAATGCGACAACATCAACGAAGTTCAAAAACATAGCGTTGAAAAGCTAAATATATTAAATAGCAATGCAACAGTTATTCTTTCGCCTGAACAATTGATAAAGAATAATTCAATTAATAAGATACACTGTACCACCGTGTAAAGTATAAGACACATACATATTGTATAAGAATTGATATAAACTATCGAGATCGAATTTATTTAAATCTTGCATGTTATTTCAAAGTAAGTACTTTTCAGTAAATTTCAATATTTGATTTGTAGTATTTCTTAAAACAAACATCGTTTAATTAGTATAGCATCGATATAGTTCTATAATATCTCTAATTATTTCAAAATATTAGTTTTTATGTAAATTTGTATGCCTCATACACTATTAGAATAATTTCAGTCTCGAAGTTATATTACACATTTTTTGAGTGAGTGAGTATCTATTAATACTTATTGGTATGTAGTGCAATGCCAAATATTTCTTGTTATATTTATTTTATGAAACGATTCGTTTTCCATGTACGTTTTCGGAATTTATCAAATTAGTTTGTAAGTAATAGAGATTAACGACCAGGACAATTAATACGTAAAAATTCAAGACATATACATGTAAAATAGCTAGGTCATTGTAAATAGGTATTTTTTGTAATTTTATATGCATTTGAGTTAATATCATGTTGTCACTACTTTTCAGTCACAAGATCATCATATAGATAAAATAAATGTCGCATTAAACATTTTCAGAAATAAATTCACTAAATAGAATTGTACTTAATAATAAGGATAACAGTAAAATGAATATAGGCGTATGTAAAAAGCTTCGCTGGATCAAGGATCATTAGAAATTAAGTCATTTCATATGCCATTTTACCTACATATGTAGACTACTCGGAAACACGTTTTACTGTTACGAGTTTATAAGTTCATTGCTCAATTCTATAAGTCAGTCATGCGTGCATCAACAGCATATTGTAATTACATCAATCATTATTCAATAACGTTGACTAGAAAGCTAAATAAAGAATCTCATTGTGAATTGTTAATTTTGCATTAAATACGTTTAACTATGTTATGTCTTACTACATTTGTTAAGCAGAAGTACCTGAGAGATAATTGATGGATATTCTGCGGAATATTGTGAAAATCATTACAATTGCATACATATACTTAATATTGTAGTTATCCTGAGCCATACGCGGTAATGTCTTCATATATGTGATCAAAATTTGCGAAAAATTTATCTCCACTACCATGTGATATGCACAGAGTAATCCACTTTTCTGTGCAAACTTCAGTTTATATTATGTACATAGGTAAAAATATGACTGAGATATTGTATAACAAAGATTTATAAATGTTACATTTAAAAATTATAATAAAAATATGAAATGTGAAGCTATACGTATACAGTGTTCATGCTCTTTTTGGAAACAAGCCTTTTTGGGAAGAACGATGCTCTTTTTCGAAACAATGTTTTGGCGTATGCAAAATTGTGCTTACACTATTTTATGAATAACGAAGGTGAACTTTTAATAAGTTTTAGTGACTTCAATTAAGTTTTTGAATATAATGTTATATGCTTTTTTGTATCGTATTAAAACATCTACAAGTACAAACATCTACGAGTACAAAAACGAAAGACGTATTTTGAATATATAATATTCGGATCAATCCGGACAAAACTTCTCACAATATTAATAATTTTTTACGGACGTCATTTCAATCCTAGTTTGTTGTTCACAAACAATAGTACTTTCATAATGACCTTATAATTGTCATTTTTGAGAAAAATGCTGGCTAACAAATACGTGAACGCATTTCACACTAATGTTTACATTTCGTATGTTTATTATAACTTTCTAATAGAGTGTTTGTAAACTTTTCATTACGTAACATTTTCGTATTCTTTTACTTATGGAACACACTGATGAATGTTGTATGGAAAACATGCAAGACGTACCGACGAAGCCATATATCAGCCTTAAAAATTTTGCTTGCAAAATGCAACGTCCATCCAAATCCAATGTAAATAAAAAATGAGTTAACTTATTTCATTTTTAAAGACTTACCCAGAACGGCTTTGGTTCTCCAATTCCCATAGACTCGGAACACATAAATCTCACTTCAGTTGTATAGGAAGCTAATATGAAAATAAAGGAAATCATTTCATTTTTTGCTACTAATAGTAGAGAAGTTAACTTATCGTATTCATTACTTACTATTTACACACTTATCACCATTCGAATATTGCAGTTTTATAACATCTCTGCCATAATGGAAAATTACATTGGCCAATGATCCATAGCCATTGCTGCCTTGGCACACAGCAGAACCATTGCAAAACGTTCCTCCTCCACATATACTTATGCTATAATCTTTCCCTTGTTTGTTTTTTACCTATTTCAATTTTTAATCATTTAGCAGCGTTAATTGGCACATTTAACACTTTTGCATCCGGGCCATGAGGTTGAAAATTTTCACATACAGCCGGGGGACAAAATTAAGTGGACACATTTTAAAAAGTAACTTTTTAAAGATTGGACCAAACGACTTGAGTTTTGTTTGAAATTTTATAAGAAATAGTTTATTAAGTATATGTACACAATTTTTTTGAAATTGCTACCACGTGGAATTTCGAAGAAAGAAGTGAAAAGGTCCCGATTTTTTACTTTATTATCTGTGCCAATAATAACAATTTAAAATATGCCTTTAGTAGATTTAAGTAAATTATACATGCACAAAGTTTCATCGAAATCGGTTGACGAATAAAAAAGCTATAGACATTGAAAGATATAATAATCTTTGAATTTTGGGCTTAAAATTGATCTAAACCGCAGTTTCTCACCATTCTTCCCATTTTTAATTACTTACGGCTCATAGTAACCTCAATCGATTTTGATAAAATTTTGTACATGTATATAACTTACTTAGATCTACAAAAAGACATATTTTAAATTTTCGTTCACAATATATATAGTGAACTTCACTTTTCTCTTCGCAAATTTCATGCAATAGTAATTTTAAATTAATTATTTCATATATTACGCAGTAAACTAATCCTTGTACGTCTAAAAAAAAATCAGGTCGTTTGGTACAATTTTAGATGAGTTATTAGTTTTTGAAGAGTGTGTACTTAATTTTGTCACTGACTGTAGTATTTACCAGGTCGTTACATTAAGGACGCCGACATTTCCAGTTGTTTTGTAGAAAATAACTTGTAATACTCTAAACATTTTAAAGCAAAAGCGTATCGTTCGTAACAAGCAGTAGATTGTGATTTTACGTAATGATAAATTATCCGACACGAAAGTCTTAATATTGCTTTACTGATAGGCCACATGAATAATATAATTTCATTAACGCGGGCTGTTCACAATTGCTTATGTTTGACTCTTTTGAATCAACATTAAAATATCAAATTACATGTTGCAACGAGTATTAATAAACTTACATGGTATATTGGTTGGCTTTTATATAACGGGGATAGATCGCATTCATGCGCAAGGTGATCTTTTATAATGCAAGGGGACGTCCAGGTTCCCACTGCAGCTCCACATGTTACACTTGTTTTCCATTCGAAAATATAAGTACAATCTTTATATTCCTTAAACTCAGGAAATCCCTGCAAAAGGACAACAGAGTAATTTCATCTAACCATCTCACCGTAATCTTTTAATAAAATTTAGAAATTCTCACCTTATCGCTATAAACATTACATGGAAACGTAAAATTTGAAGAAATTAATTTAGTTGGGTCTTCAGGACAGGGTGATCCACCTATATAACGTAACACTGTATCACGATTTGCATCCAATACAGGACTTTCTTTCGGAAATCCTAAACTCTGACAATGAATAAACAAAATTTTATCTAACAATTATTTAATAAATTTTCTGTCTTTTTTCTTAAGAAAATGTATTCGAAAATGATATATACAGGGTGAGTCCGAAGAATCGGAACACCTAAATATCTCCGTTACTTTTCGTTGTACAAAAAAACTTCTTAGGACAAAGTTACACTGTTTGAAGGGCCATATGTAACGGTGTAAGGGAAACAAATTTTCAAGGTCATTTTTTAATGAGATTTCAAGGTCATCGATGTTTTTTTAAATGGAACGATATATCTTCGTTAGCGTCATGATGTAGCTGACAAAATAACGAATTCATCCATGTAACACAATATGACCTACAAGTGACCTTCAACCCAGGAAAATGGAATAAATAAAATTCAACGTGTAAAATTCATTGGCTTTATTTCTGTTACGCAAAGTGTTCAATATTCCTTGAGCTGCTTACATTCAAATGTATCGCAATACACAACATAATAACAGATTCGGTGTTGACAGGAAGACATTTATGATACCATAAATACCTTCACCTATGCGTTCGTACAGAATCGTGTTTATCAACTACTAATTACTCTGAAGATCTTCTTGCTATCAGATTTCCACTGTTTCTAAGACTTCTAATCTATCAGTTTATCGATGAACGTTTCACAATGCGTTACTCGAAGGAAGGTAAGATTGATATGATTTTCATTTATGGAGAAAGTCGACAGTGTTTAAGAGAAGCAGTGCGGTTGTACAAGAACCGATTTCCTAATCGTAATTGTCCATCAGTTTCCGTTTACTTCAATGTGATAAATCAATTCCGTGAAACTGGTAGTGTTGAAAATAAAAAATGTACGAAGTTGAGGACTGTAAGGAACGAAGCAAACACAATTAATGTTCTGGCAGCAGTGGATATAAACCCTCATGCTAGTACAAGGCAAATAGCACGAGAAAGTGGCATTAGTCAAAAATGCGTAGTGCAAATACTCCATGAACAAAAATTTCACCCCTTTCACCTATCAATTCACCAAGAACTTCATGGTAGATTCTTTGTGAATCGTGTAAACTTTTACCAGTGGGGATTGAGACAATTGATAAACGATAGAGCATTTTTTACGAATCACGGGCAGATAAATTTAAAAAACATGCATTATTGGTCATCTGAAAATCCGCGGTGGTTACGGACAGTCGACAAACAAAGACCATAATCCGTCAATGTTTGGTGCGGAATTTTAAACAACCAAATAATTGGGCCTCGCTTTATCACCGGAACATTAAATGCAGAAAAATATATTGCATTTTTACGAGAATCGTTACCAATCCTCCTGGAAAATATACCCTTGGACACTCGTGAAGATATGTGGTATCAACATGACGGATGTCCAGCCCATTCTTCCCGTGTCGTAACACAATTCTTGAATAACAAGTTTCCAAATCGTTGGATTGGACGTAACGGACCCGTATTATGGCTAGGTCGTTCACCAGATCTTACACCCCTTGATTTCTATTTATGGGGAAACTGAAAGACGATGTTATCATGAACCACCAACCACTGTAGACGACATGAAAGAAAGAATCGTCAGGTCTTGTGCGTCGATTCCCTCAAAAATGAATTACACAGCAGTGCGTTCTGTAACTTCACGGCTAAATGAATGTATAGCAGCTCGAGGGAATATTTTTGAACATTTTGCATAACAGAAATAAAGCAAATGAATCTTACACGTTGAATTTTATTTATTCCATTTTTCTGGGTTGAAGGTCATTTGTAGGTCATATTGTGTTACATGGATGAATTCGTTATTTTGTCAGCTACAACATTACGTTAACGAAGATATATCATTCCATTGAAAAAAACATTGATGACCTTGAAATCTCGTAAAAAAAAAAAATGACCATGAAAATTTGTTCCCTTACACTGTTACATGTGACCCTTCAAACAGTGTAACTTTGTCCTAAGAAGTTTTTTTGTACAACGAAAAGTAACGGAGATATTTAGGTGTTCTGTTTCTTCGGACTCACCCTGTATTGTGCTCAGTAAAATATATTGAATGTTAGGTAAGAGCATTAAATTAATATATACATAAAGTGAATCAAGAACTATTCTCACAAAAAATATCTCCAATATCATTGATATATCTACTGTTATACATACGATAAAAAATGTGGTACTATTATGATGGACAGTATCATGGCAGGAAGAAAAAATCATACCAATTCGTTAACAAAACTATAGGTGACCCTGCTAATCTCATACATTCCTCCATTTATGCGAATACCACTCACATTAAACGATAGTCCCCCTGACATGCTGCAACTATTATTTAAAACGTTTTTCTCTGACATCAATAATATCGGAGATACATGAGATAGTAATAATTATTGGTTCATCCTGTATCTACTTACAACTTCATCTGTATACTCCATGTTTGAATTTAAAGTAGCTTTGCAGAC
The DNA here is from genome assembly GCA_913789915.3 of Sphecodes monilicornis. Lineage (NCBI taxonomy): Eukaryota > Metazoa > Arthropoda > Insecta > Hymenoptera > Halictidae > Sphecodes > Sphecodes monilicornis. Next base: position 21,056,911 of record OU565298.1, on the reverse strand, counting down.
TGCACTGCCATGCGCGCATGTTAAACTTGGTTCAGGTACTAATGGTCTGCATATATTTATATGAAACTCTGTTTTGTTTACTTTTACAACATAGTTGCTACTAGATTTGATCAATGAACTTAAATTCATCTCGTCATCGTCCATTGCAACACAGTTTATCTATAAAATAATGAACTCTATTGTACATGTATGTTGTTTTCACAAAAATGTCCAGATATGAAATATGTTGACAGAATTGTTAGTGATACCCTTTTCTCACAAACTAGATCAGTATTCCAATGTATAATTAATTGGCAGGGCTTCTGTTCCATTACAAATGGTTCATTGGAAACTCCTTCTGCTCCGCACACAAATGCAATAGTTGTATAGTGATGTTGTCCATTTTCACAAAGATCTCCGTTCGTATAATTTAAATATGGCCCACCCTCTTGCCATATTAAATTTGTATTGTACTTTCCCATAGATGTGCCATTTTTTATAGAACATATTCCTAAATGTAAGAATACAATTAAAAATATTGACTTACTGATGATGAAATTTATCAATGGCTGCATAATGAACTCTTTAAATAACCTGCTTCTGATGCACATGTCATATTTGCAGGCGATCTACATACTCCAAATTTATATTTTATGCCATTTTGTGCTGTAGCATAATATTCTTCCTTCATTAAGGATTGTAAATCATATCTATAATATCAGTTATGATTAGATTGTAATTAGAGATATGCAAAAACTCGAAAATGTCGGATACCCGATGATCAGGACGGGTTTTCGAGAATATTCGAGAATCCCGAATATTGTTGGAAATCTCGTATATTCTCAGGAATACTGCCGAAAATTGTCGAGAATCTCAATACATTCAAGAACCCCGAATATGCTCCAGAATCCCGACATTTACAAAAACCTGTCCCGGTCCCGAATAAAATTCTCGATCGGTCCTGACCAGACATTTTCAGGTTCTCGCACACTTATCGTTGTAATATATGAAACTCCAAATTTTTATAGAAATGGTGTTGGTAAACTTTTAGTTTATTTGAAAAAATGTGTCCATTTTAATGGTCCTTATTTCATTTAAAAAAATATAATATGAAATGAGTCATATTCATTTAAAATTACCATTAAACATCGAAGATTTCGTATATTACAATCTACTGGAATGGAATGTTTCAAGATAAACTTACGTGAAATTTGTAAGTGGATTAGTCACTGTACATCTGCCAGCAGTTATTGCACTGTGACTACGTAAAGACTCTATGCTACAAGCAGCAGCTGTTTTCCATAATATTTGATAGTGACATTCTTCGCTTCCTCCTATATATTCTGGACTCGTTTCCTAATGTGTGCAAAAAAAACATTTGTAAGGGATGTAAAAGACTTCAAATGCGTTGTATCATTTAGAGGATTAAGCTTACCATAGCTTCAAAATCGCATATAAAAGAAATAGTGGTTTGAATATGTGGTACTGTAATATTTTTTCTACATAAGTCTCCATTCTGATATTTAACTTTTAATTTTCCATCTTCGAAAAATGGTGCTTGTGTCACATCTCCCAAATTCGTGTATCTGAAATAATAATATGATAAGTTGATATTAAGAAGCATATATAAAATTTGTTCTTTGAAGCACAGTACTCGTACTCGACTTTTGAAGAATTTGTCTGTAAGCAGGCTCCTGATTTTATTTGACATAAAGCTTTGTATTCAAATATCACAGAATGACAAATATTTAATATGATTTTTGGCGAGTTTCCACTACTCGTACGAATAACATAATTTTCTGAATATTTTGTTAGCGGAGATAGGTCATAATGTGATCCATTACTTGTTACTGTACAATTTTGTTGGGCCCGTGGACCACAAGCAAGCGCACTCCTCCATAATAAATGATACTCGCAAACCTTTCCCTGAAATTATCAGTAATGTATAATATACCAAAAATATTGAATCTTACACATATGCTTAACCCTAAAATGCATCAGATATAATTGAATAATAATAAAAACATAAAGTTATACATAATACATTTTTATATACATACATGAGGTAATAATTCAGGAATAGAATTATTTCCAACTTCATAATCACACTTCATAATAATAGTTACACTATATTTATCTGTTAGTGTACAATTAGTGCCTGTAAATAAAAATAATGTCCTTCCATTGCCTATTTCTACCTTCGGAGGTGATTTTCCTAAAATAGTAATATATGAGATTGCAATAACAAACAGATGCTAATATTGATTGTGATATTGTAAAAAATATGAGAATGCAAACCTATTCCTATTTCTTGTTGGTCTTTTATCAAACAAATGCCATATCCGTCTGTCCCATTGCATTTTTGTTTTAATGGAGTACATAACTGTATTCTCAAAGTTTCATGTAAATCAGCATTATGTAGAATAATGTCTTTTGTATGATCCGAAAGACTTGTGAAGTTATATTTAAAAAGTTTTAAAACAGGTTCCTGAATTATGCAAAAGGAGCTGTCAACTATGGATGTGTCCTGCTTAACAAATAGATAATAATTATATATATTATTGCACGAGCATTTAGCTTTATGAATTTATAAGCTTTACATTATGATAAATAATGTGATTATCACACGAATACAAAAATCATTTGCATAAAAGAAGGGGAAACAAATTTAAACTGTCTACATACAAATTATATACGTACAGCAAATACAGCAATTACTGCAAACCAATAAAGAGATATTGAAACGATTAACTTGCACATTTCTTTTCGTTATCTGACTGAGGATTAATCACATTGTAAATAATTATTATAGTTACAAGCATAACAATATCTGTTCGTTTTTGGATGTAGAACACTAACGAACATTGAACAATAGTGTTAAGATAAAGATTGAAGCAGCTTTATTAACATAGCTTCAAATCGTATTTCGTTTCCTTCGAGATATGCTTCGAATGAATGACAGTTAAAAAATAATAATAATAACTGAAAACTTCACTGGTTCAGAATGAAAAAGTACGTAGAACACCGCCGTCCAGAAAGAGTTTGCGCGGCGCTAGTGAGGTCCTTGCGGAGAAGATATCAACACAGACGAGGTATAAGCAGAGAGGAATGAGAGTGCTGGAGAGTGCTCACGCCCGGGGTTTGGCCGTGTCAACTTTTTACTTTCAAGCCTAGACCAGAACCAGAACCCAACTCCACTTTTGACCCCCTCTAACGACCGAATCAGAACTAACTTTTAGCCTGGATCAGAACCCAACTCCACTTTTGACCCCCTCTAACGACCGAATCGGAACTAACTGAGGTAGGTTCTGTTCCAGGCTTAAAAGTAAAAAGTTGGTACGGCCAGAGAGGAATTTCCTCTCTGGCACGGCTAAACCTCGAACGTGAGCACTCTCATTCCTCTTTGTTATTATACACATTAAAAAGTCCGTAGACCTACAGATTTTTGAAAGGAAAATCTACGGAATTTTCAGCTCCTCCTACGAACTTTCAAAAATTTAAGTTGGCAACTCTGCGCCAAAAGTAAATTCCCGCCAATTTCTTCCCGTCCGTTTGGATGAACGCTAATATTGAATGAAGTGTAATTCTATATAAACAAATTAAGTCTATCATTAATTAAAGAATGGATGTTGGTGATGCAAATACAGCTCGCATACGTGTACCAGATGAAGTTGGAATTAAATGTCAAAAGTTATTTCAAGATTTTCTTGAAGAGTAAGATTTAAAGTTCAATACAGAATAAAAGTGGTTGTATTATATTTCACAAAAAGCTATTGTACGATTTATTTGTAATTTATAATGTGTTTTTTAGATTTAAAGAAGATGGAGTTGTTAAATATCTTGAACCAGCAAAAGAACTTGTAAGCCCAGAACATTGTACGTTAGAAGTAACTTTTGACGATGTAGACGAATACAATCAAGTACTTTCAACAACTATAGTTGAAGAGTATTATAGGTAAAAAAGTATTATAATTTTACATTTATTAATATTCTCTTTATTATGTTATCATTATTACTTAACTAATTACGGTTTTTCAGGGTTTATCCATACCTGTGTCAAGCAGTATACAACTTTGTCAAAGATGTAACAGAATTAAGAAAAGAAAAGGAATGTTATGTAAGTTTCATAGAAGTACCAACCAGGCAAAAATTAAGAGAGTTAAATGCATCGAAATTAGGCACATTGATACGTATTTCTGGGCAAGTAATACGAACACATCCTGTTCACCCTGAATTAGTACTTGGTACATTTGTTTGTATGGACTGCAATACAGTCATAAAAAATGTAGAACAACAGTTCAAGGTATAATACTATCTGTTCCATTTAAATATTTCTGTTGTTACATTATAAACATATAAAAAATGTGTTACAGTTCACGAATCCAACAATTTGTCACAACCCAGTTTGTAGTAACAGGCGACGTTTTATGCTAGACGTAGATAACTCAATATTTGTAGATTTTCAAAAAATTAGAGTACAGGAAACTCAAGCCGAATTACCTAAGGGCTGTATTCCACGTTCGCTTGAAATAATTTTAAGATCTGAAACAGTGGAAACTATACAAGCAGGAGATAGGTATTTTATTTGAATTACCATATTTGAAATTTTTTAAATAGTTAAATCAACTCTTTTCTTGTATATTTTTATTTTTAGGTATGACTTCACAGGCACTATGATAGTTGTGCCAGATGTTGGAGTTCTTTCCCTTCCAGGTATAAGAGCAGATGCTAGTTCAAGGCGTCAGAGGCCTGCTGAGCAGGGAGAAGGCGTAACAGGGTTGAAAGCACTGGGAACTAGAGAATTGACATATAAAACTGCGTTTCTGGCCTGTAGTGTTACACCAACAAGCTTCAGGGTATAAACGAAATTTTCATACATATACAGTATGGACCATGAAGCGCGATCAGCTTAGATTACTCTGCTGAAGATGCTTATTAGAAAATCGTTCAGCGTGTAATTGCTGAGTCAACACAGAATTACACCCACATTCTCAGTAGATTAAGAGCATCTTGGTCTTTTCGTCGATACAGTAAATCATCATGAAACGCAGTGCACGTACACGCAGATCATGAAAGACTACTAACAGTTCACGTTTGTTATCATTAAATGTGTTCCAAGGTACAGAACGAAATGTTTATGAACAGTACGCAAGAAATCAAGTCAGTAACGACGAATGCTAATCTGTCAACAGCTCTGGAAAGTGTACAACAGTCTGGCTTGCTGTTCCTCTTTAATAGAATCTTGCAAAACTTGTCCAACAGTTTTCTTCAGTCAAAAAAAATATTTCTTATGCTGCTTACCGGATATATATCATTATACCCTAAAAGATAACTCTGGAAAGAATGGGTTGACAAAAAAACCATATTACCATGTTATTTTAGGTAAAATTTTTCCGATCAAACCGCTAACAGCAGAATAATCTAAGTTAATCACGCTTCGTGATCCACCCTGTATGATAATACACTTTTAAAAATACTCCTTAATGCATAGTACCGTCTTTAGTTTGGTGGAACAGAAACAAACATGGAAGAAATATCGCAAGAAATGATGAAGAAACGAATGACCGAGGCAGAATGGAATCGTATTTACGAAATGAGTCGCGATAAAAATCTTTATCAGAATCTCGTTAATAGTTTATTTTCCTCGGTACATGGCAACGATGAAGTCAAAAAAGGGATTACCCTAATGCTTTTTGGTGGAGTTGCCAAGACAACATTAGAAGGCACTTCATTGCGAGGGGATATAAATTGTTGCATTGTTGGCGATCCTAGTACAGCAAAATCTCAATTCTTGAAGAGTGTTGCCGAAATTACACCAAGAGCAATTTACACTTCAGGAAAAGCATCTACGGCAGCTGGTTTAACTGCTGCTGTAGTAAGAGACGAAGAATCTCCTGATTTTGTTATAGAAGCAGGCGCTTTAATGCTTGCGGATCAAGGTATTTGTTGTATAGATGAATTCGATAAAATGGATCCTAAGGATCAGGTTGCTATACACGAAGCTATGGAGCAGCAAACAATTTCAATTGCCAAGGTTTTATATTATATACTAAATTGTACTACAGTTTTATCTTAAATCTTGTTATTACAGACATATATTTTTAGGCTGGTGTAAGAGCAACTCTAAATGCTCGAACGTCAATATTAGCAGCGGCAAATCCCGTTGGTGGGCGGTATGATAGAAAAAAATCTTTGCAGCAAAATGTTCAATTAACAGCTCCTATCATGTCCAGATTTGATTTATTCTTTATAATAGTCGATGAATGCAATGAAATTGTGGATAACGCGATTGCGAAAAGAATAATCGATTTGCACTGTGATAATTGGCAAGATTTCGAGACAGTATACTCACAATCGGAGATTGTGAGATACATTAATTTTGCTAAACACTTTAAACCTATACTAAACCAGGTATTTATATATATATATATTTTTTTTTTTTTAAATATAAGCTGAATTTTTGTTACAAAATGTATTCTAATTAGCTTAAATTTTACAGGAAGCTGCAGACTTCTTAATTGATAGTTATACAACACTTAGACAAAAGACTGGTAGTGGTTCTGGAAAGTGGAGAGTTACAGTTCGACAATTAGAAAGTCTTATTAGATTATCAGAAGCTATGGCCAAATTAGAATGCTCAGACGAAGTTACTGTAAGGCACGTCAGAGAAGCGAAACGTTTGTTAAGTAAAAGTATTGTTACCGTTGAACAACCAGATATAGACCTAGAAGAAGCTGAAGATGGAAATCCGGATATTAATATGGATGACGCTCCACCACTTATGGCGGCTCTCAATGCAATAGATAATACTGATGAAAACACAACTGATACACCACGTAATTTATTTTATACTATTACTTCAGTTTAATAATTTCTTTTGTTTTCTGGTGCACGTAGAATAGAATTTATTACTTTATATACTGTTAAAGTTTTGTTTATACATGTATCGTCTACAGAAACACAAGAGATACAAAAGAAAAAGTTAACAATGTCTTTCGAAGAATACAAAAGTTTATCCAATATGTTAATATTGTATATGAGAAATGAAGAAACTCGAGCTGAAACATTCCCTACAGGTACATTACTTTAAACATTCAATTATCTACTGCGGACATTTTGTGTAATCTTAAGTATTAAATACTACCATTTTTTTATAGACGACAACAAAGGCGGGTTAAGGAAGACAGAATTAGTAGCTTGGTATCTCGATCAAATACAAGATCAGATAGATTCAGAAGAAGAATTATTAGAAAGGAAAAACTTCATCGAAAAAATTATCGATAGGCTAACATATCACGTACGTATTAAATCTTCTATTAAAAGTGATTTAGATTGTACTTCATTAATCGCTTAAACCTTCTCTTTTAGGATCAAATTATAATACCTCTGCACACAACCGAACTTCGAAGAAAAGGTAAAGATGAAGAAGATGAAGATGATCCTTTACTTGTAGTACATCCTAATTATATTATTGATGTCTAAATTATATTTTGAAATTATTTTGAAAAATTGCTAATACTGACAGAATAGAAATTTTGTTACAATTTCAATTACAACAATCATTTTTTTATCTAATAAAATATTAATATTTACATTTTACAATCACACACAATATCTGTACAATATTTACAAAGATAATTACTCTAATATTTACATGCAGTATGCATCTTGCTGATCTACAAGTAAAACATGATGTTCCAAACTTAATGATCATCTTTCTTGGGTGTTTTGTTTCTAGAGAAGCACTAGATAATAAACAATAACAGAACCAGATTATTTCGTCACTGTTAATAAACTAACACATTTTAAATTATAATGTTCATTTAACTTCGTACCGATCTTTAAGGTTTCTTGAAACTCCAATCCATTGTTTTCATTTGGTACCCACAGTGTTAATTTCTTCACTTAAAATGTCTCATGCTGTAAACAGATAAATGTTAACGATTACTACCAAAATAAAAACAGAACATTATACATACTTAAGAAATATAACTTATCTTTTTTGAAATTGGTGACTAACCCATTTTCTCACGTATCCTTTGATGTTTTCTTAAGTTTCTTCTCTGAGAAAAAAGTCTTTTAAATTTTCCACTGTCAATTTAATGAAACGTGGTGCTTGCTCCGCATACTTCGACAACGTTTCTAGTGCATGTTGTATTTCTATTTTGCCAGTGTCCTGTTCATAATATTCAACTTGTTCTTTCTCTTCAAGCACTTCTTCCGCATCATCCGGTTGTGCTTGTTCTTCTTCTGCCATATCAGCATTTTCATCTTCTTCAAATTTATGCAACAATCGTATGTTATGACGGTTTTTGAATTTTGCTATCCAACCCGCACTTGCTTTAAACGTTGAGGGTCCACCGAACTCCTCGTTCAACTCTAATGCTTTATTATGCAATAATAAGTCTGTGACTGGATCTCCTAATGTTTTCTGTTCCAACCACCACACATATAAACGATTTTCTATGTCTTCGAACGCAGGTTTCCGTAACTTTTTCCGTTTCCATATTTGCATTCCTTGTTCCGCGAGATGATGCATTGACATTACATTTCGTCGAATGCGACGTACAGTGGTAGGATGTATCTGGTACTCGATAGCTAAATTTCTAACAGATACCCCACATTCCAACTTTCCCGAAATTTCTATTTTCTGTCCTATTGTGAGCGCCGTCCTATTCTTCATACTAGTGCTATTCGCCATTTTATTCGATTCGTATCCCTCATCTGAAGGATTCGTATTTCTCATCTCATGATTCGTCATCTAGAAGGCTTTGTTGTACCCGTTAATAGTTAGACATATGTAGATCACCGGCTTCTAAACAAGATGTATTTTTTTTTCTTTGTATTTTTGCATAGGCAAATACACGTAGGCTTAGGGCTTAGGGCTTAGACCAATTGCAATGGTCTAATTGTAAGTCTAAGTAAATATATCTATAAGAGACTAAAGAAACAAAGTAAGTAACTCTCTGCAGAGAGGAATGAGTGTGCTCACGTCCGGGTTTTGACCAGTTTTGACCGTGCCCGGTACTGGTACACTACCGACGAGGTGATTGCATTTATTGCATTGCAACTGTGCACCGACCACGAGATACTGTTAAAGACAGCCAGCCTTACGGGAGTTCGTGTCGCCCGAATAATTCAAGCGTTCTCTTACGCCCTCTAGGATATATTAGGCTGGAGTAAGAAGCAGAAGGCCACCGACGATATTTCGTCGGTGCAGAAGGCCTCTGAGGAGATTCATGAGACGGTGAGACGGCAGACAGCAGTGAGATCAGACACAGACCTAAGACACGACTACTACAGACATTGCATCTTATGGGCTTTTCTGTCTAGGCCTCGGGAGGCCACAGTGGCTCCCGTACCATTTCGGTGTCGCGCTCAATATTACCGATAGTTCACGAATTTAGCCGTATTAGCAAGAACTGAATATTCCGTATACTTTATATTTCCTACGGGTGTTTCGGAGGCTACTAATGCAAACGGCGCGTGTATTTGAACGGTGAAAATAATATTTATGAAGAATGTATTACAAAAATACGAATTGTAGTAAAATTCTTCTGTAGACAGATTCTGTCTGCGAAAGTTTATACATTTCTTAACATTTTCAAATCGGAAAACAATACATTTCGTGTTAAAATTCAAATTAGTTATGTTCATAAGTTAACATTTGTTAATAATGTAAAGATGATGAAAATAATCTTAAAACTATACGACATAATTACAACGACGATATACAATCTTAATAACTAACGCACGCACTAAAACTAATTTATAAATAATCTGGAGTCTTCGTTCGATGATTCCTCTTCGATCGATGAATTTTCTTCTTTCGATGAATCCTCTTCTTTGGACGAGTAGTCTTCGTATGAAGAGTATGAACATGATGAAGAACTCAAATCGAGACCACATCAAAACCAGAATAGAAACCACATCAAAACCAGAATAGAAACTATATCAAAACCGGAATAGAAACCACATCAAAACCAAATTCGAAGCAGAATCGAAACAAAATCGAAACCGATTCGAAACCAAATCAATGAATAAATTGTGGACGCAAAGATCTATAAGCGACTCGGGTTTCCCCGGGGACGCGACACCCCGTACCCACTCACGGGCCCCGTCCCGTGAGTGAGCCCCTGAGGGAACTCAGTTCGGAGGAATATCAATTTCAAGACAAAAATATTAATTTGGGAAAGTTGAACTTCGAAAGTTCGAAAGCATATTTCAATTACAAATCCAAAAATGAATATATTGAAGATGTTTGTTGATGGTACATGTATTCTGAAATAGAAACTCTGTAGTTCGATTGTTAATTGAAAAGAAATGCTGAAATTGGTACAAGGAAAAACGAAGGAAGTATTAAGTCTTACATATAACTATTAAATACTTATTAACTAAAATTCTAAATGTGCAGCTATTAGCTCGATATTATCTACTACATGCAAAATGCTATAATTTATATGTTATAGCACTTTGCGAATTATGGATAATACCGATTGCCCAGGTCTCACCACGAGGAGGTTGCTGCACAAGAGACCCGAAAGGGAGTCAGAACGAAGTCTCCCTTCGTTCTGGCTCCCTTTCTTACAACGAAGATTCTTAGAAACTAAGTTTCGCAGGTCGCTAATTGGAGAAGTAGTCTTTTTCATGGAAAAGACTTCTTTTTCATGGAAAAGACTTCTTTTCCATTTAGCGTATGTCGAGTAATTATTGCGGGGCAAAGTGTGAATCGGAGAAGAAGTCTCCGATCCACGAGGGACCAAGGGCGAATCAGGCGGAAGGCTCTGATTCTTTCAAAGAGACAAACAAGATCGAACCAGAGCAGAAGGCCCTGGTTCAAGGGTGACGCGACGCTTTCAGTGCTTACAAGTCCTGAGCCGACCAGCCCGATACCCGCCACTCCATCACCAAGAAAGATGGCAAAGAGATGCGCTCAAACGGTTTCTGGCGCAACTGGGGGCCATGAGAACGCAAGCGTTAACACGACTAGCCCAGGATTACGTTAACACAGGGGATCGTCAGAAGACGAGTGAACGAGTCTCTTAGACATCCCTCTCAACGACTTCATGCCGGATACCGAAACTGGACCAGCTCAGAACCTGCAAGCAAGGCCGACACAGCAGAAGGCTGTGTCGGAGTTAGAAAACGAGGCGAGCAAAGTCAAGTTACGGCAATAATTACTCGACATAATTACAACGACGATTGACAATCTTAATAACTAACGCACGCACTAAAACTACCTTAAGAATAATCTGGAGACTTCGTTCGACGAATCCTCTTCTTTCGATGAATTTTTTTCGTTCGATGAATTTTTTTCGTTCGATGAATTTTCTTCGTACGATGAATTTTCTTGAACAGAATCGATAACCAGCTGAAACAAAATTGACTCCAAATGGAAAAACTGTTGAAAAAAATCGAAACAGAATCGAAAACCAGTTGAAACAAAATCGAAACAAAATCGAAAAAAATTGAAACAGAATCGAAAACCGGTTGATACGAAATCGACACCAAATGAAAAACCAGTCGAAATAGAATCGAAACCATGTCGAGCCCAAATCTAATGATTTGTGGACGCAACGACCTATAGGCGACTCGGGTGCCCCCGGGGACGCGAGTCCCCGTACCCACTCACGGGCCCCATCCCGTGAGTGAGTCCCAGAGGGAACTCCGATCCGAGCAATATTGCTTTCAAGATAAAAATATCAATTTCCAGAAATAAATACCAATTTCCTGAAATAAATACCAATTTCCTGAAATAAATATCAATTTCCTGAAATAAATATCAATTTCCTGAAATAAATATCAATTTCCTGAAATAAATATCAATTTCCTGAAATAAATATCAATTTCCTGAAATAAATAACAATTTCCTGAAATAAATATTAATTTCAAGACAAATATATCAATTTCCAGAAAAAATATCAATTTCTTGAGAAATATCAATTTCCTGAAAAATATCAATTTCTAGACAAAAATATTGTATCAACTTGGTAAAGTTGAACTTTGAAAGTCTTACAAGATTAAGTATTACCATTCTTACAAAGTACATAAGAAATTTAAAACTCTAACGTCTAAAATTCTAGATCGGTACTTCTAAAACTACTTTAAATCGCGGCTATTTATTCGCAACATTAACTAGACATTAAGTCAACTTTGAAAATTTATACTATTACAACGCGTTACAATCTGTTGCGCAACGCTACTTAAAATCGCGAATGTTCTTATCTCAGAGTTGATCGTTGCAACTGGAGCATGGGCGCCTGAAATATCGAATCATTCTAATACAAACGCGATCCTTTTGATGCGCAACGCTAATTCAACAAATCGAAATTCAAAATACTATATAATAAGAAAAGAACTCTGACGTCAAAAATTCTATATCGGTGTCTCTAGAATTACTTTAAATCGCAACTATTTATTCGCAACATTAACTAGGCATTTGATCAACTTTAAAAATTGATACTAGTACAACGCGTGTGACAATTTGTTTCGCAACGCTACTCGAAATCGCGGATGATCCCATCTCACAGTTGATCGTTGCAGCTCGAGCATGGGCGCCTGAAATGTCGAAAGACTCGAAAGCAAACGCGAACTTTTGGTGCGCAACGCTAATTCAACGAACAGAGATCCAAAAAAGATTACTCTAATTCAACAAATCGAAATTCAAATTGCTATTTAAATAAGAAATTTAAAATTGCAACGTTTAAAATTGTGCATCTGTATGTCTAGATTTACTTTAAATCGCAACTATTTATTCGCAATATTTACTACACATTTAATCACGTTTTAAAATTGATAGTAGTACAACGCGTGTGACAATTTGTTTCGCAACACTACTCGAAATCGCGGATGTGCCCATCTCACAGCTGATCGTTGCAGCTCGAGCATGGGAGCCTGAAAAGTCGAAAGACTCGAAGGCAAACGTGAACTTTTGGTACGCAACGCTAATTCAATGAACAGAGATCCAAAAAAGATTACTCTACAGTTTCTGCAAAACGAATCGCGACTATTTGTTTCGCAACGCTATAGTTTAAACGAGCTATATCGCTGATAGAGACTACTATTATATTTAGAAGAAAGGCTAACTTTGATCTCTGTTCAAAATCGACTAACGCAACGCGTATGTTTTTCGCTTCAACGCTAGTGCAAATCGCGGACGTTCCCATCTCGGCTGATCGTTGGGTCGGCGAGGCCTGCCCATGCATGCAACTAACTACTTTTACATTCTACTACAACTCTATTTCTACAGACGAGTATAACGACAAGGTAGTGATAAAATGACTCACTCGAAGATGCGAAGACGTTGCAATGATTGTCCTTTTGAATGACAGTTTGTCCGGCATCTTTGGCATAAAACCTCGTCTGCTCCTTCGGCCTCATCCCGACAATTTGTTTCGCATCACTACTCGATATCGCGGAAGTACCCATCTCACAGTTGATCGTTGCAACTGGAGCATGGGCGCCTGAAATATCGAAAGATTCTATTGCAAACGCGATTATTTTGATGCGCAACGCTAATTCAACAAATCGAATTTAAAATGCTATTTAAATAAGAAATTTAAAACTCTAACGTCTCAAATTCTAAACAGGTATCTTTAGAACTACTTTAAATTACGACTATTTATTTGCAACATTAACTAGACATTTCATCAATTTTAAAAATTGATACTAGTACAACGCGTGTAACAATTTGTTTCGCAACACTACTTGAAATCGCGGATGTGCCCATCTCGCAGTTGATCGTTGCAGCTCGAGCATGGAAGCCTGAAAAGTCGAGACTCGAAAGCAAACGCGAACTTTTTGTGAGCAACGCTAATTCAACGAACAGAGATCCAAAAAACGATTACTTTAGATTATATGTAAAACAACAACAATATGAACTTTAAAAGCGCAGTTATCAAATTGAAATGTAATTTTGAACCTCGACTATTTGTGATTTGCAACTCTACGCTCTAAACAATCTATACCGTAATGTTAGCCTTAATCTCTGTTCAAAATCGACTAAATTCAACGCGTGGTTTTCACGCAACACTAGTGCAAATCGCGAACGTTCCCATCTCGGCTGATCGTTGGGGCGGCGAGGCCTGCCCATGCATGCAACTAACTACTTTTACATTCTACTACAACTCTATTTCTACAGACGAGTATAACGACAAGGTAGTGATAAAATGACTCACTCGAAGATGCGAAGACGTTGCAATGATTGTCCTTTTGAATGACAGTTTGTCCGGCATCTTTGGCATAAAACCTCGTCTGCTCCTTCGGCCTCATCCCGACAATTTGTTTCGCATCACTACTCGATATCGCGGAAGTACCCATCTCACAGTTGATCGTTGCAACTGGAGCATGGGCGCCTGAAATATCGAAAGATTCTATTGCAAACGCGATTATTTTGATGCGCAACGCTAATTCAACAAATCGAATTTAAAATGCTATTTAAATAAGAAATTTAAAACTCTAACGTCTCAAATTCTAAACAGGTATCTTTAGAACTACTTTAAATTACGACTATTTATTTGCAACATTAACTAGACATTTCATCAATTTTAAAAATTGATACTAGTACAACGCGTGTAACAATTTGTTTCGCAACACTACTTGAAATCGCGGATGTGCCCATCTCGCAGTTGATCGTTGCAGCTCGAGCATGGAAGCCTGAAAAGTCGAGACTCGAAAGCAAACGCGAACTTTTTGTGAGCAACGCTAATTCAACGAACAGAGATCCAAAAAACGATTACTTTAGATTATATGTAAAACAACAACAATATGAACTTTAAAAGCGCAGTTATCAAATTGAAATGTAATTTTGAACCTCGACTATTTGTGATTTGCAACTCTACGCTCTAAACAATCTATACCGTAATGTTAGCCTTAATCTCTGTTCAAAATCGACTAAATTCAACGCGTGGTTTTCACGCAACACTAGTGCAAATCGCGAACGTTCCCATCTCGGCTGATCGTTGGGGCGGCGAGGCCTGCCCATGCATGCAACTAACTACTTTTACACTTTACTACTACTTCTACAGACAAATATAGTCTTAAGGTAGTGGCGAAATGACTCAATCAAAGATGCGAAGTCATTGCAATGATTGCCCTCTCTGAACCGATCAGCATGGTACTCACATCATGCCGGATACTGAAACTGGACCGGCTCAGAACACAAGGTAAACGAAGACAGCATTGAAGAGACCATGCCCCCCCCCCCCGAGCTAGCTTAAGGTAGGCCAAGGAAGTTTTAAATAACCCTTGGACTACCCTAAGCAAGCTAAAGGTAGGCCATGATAAACAATTGCAGGCCATTCGTGGAGGACCCATGGTCAACCCTACGCCAGCTGAAGGTAAGCAGGGATAGGCTAGGGTAGCTCTGGGTGACCACTTGATGTCCACTGTATGTCCACTGTATGTCCACTGGACGACCACTGTATGTCCACTGTATGTCCACTGTATGTCCACTGTATGTCCACTGTATGTCCACTGTATGTCCACTGTATGTCCACTTGATGTCCACTTGATGTCCACTTGATGTCCACTTGATGTCCACTTGATGTCCACTTGATGTCCACTTGATGTCCACTTGATGTCCACTTGATGTCCACTTGATGTCCACTTGATGTCCACTTGATGTCCACTTGATGTCCACTTGATGTCCACTGTATGTCCACTGTATGTCCACTGTATGTCCACTGTATGTCCACTGTATGTCCACTGTATGTCCACTGTATGTCCACTGGATGACCACTGCATGTCCACTGGATGACCACTGGATGTCGACTGGTCAACCTCGGGGTAGGCAAGGGTAGACCAATGCTGGAGGACCCATGGTCAACCCTACGCCAGCTGAAGGTAAGCAGGGGTAGGCTAGGGTAGCTCTGGATGACCACTGGACGACCTCGGGGTAGGCAAGGGTAGACCATTGCTGGAGGACCCATGGTCATCCCCAAGGTAGGCAGGAGAGGCCAGGGTACCTCCGGAGGACCCCTGGTCAACCCCAAGGTAGCCGAAAACTCTCCTGGTCCCGGAGCTCGTCCGCTCCTGTTGGAGCCCCCGGCCCGACTGACTGACTGAGCGCGCTCCGCGGGCTTAGGTAAGCAGTGATGCGCAGCGCGCAGCGAAACGCAACGCTCCCCACCCCAACTAATTTTGATAGATCTCGATCGCCGTGATAATAATTATTGATAAATGTATTATTTCTGGCTGTCTAATGTTTATAACAATTCCTCTTGCCAACGATGTCGACAAGCATCCTCTTGACCATCTACCATCTTATTTTTAAGTAAAAATTGCTAATAGTACTCGAGATACAGAGTAATTTTTAACACATGAATATTACCAAACAATATTATGTCAAGCAAATGTAATTAATAAAGTTACTATCTCTAGTTGTTTAATGTTTATAACAATTCCTTTTGCTAATTATGTGGATAAGCACTTCCTCGACTATCTGACCATCTAATTTTTCAGTAAAAATATCTAATGTAACTCGAGATATTGAATATCTTCTGACACATGAATATTCGCGAGCATTAATTTATCGAACACAATTCACTGATCAATTTATTATCTCTAGCTGGTTAATATTTGTAACAATTCCTTTTGTCGATGATGTCGACAAGCACTCCCTTGACCATCTTGCCATCTAATTTGTTAGTAGAAGTACGTAATAAAACTCGAGATCCAGAATAATTTATGATACACGAATATTACTAAGAATAATTATAGTGAAAAAATGTAATTAATGAATTTATTATCTCTGTTTGTTTACCGATTACAACGATTATATGTTTGGTTACCTCACCACCCAATTTTTTAGTAAAAATAGCTAATAGTACTCGAGATACAGATTAACTTTTATACATGAACATTTGTAGTATACAAGATATTCAATTCTCACTAGTATGCACAGTCTCATTAGAACAAGAGTAACAAAAATTATTTATAACTAATTAATCTCTTCCAGAATCGAATTGAAAACTATACATGAATGTTGCCGAAGGTCCATTCTATATTCTTCGAGAGCTAATATTTATAAAAATTACCTGAAGTAATTTATCAACAATTTTTGTGGCTGTAACTTCTATCTTCTATGCCCGCAATGAGTAAGACAAGGAGAGTCCGAGTATTTGTCAAAGGTAAACACACAAATCGTTGTGTCACCTCTCTGGAAATCGTAAATAACTAATTAACTAGGCGTCGAATCTACATAAAACTGCAACAGAAATGTAGCTGAGACATCATTCTAGATCCTCCGATCACAAGGAAGATTATTTTTTACCAGAGATCTGTTAAATTATTTGAGTTTATTTTAGAACGATACTTAGAATAATTGTTTATAACTATTTAGTCAGAAATAAAATGTGACGATAATCTATATGTGAAAGTAGCTGAAGGTCTATTCTATATTTCCTAACTGCAAATATTTGTAAACAATTCCTCACAAGTGTGTTACTAATAAATTTTCTGTCGAGTGTGCACAGTGTTCAGCAGCTCTGTGTCTGTCTTTCTTTCTCTTCTTAAATGTGCATAAGTTCGTCTTTGTCAGATACAAACTTCTTTATCATGTTCGCCAAATTGTTCGTGGAGTATTTTTGTACGAATACAATTGCGTTTTAAAGCTGACAACGCTGTAAAATCGAGCCTCTTCGGACGCACACTTTATGTGTTGCAAAGCTGTAGACAGAAAAATGCATTGCATGCAATGTCTGTATTTATCTTAAGTCTGTGGATCAGATCAGACAGAGTACTGAGCAGTACTGAGAGTGCTCACGCCCGGGGTTTGGCCGTGCCACTGCCAACTTTATACTTTTAAGCCTAGACCAGAACCCTACTCCACTTTTTACCCCCTCTAACGCCCGAATCGGAACTAACTTTGTTAGCCTGAACCAGAATCCAACTCCACTTTTTACCCCCTCTAACGACCGAATCGGAACTAACCTTTAGCCTGGACCAAAACCACCGACGAGAACAGTATCTCGTATTGTGATTGTCAAATAATAATCCATTATAGTCCACAAGTTTTACAGTATACAGTTGACAACAAATTGCAATAACAACCAATCATGAAAATTTTACATTAAAAAAAGATTAGGATGAACTTTTTTTACTAATGGATCCTTATAATTTGGTGCATTAATCGATAAATCTTTGTATTCCCTGCAAAAAATTATTAGGATACTTAGCTCAAAAATTAATTAGTTTAGAAGCTATGATTTTTGTCCCGAATGTCCATTTACGTGCCGCACTGTGCAACGGTGGGAACAATTTTTTCCTGTACATGTAACCGTCGCTCAGCCTTAGTTTTTGAGATATATGCGAAAAACTGCAGCTGCTACTGCATTGAATTTTGCCTATGCGTGCACCGTTCCCATTACTGGTTGTTCGAGATTCGAACGGTAATGAGCAGTTTGAAATTTCTGTTTGTCATCGACCTATTAATAAATCTTCATTGTTCTAGTCTTGAGCATTGTTCAAGATTCAAACTGTAGAATTCGGCCTTTATTGTTCCATCAGGCGACCGCGTTGTCATCCAGTTTTTTCCGTGTATCGACATACGCGACAATACCGCGCGTTGCCGTTGCTCGAAGCCGCGTAGCAACCGCTCGCGCTATTATTGGCCGAATTCCACCGTTTGAATCCTTCAAACCAGGGAAAACAAGGATCATACGATTCGCAGGCACCAGTCACGGTGCCCCATATCGGCGGTTCTTGTTATTTAACCTTCCGTCGGGCGCAACTGATCTGAAAGGCACAGCGCGGTTATTTGGGTACCTCTCCCCACCCCCAACCAGGCAACATTGTCATTTGGCGTTCCCAGTAACTGCCTGTTTTGACGTGCTCTAAGGATCCTTCCCACTTAGTTTGCCTTTGACCATCATTACCGGAAGTTGTTCAAGTTTTGTTCACATCAGCTCAGTGCGTCCGAACTCATCACATTTTTGAAGTTGCGTATTTTCGAAATATTAGCATAAAAATTATTTATTATCTTCGCTTTAATTTAAATAATGTAAGGGTTTTCATTAATTTTGTGAAAATACATTGTCCGTATGGTAAAGTCCCAGTGCCGAAGGTTCAGGTAGCACGTAAGTACCTGAAAAACACAAGCGACTCAGTCACCCCCACCCTTGGGGAGGGCCCAAAAGAGCGTCCCCTCAAGTATAGACGGTACCAAGTGCAGTGTTTCCCTAACAGCAGTTGTATGAATGAACTTAATTAGGTATTTATTGTGTTTTTTGAATGTGTGCCCGTCAAGCACATTGCGCCCGAACTCGGCGGTCGAGGGATTGCGCCCGACGGAAGGTTAAGATTAAGATATTAGGAATTACGGCGGAAAGTGGTTTGACCCATAGTGGCAGATACGTAAAACTGAGCCAAATGTTAAATTTGGTTTCATTTACATTATATATATGTATACAGGGTGGCCCACATAACTCTGAACAGCTCAATATCTCGAAAACTATGCCATCGATTTTAAAGTTCTTAGTCTTAAATTGCATGGAACTGAAGGGCCTTTCTGACTACATAAACGTGAAGTGGCCTCCCTTCCCCTTTAACGGTGGAGGGGAGTTACCTTTGTAATTTTAAATGGAACCCCCTATAAAATGTTACATATTTAGATTCTACCGGAAAAAACAAGTCAATTTTGTCTGAAACATTTTTTTGTCAGGTACTTCCATGATGAAATATAACAGTTTGAAGTTTGGAGTTGTAGGTACTTGAAGCGCTCGGAAATACGCGCTTGAGTCCATTGCTTATTCATGAAGAAACACAAACAATAATATTTACAATTCTTGAGTTTGACTCGCTTATCTATGAAAACGTTTTCAGTTTAGAGCTGTTATTCAAGCAGTAACATTGTGATTATGGCTACTTTTGACACAGAAGTGAATATGTTATTAACGTTAGGTGAATGCCAAAAAAATTATCAGCGTGCAGCAGTGATGTTTTTTGAACGTTATGGGATCAAAAAATGTCACGCAACATTTCATAATTTAGAAAAGCGGCTTCGCGAGCACGGTGAATTGTGTAAAAAAAACTCGCAATAAACCTAAAGCTGTCACTAATGAAAATAATAGTGCCAGTATTCTTGCTGCAATTACATTAAATCCTCATATTAGTCAACGTACACTTGCACAAACATCACATATTAGTCGTTCATCGATTCAACGAATTTTGAAACGGCAAAAGTATCATCCATATCGCATGGTTTTATCACAAGAGCTTTCGATAGCAGATTACGATCACCGCGTAAGATTTTGTGAGTGGCTGCAGGGTGTTGTGGAAAATGACTTTTTGTGCAAAATACTTTTTTTCCGATGAGGCCACTTTTATGAATTCAGGGCATGTAAATAGACATAATCTGCATTATTGGGCCGTGGAAAACGCAAATTGGATGCGATGCGTTCCCTTTCAACATCGATGGTCTTTAAATGTTTGGTGTGGCCTAATAGGAGATTTTGTGATTGGACCTTATTTTTTTGTAACATCTGCAAGTTATTGTGATTTATTAAAAAATCATTTGCCTGCGCTTTTGGAAGATGCGCCACTGCACGTTAGAAGAGAAATGTGGTTCCAACAAGACGGCGCTCCTCCACATTTTGCAATCATCACCAGGCAATTTTTGAACGAAAAATTTGGGAACAACTGGATAGGTCGTGAGGGACCTCGTCAATGGCCTCCTCGATCCCCCGATCTAACACCATTAGATTTTTTCTTATGGGGATATGTAAAGGACAAAGTTATGTTTGAACCACCGACGACAAAAGAGGATATGAAACAAAGGATACGCGACGCTCGCGCTTCAGTGACTCCCGAAATGTTAAAAAATGTTAGAACAACTTTGATGTTTCGAGTAAATAAATGTTTACAAGCCCGTGGTGGACATTTTGAACATTTAATTTAAAGTACATTTTATTTCTTCACGAATAAGCAAAGGACTCAAGCGCGTATAATTCCATAACGCTATTTCCGAGCGCTTCAAGTACCTACCACTCGAAACTTCAAACTGTTATATCTCATCATGGAAGTATCTGACAAAAAACTGTTTCAGACAAAATTGACTTGTTTTTTCCGGTAGAATCTAAGTATGTAACATTTTATAGGGGGTTCCATTTAAAATTACAAAGGTACCTCCCCTCCCCCGTTAAAGGGGAAGGGAGGCCACTTCACGTTTATGTAGTCAGAAAGGCCCTTCAGTTCCATGCAATTTAAGACTAAGAACTTTAAAATCGATGGCATAGTTTTCGAGATATTGAGCTGTTCAGAGTTATGTGGGCCACCCTGTATATAAAACGTTTATTCTTTCAACTTTTCGATACTTTAGGAAAAAACTAAAATTCTGCCCAATTTCTGATTTAATATTCATCATATATCTTGCACTCTTATGCAAAATAACAAATTTTCTTTGCCATATAAAATGAATAAAAATTAATTTCTTCAAAATAATATAAGACACATGAACACATGAATTATACGGAAGCGCTACAAATGATTCACAGCCGCTTGAGAATTGTTCTTCTTAAATTCTCAATTTAAAAACGACAAACCCGGAAGGTGGACCTATTGTAATGAAAACATTGATCATACTTTTTCGACGAAGATAAGCCGTATAATACGCTTCGTCTGTTCATGATAAAGTGTATTCCGTAGCTAATACTTAAATATTCTGTAGCTACATAATACTTAAATATTTCATTTGTTATAAAGCACCAAAGAACATAATTTATTTATTTACGAGGTGCTATCGTAAAGTATTGTTTGTTTACAATTTATTCTAATGAGTTCTACGAGCATGTTTATTTTACGAGATTTAATGAATGTATGTATTGAATGAAATTATACGAACGTTTTGGTGAAATTAATTGATGCACGAACCATTTTTACAGCTCCTGGATACGAGAAATAGAGATCCCAAGTGACGAATCAACTATTGTGTAATTGCGCATCAGTAATTCGGTCCAATTGACCAAGACTTCGCACACGGCTCGTCTACGTTGCATCCAATTGAGAACGAACCTATTTCATAGTGTAGTCAGTGTGCTTTTTGCAGTTCTTGTTCCACAATATAGACGAAACTGGAACCACTTGCTTCTCAGTCAAAATCTTGTAAACGGAAAACGTACGGAAACGTGTAAAAAAGGTACAAAACGGCTACTATCAAATTTTATTAGCATTGTTCTAAAAAAATTTGATTAATACTTTGCATTATGACTTTTGTTTAATTTTTCGAGCGCAGTAGATTTAACCACCATCTTAAATGTCCATCTAAACTCAGCAAACTCTTGTCAAGTATTGATCATGTTTGATCCATATTTTAACCCTTCAATAATTTCTGATCTTTCGATAATAAATCATAAATGGATTCATTTAAACACATTATTTAATTAATATGGTCGTAATTATTCTTGAAATGATATTTATTTTAACTTAATCTAATAATGAACACATCTTGTATAATTGATTTTAAAGTTTCATCATCACGTATGTACGTCTTTCAGATTGATATCATTAATACTATTGATAAAATAATATATATCATCAAACCATTGAACAGCGAGATAGTAAAAAAACTTACAATATTTTGATAAGTTAACGATAATAATAACGGAGATGATAATATTGATATAAATACGCTATGCATTTACCATTACCCTAAAATTATTTGTTTCTAAAGAATGTTTTTTCTACAAAGGTATAAAGATATTTCGATCTTTTCTAGAATTAAGATTTCTAAAACGTAAGTCATTGACGATTAGAAATATGAATCTCATCAATGTATCTTTCGATACGTTATCAATGGGTGTGTAGATACTGGCGACAGATAAAATTTTAATCATTGTTTCCACTATAATGGATAAACCTATGTACTTAATGAATCAAACAAAAACACGTGCCTGGCAAATCCATATGTCGCAAACATTTATTGCCGCAAATAATTTATAAAGCCTACCCAAAGCTAAATTAAAAACAACTTTATTCTATTTTCAAAAGAATACTATTAATAACCTTTAACTTTCTCGTTAATTTAATCAATAGTTCTTTCATTTCAGGGTATGACAAATAAACTGGAGATATAATTTGTAAAATATCGAAATTTTCTAAAATAACAATTTAAAAAAATTAATTTTGTACCCAAAAAATGACAATAGTTAGAAATCACTTCTAAATTTATTTTATACTTTAAATGATTCACATATCGAACGTCGAAATGAAATAAAAGCACGATACTAGCAAAAGTATAAATATGCCCCCATCATATCTTGTGATGTTGAGAGGACATTTTCAGAATATAAATTAATTT
This sequence comes from Sphecodes monilicornis, assembly GCA_913789915.3. Taxonomy (NCBI): domain Eukaryota; kingdom Metazoa; phylum Arthropoda; class Insecta; order Hymenoptera; family Halictidae; genus Sphecodes; species Sphecodes monilicornis. Next base: position 21,033,639 of record OU565298.1, on the reverse strand, counting down.
TATCTCACAAAGGCGCCAATTGTTTGTTGAAAATATAGAAAAAGTTATTGTTTTATGTACTGTTTCGTTACATATTGTAATGCAAATTATGCCCCCATCACATCTTGTGATGTTGAGAGGACATTTTCAGAATATAAACTAATTTTATCTGACAAAGGCGCCAATTGTTTGTTGAAAATATAGAAAAAGTTATTGTTTTATGTACTGTTTCGTTACATATTGTAATGCAAATTATAAACAGTGATAAATATTGTACAACTATTCTAAATCTTGTAATATTGTATTCTGTTATATTGCAGTGTACTAATTTCGATAAAAGTTTGCATATTTTTTGCATACATTTTGTATATATCGACATAACAAAATTGCATAAATATCTGCAGTCTACTGATAACGTCAACTAAATCCCATAAGAACCCTCTTTTTTCAATTTTGTCCCCGTTCTCCCACTTCGCAGTGGCGAGGATACACAGTTTATCTTGACACGAGATGATAAACAATCATCATATGTAATTGCGTCGAGCAGAGACAGCCGATTATAGGCGAGATTAACGAGACAATTGCGCGTTATAAAGCGGTTCGGGATGCCAATCGAGCGCGAATCGATACCGCCGCTTCGAGAAAAGCGTTTCGCTTGTTTTTCGGGGGCGAGTCGTTCGTTTAATTTGAATTCGATCGGAGAGGAACTTGTTATTCGCTCGCGCGGGGTCATCTTTGGAGAAAGGGTAACGTGCGGTTGGCATAATTGAATAAGACTGGTCAAGGTGATTCAGTCTTGACGGCGCGTCAGCGGTGCGTGGACATACCGGTGAGTTTCTTTGGGCACGCGTTGTACTCTGCAGAGTGAAGCAAGATGAATGATGTTTGTTTGGCAAACTTCTCGTTTCTGTTTCAATATTTTATTTCATCGACACACTTTGCACGGGGAAATATCGACCGAAATACCGTCACTTTCGTAACCGCACCGATGAAGGAAAAGTAAAGAAGGTTTTCAACGGTACTCCTCCGCGGTGTGATATTCTTGTATTTGGAACAGTGAAAGTGACGGAATTGGAATCAACGTTACGTACAAATAAAACGGAAAATCATGAATATAATTGGTTGCAGCTAACAGAAACACTTTCGCAGCCCTGATTTTATTAATATTCTCAACTCGCAGAGTGATTCAAACATACAACCATCCGTAGTAGTGTGTAACTTTGAAATTACACGTTCTTCTTCTCTTGCGTGTTTTAAATATATCAATATAGCCTAGCACAAGTCAGATATGCAATATTATGTTTGTCGGATGACCAGAAAGTCAAATTAACAATATAGTGTCCACCGCGAAGGGCCGCGAGCAAGAGTAAAGTGCCCTTTATATCGTTGTGCTGGCGAAAAGTAAAGTTGTGCTGACTTGTGCTAGGCTAGCACAATTCAGACATATGATTATATGCTTTTTGGATAACTGTTACTATCTTAAACGTTAATTGCATATTCAAAACGATTATTTACCATAACTTCTTTATTTATTATTTTTATAAAGTAATACTTTAGCACAATATCTTAGCACAACCTACCACAACTTAGCACAATTGAGAAAATTGAAAAAAAACGAAAAGTGGGGGGGGGGGGGCTACTAAAAAAAATCGTTTTTCTCAATTTTTGGTGTTATTTTTTATATTATTGTTACAATATTCTAGCACAATCTTAGCACAATTGAGAAAATTGAAAAAAACGAAAAGTGGGGGGGCTACTAAAAAAAATCGTTTTTCTCAATTTTTAGGCTTATTGTTTATATTATTGTTATAATATTCTAGAACAACGTAGCACAAACCTAGCACAACTCAGCACAACTGTTGAAATTATTTATTTCAACAAGTGGGGGGCTAACTTCTAGGAGGCCATTTCTGTGCTCATCTGAGACCAATGTCGTAACAAGGGCGTGGCGAAAAAGGCGCCCGCCACGGGTGCTACTGGGTTTTGGGCCGTAAAACAAAGGATACCGACCCGGTTAAGAGTTGCACGTAGTTTTTATTTTACTTGACCATTCTACTATACATGAATCAACACCGACTGTCACTGGCCGTTTTTCGTCTCCTGACCAATTAGACAGAGACACGTATTATTACGCGCGTTTTTTTCCTCAAAAATTGCATTTCCTTTATTTTGTCGTCATTGAATATGAATAAAAATTTGTTCTCATTTAGGCGCAAGTTAGACACTTGCCACAGGCGCTTTATACCCTCGTTACGGCACTGTCTGAGACCACGCTTCTCCGATGCTATCTTTTAATTAATTTACACTGATGTATCGATTCCTATTACTGCAAACTTTACAAGCTAAAGTGCCTGAAAGTTTTTTAATTAATGTAAGGCCTAAATTTGTTGATGGCGAAGGCAGGATCACTTTGCAACATCACTTTTACTGCTTGAAAGTATTTTTTAATCGATTCTACACGATCTACTGGGACACTATCATGCTGAAAAATCGAATATGTCAAACTAATTCTCTCGCCATTTTCATCTAGCACATATTCCAGCAAGTTTTGGAAAATTTTAGCATTGGCCTTTAGCGGAAACCACATAATTGGAATCTTATCGTTATAGCTGCCCAAATCCCAAATAATAACGCCGCATCCTCCATAATTCCTGCTCATTCTAATCTATTTTTGATCACGCAAATCATATCAGTAGCACTGAAAACCATCCGAAAACGTCTAGATAAAATTTGTTCTCATTTGAGAAAATCACACTTCTCCATTTCTCCGCCCATGATAAGTGATCTTGGATTAATTCTAGTTTCTCATCTTTGCGAAGTTTAGTTAGAGGAGGCATTTTGCACGATTGATTGCATCAAAGCGTCTTACTCGTTCTTAAAACTTGTACACGTCGTACAACAACTGTCAAATCTAATTTTGTCCTTATTTGCGACTCGAACAATTTACTTTTGCGAGCTCCGTGAAAAATCTCTCATCTATCCCTCTGACTCAACTTCTTTGAATGGGTTATAAATATTTTCGAGCCATATTTATCGTCTAATTGTAAAAAATGGTTCACAATATTTAAAGATCTGTGATTTTTTTCTACAATTTTTCTGCTTGAGAAATTCATGTCTTTGAAAGTAGTAGATAATCCCTTTTCATAATTACCTAAAGGCTTTCCATGGTCCATTATACTCTAAAAGCATTAAATTACCATACAAAATTTTTTCAAATTATAAATTACCAAAAATATGTTTTGAATAAATCAATCTGAACCGATGATTATTTTGCTGTATTAACACGATAGCTTTCAATACATTTCCTAATAAACCACGTCTAATTATTTATGCTGCCGAAACTCAAGTGACTGCTGCCATAGTGGATACCCCCCCCCCCCCCCGTATTAAAAAAAATAACAAACACCGCAAGATACGTTCCACAACATAGACAGAAATAGGAGCACTAAACAACTAATTTGCGGTGTAAACCTATCATTTATTTCGACCACTGTATATGGATGTACCGCCAGTATTTTAAATAAGTACCAAAATTAGTTTAGCAAAATGTCAGAAACCCAACAAGATTGTAGGAAATGGTATAGTATTACAGTAACAGCTGTCTGATTAAGCTATTTCTGTCAGCAACTATTAAGTTGCTCTCTTTCTATTTAATCGATAACTTGGATAATGATGTATTCATTAACAAAGAAGACCATGCAACGGTTATTCATTAGAGGCGTGCGAGAACCGGGAAAATGTCAGGTCGAAAATTTTATTTGGATCGGGACGCATTCTCAAAAATTTCGGGATTCCCGAGTGCATTTGGGTTCTCGAATTCCGATATTTTCGAGAACCCGCCTCGCCTACACCTTATGTTTCCCCAATCCGTCCCGATCATTGCGTATACCGTAATTTTCAGGTTCTCGCACATCTCTATTATTCATCTTTCGGATTGTATTATGTATTTCGATCTATGTATTTTAAATTTCCCGCCATTACTTCGTCTTTCTACATCCTTCATCCGAATATTGATCTGGGGTTTTATAATTCTTTCAAAACTCGTGCAAATGAAAAATGCCTAGAGAAACAAAGTATTGTTACTACTGCTGAATGTTTCAGGTGATATTTGTGTGTGTGCATACTGCATAAGTGGTTTACGCGCCCTGGATGGCGACGAAGGTGACGAAACGAAGTTGTGGTGGCGCTGTGCATCGCGGCGTTGCATATTCATCGTCAGAGACACAAGTGCGGCGTGGGACAGGCCTGCTTTGCTTCACCTGCAGTCTCTGTTTCATTTTGAGCCTGATTTGCACATGCCTGGCAACGTTATTGGTTCTTCTCGATCAGAAAGTCGAAGCCGCTAGCTATCAAAATCGTGAGTTACTTCCTAAAAACTTTCAAAACTACCGGCATTTTTCTATGACCGTACCACTTGTCCTGCTAATATGTCGATTCGTGTCGACCTAAACCACAGACGAGATACTATTAAAGACTGCCAGCCCCCGTGTAATTCCGTGTCGCCAAAAAGTCGGCTCTGATGGGCTCTCAAACCGGTCGGTAACGGGTCCGATGGTATCGTCGGTGGTTTCGTGGAATGGATAAAGTAGACCTATGAAGTTCCACGTTGCTAAAAGTTCCGCGCCCTCTACCTAAATAGAACATTTGCTCGTCATTTACGCACGACTGCATGAGCGGTCTGTGTTAACAGTATCTCGTCGGTGCCTAAACTTGTTGAATAGCATCATTACTGGTCGTTGGTAACCCAGGGATCCTTATTACCACTGTCAACAAATAGCGGGAATTCTAAGGAATTAACAGGTTAAACGTGAACCTGTATTATGATGTCTTTCTACAATATTGTAGCGGTATAAAGAGCGCCTTGAGAATTTGTATAAATTTTGTTCAACTTTGAGATGTTTCATGGCCTGAACAAAATTTTTTAAGCAAGAGTAAGTGTTCTTAACGTATTGCATATAAATCGTGTTGCCGCTTCTTTAAGTTACTATTTCCACCTCTTTCTCCGGGGGAGATCTACTTTTTATATTCTCATAAGATGTTGTTTGCGAGTCCTAATTAATATAAGTATTCCTGAAGCTATCTTCATAGTATAGTGTATTATATAAATCGTAAGACATTGGAACATTTACAATTGCAAGACTGCGGATTGCGGATTTTTATTTGTATTTTAAAAATACAGGAATTAAACAAACGGACTCACCATGCTTACCCATTAAGACACAAAATTTTCTTATCTTAAATATTGTCTTAAAAACTTTGGTACAGCCTATAAAATACACGTATCAAAAACATCTAAAGTTACAAGTAAACTATATAAAATTTCATTTTTTATTCTGATCTAAACAAATGTGCGATCAGTTTACTGAACTGTAACAAAAATTCCTACCAGGAAGCTAATGAATATGTTGCCTTTTTGGCACGTGGTTCTTACTTGTGTAAGAACTGTGTTGATGAACAGTTTTACTGAAAAAAAAGGAAACGAACTTTATTTAGTTTTTATTTGATTGTGTTTCAGTTACACCCTCCAAAAATGCGCATAATCCGCAGTCTACGGTTTAGCCACAACGTGCTACAATGCTCAGACACGAAATTATCGTTCATTTCTCCCGCGATTTTTCACCGGTATCATCACCTTATCACGGCCTCGATACCGCTATCAAAATTCCGTTCGGCCCGAGCGAATACGAGTGAACAGCTCACAGTAGGTAACATCTACCCAACATCTGTTTCGTTCTCTTCAGCTCAAGCCGTCATGAGTAAGCAATCGATCGATGACCTGTCCTTCCGATTGCCGAAGGATGTGAAGCCGTTGCACTACGACATTTATTTGCACCCAGACCTGGAGAAGGGTACTTACCAAGGTAAAGTGACGATTCTGATCGATGTCCTCGACAGAAGGAGTTACATAGCTGTTCATCAAAAGGACCTTAACATCACGTCCACCAACCTAAAGACCTATGATCGCGAGGTGGACTATGAGTTCGAGATCCTGGAAACCATACCGATACCAAAGAACGAAATGTTCGTGGTATCGACGAAAAATGAGATGCACTCTGGACTTTATAACTTGAGCTTCGAGTTCAATGGCGCGCTGCAACCGGACAAGATTGTTGGATTTTATTCGAGCAAGTACAAAGACTCGCAGAATCGGACAAGGTATGTTTCGCGTTTACAACGTAGGTTTTCTGGCTCGTCTCCACCACAGTCTTGTACTGTTGGGGCTTTTAGAATTATTCTCTTAACACTTTACCGACCGGTAGCGGTTCAACATCCCATGTACTTCTCACCGGCCACTCGACGGCAGATCTTCCTTGGCACCGGCTCTATCAGCGTTGGGGAGAAAACGCTGATTATTCGGCTACCGGACAGTGAGCTTTGGGGACAAAAAGCCGATTAATCGGCCACCGGTCGGTAAAGTGTTAATATTTTCCAAGCTTTGTCAGGGGTCAGAAGATACTGATACAGGCGTGTGTCTTGTCGTACTGCATTAATATAATAGACCCAGCTCGTGTCCTGGTTCATTACCTATCAATTAAAAAGGACTTTTTATTGGTTGATCAATTAAGGAATGTCTGAGGAATAAAGTTGTTGGATATGTTTTTCATGCTCTATGAAGACATTAAGAAAATTTATTTTTCAAACTGTTCAGTAAAATTCGAATTCTTTTGTAATCATGCTTCATCTTAACTGTATGTTTAGTAGATTTAGATGGTACTGCTGGAAACGTGTTATTAGTACTAACAATGATTTCCATATTTGTAGGTATATCGCTACCTCGAAGTTCGAGCCAACTTATGCTAGAAGAGCATTCCCTTGCTTCGATGAGCCAGCTTTTAAAGCTGAGTTTACAGTGAGACTTGTTCATCCTACCGGTGACTGTTACAGTGCCTTGTCTAATATGAACGTTGAGGTAATTTTTAATTCTTAACAAATGTTTTATTCTTTTGTCAATAATTTTAAAAGTTAAGCGCGTTTTCTTTGTCTTGGACAAAGATGTTGAGACAAATGTTGTTTGGTGCCTTTACATTCCCTAGTAGCATTTATGGTTGGCCAACGGTGGCCAACGGTGGCCAACGGTTGGGAGTTAGTTGGGATATGGTTAGTGGTTTTGCCTACAGATCCCCAACGTAGGGCCGACGACGAAAAATAATGTGAATTTGCCAACGAATATCCAACGCTGGGCCTACAGATATTATGGTCGGTTAAATAACGTGAAATTTACGACGGTGATACTACATTGGCTCAACGAAAATCTGCCAACATTTAAATATATCGTCTAACAGACACCAGAAATGTAATGTTGCTGCAACCAAAAACATGTTATATTCCAAACTCATTTTTTTTTCATATTTCTAAATATACTCACAATTTGTTATTTTTGCGCGATAGTTGATGCACCAAAGTTTTATTGTGTGCAGCCTTGGAGTTTATTTATTTCTTTAAGTTTCTCCATTTGACAAGGGGAAGGTACGGGTGTTGCATTCGCTTTTAGAACGACAGTATGCGGAGGTGTTAGTGCTCGTATACCGTAACGGAACCCTTTATGTATTATGATTTGTTACGGCGGTAGCGTATCAACTTACTACGCAGAGGATCCAGGTTCAAGTCCGACGAGGGTACGAAATTTTTTTTCTTTGTTCCAAGTTTTACCGTGGAGATACATTGTTTAAGTATTATTTATTATATTCTGTGAAAACAACCGTAAAAGAGAAGATCAGAACAAACGTATTATAGCGACGTAGGCTCCACGTTGGGTATGATCGTTGGCTCTACGTTGGCCGCGATCGTTGGCCCAACGAAAAAAATAGCGACATTTCTAACGGTTGGCCAACGAATACTGCAACGTAGGCCCAACGAAATGCTACCAGGGTTTGTTGTCCTACGAGTTTGTGTGTTCAATATGACTTACAGAGTACGCAAGTACATCAACCATCGCCTGGATTAACAACAGTGACTTTTGCGAAAAGCGTGCCGATGTCTACGTATTTATCGTGCTTCATAGTCAGTGATTTCGTCGCTGTTACCAGCATGGCGAAGAATCACGATGGCCGCTCGTTTCCGATCAGCGTGTATACCACCAGGGCTCAAAAGGAGAAAGGCACTTTTCCTCTTGATATAGCTGTGAAGGTTATCCAGTATTACATTGGCCTGTTCGACATCGGTTATCCGTTACCAAAGCTCGGTAAGTTGACGAACTAGTTTATCGCTAATTTTTCCCTTCTGATTTTGTTGTCTCTCGCTTTCGCGGAGCCAACACGTCATAATGTCGTAGAGTTAAGCCAAACCAGATTTCCTCGAGGACTTTTGCAACCGCTTTGAATCTGTCTGAAGATACCACCGAAAATGCCACTGCTCTCTGACAAGGAAACCGCACGGTTCCAGAAATTGCTTTTTGGTCGAAATCAATGTAGACTTTGTAGTAAATATCCAGTACTGAAAACCTCTAATAGCTTTTTGCCTGGTGGGCCTTCGATTCCGAGAAAAACGAATTTAAAGTTTTGCTCTGCTGCAAGAACTATGCACGAGAAACGTATTGCAAGCTGTCGCAATGGCGTTGGTAAGGCCCCTAGCTAATACGCTGAGGGTCCCGAGTTCGAATACATACATAGTGTCTAACTTTTTCTTCTTTTTTAACAGTTAAACAACAGTTTAAACAAACAACTCTCTGCCAACAAACCACTTAACAACACCATAATTTGTTACATTAATTTATCTGAGAGATAGTACAATCCGACCAAGGCTTGTGCTACTGAGCATTCACAACAGCTGTATGCCTATGGAGTGCTCAACAGATTTTCTTTACCGAATTTTCTTTCGTAGATATGGCAGCTATTCCTGACTTCGTATCCGGTGCCATGGAAAACTGGGGACTCGTTACGTACAGAGAAGCGAGACTGTTGTATGACAACAAGACCAGCTCTACCGTAAACATGTACGATATTGTGAGCGTGATCAGTCATGAACTCGCACACATGTGGTTTGGAAACTTAGGTAAGTATAACTTATTATCCGACTATTTTAGTAATGTACAACTGACTTTAAAATAGCCGTGTTAACTACCTGAGCTTTATGAAGTTATCCATATTCGTGGTCGAGAGAGATTTTTGCATTAATAATAAACAAACAAACCTCTTTTTAAGTAAAACGTACATACTTTCCTCCATAAAATGTCAGGGAGTACAAAATTTGGTTTGATTGTTTCTGATATTCATAGAAACTATATACATATATCATTTTACAGTTACTATGTCTTGGTGGCACGATCTATGGCTCAACGAGGGCTTCGCCTCCTTCATGCAGTATAAAAGCGCCAATGGAGTTCTTCCGGACTGGGGATGGGTTAGTTTTTTAATAAATAATTTTCTATTGTTTTCTTGCAATTGCTTTAAATGAGTCTTCAGTGCCAATGAATCTGTTTTACTTGGTGTGATTTCAGATGGACTTGTTCATCGTCGAGCAAATTCACACTGTCTTCGTGACCGACTCAAAACTGAGCTCACACCCGATAGTCCAGACTGTCAACAACCCTGATGAAATCACTGCCATTTTCGATGATATATCCTACAAAAAGGTAAACTACTAGTACAAACCTTAATTTAACTTTTAAGGAAATATAATAATCACTTGCTCCTTAGTATGGGGTGATAAACTAACGCAGGCATGTCCAGGAATAGCTCACTTGGACGCGTTTTCGAGGGAGACGCCTACTTTTCCCGACCGCGCGTCTCGCTCCCCGTAGCGGCCGTAGTTCTCCGAGCTCCTCAGGCTCGTACCTACCGCTTATTATACTGTCAAAATTTTACTAACAATTAGGAAAGCATGCTTATTGCGCTATTCAAAGGTTGACTATTACGCATTTTCACTAGAACTGCTTGGCAAATCCGAAATATCGAAGCGGAGATTGGACGTAGATATCCTCATCAAAGACGATAGCGAGGAATCGCTCAGCAGTGTATGTTGCTCTGTTTTAATGCTGCGCTTAATACTTCTCACTACTTATTTGTGCGAATGTTCGTTTTAAAAAATGCGTAGCATTAAAACAGAGCAACGTACACTGCTGAGCGATTCCTCGCAATCGTCTTTGATGCGGATATTGCAAGCTTTCCTAATTGTTAGTAAAATTTTGACAGTATAATAAAAACTATTTTCCAAATTTATTTTTTCGAAATTATCGTGCGACGCAGTGGAATAGGCCTATAGGGGATACCACTGACAAAAAAGAACGCATTGACCATAGTATCTCATGGGTGATGTGGAAACCTATGGATATGAGAGTCGCCCCAAAGCGCCACACGCAATACATACCGCAAGCCGTAGGTACGAGCCTGAGGAGCTCGGAGAACTACGTCCGCCACGGGGAGCGAGACGCGCGGTCGGGAAAAGTAGGCGTCTCCCTCGAAAACGCGTCCAAGTGAGCTATTCCTGGACATGCCATAACCAACGTTTTGGATCTTTTTACCATAAAACTTGTTACCAACAATTTAAGCCAATCATGACCCATGGTGCAGCCTATGATTTCACTAATTCAATTTAATTTTCAGGGATCGTCACTGATCCGAATGATGGAACATTTCATAAGACCCGATGCCTTCTACTTCGGTATCCACACATACTTGAACAAGTTCATATATCATAACGCAGAAACGGCGGACCTTTTGAAAATCCTCGAAGATGTATCACCGGATCGCTTGAACGTGACAGCAATTATGGACACATGGACCAGACAAATGGGTTTTCCAGTAGTGAACGTAAAGAAATCCGGGAACAAATACATCTTGACACAGAAACGATTCCTTGCTGACCCAGACGTTCAGTACGATGCATCGGACTCAGAATACGGCTACAAGTGGACCATCCCTATCACGTACATCACGAACAGAACGTCCGAACCGAGTCTTGTGTGGTTCGATAAGGATGCGAGCAATTTAGTGATCGAGCTGAATGAAACGATCGAATGGATCAAATTCAATGCGGACGAGATCGGATATTACCGCGTTAATTATGAGCCAACCGAATGGGAAACATTAAACAATCTTCTCCGCTATTACCACAACAGATTGTCAGTGTCGGATAGAGCGCATCTTTTAGAAGACGCGTTCAGTTTAGCAGCTGCCCAGGAACTCGATTACAGCGTGCCTATGAATATGACAGCGTATCTTTCTCAGGAACACTATGCCGTTCCGTGGAAGGTAGCCCAGTCGAAGTTGACAGCTATCGATACTCTACTGTCCCTGACCGACCTGTCATCGAAGTTCAAGAAGTACGTGAGAGACTTGGTCGATAGTCTCTACCATGAAGTAGGCTGGACCATTGAAAACACCGAAGACCACGTCACGTTGAGACTCCGAACGTCAGTTCTTGATCTAGCTTGCTCCGTAGGGCACGAAGAGTGTCTCGAAGACGCAGGCAACGTGTTTAAGAGTTGGATACAAGACTCGAATGATGTTCGTCCTCATCCGGACATTCGTGCGCTAGTTTATTATTACGGGATGCACCATATTGGCGACGAGGCATCATGGAACACAATGTTCCGACGATTTGTCGCAGAGACCGATTCGACAGAGAAGCTGAAGCTGATGCGAGGACTGGCTGGAATACGCTCCGACTGGATACTGAATAAGTTCATCACAACAGCCACTGATGAAAATTACGTTCGCTCCCAAGACTTTTTCGGCTGTTTGTCCGCCATTTCCGGCAACCCGGTCGGAACCCCACTTGTCTGGAACTGGGTTCGGTCGAACTGGGACTTCCTGGTGAACAGGTACAGCTTGAATGATAGAAATCTGGGCGCTTTGATCCCAAGTATCACGAAAACGTTCGCCACGGAGACGAAGTTGAACGAGATGAAGGACTTCTTCGCGAAATACCCCGAAGCAGGCGCAGGCGCCAGGAATCGCGCGAAAGCTCTTGAAACTGTATCAAATAACATCAAATGGCTCGCCAAGAACACTGACAGCTTGCGAACCTGGCTGAATGTTAGTGTGAAAAATGATTGAGCGATGCGTGTCTGCGTACAGTTGTCGACGATCTCCAAATACAGTCACACTGAGTGATTCTGAGTTACTACCGAAGAAATGGATCTCATTAGTCTGGAATTATCTGTTTCGATCACAGGTATGAGATTGTTAATTTTGGCAACATTAATCAAGAATACTTAGGACTTCAGAATGATTAAGAGGCAACGCATTTAGTAGCAAGTTAAAAAGTATTAAGGATATAATTTTTGAAAGTATTAAGGAGATGGCAATTCGCAAGCGAATGGTAGGTGATGCATTATTGAAAACAAGAAAAACTGTTTGAAGAAAATCTATGCTTCTGGTCCACTGTTTCATTTATTATCGAAAAAACCCAATAACCAAATGCATTTATTCAACTTATGTATATTACTTTATCTGCTTTCTACAAAACATAAATAAATTTTTTATAAAATCTTTGCGTTTCATTCGAAAACCCCATAACTCACGAAATTGTCGGATTTCGCGTCGAACCGAGTTTTCAATTCCGACAGGAGTTTTCCAACGCTCGAGGCCTTAAATTAAATAGAGACACATAGATTGCACTTTAAGGTAGACACGCTTAGTAATGGAGGAAACAACAAAATCACATCGCAATTGCATAAAAAATATTTGCAAAAATAAGCTAAAAATCGATTGTAGGAATATGGGTATAGAAAAAACCACACTCTTTTAAATACGAAATAGAATTTATCTAGTCTTTACTGTTCGACAAAATATTCTAGAGTGAGGACCGCTCTGGAAAGAAAAGGAAACGATTCATAGTTATCTTTTACTGTTCTAGAGACATGGACAATAAAATAAGCATTTATCATAAATTCTATGACAGTTAGATTGTTTAGGGGCTTACCTGACATTATGACGTTTACATTTTTACTTATCTTCACGCCTTCCTTATCAAAAACTACTGTTCTGCCTGCCTGCTGGATCTTTCGAACGGACAGTAAATTGTACAGCACATCTGGACAGTAATGTATACGTTGTCTACGATTCCCTGGATGACCAAGTTAGTAGTAACACTCAGCGTGCACTTTGCGGACATTATTATGTTCCGTTCAAAACTGAGGAAACCTTGTTTACCTTGGTTCTCATTTAGAGCCCCAGCGAGGTGAAAATGCTTTCTGTATTCACAAACTATCCGTTGTACAACATTGAACCTGCCCACTCGTTATATTCACAAGAGCATTTCTAATATTCGCTCCATGAAATTATCGTGCAGATGGGATCAATGTCCATTCACTGCACAATCCGGCCCACATTATTAATTTATTCACGGTCATAGTAAAATTATTCACACATATCCATTGGGTCCACAAACGTTGAATGAAATCCAAACAAGTGATTCACAGAAATCCACATATCACGCACAACCAGTTCACATTTGATGCACGTAAATCGACTGTTTCGATTGCCTGTGCACGAAAAATCGTCCGTCCATGCTCGCGACCGTAGGAAAACTAGTTCAGAACAGCTGACGAGGTTAACGGCCTCTCAACAGCACACTGCCCATTTTCATTTCAGCAACTGTTCGATGGAACCGTGTTTTCAAATGGAATGGAAAGAGTAAATGACCGCGTCCAAACCAGGAGTCACTCGCAGGTACGCTTGTACCCCGAGCGGGGAATCCGCGTGTCCCAACGGGGTACCGTGGCTATAAACCAGCGCCTTGACTCGAACAAAGCAGGCGGAAATGAAGAACTCGACGATGGCTCGACTTCTGGTTACTAAATGTGTACAATAGGTCAATAAAATGCTAAAAGTTTTAACGAAGAGTCATTGCAACATAAAATTTATTGTTGCATTCGCTGTTAATAAGTTGGAATCCTTCCGACGAAATGCTTTCACAGCCAGCTTTATTGGAAGCACAGCTGATACAGTTTTTGATATTAAATCGAATTAAAATAAGAGTAGATGCCCCAAAAAAATATTTATCACTTATAGCTAATACCGAAAATACCGGTATTTTACCTTAGCAAATATCGGTTTCACGAAATTGCAAATTAGCTCGAAATACCGGTATTCGGTATACCGGTGTAAGAAAGGGTAGTAACAATATTCCCAAAAAGCCGTTACTCTTCGTTAAAAATTTTAGCATTTTATTGACCTATTGTACACATTTGGCAACCAGAAGTCGAGCCATCGTCGAGTTCTTAATTTCCGCCTGCTTTGTTCGAGTCAAGGCGCTGGTTTATGGCCACAGTACCCCCTTGGGACACGCGGATTCCCCGCTCGGGTTACAAACGTACCTGCAAGTGACTCCTCGTTTGGGGGCGGTCATTTACTCTTTCCATTCCATTTGAAAACACGGTTCCATCGAACAGTTGCTGAAATGAAAATCGGCAGTGTGCTGTTGAGAGGCCGTTAACCTCGTCAGCTGTTCTGAACTAGTTTTCCTACGGTCGCGAGCATGGACGGACGATTTTTCGTGCACAGGCAGTCGAAACAGTCGATTTACGTGCATCAAATGTGAACTGGTTGTGCGTGATATGCGGATTTCTGTGAATCTCTTGTGTAGATTTCATTCAACGTTTGTGGACCCAATGGATATGTGTGAATAATTTTACCGTGATCGTGAATAAATTAATAATATGAGCCGGATTGTGCAGTGAATGGACATTGATCCCTTCTGCTCGATAATTTCATAGAGCGAGTAATTAAAATGCTGTTGTGAATTTTACGAGTAGGCAGGTTCAATGTTATACACCGAATAATTTGTGAATACACGAATCATTTTCACCTTGCTGGGGCTCTACACGAGAACCAAGGTAAGCAAGGCTTTCTCAGTATTGACGGTGTTAGAGTGTGCGGTGGTCGCGTATCTAACAGCTGTTCGTGCCGCGCGCGCCTTCAGGGCCGTTCGCGACAGTAATATCGCGGTGCAGCGTTCGCTTTAAATAATTTTAATTCCGTCAATTTTAAGGTGTCTGCGTTTTCAGAAATAGGTCGGTAAAGAGGAAACTTGGAGCTGTCACCACGTTTTTTTCGAATTTTTAAAAAAGTCCTGGCTATAGGAAAATTGCATTTGTTTAAAACATTTTCAAAATAAATGACGAAAAAACCATTTTTCCAAATCGAAATATTTTCAATAGATACTCTTATGTGACCACTATAAGCTCCTAAAAACTCATTTTCCTCGGTACGTTAGTTCTAGTGTTATAATTTAATGAAAAAAAGTTCTTGACACGTCTGTAAAACCAACATTTTTTAAGATTTCGAAAAATCCTTCGAGATTCGTTCATAGGTTACTAAAGACTACAACATATTCAAATTTGAACTATCCGACATAGGACTCGAAAAATTTTCTTCTCTTGTTTGTTCCTTGCTTTCGTCCACGGTGTATCACCATCGCTCGACTGCCGTCGCGCGCGGCCGTCTCTGCCAATACACCTCTAGGTCGCGCTCTGATTGGTCCGTGTTTTTCGTTAATAACTCCTTAAAAAAGCCGAAACGGCCATTTTTGCAAAGGAAAATGTCGCTTCAAATGGCCTCAGGAACCTCCCCTTTGAAGGAACCGTGTCATTTTTGGGACAACCTGTATATGTTTCAACTTATGTTTATCATAAAATCCACAGTGTATTAACATGAAAATCACAATTTACATAAAGATGCAAAGTCTAGTCAAACAAAATTGAAATATTATAATTTAAATAATAAAAGTTCTACGCGGCAAATTATTTCGAATCACACTAAACCATGTATGGTCATTTTCTACGCCAATTACACTGATCGACACGATTAAAAGTTTTTTTATGTCTTTTTATACCTAGACGAATCTTGTTTCGCTCATTTTTCTTCATCACCCTCAGGTGTTGCAAAATTTAATTTTAAAAAGGAGATTTTTTAACTTTAAGAATATTTCTGCAATAATTATAAAATCTACGTATGAATGACAAATTAAAAAATGTCAGAGAATATCGATACGTTAAAAGCATTCTCTCTTTAAGCATTGTTTAAACGTGTTCAAATATTTGTAATGTTAAAAGAAAATACACCTTTGTATTTGCTACAGTCTACAGAATCGTTCTACCAAACAATTGTTCATACAGATTTTTTATTAAAGTAGAAAAAGTTCTTAAAATTGAATATGTGACTTCTTCAAGATTTCCTTTTTTCAAACATCCGGTTTGCAGATTCGTAGTCTGCAACGCGTAAGAACCTGGTAAAATGTTCCTTGTGACAAAACTCGTATTGATGAGTGTAACAGTAATGCTACAAAAAGTGCGACGATTGTCCGAAATATTGCTTTCTACAGGGGGAACACAATTCCTCGCGGTTCCTTTATCTTTCGTATCTCTCACCGATGTAAGAAATAAAAGTTTGGTTTTAGTTGCTTGGAACACTTCTGTTCACATTCACAATAGTATCACAGACCTGACCAAACTTTCATTGTTGGCTTTTATCTGCCTAGACGAACCGTGTTCCTCACTGTGCGTCGGTGAGAGCAGAATCGAGCACAAGCCTGATCGAGTTAACCCAGGGAACGGAGTGTAAACACTCTGGCAATCTGTTGTGCACACCTGTAAATCATGTATAGAGAATGTCTGAGGCGTGCATAGGAGATACACGTTGAAAGACATAGCCGAACGAGTTTATCTTTGGAGAACGAGCGTGAAAGGTGTCGCTGAAAGAAGGTCTCGTGGTCAACATGGATTCATCGATTTGTGCAAGGTCAAACGGTAAAGGTTCAACGCCTATTATATCATGCCACATAATATTAACCGTCATAATTGCGACAAGCATGAAGTTCTCGATTATCTCGCTGTTAATCTCCGGTATGATTCAAGGTCTCCGCGTTTCAACCGTAGTTACGTTTTGCTATGGACCAAATAAATTTTATATACAGGGTGGCCCACATAACTCTGAACAGCTCAATATCTCGAAAACTATGCCATCGATTTTAAAGTTCTTAGTCTTAAATTGCATGGAACTGAAGGGCCTTTCTGACTACATAAACGTGAAGTGGCCTCCCTTCCCCTTTAACGGGGGAGAGGAGGTACCTTTGTAATTTTAAATGGAACCCCCTATAAAATGTTACATATTTAGATTCTACCGGAAAAAACAAGTCAATTTTGTCTGAAACATTTTTTTGTCAGATACTTCCATGATGAGATATAACAGTTTGAAGTTTGAGTTGTAGTGGTTGTTCAGAGTTATGTGGGCCACCCTGTATATATGATACTTACACGCAAAAACATACCAAAAGGTATACCAACAGTCCACTTATCTAAGGGATCTCAAAGCAATCTTTGGGAATTTTTCAAAAACGAAGGTATCGAGTAATTAGGCTGTCAATTTTTATACGAAATAAAAATCTTCTGCAACTATTGCAAGAAACAGAACTCACTTAGGAATTTCTTTCTTCCTTCAATAATGTTGGAAGTTTGAAAAGAACATATGGACAGGCTTAAAATTTTTTAAATCTTTTTACTGTTTCAATTTTAGATATTCAATCTTGTTATAAATATATCAAATTCGCAGTTTAATTATAATTTAAAACTTGATTCGTTTATTTACTTATTAACTTTATTATTATTGACGAATGTATATTATGTTGGCAAACATGATTGTTGAAGCCAAGAAAATACAAGAAAGGATGAATTCTTGCAAGCCTTCGATCTAGAAAAACCACTTAATAACACGTTTTGTATTAGGCTATCTGAAAGAATATTGTGCATCTAACTCTTTGTTTCTTGTTAAGAAATTACTTAATTGCACTTTTAACAATATTTATAGATTTTCTATCCCGAAAAGATAGGTGTAAAATGTCTGAAGGTACCGAGATTGAGTTCTTCGAACTGACCGTCGTGATATCGACTTTTGTAGGCATCCGAAATAAATAATGATTAAACGAAAGTGTTGCTTAGTAAGGATGTGGTTATCACCTGTACCACTGAAGAACTAAAAGAATGACAATTTCTTTGTCGTTAATTATTTTCTACTTTCTACGTTAAAACTTTCTGTACTCTTATTAAAGCATACTTGTCTAGCGTGTCAATACTCGTAACGGACAAATGAAATTTGATTTCGAACATAACCGAGTGAAGTGATCGCGAGTTTGATTCGATATTACACAGCAAGCCGTTAAGGATTAAGAGAATGTAGAATACGTGCATCGAGTGAAGGTTTCCGATTATGTATTTCCTTTTGTATGGGGTCTCTTGGGTTGCTCGCGAGTCAGTTATTTACGGTGTCCATCAAGACAGTATAACCAAGTGGTTTTCTAGTTTAGCGAGGAAGTATGCATAGTATTACTGAAATTTACTATTTTCACTAAATTCCATTTAGCAATCGTTTGACTAGAAGAGACAAGTTCATTCGTTACTTGCATTTATTTGCACTCTTTATCGACTTCTTATATGGTTATTAATTTCTGCAGTAGATCATTTAACAACGTATCAAAGTTATCTCGTGTTAAGCCGATGCGTAAGTTCTGTTGCTTGTACGTGAAGCGCCATTTCATCTTGAAAATAAACTTTCCTTATGTACATATATTGTTTTATTTGAAAGTTAGACACTTTCTCATCGAAACGAAACTTGAATTTTCGTTAATTTGGTTAAAAGCTTCGTTTATTTCTAGTTAACAACTATGCCACATATTCTTGTGTTACAGCAGCGGAGACTGTAAAAAACAGTTTTACTATAGGCCAAACTAATTATTCGAGATAAAACAAGACCATTGTTGCGTGGTTCTGGCACTTGTGTTTAACGTTGCTTTAAATTCTTGTATATTATTACAAATTAAACAAATATTTAAATTGGTATATATGGTCATGGATTAGTAAACAATTACACCTTATATATATATATATATATATATATATATATATATATATATATATAACGAGTTTCCCTGCAAGTTTGACCTTGAATAACCTTGAGTCATAGGTAATTGAACTCATCTTAAAACGCACTATTTGATGGGTGATAAAAAAACATCATTCCATTTAAAAAAAGAAAGTTGACCATCACCTCATCTTGGAGTGTCCACCGGGAAAAATAAAAGTTCCACCACATGATGTCCTCCTCGGTACTGAACAACTTTTATCTGAAATAGTTTTGCGTACAAACAATATTTTATAACGCTTTATAATTTCCTCCCCGTATATACAATGTTGATTTTGTAATAAAATATTTAGTATATTAATAAATTATTATTAATCTTTAATTTTTCTTTTTAGAAATTTAATAAATACGTATTGTATATAGTATTGTATATATGTGTATGTTGGAATTAATTTTATAAATTGGAGACAAAAATTAATCTATTATTTAATTCTTGAACTATGTATACATCGTATACAGTATTTCATCGGTAATTGTCCCAAATGTCTCCGACATAATTGTCCCTGAGATATCCCCACTAGTGCGGGGTGTACCCCCTTGAGGGGCCGTGAAGCTCGAGAGGCCTCGGTCGCCGAGAAATATGACACCATGCGGCACGGGTATATCGATGAGACCACACTAATCCGAATTTCCAACTTCTTTATTATACATTATTTTTTTATGGGTCTTCGATAACCATATTTATGGCATTTTTCTAATAAAAATCATACCAAATATGATATAATTCCGATGATATTTACTTGTGTAATAGACGATTAAAGTTTCGGGCGCGAGGAAGGCCGCCGACTGCGACTCTCCGCGTCTCTTTCTTTCCCATACGCTACCCTTCCTCGCGCCCGAAACTTTAATCGTCGATTACACAAGTAAATATCATCGGAATTATATCATATTTGGTATGATTTTTATTAGAAAAATGTCACAAATATGGTCATCGAAGTCCCATAAAAAGATGAATGATTAATAAAGAAGTTGGAAATTCGGATTAGGTATGTTTACATTTCTCGGTGACCGAGGCCTCTCGAGCTTGGCTGTCCTTCTCTACGTTCGGCAAGCCTCAAACAATGATATCCCTCGCGAATAATTGTCCCTCTGCAGACCCGTGTTGTGGACAATTATCGATGAAATACTGTATTAAAGTTACGAGGCCGTTACTAACATATCCCTAGGAGCTACCTGGTCTTGTATCAGAAACCCAAGCCTGTTATCCAACCTATGCGGTTCTCAGATTTCGCATAAGGTTCGTCCGTATCCTAGCAGCTCCCCGATTTCACATCGGTTTCGTCTGTGCTTTTAACACTAGAACTACCGAGCATTAAATCACATTAATATACATTGCTTTATAATAACAACAAGATTACATTTATTCATATTTCGTGAAATTTTTATGTTAATATGTGCTTCAATAGGAAAGTACATTGAAAAAGTTTGCATCGAAACATTCTTATAATTTCAATAACCGTGGAAGAAGATGTAAGTTAATTAAAACCGAGGGGTGGATAACGCGATATGTTTAATTGAAATAAATGTGGGCGTAATACCAAGAGTCTTTATTCGAAGCAACTGTACAAGACGACAGTCAGAACAAGAATGTCCTGCTGTCCCAAAAATCCTAAACAGAACAGTATGCCTCTTTGTTTATGACACCCCCAACCTAAAGGACTTTCCCTTAGGGGGGGGGGGGCAACGTACTGACAAGAGCCACATGGCCTGCCTCGACCATTTGCTTATTTTCGACTTTTCTAACAAAGAAATCAGTAACAAGTCATTCTGACCCGCGCGGTAGTTCTCCTAGCAGCTCCCCGATTTCGCATCAGGTTTGTCCGTGCACCTTACTAACAATTAAACAACCATATTCCTCTTTAAACTATAAACCGCTGGACAGTATGAAGCTCGTAACAATATACACAAAGTTTCAACGTTACCGATTACGGTTGCTATAAGCCATGAATGGTTAAAAATGGCAAAAATTGTAAGAAAATGCGATTTAGGCCCAAAATTTTATGCGTCAACCAATTTCGACGAAACTTTGTACATGTATCATACATGTATAACTCTTCTGCTTGTATAAAAATCAATGAACAAAGTTTTTCTTTTTACGCATTATCTGTACGATTATGGTTAAAACTAGAAGCTCTATTCTTTCTTGAAAACTTCATGAAACTAAATGCAACATAACTCTTCAAATATTTATACCCTCTAGAACCACCATTTATACCATCTAGGACAGTGGTGGGCACGTGTGAAGCCCCTCAAACCAGTGATGGGAACCCTGTGGGCGCTGGACGTGAAAACTACCACCTCTCAGCCGTACCGTTTTCCCCTACTTTGCTTTCACCGCGCATGCGCTACACACAAGCCGTACCTCATCCTGACACGGACAGAGTAGAGGTATGCTTGTGTGTAGCGCATGCGCGGTGAAAGCAAAGTAGGGGAAGACGGTACGGCTGAGAGGTGGTAGTTTTCACGTCCAGCGCCCACAGAATTCCCATCACTGCCTCAAACGGCTGTTACTCCTACCAACCTCTCTTGCATGCAGCGCGCACATTCGTTACGTACGCTGATGTCTCGTGTCTTCGTTGCCCCATTATACCGCGCTTGATGGAAGGGGACAGAGGGCGCTACGGTGTGGACGGTTTTGCCTCAATTAAGGCAAAATTGCCCATCACTGATCTAGTACTTTCTTCCTCATATTATACTAAAATACGCATTACAGCGGCCCTCGACATTCGCACATTCTACTTTCGCATAATTCGCTATTTCGCACATTTTTAAAGATTCAACTGTTTAATCCTCTGCGATCGGATGTCCCCTCTCAGGGGATATCAGACTAGCCATCGGATTACAATATTGTTCGGATCAAGAGAACAAAATAGTTTCAGTCTTGCATTAGGGCGTGCGTCAACGTGTTGTGTGTTTTGCTAATTTATTTGTTTAAGTTTAAATATTTCGCCCTTATAAATTGGTAAACATGAGTCAGAAACGGAAAAACTGCAGTGTTGATACGAACAAAAAGAAATGAAGGACTCGCAAACTTCATACGATCGAGACAAACATGGAAATAACTCGCTAAGATTTTCAAAAAACCTGTTTTAAATTTTCGATATAGGCACAGATAAAAAAGTTAAAAATCATCACCTTCACTTTTTTCATCACAACTCCGATCGGTAGCAATTTTATAAAAGTTCTTTTTACACATTATCTAATAAATTAATCCTAACATCTCAAAGAAATTCAACTCGTGTGGACCAATTTGAAGTGCTTAAGTACCTGGCCGCCACCGTATATGTACAAATATATGGCTTTTCGTATGTACGTGTAAGAGAAAATTGCGTGCAACGCTTTATCTACCGGCGGTTACAACAATTCCATAAAAATCGAGGATTAACAATCGAGAACTTCTTAATAAATTGCTTCGTAACGCTAATAATTTGATTGGTAAACCAGCAAGTCATCTAGAGCAATATAAATAAATAATCTTAAGTCTTCTTATCAGAAACTATTATGTTAAGCTTCCTTTAGACATACATTAGAAAACTAATTATGTAATTGGTTTCCTGTAGCTGAAGTGTTTGGAAAGAGCATGTATTATACGCCGAAAAAAATGTCACCGATCTAACGTACATTTCTATCCCCCGAGCATCTCCCGCGATCATTTGTCATTAATGGAATGTCGATTGATAAGTGATCGATTTACGCTGATCGTTTCACAGTTTCCCAGCTATCTTATAAAACCACCGGCCAGCGAGCATTCTCATCAGTTGTTGCGACACAATCGTCTGCGAATCTTTTTCAGGGATCAGAACTAAGCTTTGCGCTGCAAGGATGGTGCGCGTGAACGCCGTGCTAATCTCGTTGTTACTTTTCATTGTCGGCCTTTCTGCAGGGCTTAGTCTTAGAACTTTCAAAGGGAGTGACGTCCTTGAGTCGGTGCCAATTATCGACGGGTAAGTTACCTATTACGTTGAATTGATAAAAATTCGAAACACCCACGAGTGGGGGGTTAACGCCCCCAAAATTCTGCTTCACCCGTTTAATTGCACCGACAAATTGATCGCGCATACATAAATGAATAGAACCAAATAGACTGGATAGAAATGACAATTGTATACCACAAATGTTACTGTTAACCGACGCATAAACACATTGCGCCGCTAAAATTCTGCTTGACCCGTTCATCATCGTGATTTACACCGACCAAATTGATCGCTCATAGAATAGAACTAAACAGAATAGATAGAAATGACAATTTTATATTGCAATGTAAATGTAACAGTGCCGGTTAAGAGCTCAGGGATGTCTAACATTGTCAATTGGTTAATACTTCGAGGTAAATTAGAACCTTGAACAATCTCACGGTATGTTGTACCGTCGAATGCAAGTAACTGAATACTGTTGAACTTTAGATGATTCTAGCGTTTACGTTGGCGAGTCTAATTGTTTTGAGTCAAAAAATAAACACTTAATTGAGTTGGAGTTGAAATCAATTTTTAATTACCACCATAGCTTTTGTCAAAATATACTGTGAAATATTGCAGAAACTTTGTTACGCTATCAGAAACGACAGTGAAGATGTCATTGGTTGATAAGACGTGACTAACCTTTGTTCCATTCTATTTGTTATCTTTGTTATCGCGTTATTGTTCGACAAATTAAACGGATCGCTGCATTTGAACAATAAACAACAGTACCTAATTGAACTATTACGATATATTAGAGAGATTATATCGTGAAACAATTTAATTATGTTTATGAGGGTAATCTTGGAATTTACAGCTAAAAGTGATTATGGTATTATGAATTTTAGATAATGCTAGAATTACCATTCGTCGAAAATGTTTGTTTTCTGTTCTTATCTTACCTAAAGACTTTTGTGGATTATTAAACAACATTAAGTCGCAACTTCAGTAATAACTATAAATTGAAATCTTATTTTAAATTGAATCATTTATCATCTGTTCAGATACATTATTTTAACTCTGAATATCTACTTTAGACTGCTCACACCTCCGCAAATAAATAATTAAGGTTATATATATACAATAAATAATTCAAATTACAAGTTGAATTTTTCCTTCGTTAAATTGTTATAATTGCAAAATTATTAATATCCGTAGAAAATTTCTGCACATCGAATTTTTGTTTGTCAATTCCCTTTTATAAAAATATCTCGATACGTTGGAACATTTACATCGAAGCTGAATTCCAGACAACCAACGAGGTTTCTCTATACGACTAAACAGCAAATCATTATTTTACACGTTTCGTTCATAGCAGTCCAATTGACAAAGCAATTCTTCTCGTTACTCTGTTGCAGACACAATGACTTGCCTTACAATTTGTACTTAAAACTAAATAACAAGCTAACGGACTTCAAGTTCGAAAATGATCTCACCAACGATAGTAAATGGGGAAGGCAAGTCTGTAAATCGTGTTTCACGGATCTTCCCCGATTGAGAGCTGGAAAAGTGGGCGGACAAGTGAGTAAAGAAACACGATAGTCCGAACTTGTGTGTGTTCGGGACATTGGTACGATTGTTTAATGCCATACGTGTTTTGTGTTTGTGCGCGCGTTTGCCCAAAAAAACGTGGACAAAATACCTATCTTTGTTTGTTATACGTTATTCTTTCATCGACTGCGAATTTTGTGAATTCTTGACAAAAACGAGTAGCTGAAACGCAAACGTCATTGTTGCGTACCGAACGCGAAAAGAAAGTTCAAGTTTGATGGACAGTGTAATTTTTTTTTTAAATAGTCGCAAAGAAAAATAGTTAGATTACATTGCTCGAGATAAAAAAAAGATAAAAATTGTTTGCATCAATTGCAAGAAACAGAAGTCATTTAAGAATTTGTTTCATTAATAATTTTAGGAGGTTCGATTCTTGAATTCTTTAATCTTTTTATATTTCGTC
This sequence comes from Sphecodes monilicornis, assembly GCA_913789915.3. Classification (NCBI taxonomy): domain Eukaryota; kingdom Metazoa; phylum Arthropoda; class Insecta; order Hymenoptera; family Halictidae; genus Sphecodes; species Sphecodes monilicornis. The sequence goes on along the minus strand of OU565298.1, from coordinate 21,008,893 downwards.
GGGTTACTGCCAAAACAAGCTAACTCCACTTTTACTCAATTCGGAGTTAAGTACTCCATTAGATTAAAAAATGTTCTAAAAACATACTGAAAAAACTAGAATTTTTCTTTTGTTTTGTTACTTACTTTGATTTTGTTCAATCAATAAATCATTTTGAAGCTGTGACGATTTTTCATTTCAATTTCAATTTTCAAACGACGATTTCTCAAAAGTTCAAATTATGGAGTTACCTTGTTTTGGCAGTAACCCGACGATTTCTGTCATAAATATATGAAATCTGTAGTCTACTTATTAATTTACCAATGATATTCCTATCGCTATGGAACAATTCGAAAAAAGAAATGATTTATATTTGGTTTCTAAAGGAAAGTTTTCGCAGATTCGATTGTTTTACTGTAAATGTTTCGATACCTGTGCGGCCTATTAGTATGTTGCATCGTCAGCGCGATGATTGCAACGCCTGTTAATTTTAGTTCTGGGCAGCGTATGTTTCGTGCAACTCTCACTACAAAGACGCGGTGCAATTGACGTTGCGGCAAATCGATGTCATCAAGAGATTGATCGACAGATACCCGAACGACCTGCAATTCGTGACCGAAGCGAAAAGCATCGAGGAAGCTTGGAAAAATGGAAAAATCGCCTCCATGATCGGCGTCGAAGGTAGCCACTCCATTGACTCCAGTTTAGCAGTTCTTAGACTCTATTATGAACTCGGTGTGCGTTATCTTACGTTGACACATGCGTGCAACACGCCATGGTAAGTCGAATTACCGTTAAATCCTCGAAATAATAATACAAATTGACAACTAAGAAGATCAAGCTTCGAGATTAAGTAACTTGACTTCACCAGTGATTAGTAGACTGCGGATGTTTATGCAAATGCACATTTTTATAGAAAATAAGTAGACCAACGAGGCCTGGACAGAAATTGACCGAAATTGTTCGTAATTAGGTTATTCCAAAAATATATTTCTTATTTTGTATATTTTGCATATACAGGGTGGCCCACATAACTCTGAACAGCTCGATATCTCGAAAACTATGCCATCGATTTTAAAGTTCTTGGTCTTAAATTGCATGGACCTGAAGGGCCTTTCTGACTACATAAACGTGAAGTGGCCTCCCTTCCCCTTTAACGGGGGAGGGGAGGTACCTTTGTAATTTTAAATGGAACCCTCTATAAAATGTTACATATTTAGATTCTACCGGAAAAAACAAGTCAATTTTGTCTGAAACATTTTTTTGTTGCTTATTCATGAAGAAACACAAACAATAATATTTACAATTCTTGAGTTTGACTCACTTATCTATGAAACGTTTTCAGTTTAGAGCTGTTATTCAAGCAGTAACATTGTGATTATGGTTACTTTTGACACAGAAGTGAATATGTTATTAACGTTAGATGAATGCCAAAAAAATTATCGGCGTGCAGCAGTGATGTTTTTTGAACGTTATGGGATCAAAAAATGTCATTCAACATTTCATAATTTAGAAAAGCGGCTTCGCGAGCACGGTGAATTGTGTAAAAAAATTCGCAATAAACCTAAAGCTGTCACTAATGAAAATAATAGTGCCAGTATTCTTGCTGCAATTACATTAAATCCTCATATTAGTCAACGTACACTTGCACAAACATCACATATTAGTCGTTCATCGATTCAACGAATTTTGAAACGACAAAAGTATGATCCATATCACATGGTTTTATCACAAGAGCTTTCGATAGCATATTACGATCACCGCGTAAGATTTTCTGAGTGGCTGCAGGGTGTTGTGGAAAATGACTTTTTGTGCAAAATACTTTTTTCCGATGATGCCACTTTTATGAATTCAGGGCATGTAAATAGACATAATCTGCATTATTGGGCCGTGGAAAACCCAAATTGTATGCGATGCGTTCCCTTTCAACATCGATGGTCTTTAAATGTTTGGTGTGGCCTAATAGGTGATTTTGTGATTGGACCTTATTTTTTTCAAGAAACTGTAACATCTGCAAGTTATTGTGATTTATTAAAAAATCATTTGCCTGCGTTTTTGGAAGATGTGCCACTGCACGCTAGAAGAGAAATGTGGTTCCAACAAGACGGCGCTCCTCCACATTTTGCAATCATCACCAGGCAATTTTTGAATGAAAAATTTGGGAACAAATGGATAGGTCGTGGGGGACCTCGTCAATGGTCTCCTCGATCCCCCGACCTAACACCATTAGATTTTTTCTTATGGGGATATGTAAAGGACAAAGTTATGTTTGAACCACCGACGACAAAAGAGGATATGAAACAAAGAATACGCGACGCTCGCGCTTCAGTGACTCCCGAAATGTTAAAAAATGTTAGAACAACTTTGATGTTTCGAGTAAATAAATGTTTACAAGCCCGCGGTGGACATTTTGAACATTTATTTTAAAGTACATTTTATTTCTTCACGAATAAGCAAAGGACTCGAGCGCGTATAATTCCAACGCTATTTTCGAGCGCTTCAAGTACCTACAACTCGAAACTTCAAACTGTTATATCTCATCATGGAAATATCTGACAAAAAAATGTTTCAGACAAAATTGACTTGTTTTTTCCTGTGGAATCTAAATATGTAACATTTTGTAGGGGGTTCCATTTAAAATTACAAAGGTACCTCCCCTCCCCCGTTAAAGGGGGAGTCAGAAAGGCCCATCAGTTCCATGCAATGTAAGACTAAGAACTTTAAAATCGATGGCATAGTTTTCGAGATATTGAGCTGTTCAGAGTTATGTGGGCCACCCTGTATAGGATATTCTTTGCATATTGCACTGAAAATCATTGCGATGTACCTACTGGCTGTAGAGAAAAGGTAAGAGCGAAATATAAATATGTTTTCCAGAAGAATTCAGGATGTGAAACGTTATCTAAACTTAATAATGCTTCAAATGAGTCACATATCGATGGTCCAAACGAAATAAAAGCACGATCCCGCAAAACTATAAATATGCCGCCATCACATATTGTGATGTTGAGATGAAATTTTCAGAATATAAATTAAGTTTATCTGACAAAGGCATCGATTGACTGTTGAAACTATAGAAAAAAATTATTGTTTTATATATTGTTTCATTACATATTGTAATGCAAATTACAAACAGTAATAAATATACAACTATATCTATATCATGTAATATTGTATTCTGTTGAATTTGTAGTGTACTAATTTCAATAAACTTTGCATATATTTTGTATAATTTTTGAATATATTTTGCTTATATTTTGTATATATCGACATATAAAAATTGCATAAACATCTGCAGCTTAGCAATTACTCATTTCCGAGTTCTTTTTCGATATAATAAACTTGCAACTTAAAATTTTTCAATAGCCATCTTACAGACACAAGTAACAAGTGTATACAGGGTGTCCCACATAAATGGGAACACCTAAATATCTGTCGTATTTATAGTCCTATCAGAAAACTTCAGAGGACAAAGTCACACTATTGCAGGTGGCAAATATAATGGTAAAGAAAAAATTTTGTATGTCGTGTTTTTTAATGAAATTTCAAGGTCACCGATGTTTTTTTAAATGTAATAGTATATTTTATACTATTAACTGAATTTAGTGGATACCACCTTTTTGACCTTGAAATGACCTTGAGCAAGAATAATCATGTTGGAGCGGATAAAATGTAGAAGTTTAAAACTTACGTGTTTCGGCAAAGATTACGCGTTATTTACGTCGGGTTGACCTTTACATATCATAATAAATGTTCGAAATGTTGACCATCCTCATTTATGCAATATTGCAATCTTGCATTAAATGATCTGTAGGCATTGTCGATTTTCTGAGACGTAATTGAAGCGCATGCTGCAGTAATCCTTTGCCGCATATCCTCTGGCGTTGTCGGTTTATCTTTGTCCACCAGAGATGGGCAATTTTGCCTCAATTGAGGCAAAACCGTCAACACCGTAGAGCCCTCTGTCCCCTTCCAGCAAGCGCGGTACAATGGAGCAACGAAGACACGAGACATCAGCGTACGCAACGAACGTGCGCGCTGCATGAAAGAGAGGTTGGTGGGAGAAGCAAGCGTTTGAGGGGTTCCACCCGTGCCCACCACTGTTGTACACAATACATTTTATCTTGCCCCATAGATAAAAGTCCAATGGTGTCAGATCCGGAGAACGGGCTGGCTATGGAATTGTTCCTCGTCGCCCAATCCAGCGTCCAGGATATTTCGTATTTATCACCGATCTAGCAACTTTAGAATAATGCGCTGGACAACTATCATGTTGAAACCGCATGCGCTCCCGATCAAATAACGTAATTTCTTCGGGAAGGCCCGATAAATCCTGGCGTAAAAATGCAGCATACTTTATACCAGTAAGAGTTCCTTGTATAAAGTACGGGCCTAACGCGTAATCTTTGCTAAAACACGTAAATTTTAAATTTCCACATTTTATCCGCTCCAACATGATTATTCTTGCTCAAGGTCATTTCAAGATCAAAAATGCTATCGTAAAAAAAATATACTGTTCCATTTAAAGAAACATCGGTGACCTTGAAATTTCATTAAAAAACACAACATAAAAAATTTTTTTCTTTACCATTAAATTTTCCCCCTGCAATAGCGTCACTTTGTCCTCTGAAGTTTTCTGATAGGACTGTAAATACGACAGATATTTAGGTGTTCCCATTTATGTGGAACACACTGTATAGTATTTGATTTACTTTTATTCTTCGCATATATTTAATTATTCCTTTCATGCATAGACTTCTTTCTACGAATTAAGCTATCATCTTTGATTTAGAAGTAGGTTCTACTTTGATTTTAGGAGTAGGAAAATTCATTCAATACTATCTAAAGTCGGCTACATACGTCCCGGAAAGTATGTCAGCTATGACTACATATACAGGCATGGCTGTGGAGTAGGGTACTTAGTCGTTACCTACAGGGGACAAGAAATATTTTTGGCACCAGTGTGTCAGTGAGCCAGTACTAATGCAATGACGAAACCTTTTTGTGCTTGATTATTTTTTCATGAAACTTTTACCAACACATTCATGATATTTATCTGATTAAAATAATTCGATGTATATTTAGTACATGCTTCAGAAAAATGTCACGAATGTGTCGGTACAAGTTTCATAAAGAAATAATTAAAAACAAAAAAGTTTTGTCATTCTTTAGTATTGGCACTATTGGCTCACCAATATACCTGATCCATATCATAATACATATAATGTTACAATTTCACGGCTGACTCGAGCTGTCGAGCTTCTCGACCCCTCGAGGGGTACACCGTGCAATAAGAGGGGTATTATTTTCCAGATCGCTGAAATCGAGGGGAATACAATTTACCACCTCTCCGATGACCAGAGTAATATGTAACACGTTGTGCGGGCACGTCACGTGACCAGTCTACGGTCTTAGTGGGGGACGTTGGAGTGTGCGCAGGAGTGGAATGGGATAGTGGAAGGGGAAAACGAGGAGAGGAAAATCAACCCAGTTTTGGGCAGTGATGGTATATGGTCTCGGTTTTTCCGCGCATGCGCGACTAAATGCAGGAACGTATGTACGTCTTATGTTTGTGGGGAAAGTAGGGGAGGACTGTTATTGGCGGGAAACCGGACAGAAGAGTGCAAGATATATTTATATATTATATGTACATACATATAAAAATTTAATATAACATACGCATGTTAAACATTCATATTTGATAATCGAAAAAAAAAAAATTTGCAAAACTATGCGGGATGACCAAGGTACCCGATTTTAGCCCAACTTTGTACTTTAATGACGCTAAAATCGTCGCGCATGCGCGAGAAAACCGAGACCATAGACCATCACTGGTTTTGAGTTGATCTGGCGACACTGGCCCAATGTGCGTTGTTGCACTATTCGCGGGATTAATGTATATCGCATCGTGGTACGATCCGAATTGCATTCTAATGACTTGAATCACTCAATTGTTCAACTCGCTGCACCGTCGTCGAAAGAATACTGGCTGTCTTTGACTTGAATACGCCCTTTGTTCTAGCACATATCTCCTAAAAAGCCAAAAGTCTTACACAGTCAAATCTCCGTACGTAGCTCAGCCCTTAAAGTTGTTAATTTTCACTGATTTCGCCCAACTTTTGGCACAGTCACGCCTGAACAGTCATAACTTACGTACCGGAACGTGTGTGTAGCCGGCTTAAGAGAAATAAACGATGGTAGCAAATGTTTGTGAACATTTAATATGATAATTAATGTTGAAGTTAAACAATGATTTTATCATATTTTATAAGGGCCGACGCATCGCCGGTAGAAGGTGGTTCTGTTCACAATCTTACAAGCTTCGGAGAAGTAAGTTACTTTTGGTATTTCGAAATAATCATAATTTTTAGTTCCCTTTCAGTCTCAGCTTCCAATAACTCGAATTAAATGGATAAAAGTGTTTTAATACTTTTTACAAACATTAGAGATGATTTGTTTCTTAAAACTTTGTTAAAATACAATTTTGTTTCTACAGTTTTTTAATCATTTTCACCAGAACTCCTTTAGTTTGTCTAAAAAAATATCTTTATCTGCTGCGATAAACACTTTACTCTGTAGATTGAAATGTTTTACAATTGAATGTAGGCAGTTGTCTTCGAAATGAATCGACTAGGAATGCTAGTCGATTTGGCACACGTATCCCATAACGTTATGAGAAGAGTACTCGCAGTTACAAAAGCTCCCATAATATTCTCCCACTCATCAGCCTTCAGCGTTTGCGCTCATTATCGCAATGTTCCTGACGACGTGCTTAAAACAGTGGTAAGTCTCCTTCTCAATTTCAATAAATGCCTGTCACAAATTATATGATACATATAATCTTTAACATGTTTTTAGAAAGAAAACAATGGCATCGTAATGGTAAACTTTTACTCGGGTTTCGTGAATTGCAACTCGTCGAGAAATGCTACGATACAAGATGTGATTGGTATGTTCAATTATTGTAATCATATTGCGGGTCCTCGTGCGAAATTTTTAAATTTGGACACGTAAAAATTCAGAAATTGAAAAACTTAACAATTCGAAAATTCAAAATCTCAAAAGTTTACAAATTTACAGATTTACAAATGTAGAAATTTTAACATACATATATTGTTCAATAAGTAATTTCTATTTACAGCCCACATTAACTTCATCCGTGATCTGATCGGGCCCGATAACGTTGGCATTGGCGCCGACTATGACGGCGTGAATTCGTGAGTATTGCGTCGGTCATAGGAAACAAGCGAAATGTTCACAATAGAAAAGAGTAAAACTAGTGAAAATATTTCAGAATGCCCGAAGGCTTGGAGGACGTTTCCAAATACAAAGATTTATTCGACCGCCTCTATGAAAGCGACGCGAATCCTCGATGGACCCGAGAGGATCTTGAAAAACTCGCTGGAAGGAATTTGATCCGTGTATTTGAGGCTGTAGAAGCGGTAAATAGGAATACAGTATTTCATCGGTAATTGTCCCAAATGTCTCCGAAATAATTGTCCCTGAGATATCCCCACTAGTGCGGGGTGTACCCCCTTGAGGGGCCTTGAAGCTCGAGAGGCCTCGGTCGCTGAGAAATATGACACCAACTCCTATGAATTTCCAACTTCTTTATTATTCATTATTTTTTTATGGGACTTCGATGACCATATTTGTGGCATTTTTCTAATAAAAATCATACCAAATATGATATAATTCCGATGATATTTACTTGTGTAATAGACGATTAAAGTTTCGGGCGCGAGGAAGGACCGCCGACTGCGACTCTCCGCATCTCTTTCTTTCCCATACGCTATCCTTCCTCGCGCCCGAAACTTTAATCGTCGATTACACAAGTAAATATCATCGGAATTATATCATATTAGGTATGATTTTTATTAGAAAAATGCAACAAATATGGTCATCGAAATCCCATAAAAAAAATAATGAATAATAAAGAAGTTGGAAATTCGGATTAGGTATGTTTACATTTCTCGACGACCGAGGCCTCTCGAGCTCGGCTGTCCTTCTCTACGTTCGGCAAACCTCAAACAATGATATCCCTCGCGAATAATTGTCCCTCCGCAGACCCGTGTTGTGGACAATTATCGATGAAATACTGTACTTTGACGCATTTACTATCGCAACGACTTGATTCTCACTCATGCAGAAAATGAAGTCGGTTAATTTCATTTTTGACATACCGCCGTGCGACGATAAAGACTGCTTTAAAGAATCGTAAAAATATAGTACAACGTGTATTACATATTACAGGTGAGAGATTCGTTAAAGTCAACACCACCTAGAGACGATATCATAAATGGATTAGATTTGTACGACGCGCAGTTGAATGCGGGCTTGAAACCAGGCGCGTGCAACACTGCGATAGAGTCAGTACTTTTTTAAATGTTCAATTAGTTTCTGATGCATCCACTTTTATTTCTTTATATACATTTTTTTTATACAGATGGAAAGGACTTAATGTTTCTTCGAGCGATGACTTGGAATGATTAAACTGTTTGGAATTTATTTAAACAATATAATGTCGTGCAAGGATTCGCTAACGACACGTTTGCTTTTCTAACTCATGTATACATTATATATTACATTTAAACGAGATCCGATCTTTATTAATAAAGACGCAGAATATTTGGTACGTAATAAGATGAATCCTTTAATGTGCTTGTTCTAATCCTAATTACACACGAAACACACCGAAACCAAATATTTGCTATGACAGAATTTACTCGTGATAACAGATTGGTCAACCTAACACGTGAGTGAGTAGATTTTTTCTAAGAACCTTTGCCATTCACTTCATTAGAAGCTACTAGAATTTCTCAATGTTTCTAACTTTATAAACTGTACTTCAAACCATTTAGTTTCGTGAAATAGGTATTTCTACAAGGTATAATTATTTGTTAATATTCTCACGTTACCTGTACATAAAAGAAACACAGTCAAAACCAGTAATTTAATTCGATTAGTCGAAAAGTAGTGACGAATTACACATTAACAAAGTTTTTAAGATATAAATTATACATTTTTAAGAGGGTGTATATGGTAATGGTAGCATCCACCGCTAATCAATCGACTTATCCCGAATTCTGTATTGAATTTATGTCTGCGGCGATATCATTCCTGAAATTTAATGAATAATTAAGTACCGTTCAGTGGTTTCTCATTTCATAAGAGACAATACAATGGCCGAAATAATGATAGGTTCACTAGGCAAACTAGCTTGTTTATTGTTCTTATTTCTATATACGTTGTGTAACACGTTTCTTGAGGTGTTTGTTACTGTTTTTAATGGACGTGATAGTTAGTTGATGGTTAGACTTGATTTATTAAGAAATTTATTGAAAGTTATCGTGTTAATAGAACGAAATAATCATACGTTCACAGTGATGTATTTCAAAAATACTTTCAATAATTCATAGTTTAAAAACATCTTATCAGCTAAGAACAAAATTCTTTGATGTTGTGATATTTAAATATAAATTATATAATCATTTAATAGTTTTATAGCATAATGGGTCTTGGATAGCCTTTAGATGATCATGAAAAGGGATTAATCACTGATTTCAAGTATATTAATCTCTCGATCAGAAAAGTTGTAGAAAAAATTCATAGATTTTTCAATATTGTGAACCATTTTCACAATTAGGTGATAAATATGGCTTCTAAATATCTATAGGCCATTTCAAGAGGTTAAGTCAGAGGCACGGATGAAAGATTTTTCAGAAAACTCGCAAAAGTATATTAAATTGTTCGAGTCACAAATAAGGACAAAATTAGGTTTGCCAGTTGTTGTACGACGTGTGCAACAAGTTTGTAAGAGCGCGTGAGACTTCACACAGATGAGAGATTAAAATTTACTTTACTAACGACCTTATGTCGTGGGAGGAAAAATGAAGAAGTGAGATTTTCTCAGCCAATAAAAAATGTAATTCAAACGGTCCGGATGGTTTTCAGTACTACTGACATGTTTTACATAATCAAAAAGGGATCAGAATGAGCAGGAATTATGGAGGAGATAGCGTTATTCTTTGAACGGGGTTTGTCTACAACGATAAATACTAAAATACAACTACAAATACTAAAAAATACCAAAAATTGTTCGAATATGCGTTAGATGAATATGGTGACAGAATTGATTGAACAAATATAATTAGATAGAAAAATATTCAGTTAACCCATGTTTGTTTCGCACATAAATTCCCAATTTCGTAATTGAAATTTGTTAACCATATGAATAATAACTACATTATTTAAAAAAATTATATACGTTACTAAGTACGTTATAAAGAATTACTTACTGATAAATAAAATTAGAAATATTATAGAAACCACAGATTTACGTAACAAAATAAATGAACCTAACATTATTTCGGTCACGGTATTTACGTCAGGGTTTGACTTTATTTGCTCGCGAGGACCGTTTTCCGAGGGCTACGCCTCCTCGACCCAGCCGCGCGTCTCGCTCCCCGTGGTCGCCTACGTGCTCGGACGGGCTCAGGCGCGATCATAACAGACAGATGAACGTGGCGCATATGGGGCGACACTCGTTTCAATAGCTTTCCACATTACCATCGAGCTACTATTGTCAATGCGTTTTTTTTATTAGTAGTATCCCCTGTAGGCCTATTCCACTATGTCACACGATAATTTCGGACAATAGCTGTAGAAAATTAATTAAAAAAATAAATTCATAAGATAAATTTTAAAAATAGTTTTTAATTCTATTGTTTCAATTTTAATACGGTCCGGAACAACTTGATCTTTGTGCACGTTTAGATTAAAGGTGGAAATAAATTTTTATCACACAGAAAATTTGTAAATTTTCTGGAAACGCATAACGCTTCTTACACGGATGTGTCGTTGCACTGTGAAGTGCGTTGGCTCAGTGCAGCGGAATGTTTAAGCAGTTTTTTATTGTAAGAAAAGAGATCTCCCTTTTTCTACAAGAAAATCCAAAAATCAGCTTAGGAGAACATTCCTCCTTCTTAAAAGATGTAAGTTTCCTTTGCGAACATTCATTTGTAGTCGATTTAACGAATCATTTAAATTCTTTAAATTTAAAATTGCAAGGCCACAAGCATAGTATTTCGGAATTATGCAGCCAAGTCGATTCTTTCCGTGAGCAGCTTGCACTTTTTAAAACACATTTGCACTCCGAACCAAAAATTTGGATCTTCTTTCCCTCGTGTCAACTAATTTTCGAAGAATTCGGCACGAACTGCGATTTTGATAATCACTTATACATTCTTCAATCGATAATAGATCAATTCGATACGCGTTTCAGCGACTTCGACTCGTTTAGAAATGATCTAATTCTCTTCGAGAATCCCCTCACTGTCAAAATTGCAGATCAAGCCCTCGAGTTTCAACGAGAACTGTGCGATCTTCGGCACGACATCTCTCTGAAAACGAGGGAAGAAAAACGAGCCGAATTCTTCAAAACGCTGGAAGAATCAAAGTACCCTATTCTTCGAAATTTTGCGACCCGAATATTCTCAATGTTTGGATCAACTTATTTGTGTGAAAGCTCATTTTCAATAATGCGCTATATTAAATCGGATCACCGTACACGTTTAAATGATTCTTCGCTTGAGTCGGCGATGCGAATATCCACGTCCAAACTTTCCATAGACCTTAACAATTTGTCAAGCACGTCTAAACGTACACGAAGATCAAGTTGTTCCGGACCGTATTAAAATTTAAACAATAGAATTAAAAACTATTTTTAAAATTTATCTTATGAATTTATTTTTTTAATTAATTTTCTACAGCTATTGTCCGAAATTATCGTGTGACATAGTGGAATAGGCCTACAGGGGATACCACTAATAAAAAAAACGCATTGACAATAGTACCTCGATGGTAATGTGGAAACCTATTGAAACGAGTGTCACCCCTTATGCGCCACGTTCATCTGTCTGTTATGATCGCGCCTGAGCCCGTCCGAGCACGTAGGCGACCACGGGGAGCGAGACGCGCGGCCGGGTCGAGGAGGCGTAGCCCTCGGAAAACGGTCCTCGCGAGCAAATAAAGTCAAACCCTGATTTACGTGATTGTCTTGAGAACCAACCATTTACTTTTCCTTACGAATGGGAACACTCTGGGTGGCTTGAAGCCATTAAAGGAAGAACAGAGGCTAATGCTGTACGCCCCCATGTCTCGCCAAATCAACCAATTGCCGATTTCCATTTCGGGCAGCATCACACTTTCTAATATGCAGTCCAACGAATCGCATGTTGGTCCCCAAAGAGTCGAACGAAATGTTTCATCGCTCGCTGGCTAAAATGATAATAGATATTTTACATAGGAACCATCACTCGTCCGAATATCAACACTGTGTCCGAAGAAATCTTAACAATTTTTGAAAAACAATCTCAAAAGAAGTTATTATAATAACTTCTATAATATAATCAAGACGATAAATAAATAATCAAGATGACTTCGATTTTTCAATAAAAATAAAAATTTTCCAAATTTTCTTGTATTGTCATTTGTAGAAGACTGCGTACTGATCACTTTTTGTCGGGAATAACAATAATTTATTTAACATGAAAAAATTGTTATTAAATATTTTTTTATGATTTTTTGTCGCTTTTTGACCACTGTACATTATTCGTACTTGCCAGGGACGTGGGACTTAGATTATTTCGTACGTTTTCGGATGCTATATATTGTGTTTCTATTATTATACTCAAAATATACGTTTGTCACGCAAAAACATCGAGCATCAAAGCCGCGATGCGCCCCACAGTGGCCAAAAAGCGACACAAAATCATAAAAAAATATTTAATAACAATTTTTTTATGTTAAATAAATTATCGTTATTGCGCTCATTGAACCGCTGTCAGAAAAATGCCTGCTGCATTTTTTGCGACAATAATCTATTGAAACAAAACTTTATTTAATTAACATAAAAAAATTATTATTAAATATTTTTTTATGATTCTTTCACTTTTTGGCCACTGTGCGGCGCCTCGTGGCTTCGCTGCTCGAAGTTTTTGCGTGACAAACCTATATTTTGAGTATAATAATAGAAACACAATATATAGCATCCGAAAATGTACGAAATAATCTAAGTCCACGTCCGTGGGACGTCCGTAATTTATGTCTGTGGGACGTCTGAAATTTTGGTCCAAGGGACGTCCCACGGACGTTCATGGAACGTCTGAAATTTTGGTCCAAGGGACGTCCCACGGACGTCCATGGAACGTCCGAAATTTATGTCCGAGGGACGTCCCTCGGACGTCCATGGAACATCCGAAATTTATATCCGAGAGATGTCCCACCGACGTCCATGGAACGTCCGAAATTTATGTCGGAGGGACGTCCCTCGGACGTCCATGGCACGTCCGAAATTTATATCCGAGAGACGTCCTACAGGCGTCCATGGAACGTCCGAAATTTATGTCCGAGGGACGTCCCTCGGACGTCCATGGAACATCCGAAATTTATATCCGAGAGATGTCCCACGGACGTCCATGGAACGTCCGAAATTTATGTCCGAGGGACGTCCCACGGACATCCACGGAACGTCCGAAATTTATATCCGAGGAACGTCCCACGGACGTCCATGGAACGTCCGAAATTTATGTCCGAGGGACGTCTCACGGACGTCCATGGAACGTCCGAAATTTATGTACGAGGGACGTCCCTCGGACGTCCATGGAACGTCCGAAATTTATATCCGACAGACGTCCCACGGACGTCCATGGAACGTCGGAAATTTATGTCCGAGGGACGTCCCACGGACGTCGGTGGAACGTCCGAAATTTATGTCCGAGGGACGTCCCACGGACGTACGCGACGGACATTGGACGTATCGGACGTAAAACGAACGTCCTATGAACGTACGGTGCTATCTGGGTAGATTATGTTGCATAAGACAGTTTGCAGCTTTATGTAATGTCGTAAAAAGTTCTGAATTTGTTGTCTTTGATTTGAAAAAGAGTGTGAAGTTCCTAGTGCTAGGTGAACCCATTAAAAAGGTCGGTTACTAAAAACATAATAACAGTACCTTTTCCAAAGGAATTGGAACTCTCGCTTTCATCTTCAGGAGCTCTTCTATAAAAGATGAGTAAACGCCGCAATTCACGTGGTACATCCTTATCTCCTTTCCATTCCAGAAGGTGACCCTTTTTGAGTGCAAGTACGATGCTAAAGTAAATGCCGATGTTACGAAATATCGTCCCGGCTCACTGATGATCTCGATGCTTGGGTCGAGGTCCTTAATGGCTTCGTTGATCACAGTAGCAAACTAAATACAAAAAGATGAAACTGTCAACGTAATAGTCTAATTTTCGGAGATATGAATTTACTTTATTCCACTTTTTGCATATTTCTATATCTCCATTCTATATTTTATTTACTATTTATTAAGTTGCAAAACTTGATTATAATTACGAATAGATGGAGGTCGTCACAATTATTGTGTGTCTGCATCTTTACAAATGCAAAAAGTTATTTATTAACAAGTAAATTATTTGATTAACCAACGACCCTTTGGTTTATTACATATATAGTCAAGTAATGAACAATATTATCATACCAAGTAATATGTATATTACAGTTTTAGCTAAAAAATACTTTTCTAAGGAAAATTGGTGATAAAGAAAGTACAATAACTTGCTTCTCATAACGATGAAGATAACGACGTTATCGTGCAGCGTACAGTTTCGAATACACAATATTATCGTACTAACAACTGTCAGCTCTTCAAAGAGAAACGTGACGACTCAGAGATAAAGAAAAGTTTCAAAGTTTTTAAAGAATACAATATTACAAATGATTTGAATGAATTATTATACGAACCAAATACAACAATGTAGATACAATAATAGGAATCCTTGTCCCACGAACAGGTAATCTTTTAAAAGTTGAGAAATGTAAGGCAGTAACTACTCAATAAGATCGTCAATTCGTTAAACATGGTGAATTATATTTGCATAAATTGATTAGATTAAAGCATTCATTGATAATATTCATGACGACACGATTGTTCTACGTCAGGCATGTCCAGAAGTAGCTCACTTGGAGGCAAATTCAAGGGAGACGCCTACTTCTCCCTCCCGCGCGTCTCGCTCCCCGTAGCGGCCGAGGTCCACCGAGCTCCTCAGACCTGTGCCTACCGCTTGCAATATGTACCGCGTGTGGCTCGTTGGGGCGACTCTCGGACCCACGGTAGGCACGGGTCTGAGGAGCTCGGAGGACCTAGGTCAGGCATGTCCAGGAATAGCTCACTTGTACGCGTTTTCGAGGGAGACGCCTACTTTTCCCGACCGCGCGTCTCGCTCCCCGTGGCGGCCGTAGTTCTCCGAGCTCCTCAGGTTCGTACCTACCGCTTGCGGTATGTATTGCGTGTGGCTCTTTGGGGCGACTCTGATACCCATAGGTTTCCACATCACCCATGAGGTACTATGCTCAATGCGTTTTTTTTTGTCAGTGGTATAAGCTACAGGAATATTCCACTGCGTCGCACGATAATTTCGAAAAAATAAATTTGGAAAATAGTTTTTATTATACTGTCAAAATTTTACTAACGATTAGGAAAGCTTGCAATATCCCCATCAAAGAAGATAGCGAGGAATCGCTCAGCAGTGTACGTTGCTTTGTTTTAATGCTACGCATTTTTTAAAACGAACATTAGCACAAATAAGTCGATCCGAACATTGAGAAAATTCGGATGGCAAAATTTCTTAAAATGGAATATTTCGATTCACTTAAAGTTTTGAAGCATGCTTTCCTAATTGTCAGTAAAATTTTGACAGTATAATAAAAACTATTTTCCAAATTATCGTGCGACGCAGTAGAATAGACCTATAAGGGATACCACTGACAAAAAAAACGCTTTGACCATAGTACCTCATGGGTGATGTGGAAACCTATGGGTATGAGAGTCGCCCCAAAGCGCCAGACGCAATACATACCGCAGGCGGTAGGTACGAGCCTGAAGAGCTCGGAGAACTACGGCCGCCACGGGGAGCGAGATGCGCGGTCGGGAAAAGAGGCGTCTCCCTCGAAAACGCGTCCGAGTGAGCTATTCCTGGACATACCGGACCTAGGCCGCCACGGGGAGCGAGACGCGCGGCTGGGAAAAGTAGGCGTCTCCCTCGAATTTGCCTCCAAGTTAGCTATTTCTGGGCATGCCTGTTCTACGTTGTTGCAGTTAATATAACGATCAATGAACACTGCGCTCTCGCCTGGAGAATCTCTTAAATAACGTAAATTGATGTAGATACCCAGATAGCACTCGAACGTCCAATGTACGTCCAATGTACGTCCGTACCGGACATATGTCCGAGATATGTCCGATTTATGTCCTAGGTATGTCCGACAGAGGTCCCCGTTACATCGCAGTACGTACATAGGACGTCCCGCGCGGACGTTAATTGGACGTTTGTCGGACATATAAAAGCGTGTTTGCATCTTAAAAAATTTTCTAAATATGTAGATATTGGTTTAAAAGAATTCTACAAAAATACCATTGATTATCACGTAGCTAGAAAAAGAGGAATTGATCAAATAAAAAAGAGTGGACTTATGCCGGGCGCGAACCTAGTATAAACATATTAACAGTCGAGCGCCTCACACGCTGACCCAACCGAGTTCTTGGTAACACGATTAATATTTTCAGATACCATGCGCGCTGATGTACGAGGTAATGCTAATCAAGTTAATTTCATTTTTCAACTATTTCTGTAAAATGTTCAAGTTTATCAGTGTCCAATAGACTTACAGAATAAATAAAATCTAACAATTTGAAGATTAGCTGGTTTTTTCACGGAAGAAACGTCGAAAAATAATTTTTTTCAAACAACGGCGCCGCGGACTTAAAAATCTGAAAAATTCATAAACTACATTTTGAGTACAATAATAGAAACACAATATAGGATCCGAAAACGTACGAAATAATCTAAGTCCCACGTCCGTGGTACGTCCGAAATTTATGTCCGAGGGATGTCCCACGGACGTAAAAACGGATGTCCATGGAACGTCCGAAATTTATGTCCATGGAACGTCCGAAATTTATGTCCGAGGGACGTCCCACGGACGTCCATGGAACGTCCGAAATTTATGTCCGAGGGATGTTCCACGGACGTACACGACGGACATTGGACGTATCGGACGTATCGGACGTGAAACGGACGTCCCATGGACGTAAGGTGCTATCTGGGTAGTTGAGACAAATGTTTTACTTTAGGTGTGATAACGGAGCCGGAATTAGAAAATGAAATAATGATCTTCAAGCAAGACTCAAGCAATGAAGAGTGACAATTGAAAAAAAAACAATATTAGTAAGAATGATCGATTTTTAGGCAATAATCCTAAAAAGATAATTGTTAAATTCTGCTATTGCGACCTAGAGTCTTACATGATCCTTTTTAAAATAATTAGTTGCACCTTTCTATTTTTCGAAAAGATACAAACAAATTGATATTTTTGCATCAAGAAAAAGAAAGAATAAATAGTCTCACACTGTCGAGTTGGAATCCTGATTCGCCAGGGAATCCTCCCCCAATATCAATTAACTTAATATGGACGCCGATCGATTTTGCAACAGCGAACAACCGTCTGCAGGCCTTGATGCCCCTGGCATAAGCGTTTACGTCTCCACAGGGACTTCCTACGTGAAAGCTAAGTCCGTGCAAAGTTAACCCGAGATTCTTCGTCAGCTGGATTAAGTGGACTGCTTCCTCCCCCGGGTCACAGCCGAATTTCATTCCAAGACACACTTCCGAGTTCTCGGCGTCGCATCGAATCCGAATCACTATTCTGCCAATAAAAAAGAAACATTAACTATTAGATTAAGCCAGGAAATGATCGCCCACTTTTTATAAAAAAAAACTTCAGTACACTGCAAAAGTCAATATCTACAACAAAAAGATTTTGTTTCGCGGTTCAGCGTTATTTGTTTCGTTCAAGTACACCCAATGCTGTACTAGAGGTTGAATTAATTTCGTTTACCATTTTCTAATTTCTTCATTGATAGAAAAAACTTGTAAGCGATGGTTAGCGTACTATTACAACGTAAAATTTGTTTACACCGTTTGCTTATCCGCAGGACCATCCCCCATCTGGAATTACTCTATAAAAATTTATCGCAAAACATGCAAAACTCACTTTGCGTCCGGAAACAATTCTTTGATCTTCAGAAGCTCATCCTCGCCATCCACGGTCAGTCTGTCGACGTTGACTTTTCTTGAGAATTTGATGTGCGACGGTAACTTCGTTGGGTTTGCAAAGATAATTCGACTTGCTGGTATACCGTGCACCATCACATCCCTTATCTCTTGCTATTTTCAACAGTCAAATTGAATATTTTGGTCGTTCACGATCCGCATCGGCGCGGACATTGCCAGATTAACCCTTTGCACTCGAATGACAATTCTGAGGCACCACTAAAAATTACGACACCGTAGGTCAAACAATTTTTACACGAACCAGCTCGTTTGTACTCAATAGATTGCTAATAATCAACGTCAAATGAAACAATAATCATATAATAGAACGAAAATATTTCAAAATATTATTATCCCATTTTACGAATAAAACAGCTTCGAGTGCAAACAGTTAAAGCGTAACTATAACCACTTTTGTACCTCGGAAGCACAATCGAAGCCGGCGTTTAGGCTCGCCAGAGTCTTGATCACTGTAGGATCTGGGTTGCATTTGATAGCTGAAATCGAATCAGAGATCCAAAGAATTTTCAGATGAGTGCAAGGTTAAGTAGGTAAACTGACTTCAAGGTTTCCATCAAGGTTTCAATTATACAGGGTGAGTCACCTAACGTTTGTACCTCAAATATCTTTGTTGTTTCTAAAGATACGTAAAATATGGTAAGGACAAAGTTGAATGGTACAACGGGGCTGACGCGATGCCAGAAAATAATTTTGTTTTTGTGCCATTTTTGTAGAGATATCAAAGTCACTTTGACTTTTTTAAATGGAACCACACTTTTTCAAACACCTACAATGATAGTCCCTTTCATTACGAATTCAGTGACTATAATTACTCAAGGTCATTCAAGGTCACGGACAGCGTGCAACATTCCTTCAAAGCCCGTGTGTCAGCCCCGTTGTACCATTCAACTTTGTCCTTACCATATTTTACGTATCTTTAGAAACAACAAAGATATTTGAGGTACAAACGTTAGGTGACTCACCCTGTATGTATAATTGCGGTAGTGTAAGAGAGTGAGAGAGTGAGAGAGAGCGATAAATAATAAACGTAAAATAATATCAGATAATTTTGTCATCGAGCGTTCCGAAAAGGCGGCGTGCTTTAGAAATATTCCTATTTAATTCTTATCCCACATAATTGATGAAGGAGACTTCTAAACTGCTTAAGGAAGATATATTTAAGAAAAGAGATTTTTTTAAATTACTGGAACATGAAATTATATTCAAGAAAATACAAAATTCAAATTATGCACGTTATTTTTGTTTATCCTACTTATTTCTCGCATAGAACATACATACATATTTGGCTGAACTGCAAAACAATATAAAACTATTCTTCAATTTTTCTTATTTTTTTGTTTCTCGTTCAGTCACTATTGTCATAATTTCTTTTAAAGAACTGAAAACTTGAGTGATCAGAATATTTTGATGGATGTTTATGTTTGACGGATGTTAATAAAAGAATAAAAAAAACAAATGCGATTGTAGAATACCCATGTACCATAATATGGAATGACCCGTGGTATTTTTACAGTCCAATCTTTATATTTCTGCACCACGTCAGCAATATCAATGATATAAAAAGGTTCCTCTTCGTTCTCAGTCTTGATTATTCGTCTTATAATGCCCAGGTCGTCCAGCGTGTCTTCAAATAATTTCACGTCATTCACGCTCAAACGAGACATGTCGATTGAATTGAACTGAGTACAAACGCGGTCTTCGTCAACAGTGCTCTACAAAAAAAAAATGATTAGATCTGGATCAAAACTTAAAAACAATCAAAAATGATATCCCACGATTAAATCTCGTGTCATCGCAGTTGACATATTTGTTTTACGATAAGACGCTTCAATTATAAACAGAGATCAAAGAATTATCACACTCTACGCTATTCTTTGTACTAGCATGCTATACTATTTCTCCAATTATTTGAGAAAACAATCGATTAATAGTTCGTAACAGCGTTTACCTGAGAGGATGCTGGATGAATGTGTGTGCTGGAAAACTTTTTTTCTTGAAACAAATTAAAATTGATAATTTGTAATGTTAATCGTAAAATGTTGGTAATTCTGTAGCAGATGGCACTAGTTCCACACGGTTAGCGAAAATTTATATGAACGATTGACTCTTGATCCCAGTACATTCACTAAACACGCATTGAAGTTTTATTGAAATAAGAGATAACTACCTCTGCAAATAAAAAAGATTTTCTATCATCGTCAGAGAATGGCAGAAACGATGATGTTATATACACTATGCTGCATCGTTTTATCAGCTGACGCAATGAGCCATAGTAAAGTACGATCATTACTGGCTAAACACACGTTTTTTTTTTTA
The DNA here is from genome assembly GCA_913789915.3 of Sphecodes monilicornis. NCBI lineage: Eukaryota > Metazoa > Arthropoda > Insecta > Hymenoptera > Halictidae > Sphecodes > Sphecodes monilicornis. The sequence continues at coordinate 20,988,401 of OU565298.1, read as the reverse complement.
AGTGAGCGTTTACCAACATTTTTTTTCATTATTATCCTGTCTTTGTTCATCAATGTGTAGCAATATGAGACAAATGCAGTAAAATTTGTAGTGTCTTGTAACTCACCTTGGCTGACAACGCAATTAGTACTTTTAGGCTTATGAATCATACTTCAGGCTCACACGAGGGTCGATAATTGTATATATTAAGTAAAATGAAAGATAGCGAAAGATATCTTACTTGAAGTTTTATCTCCGTAAAGGTAACGTTGCAATTAAAATAAAACGTTATCTCCTACGTCAGAATGGTGCTCTCTATCATATAGAAAACCTCAGGAAAGTCTACTCTAGTGAACGAAAACCGATGGGAAACCACTGGGAAAGTATTAGTAAAGAATTACCTACAAACACGAAATATAGCAATTTAATAATTAAATTATTACCCAATAATAATTAAATCTGAACAATATTTAGGTAAAAAATGATCGTAATATCCAATAATTCAATGAATGAGGACATTTATTTATTAACACTGGATTTAATAACAAAACATGTAATCTAGACCTGAATATCTAAAAGAAAATATACAGGGTGGCCCACATAACTCTGAACAGCTCAATATCTCGAAAACTATGCCATCGATTTTAAAGTTCTTGGTCTTAAATTGCATGGAACTGAAGGGCCTTTCTCACTACATAAACGTGAAGTGGTCTCCCTTCCCCTTTAACGGGGGAGGGGAGGTACCTTTGTAATTTTAAATGAAACCCCCTATAAAATGTTACATATTTAGATTCTACCGGAAAAAACAAGTCAATTTTGTCTGAAACATTTTTTTGTCAGAAATTTCCATGATGAGATATAACAGTTTGAAGTTTCGAGTTGTAGGTACTTGAAGCGCTCGGAAATAGCGTTATGGAATTATACGCGCTTGAGTCCATTGCTTATTCATGAAGAAACAGAAACAATAATATTTACAATTCTTGAGTTTGCCTCACTTATCTATGAAAACGTTTTCAGTTTAGAGCTGTTATTCAAGCAGTAACATTGTGATTATGGCTACTTTTGACACAGAAGTGAATATGTTATTAACGTTAGGTGAATGTCAAAAAAATTATCGGCGTGCAGCAGTGATGTTTTTTGAACGTTATGGGATCAAAAAATGTCACGCAACATTTCATAATTTAGAAAAGCAGCTTCGCGAGCACGGTGAATTGTGTAAAAAAAACTCACAATAAACCTAAAGCTGTCACTAATGAAAATAATAGTGCCAGTATTCTTGCTGCAATTACATTAAATCCTCATATTAGTCAACGTACACTTGCACAAACATCACATATTAGTCGTTCATCGATTCAACGAATTTTGAAACGGCAAAAGTATCATCCATATCACATGGTTTTATCACAAGAGCTTTCGATAGCAGATTAGGATCACCGCGTAAGATTTTGAGAGTGGCTGCAGGGTGTTGTGAAAAATGACTTTTTGTGCAAAATACTTTTTTCCGATGAGGCCACTTTTATGAATTCAGGGCATGTAAATAGACATAATCTGCATTATTGGGCCGTGGAAACCCAAATTGGATGCGATGTGTTCCCTTTCAACATCGACGGTCTTTAGATGTTTGGTGTGGCCTAATAGGAGATTTTGTGATTGGACCTTATTTTTTTCAAGAAACTGTAACATCTGCAAGTTATTGTGATTTATTAAAAAATCATTTGCCTGCGCTTTTGGAAGATGTGCCACTGCACGTTAGAAGAGAAATGTGGTTCCAACAAGACGGCGCTCCTCCACATTTTGCAATCATCACCAGGCAATTTTTGAACGAAAAATTTGGGAACAAATGGATAGGTCGTGGGGGACCTCGTCAATGGCCTCCTCGATCCCCCGATCTAACACCATTAGATTTTTTCTTATGGGGATATGTAAAGGACAAAGTTATATTTGAACCACCGACGACAAAAGAAGATATGAAACAAAGAATACGCGACGCTCGCGCTTCAGTGACTCCCGAAATGTTAAAAAATGTTAGAACAACTTTGATGTTTCGAGTAAATAAATGTTTACAAGCCCGTGGTGGACATTTTGAACATTTAATTTAAAGTACATTTTACTTCTTCACGAATAAGCAAAGGACTCGAGCGCGTATAATTCCATAACGCTATTTCCGAGCGCTTCAAGTACCTACAACTCGAAACTTCAAACTGTTATATCTCATCATGGAAATATCTGACAAAAAAATGTTTCAGACAAAATTGACTTGTTTTTTCCTGTAGAATCTAAATATGTAACATTTTATAGGGGGTTCCATTTAAAATTACAAAGGTACCTCCCCTCCCCCGTTAAAGGGGAAGGGAGGCCACTTCACGTTTATGTAGTCAGAAAGGCACTTCAGTTCCATGCAATTTAAGACTAAGAACTTTAAAATCGATGGCATAGTTTTCGAGATATTGATCTGTTCAGAGTTATGTGGGCCACCCTGTATATTTTTGTAATCCAATACAACCGCAGTAAATCGATACAATTTATTTTAAAAAAACTATGACTCTAAGTAGTAGGCCATTAGCTTGACGACCGTGCAACGTGGTTGCTCTCATTGAAGGGCATATGTAGTCAGTTTCTGAAGATATAAAAAACTACACTTTAAAAGACTTGTGAGTAAAAATTATTTTCGCATCATATACAGGATGTCCCATTTATATCGACCCAGTCAAATATCTTCGAAACTGTTGATGATACTAAAAAATGTTTTAGACAAAAGTTAAACGGTATCAGGAGGCACACTTTCTGATGTAGGTAGGTATCTTTTTTATATAGGGACGCGAAAACTTTCTTGTTTCTTATTATTTTTTCATGAAACTTTTTCTAGTACACTCGTGACAATTTTCTAATTCAAATGATACCAAACATGATATAATTCGGTTCATGTTTACCCATGAGAATGTATACTTTGAAAACTTATTGTCGCTCATTACGCTTGCAAACATGTGTAAAATTATGCCATGTTTAGTCTCGTCTTAATCAGAAAAACGCGACGAATGCATCGGTCAAAGTTTCGTGGAAAAATAATTGAGAACAAAAATGTTTTGGAATTGCATAAGTATTGGCTCATCGACGTGCCGATGCCGATTGGAAATCGATCGGTGTGCTCGAGGCTGGTGCCCAAAGCTACAATATTTTCGCGTAAAACTATTTCGGAAAAGTTCAAAAATATTTTAAAAATTATCTAGTAAAAATCCTATGGTTGTCCTAACCAAAAAAGGTGGAAAAAATATTTATTCAAGAAATAAAAAAAATCTGTCCCCCAATAGTTTCGAACCATGTCAAAAAGTTTTCCTCGCTTCCGTAGTCAGGAACGCCACACGCGAACCCATCGGCGATGTTGGAACTAGATTCACAACATTTGGTTATAATAAGTGCACCGATGTTTACGGAAAAAATTAGATTTTATCTTTCATTATTAGTAACAGAGATATCCACTTTGTTAATAATAAGCGCAGCTAACAAAGTGGAAAATTGCAGATATTGTTGACGATGACAATACCCATAAGTAGGTTTTGATCCCTACTAAAAGTTAGTTCCGATTCGGGCGTTAGAGGGGGTCAAAAGTGGAGAAAGGAGCTGATCCAGGCTAGATTTAGACTAGGGGGCAGCAGTATACCGAGCACGGGCAAAACCCGGGCTTGAGCACTCTCGTTCCTCTATATCAGTGATCAGAGATGATCAGAGAGGATATTCCTCTCTTTATATATCGTGTAACTGGGACATTATTTTTCACTTCCTTTTGGCACTTTGGCGAGGCAAAAGAGGCGAAAAAGCAGAAGAGATAGCAAGGATGTACTAACGTCTAAAACGTACGGAACTCTTGCCGAGAGGACACTGTGTTTGCATTTGAAACGAAAATAGGTGAATAAACGAATAAATTGTTCCAAAAATAGCGGAAAACAACAAGGTTATCGCTAAATAGAAGGAAATTCTTTATTCGATATGACGTGTATCGTGTATCTTACAAATCACACACTACCGTAGACCACTTAAAGAATATACCGAATGAGTAATGTATTTTGTCATAACTGTCAGTTGGATTCTCAGAATATGATTCCATTAACGTTGCGTTCGACGTTACCGACAAACTTGAAATTTCTGTTTGAAAGATATTCCTTTGTCGTTCCATTTGCCTAATACAAAGTCGTGGTTAAGTTTTGAAATCCATTTAATTCAAATAAATATGTAGTGAATTGTATGTATACCAATATGTGTATTGTATTTTTTCTGATTCTTTGGAGAATTAAATTTACGAGTACATATTATTTTCTGTTCTTTTTAACCGTAAACAGAACTACACGCTACTTGTAGTAAAATACTATAGCTATTTAAGAAGAAGGCACATATAACAAATATACAGGGTGTTTGGTAACTGGTGGTACAAGCGAAAAGAGGGTGATTCTACATGAACAAATAAGTCGAAAATATACAAGGAATTTTTTTGATGTGAGGCTTTGTTTTCGAGAAAATCGAATTCAAAGATTCGTCGGGATCGCGTGCATTAGTATATGCACAGAGTAGAATTGGTTGGTCATGATCAGACGCGATAGCCGATTTCTATCTAATGGTACGCGATTCGCTGAATTTTCAAACTCGATTTTCTCGAAAACAAAGCATCACATGAAAAAATTTTATTCTATATTTTCGACTTATTTTTTCATGTAGAATCACGCTCTTTTCGCTTGTACCACCAGTTACCGAACACCCTGTACATCTCTAAATGAATGGTCAAACCACACTACTAAATGATAAAGTTCATAAATCGTTATAGTTTGTACCTGTTTACACGTGAGAGTAAACATTTCTGAAAATACGATGTGAATTCTATCGATTTATTGTGTATAGCGTAGATTTTGGCATACCCGTACATTACAAGAATATATTTACGCGTAAAAGAAACTAAATTTTACATATGCCGCTAGTTCGTTGTAAAAGTAGCTACCATCAGATGGCGCAGTAATTTGAACATTACTTGATGCACAGGAGTTTCCAAGCTCTGGTGTGATCGGCAGCAAAATGGCAGCGAGCGACTCTCACGCGGACGATAGTCTTTATCCGATTGCTGTTTTGATCGACGAACTAAAAAACGAAGATGTACAGGTAATTTGGAATGTTCTAAAACTCAATATTATACGGTTACAATATAATCGGCTTGCTGAGGCACGTACAGCCATCGGAGAAGATACAGTGTCAAGGCGGCTGGAGCGGTAGCGTACTACCGAACAAAATATTCGTTTAGTCTCCTGTCAGTTTACTACCAATGTTCCGTTTCTCATATTAATACGCCTAACGTTCTTATCCCACCGACCGTGTAACAATTATCTCGTTGCAGTCTCCATGTGTATAAAACTTCTGGCCAAAGGAATATATTATATTGCTAGGATAGACGAAAGCATTCAAGATACTATTTAAATTAATTCCACACTTGTATTTCCATAGAATCTTTTGTGTTACAGTTACGGTTGAACTCGATAAAGAAACTATCCACAATTGCTCTTGCTTTGGGCGTTGAACGAACACGAAGTGAATTAATTCCGTTTTTAACGGAGTCTATGTATGATGAAGATGAAGTTCTACTAGCATTGGCAGAACAACTTGGACAGTTCACACCTCTTGTAGGAGGTCCAGAATATGTGCACTGCTTATTGGTAATAATATTGTTTATAATTTTATTGGCTTACATATAAATGTGTTCCTAACAGTCAAATTTTGAAATTCTATTGCATATTTCGTATCAATGTTTAAATTGTATTTCTAATTAATCACAATATTTGTATTAGTAGTAACATTTTTAATCATATGGTTATTTTATATGTACTAAAATACTCTATTTCTTTCGTCATGATGCAATAAGTTCTCTTTTGTAGGCATGACAATTTGATATTGTCATTAAATCCATTAAATAAAATTTTGATATTAAAAATAAGCATTCATAGAAAATTGTTTTAATTTAGAAACCATTAGAGACCTTGGCCACAGTTGAGGAAACAGTAGTTCGAGACAAAGCAGTGGAATCTTTGAGAACAATCGCTGCTCAACATAGTCCACAAGATTTGGAGGACCAGTTTGTTCCTTTAATAGATCGCTTAGCAGGAGGAGATTGGTTTACCTCGAGAACCTCAGCATGTGGCCTATTCAGTGTCTGTTATCCACGAGTTAGTCCATCAGTTAAAGGTAAAACAAATAATCTCAGTTTTAGAATATAGGAATATACAAAATTAATTTATATATTTTTATTTTTCATCCATGTGTAGCATCTTTACGATGTCACTTTCGCAAATTGTGCCAAGATGACACTCCAATGGCACGTCGATCCGCTGCTTCAAACTTAGGGGAATTTGCAAAAGTTATGGAAATTGAATATGTGAAAGCAGATTTAATTCCCATGTTTGTTATTTTAGCACAAGATGAACAAGTAAGGCAACAAAAATTATTCCTTTCAATATTGTAATATTTGTATATTCATAGAACTTGCATAATATTTTAACTCTTCAGGATTCTGTACGCCTCTTAGCGGTTGAAGCATGTGTCAGCATTGCAGCTTTATTGCCTCGAGAAGATGTAGAACAATTAGTTATGACCACACTTCGGCAGTGTGCAACTGATCAATCATGGCGCGTACGCTATATGGTTGCAGATAAATTTACCGATGTAAATGCCTCTTTCATATGTACTCTTTTTGTGGGTACTTGGATATCACATAATTATTTGCCATTCTTAATTTCTACTTATTATATTCTAGCTACAAAAAGCTGTTGGTCCAGAAATTACAAATATAGATCTTGTACCAGCATTTCATGTACTGTTAAAAGATATAGAAGCCGAAGTAAGAGCTGCAGCGGCAGATAAAGTTCGCGATTTTTGTCAGAATCTTGACAAATTTAATCAAGAATCCATAATTATGACAAATATATTACCAATAGTTAAAGAACTCGTATCAGATCCAAATCAACATGTAAAATCAGCTTTAGCAAGTGTTATAATGGGCCTTAGTCCAATACTTGGGAAACACAAGTATGTAAAAACTTCCTACATGAATATAAAATGAACAATATAATTAATTATACGACAATAATGTCAAACATATCTAAATTTACAGTACAATCGAGCACCTTCTACCTTTATTCTTGTCACAACTTAGAGATGAATGTTCAGAAGTGCGACTCAACATTATCAGTAATTTAGAATGCGTTAATGAAGTTATTGGTATACAACAACTTTCACAGTCGCTTTTGCCAGCTATTGTAGAGTTAGCTGAGGATTCAAAATGGCGAGTGAGATTAGCCATTATAGAGTACGTATATCTGATAATATGCTTTATTTCTAGACTGGTTATTTTAAATGTTAAATGTAAACATTATCTAGGTACATGCCATTATTAGCTGGACAGCTTGGAGTTGAATTTTTCGATGAGAAATTAAATTCTCTATGCATGACTTGGTTGGTAGATCATGTGTATGCTATCAGAGAAGCAGCTACATTAAATTTGAAAAAATTAGTAGAAAAATTTGGACCAGAATGGGCACAAAATACAGTAATACCAAAAGTTCTAGCAATGTCGAGAGATCAAAATTACCTTCATAGAATGACTTGTCTGTTTTGTATCAACGTGAGTAACAATATTAAAACATGATGTATTGCTTGGATTTGAATCATTGTTTTTAGTTTTGGCTTCATTGATGATTGCAGGTATTGGCTGAAGTGTGTGGTCCAGAAATAACAACAAAGGTAATGCTTCCAACTGTGTTAGGAATGGCCACCGATAATGTTGCCAATGTACGATTTAATGTTGCTAAAACTCTCCAAAAGATTGGACCTTTCCTTGAGCCTTGCGCAGTGCAAGCTCAAGTAAAACCTGTACTTGATAAGCTCAATACCGATAGCGACGTCGATGTGAAATACTTTGCTTCAGAAGCAATTGCAGGCATCGCAGGTGAAGTATTTAATTCTAAAAGTAAATTGTAAGCCTAAGTACATTAAAACGAGAAAACTCAACGTATCTAATGTCCCAAATATGTGTATCTAATCAGTTTTATCGTTATTTCTTTTTATTCTATTTTGGAACAGAAGACTACAATTTTAATCTTGGTAAATATTTTCAATGAACATTTGGTATACAATGCGTACTGTGTTTCAGCGTAGGTTGAGCAAGAAAAGAAATGCATTTAAATTTTATCCATCAGTATCCAACTTCGACCTGAAGAAGTAACCTGCCGCAATATTTACACTTACACATGGCAACAGGTAACATTATTGCACAGTCAGAGCAGATCTTATGTCGAAAAATATAAACTTCAAATTAGTAGTTCATATTAAGCGATATTTTAAGTTCTGTTATATCTGTATATCTATAATTATATTACTTATTAAATAATCAATTTAATTGGTAAAATGTATTTCTTACACGTACCTAAATAATTATCGAAAAATAATATAATAAATGGTACCTCGAAATCATTCCTAAAAAAATCAAACGCCTCATTATAATCTGCTCTTCCACATATACTGGTCAAAAATTTACTTTCATCTTTTATCAATGTTTTATTAATCAGTATTTTAATTTGATATGTATACGTAATATTGTTAAGTATTGTCTTTGTAAACATAATAATAAATTAATAATAATCAATAACACGGTATTTATTTGAACTTCTTTATTTAATAATCAATTTACTTAGATATCATACATTTTGTATTATCACAGCTTATTACTATTTCCTTTCCTTTCTACATATACATGCATATGGCTGATGTTAACACACATTTATATGTAACTAAAATCAAATTCATTTTATTAAATTATAATAGCAACATTTTTAAATTTCTTGCATAGAATAGAAATGAAAATAATACTAGTAATTTGTCCAGTCAGATTTAAAATTTTAAAAGGAATACTACATCATATTCAAATGTATTTGAAATATCACGAATATTTGTTACAATGTAAATATACATTTTGCGGCTTGTGCAGAATACTTTACAAGAATAATTACGTGTTAGAATATCAATTTTGTTACATCAACCAATTTCATAATAAAAAGATATAGTTACAATGAAAATGGTATTTATTTATTGCATTATATAATTCTATCTTAGTATTTAACCTTTCTTGTAGTAAGCAAGTTTTATATTACTTTTGTTAGTAATTTCTAATATAAAATAGCACTACTCATTGACATCTCGTAAACTACAAATACACTTTTTTAGTAGTCGTTAATGGAACCACCATATAAGTGTTAGCATTAAATTTGCAATTATAATAGTCAAATGTTAAAGCTAAGATGCTTTCGCAGTTCTACAAAAAAATGCAGCAGAAAACGTTTGTTAGAATTGCAATATTACATAGCATATTTTCCTTCCAGAAGAGGAAATACTTACATAACTTTTGATTTATACTATACTATATACAATCTACAAAACTAGTTATCATATGACATACGAGTATTTTCCAATATAAAATTCGTATACCGCAGAAACAATCTATACTAATTACCTATTAAGAAGCATAGCGCATCAATGAATCGTTTATTAAATACGTGTCACTATTCACAACTTTTTATCTACAACCATAAATGAAGTATACAGTTTATATAATCGTAAAATTACGACAACAAACAAAAGTCATTTTAACATATTTGAGTCGACTATAGATTAAAATGTAATTTTACCAATCGAGATGATCCACCCTATATACGTAAATAAACAATTATACATGTAAATAATATGGTTCCCATGTTTACATTCTAATATAAATGAAAATATTCTATATTTACTAGAATATGGTAGTTTCATAAACTATACAAAACTAGGCGTAATTTTTTTAAATTTTGAATGTTTGCAACATTCCCCTCTGTAAATTTGCATCTATTCTCACCTTTGTAATTTTTATTACTTTGAGATATTTAATTTATAGATAGCATTTCTAATGTCATACATTTGCTATTGTGGAAACACATTGTCTCATTTAAATGATGTTTACACGACAAGATGGTCTTCTTAAATAAGAAGTATAAGAAAAAATTTCTATAAATTTCAGTAATTTTGTACACTTTAAAAAGTAACGTTAATATTAAATGTCCAATACTAAATTCGTATAACCCTGAAATTACACCCCCAAAAGTTATCACATTATTGACAATGTTCTAATAAGTCAAGAATATTCTGTTTCTTAGCAGCATAAAATTTGATGTCGATAAACATACTGCCGTTAATTAGATATGTTGATAACATAAATGTAAAGTCCACTACTAAGAAAGCAAATACAATTAAAATTTCTTAGGTTTACGGTAACTGGTTAACAGACTAGTTGAAAAATGTATGAAAATTTGGCAATCGTTTTTCTTTTCAAAATAGGTGTAGATTATCACAGAATACATTTTTCATAATTCATTGAGTAACTATTAGCAGTAGTTACTTCGTCAGTGATGTCGAAGATCATAGAAAAATGTTCTGCGTATAATATACACACTTTCACACGATATTTACATTTGTTTAAATCATCAAAGATTTTAATCTAAATTTTTCTGTAAATTACACTTATCAGTAAAAAGAAAGTAGGCAAGTACTGATTAGATTGTGGCTGTTTCAGACTTTGCCAAGTCTACACAAACTGTGTGACTGATAGTAGAAACATGTGTCGCTCCGCTATTATCAGAACTAATAATATTCAAGGATGAAATTTTGGCACGTTGATATGCTACCACCGTGTTCAAACTTAAAAACCTGTAAATAATTTTTTTAATAAATTCATTTGAATCAATGTTGAATATTTTCGGAAACAATCATTATCAACTTACCTTATGCAAACGTACATCACCAACAATGCTGTACCAGCTGCAAACATTCTAATAATAGGACCCTCGACTAATTGTATGAGTGTCCAGGCAGCAGCTGATGACCCACACATTGTTGTAACAATGGCAATGGTTTGCAAACAGTGTCGCGATGTCATACCATTTTGCCAATCTAATCTATTTGCGTGTTCAACATTATACTGCGCACCACACACTTTGCATGTCAGACTATCAACGTTTACAGAACTCTGAAATGTGCACAAATGTGAAGACGCAATACACAAAATAAATATACAGAATTACAATGTCTTACCTCGACTAACCATCGACGTAGGCAGTTATGGTGAACCGCACTTACATCACCTCGACATTGGCACGGTTGTATTAGCGGGCCAGCATCTTGTCTATCGCTATCGTAACAAATCCAACAATCTTTACTACTAATTGATGTTCCGTCAGAAAATAGTGCAGCATCTTGTTCTCCACTTTTGTCTTGTAATTCGATTTCCTTCACATATTTAGATTGGTCCAATCTTTTAAATATGCGTTTCGGATTTAATATCCACAACTGTTCTGGACTACAACAGAAAGAAATAATTGTGTCAGGTATCAATTATTCAAGTAAGGATATATTAAAAACTTGATTTGAAAAAAACGCACCTGAAACAATTCCATAATACGCATGGAAACCATAATACTACTCCAACTTCAATAACACGAAAAACAACGTCATGCCAATTCCTGCTGTACAATGGAACCCTGTAATAAAAACAAATTAATGAAAATTAAAAACCACATACTGACAATATACATATAATTTTTTCAGACTTACTTAGTCTTCCAAAATTCACTAAATGTTTCGCTACACAAAAACCCAACTATAATGAAAAGCATAAAAGCTTGTGACAATAATCCAACACGAGATTGATGCAATTGAGAAATATTTATCTGTTCCTGCACTTGCAATGCTTGCGATGTGCTAGGAAGGGGATCAAATAATTTTGCAGTAACTTGTTCTTCGGAATTAACTTTTAAATCAGGAACTGTACGTTTATTTGCAAAACCAGTTCCCTGATAGTCATTCAGAAATCCACCTCGGATCTAGAAGACAAAATTGTTTTAATTTGTACAACATATCAAGGAATTTATTTCATTACCTTCTAAACTGACCTTAAAGAAAACTTCTACTCCATAAATTAAGAAAAAGATGACAACAATAAACAAAAGTACTGCATAACATCCATTAAAAATATGTGTGTAGAAGCTCTGAAAAAAATATAATTAAATTTATATTTGAATATATTAATAGTAATATTTAATTATTTTTATCTAGAAGAAAATGTTAATAATTAAATTATTAAACTATCTTCGAAACTAATTTACCTGATCTTCTTGCGAGTATATTTGAGCTGTAATAAATTCTGCCAATAGCAAAGAATAAGTTAATACATTAAACACTACAAAACCCATAAACGATTTCGAAAGAAATTGTGGCTTGTCCCATGACATATCTCTCAAATGAAATACTTCTGCCCAGAAACAAACAATTAATGATGAACCACTCAGAACAAGTGGATAATATGCAGACAATAAACTCCTAGACCATCCTTCTTTGAATGCATTCTGTAATGACATTATATTAAATATAATAGACACAAAGAATGAAAAATAATTTATAAGGTTTTACTTACAGGAGATGTGAAATATGCTCCTCGAATTAGCGATGCCAAGAAAACAATAAAATATAAAACTTTTTGTGTGGTGACTCTACATGCTCTAAGAAAAGATGGTGCTTTCATTTTTTGCCATTCAGCAACGATACACATGATAAGTTGTATCAGGCAAATAAATGCCAGCATAAAAAATATGGTTGCAAATGCAACGTAATAACTTAAATTTGGAACATGACACTCCCGTCCATCAAACTGAATCTATAAGCGAATATGAAATTTTCATGTAAAGACAAATCGGGCGCATTCATAATTCTTTTACTGTTATCGTAAAAAATACCTCGCACAAACAAGTTCCATTGTGACATTCGCCATGTCCAGAACAGTTTTCATTGCCACATGTGTCATTCCAAGCCATCATTCCAAATTTTACCAATAACGACAATGGATTTTGTGTACTCAAAGCAATCATTTGTTCCATGATTGCTATATATAAAGCTGACTGTTTTTATACAGTCGCAAATGAAATCTATAAAGTGTAATGATTGTTAAAGTATTTAACATACATGATAAATATGATCAACAAAATCATAAAAAATCTATAAGTATTAGAATTATTATATAAATTCTTACAATATCATGTTTAATTGCAATCAATGAAACACACCAAGCATTATGCTATTATTTTTAACACAAAATGATGGAATTGTTTACTGACACACATCTTTGAGTACCATATTTTTCAAAATAATAAAATTCTAAAACAACAACAAAGGCAAAAAAAATTAAGTACAAAAATTAATGTTGGATCGATAGCACGCAAAAAACAAGGAACAGAAAGTTATCTTTACATACCAAAAAATTAATTCATATGTAATATTTACAAACAATTATCACAAGGTAGAATACAATACGACGAGACACGTATCGATGATAGAAACTAAATAAATGAATATTTTCGGTGTTTGTTACACTCACTGTCAAATCGTATGTATAATTCGATGTTAACGCTTAATTATTCTTTGCTATTGCAAGTATGTAAATACATGTAATGAGACAGTCCAAGTGCAGTTGTAGCCACCTACGCAACAATTCGACGATCCGTCAGTTGTCACTAACACTTCGTTTTTCATAAATACTGACATCGAAGGTGAGTATTTTAGGAAAGTTTAGATCATTTTAAAGTGTAAGTGGCAGAGGGTAACTACGTATAAATAAACTGTATACTTTATCTACGTTGCGAATTGACGTCCCTGTCCACTGATATCAGTGTTCCTGTCTTACTGATCAAATCTACCACTAATAATGTATAATCCTAAGATGGATTTGATCGAAAGGGGAAAAGGTAGGTAAAATAGGAGCATGTTTTACCTACGTCTAAGCAACTAAATAGGTAATATCGGAGAATATACAATTAGAAGTTTATATTTATGTTAAGAATAGAAAAATTATAATCCAAGTAGAACCAAAACATACACATTTATATACAAACTGATACAAAATAAATATATTATTTGTATCATACAATCATCAAAACGTTGTGAAAATGATAATTCTCTCTTATATCATGATGTTCTATGATTAATTCACACTCATATACCAAAATGATGAATTCATTCCTCCATTCTGTGTTTATTTAATTAGCACTAGGTTAAGTTTAAATTGTAAATAATTATTTTTATATTATACATAAAATGGAACGATAGAAATGAAGTGTAAACACGATTCTGAATATTATATACCATATGACCATATATTCTGCTTTCTCTCACACTCTCTCTCCCTCTTTCTATTTCTACACACACATATCTTGCAGAAATTTTATACCTTTTGGATTTTATTTAAAATGTATATGGATTTTATTTAAAAAAATATATATAAGAGATAATAACGATAAAATATCATATTCAATAATGAATGTCATCACAGACTGGTGTAAGCAGAGAGGAATAACTGATAAGGTATAATGTGTATCAGAGAGGATATCCTCTCTGTGTGTATTCTCAAAATAATTACAGCTTACAGCAACTAAATCGTAGAGTCGTAGAATCTGAAACAGTATGTAATAACAGAGAGGGTAATAAGACATCAGAAAATTCACATTGTACATATCCAGCAAATTTGTAAATTTTGTAAACTAAATGTATTTCATGTTTACATAATATTGTGCTAATTGTTTCAATCTTTTCCAATATATATTAAAATAATATCTTTTATCAGTCTGCTTTTATCAACAAAAACATATTACTTTACGAACGCATCGATCTACAAAGAATTCGTTGTGAAGTCGTGTTCAGTATTCTACCTATCAGTTTGTAAGTTTACGAACGGCTTCCAGGAGTTTCCAGGTGATACCTACACGATACAGTAGCGAAGTTAGTTCTCTCCGAGGTATATCATCGAAAGTACATTAAAGTATTGCTTTGACTTCTTTACAAAAGTATGTATATTATGCTGCGACTTCTGACAATTCTCATTATTAAATCAATAATAATTTTTATTTTAAAAAACATCACGTATTACGTAACGTCTATGTGATACTCATAAAATTTTTTCTATTTAAATTGTCACGGCTATTGATTGTCAATAATCGTCACTAATTCAAATTTTTTAATTACTTCAAAACATATAATTTGTTTAATACATCATACTAAAATTTGTAATATAACGTTCATTTATAAATGAAGTAAGAACACTTCACCGTTCCAGGGTAATTTATTAAGAATAGAATAGTACAAATATTTAGTATTAAACACATTGTTTGAAAATATATTTTTTTTTGATAAATGAATTGATATTTGCACTTACATGTATAGTTAGTATATATTTATGTAACTTTATACATAATAATACAATATTTGTATAATGTTCACATTTCAGATGTCGGAGGGACGATTATCAAAACCTCAGCTTCGCAATCTTCACATTACATATACTCGAAAACATTTGGTTGGCATGATAGCATTTGCACTTGGCTGGGGTGCATTTTATAAATTCGTATTTACCGATCCAGCTTCGAGAAGGATCGAAGAATTCTACAAGTAATGACAGCTTTATCAAGATTATGACAAAATTAAATTTTTTTTCAGCTTTTTAAATAAAACATTTTGTTCTGTTTTAGGACATATGATGCAGAGGCATCTTTAAAAATAATGGATGATGCTGGACTTATGCAATCTACATCAAATTAGTAAACTTTTGTGCGCACGCATGAACACTTAGCGTTAATAAAGAATTCCACCTACTAAGTCATGTATATACGTGATAAATAAATAATTAAGTATTCGATATATACTTAGACAATTAAAATTTTATAAAGAACCCTACAGTTGTTATGTAGTTAACAACATATTGATTATTATTTATATTTTGTTTATTTATAATAGTAGTATTTTTGGTAAATGGACATTGAATTCTTTATTAACTGTAATCTAAATTTTATTTAGTTTCAGATACAGTATATTTGTTGGCCAATTTATCATACTTCAAGGATATATATATACATAAAAGAAATTAAATATGTTCAAATTAGTTTTTCTTTCATTAATTTTTTTGTAAATCGAATCGCGAGTCATACATATTAGGTTGTTGCGTCTGAAATGTAAGATTGTGGAATGCAAACGTTAGGAAGCGTTTTTATCAAGGAATACTATTACAATCTTAAAGTTTAATATATATCGTTTTAAGGTACAAAGCTGATCATTAAGGTTCTATCTTCAGTTTCTATCGAGATACCAAATTTTACTTTTTAATCAATTTTATTTAAAACTCAATGAATGTGGATGGTCATGCGTTCTTTTTATACGAACGGGGAAACAACATGATCAACAAGTTTATTTAGAAGAAATTTATGCTTGCTGAACGTTATTGTTAAAAATCGCACATTACATTTGCAACAACCTAATATTTCCAGAATTAATCCAAAAATATTATACTAATCCTCCATAAAAATAAAAACATATTCTGTAGTATATTGAGAGATGTATTTTTATATTTATGAATATTTTCTTATATAAAGTCAGGAAAAAGCCTATGTTAATCTGTGATGATCCAAAATGTGGATAATAAATATTATTGAAGTCAATGAATATAAGCTGTAAGAGGTTAGGAAATTTCAATGTTAACATGATTGGCAAGATGGCGCCTCTCAAAAATACCCAGCGTGCCCCGCGCGATTGATTTGCGCATGTCAGTTGTTCGCATTGCAAATGGCGGCTCCTTGTTATTGTTCATGGCGTTTTATGACTTGTCCCTTTATAATACCGATTATGTCGAGTTTTTTCGTGATTCCTACCGCGCGTTGTGTGCAGAAAGTGAAGTAAGACTTGCGCGGCATATTTTCGATTAAAATTAGTGCTCGAGTGGTGTGGCTGCGTGCATTTCGAACGCGAGAAATCCCGCACGAAGTTGGAAAGAAATGGGGTAACGTTAAAATTTTCTTGTGTTCATACGGTATCAAATCGTTCAGTGCAAAGACTGAAGTGAGGCTCGTTGGCCAGTGTGCCGTTTATTATTAAATTTTAACTTTGTTTTTCGTAAACATACGCAGTTGTGAAACATATAGGAGGGCTACCGAAATAAAAATGTTCAGACTTTTGACGGTCTATCTTGAGCATGCTTGAGACCACTTCACGTACACCTCCCCCGATGTACAAAATGGAGGCCCCCCCGATATCCAGTGCTCTAGATGACTATTTTGCCGAAAATCATTATGGAAATTGTCAAAATAAACTGTCGCTATATCAGAATGTTGAATATCGAATAATGCTACAATCAACATTTCGCGTCTGATAGAAAAAAAGTATTCTATAACCTATTTTCTTTCGTATAGAAGTTGTGTGCCCCCGTCTTATGGCCTAAAAGATTTTAATTGTAGTTCGTCAGTGGTAAGACTCAATCAAAAATCACTTGTTTTATATATTTTTATCCGCTCGTTGAATATTGAGGGTGTAATTAATACTGAGAGCATAGTTTTTTCATGGACGGCTATAATTTTATGAAAATCGCGATCAAATTATAACCTAGTAATGCTCGTTTGCCTCACTTTTTGTTTATGCACTATGTTTTTGTGAGTGTTTCGTTTCGATAACACTTGTCAATTTTATATTCAGATTTGATGTCCTAATGTTTTATTTGCATTTGGGAGATTACCGTTACCCATTTATTTAACAATAATTTAGTTCATTGTATGGCATAATTTGTTTACAAAATATTTTGTCAAATTGTACTTTTTTAATATCCTTAAATTTAATGTTAATAATCCACCCAAATAGTTTACGACTATTTCTTAAAATTTTAAATGTCTATCTGTTTTTGCTAAATCCCGGCAATACTTTTCTTATCTTATATATGTTTTTTGGTTTATTTAAATTTTTGTTACACAATCTTAAATATTATTTTACTATTAAAATACATAGATGTACATATGTTTGTTATAGGACATTTGTACATATCTTTATAATATTTATCATTTAAAATTTTGTATAACCTTTAATTTGTGTTTTTTTTGCATGATATAGCGGATAAATATTTATTAGATTCTAGTAATAAACACATTGAATACAAATTTTTAGAAATTTATAATTGCACATGAAGAAAATTTATGAATATTTTTTAAATCTTCATTACATTTAATGTATGAGAAATTTATATTTTGTAATACTTTTATTATATCATAGTACAAAAATATATTTTTAATATATACCAATTATTGGTTTTTTGACCTAGTAACTGTGTAGTTCCTAAATTTTTTTTATCAAGGATTATACTATGTAATGCAATTTTATTTTTTTATTTTATAGAAACAGGAAACATATTTATTAGTGCTGGTGTGGTTTGGAGCTGTCGGTTTATAACCGACGGGCAACATCTTATCACCATATACCATAGCAATACCCTGAGGCGTTTGTAAGCTCTCTGGGTAGTTATGTGATTTGTAGTTGGTAAGTATCAATTTATTTATTTCAATTGATGCTTAAAATATTGTGTTATATTAATTTTTATGATTATTTTATTGCATCATTATTATTGTTGATTTTTATTCTAACAAAGCAATACATAATTATTTGAACAATAAAACCTACAATGTATAAGATTGGTATCAACTGGTATAAAAATTATTTATTTAAAGTTTTACAATATTAAATACAGTTAATGTCAATTTATTTTATATATTGTAGTCATGGCGGCTGATAGTGATGGTGATCTGATCGAGACGGTGGTAACGTGCGAGGGTGACCTAGAAGATCCTGAGTTTCCACATAAGTTTAAAATTATTGTTAATCGTCTTAAATCTTTGCTTCGCAAAGGTAATTTTAATGTGAAATATTAGCATAACACGTGACTATAACAGAAAAACTTAATCATTTTATAATTTTAGATAAGGGGGATGGTCTAAAAGTAAATAAGGTAGAGCCATGGAATTCTGTTAGAGTCACATTTTCAATACCCAGAGAAGCTGCACTACGACTTAGAGAATTAGCAGCTCAGGGTTCTCCAACACTTACACAACTTGGCATTCTTTCAGTGCAAGTTGAAGGAGACCAGGTAATGCATATTTATGAATTTAAATCTATTATGGTAAATGTACATGTAAAATTTTAATTATTTTCTATTCTTCCGTATGTATATTTAACTAATTTGAATCTTGCTTATTACATATACATGTTTGTATTCCTCATTAATTTAAAATAAAATAAAAGGTATTTGATAAATAATATGTTGGATGATGATATATTAGGTAATATCGTTGAGGATAGCCAACCGCTTCAGTGGAGAGGCACAAGAAATTGTGTTACATTCAGGACCCTCGCAAGACAGTGGTGCCAAATCTCAAAATGAACCCACTAGCAATACAACTAATGTTGACAGTGATCCTCAGACAGCTTTACCTGGTCCAAGCAATACATCTAGCATTTCTTCAGCATTACGTAATGTGGCTCAAATAATAGCAGCTGGTACGTTGTTGCAGTTTTTATGAGATTCGAATGACTTTTTCTTTTTAATCAATATACAACAATTCTTTAACACAGAATATATTGTTTCAGGTTCATCATCTGAGAAAACTCCACAGTTTCGTTCTCCGAATGTAGTTGCACCTACGGACTGTGATCCCATCCCACCATTTCTTGCAAAATCCGTACAGTCAACATCAGGCAACAGCAATGTTGGTGCCTCTGGAAATCAACCAGTGACTAATCCCAGTGCTTCACCCCGAAATAATTACAATGGTCCATTCCCGTTTGCCAGTATGACACATGCTGCCCAAGCAATACATAGTCGTGAATCACAGGCAACAACAATTAAAAATGCTATGCAACAATTCAAGCATCATGTACAACCACCCCCACCATATCCTGCTCAAGAGAACTTGGGGACAGTAACAACATTAACGACTGGTCATACTACTACTCAATCGATTACACCAGTTGGTCAGTTAGCAAATCAGTACAAGTCTTCGATTACCACCACATCTAGTCTGTCACCAAACAATAATAATTTGACAGGGAATTCGAATGGTAATGGAAATCAAGTTGCTTTGTCCAGTCCACTTCTCGTGAATCTTCTACAAAACGATGCTGGAACACATCCGAACAACGTGATACCTGGCCAGAAAATGTTACCGCCAGCTGTTATTGATAGTTCTGGACTTGCCAATCGTATAAGACCTACTAAAAAGCCAACAGCTAGAAGGAAAGATTTATCTTCGCCCAGTGAATCGCCACCAAATTTAGACTCGCTTAGAACAGAAGACCTTATTGGGGGAACGACAGTCATTCCTGACTTATCTCAATCTACTGCATCTGCATTTGCAACTGTTAATGTTAATCAACCCTCGACTATTCCGCAACAGCATCCCGTCAATGTCATTGGTGGAACTGGGCAAACTATAACGCAGCAGGTAGTGCATCAAACTTCTAACACAGGACCAATGCAGCAACCACCATCGGCAATGCATGCTCAAGTACAAATACAACAAAAGTTTCCTATTAGACAAGAATTGGCGTACAGACCTTCACAGGTATCATTGCAAGGCCAACTTCCCATCAGACATCCAGTGAATGGACAGCAAATACGAACACCTTTGCAGCAACGACAATTGCTGCTACAACAGCAGCAGCATGTTTTATCTCAGCAGCAGAATATAAATGCTTCGCAATTGCTTACACAACAAACGACGACGCAGCAACAAACTTTGGTACAACAGCAAAATGTAAATACATCGTTACAATCTACATCGGTTTCTAATCAACCACTTCTGCAACAACAACAATTAATACAGCATCCAACGGTTAATTTGAATGTCTCGCAACAGCGGCTTAGTTACTTAAATAACCAACGGCAACCAACTCCTCCCCCTTACACGAGACAACCGGTTCCACCGCAGTCCCATCTAGGACAACAAAACCAAGCATTGAACGTGCAACAACAATTACATCATAACCAACTTAAAAATATAAATGTTAATACTAGTACGACAACTGATTTCCGGTATGGACAAAGTCAGAATATTCTCAGCAGAAATTATCAGGCTGCACCAAGTAGTGCTAATGGGACCACGTGGAACGCACAAAACACTACTATTCCACAAGGTGCTCAGATTAATACTGCGCGTATGCCGACTACAAATCAGGTATCAGGTGCCTTTCCTCAATGCGGATCTCACCCTAATCACGTTTCTAACAATAATGTCGCTTTGCCTGCCACTACAAAGGTCGAAGCATCTGAATCTCCAAAAGCTGAGGAAGAGACACCTGAACCAGAATATACGTCAACTGGCAAAATACGACAGTTTCTCATTAACCCTTTAACTGGACACCTGGAACCAATGCCCAGTGAGAGTTCAGATTCGGAACCAGAAAGTGCGGTAGATAATCAAGATGATTTCTTTTCCTTTCCATCGCCATCGAATGACCGATCGAACTCTATGTTCTCGGACGATGATGCAGACAGCAACTTCTCAAGAAGAAATGATACAACGACAAATACAGATCAGTCGGATTCTGAAACCACAGTAAAGTCTACCGCCAGCGAAGGAAGTTTGAAACACAACAGAATAAAATCTAGCAGAGAAACTACCCAAAGTCCGATGCCTGGAGAAAAAATCAAACTAAGATTAAAATTAGAAAAATCTGAACCTGTTACGCCGGCTTATAAAGTTGATGTTTCTTTCGTAAACACGCCACCAATTAGAAAAGCTGATAAATCAGTGAACAAGATGTTTACCACTGGTATTCCAAACTCAGGAACTGGTGATGAGCCAAGAGTGCCTCCATTACACATTTCCTTAAGAGGACGTAATGCTTCGGTAGTACAAATCAGAAAAAAGGAAAAGAAATCATTGAAAGATGCCGAATCTGATCCAACTAATATAAAGAGGCGGGGGAAGTTAAAAAAGATAAAAGAGTGTTTAGATGGGAACAAATTGTTGCAGAAAAGGTCGTCTTTAAGCATGATTATAGGTACTTCGCCTGCATCGAAATTACCTTTGTCTAATTCTACCATGATTAACAGCACCAATACTGTTAGCAAAGTCAACAATATACTTCAAACTGTTGTATCAAAACCTAATGCCTTAAAGCAAGAATTACCGGTAGACGTTGTACGCATTCAAAGTGGCATCACAAAACCAAGTTCGAGTAAAAGCAGTGACGTTGATGATATACCATTGAACAGTAGAATACCGTCTCCTTCGAAACATAAGTCTACTGTTTTGAATCAACCATTGAATACCCAACAGACTTTATCAAAAAATCAAGTGGAAATGGACATTCAAAATCATATGCAAGAACATAAAATAGGAGGAGGTGAGATGTATTATAATTAGAGGTGTACGAGAACCCGAAAATGCCGGGTGTTCGATGGTCGGGTCGAAACGAGACGGGTTTTCGAAAATTGTGGGACTTTCAAATATATCGGAATTCCCAAGAATATTCGAGAACCCTAATATACTTGGAAATCCCGAAATTTTCGAAAGCTCGTCCCGATCCCGAAGTTTTCGGGCTTTCGCACGCCTCTTATAGCAAAACTATTGTTGGAGTATTTTGCATCCTGTTTTTCCTAATTCATATAAGATTAGTACCAAGAAATATTTTTCTTACATTTTCTATACGATTTCGCAGGGAAAACCAAAAGAAGAGATTCCAAAAAGAAATCCGAATCTGGGGATGGCTTACATCGTGAACAAAACTTATTATCTGGTGGCAGAATTCTAGATAACCAAGCAAAATGGAGAAAACTCAATTACAAAGGTGATTCGAGCCAATCCATAAGAAAAGCTGATTCTGTTTTGGCTGGAAATGATTTCAATGCTGTGAAGAAAGTGGGGGAAATTCGAAGAACAAGTGATAGTGACATCAATAGGTCAGCAATTGAAAAGAATACTTTAAGTGCCATTGCTTCCAGATTAACGGAAGCAAATGGTGTGAGAAAAGATTTAATTAACCAAGAAAAAAGAAGAAGACTAAGTTTAATGGATGAAAAAGATCTGCATGTAGGAGGTAAATATGAAGCTTTGATTTTTACAGAAGTATTCCTAATTTTGATTGAATGTCATCGAGTTCCAGATCTCAAACTTTTATGCGTTATATTTGTTTTGGGCACTAAAGTCATACATTTTCCTTTTGAATATGTTGCAGAATCTCAAAATGCAGAGGCTACACATTTTAATAGTCAGAAGACCATTTCTGAATGTTCTTCCTCCAATGCAGTTCCAAATACAAATACGAAACCTGCCTGCAATCCAACATTTGAAAATGAAAATTCTGGACTAATATCTTTGAATATACCTACACAGAATGACTCAAATTCGTCTACCAACCTCGAAAGCAAGGTATCTGTGCATCATGTGGAAACAGCTCTGAAGACTGCGCAGTCATCTGTAAATAGGATAATTTCTGGAAAAACTAAGGTGGATTCAGATAGTTGTAAGACTAATTCTACCGTTGCTGCAAAAAGTCAGACTATCAGTCAAAAATTAAAAAACCACATGGTTTCTAAGGGTGATACAAATGCCGCTATTAACAGGCACAACAAAGTTGAACATTTTGGTCATAAAAGAGTAATTCAGAATCATATGAAACAAGTTGAAAGATCCCTGGTAGAAACTAAAGTGGACAATACGCAAAGAATTAGCCTACTCAAAACAGCACAAGCTTCGGTAACAGGAAACTCAGTGGACCAAGTTTCCAGATCCCAAAGTATTGAACTATCTTCGAACAAAACAACTTTACCAATTGGAGAAATCAATGTGACGGAAGCAAAAGTGAAGCAGAAATTACTTGAAACTACAGTTCCAATTGCAATTGGGGTAGATGCAAATGCAGAGAGAGTGAGCAGCGGAGGAGGTGGTGAAGATTCAGGCATTGAATCGATGGATGCTCTTTCAGAGAAGTCACCGAATCAAGGGGAATCTCCTTTGCATAGGCCAGCGACAGAATCAGTAACACAAAATAGCGTGAAGACTGCTGTTCAGGGGGAATCTGCCCTACCAACCACCAATAAGAACGTGCCTTCCTCGACTAGTAGTAGTGATATGTGTTCAAATTCTCATTCGGAACTTCTGAAGTCCAGTGCCCCACAAAGGTTAAGTCCTGTGTCTGTAGCAAATTATCTTGAAAATCATATAAATCGCAATATATCAAATTCTAGTGAACACGACTCGAAAGAAGTACCTAGTGAAAAAACGATTTCTTCAACATCAAGAACTGGTGGTCATAGTGACTTGGTTACTAGTTTAAAAGTGACTGATAATGAAAAAAGTATATCCAACCCTATGGTTACAGGATCAGTGACTACTGTGACAACTTCTGTACCAAGTAACGTGGATAGTGATAATTTATTGCAATGCGTGCAGCAACAAACAAATGACTTTTTTGAAAAAGACAGTTGTAATATTAAATTAGAAGGTTCTGTTAATCAGCACGATCAGGGTAAGACAACTATTAAACATGAAGCGTTGCGAGCCCAGGAGTGTGCATCCGAAGACAATGTAAAAACAGTCATAGACGGTAACAGTGCAATTAGATTAAGCGACGAACCTCATGGACAAAATAATAATGGTGTGCCTGTAATACAAAATCATATTGCTTATAGTAATGTAAAGACACAAAAACTTGATAATACAGTCGCGAATGAGGCTAGCACAGTGACAGACAATTCATGTTCCAATAGTCAGAATTTCAGTTCAGAAATCAAAGTAGAGTCTAAAGCGAATGCAAAAGTTGATGACACAAGGCAAAACGATCAATCGGAAACCTCAAAAAGTCCTAGTATTTCTTTGAATGCTACATCTGTTAAGTTAGAACAATGTTCTGATCAAAACCAAAAATCTAATGTACAAGGTCATCAGCAAATGACAGTTAGAGAGCCTTCTATGAATCTTCAAAAGGTGACCGATGATTTGGTTAAAAAAATTGTGAATGATGCAAGTGATATAAGTATAGGTATTCAATCACCTTTGGGGGAAGATCCTCAACCGATTAGAATTACTCCACCATTATATACATACTCTAATTCAGTAGTTTTACAACGGGACGAGACTCCAAGCCCTGCAGCACAAAATCCAGAAGTGGATTCCAGCGATGTGGAACATGTAAAAAGGAAGCGTAGAAGAAAACAGGAATTAGAGGGGCGTCAAGATGTTATATGCATAGAAGAAAACGATGAGGCACAATTTGTTGAAAGGTTAAATTCTAACAGCTCGGATGATTACGTCAAACGACATCCAAAGTCGTTGCTAGAACAGCTTCTCATAGAAATTCCAAACGACACCAATGAGAAAAGATCTTTAAGAACTAGATCCCAAAAATTAAATAGTCCTGACATTGTAAAGACTCCGAAAAGTAGTCCTCATGGTCCTAATAAATTAGAAGAAAGACGCAGCATATCACCATATGCTAAAGCAAGTCCTAAGTTAGGAGTATCAAAATTATCTCCTAATACGACAATAAAAGTGGGAAAAAGAAAACGTCAAGAAAGTGAAAGTTCTGTAGCTTCTAGTACTGCTGATGATCCTCAACCAAGACCAGGAAAACGGAAATGTTCAGAAAATGCTGCAGAACTGATTAAAGCTTGCATGGGTGTGGATGAAACTGGTTCTTTAAAGAAACAAGTACCTGTCAAAGAAGAACAGTCAAAGAAAGGATTCAACATACTGGCAAAGGCTAAGAAAGGTGTTTATTTTATATAATTCTTTTTATTCTATTATATAGCTATTTAGTAATATAGTTTGATGTGTGCCGTGCCTATAATATGTATGTACAGAGTTTCATCATTTTATCACCAGAGATATTTATAATACAAAGGAAAACTTTGGAATAGTAAAGATTTACTCTGAACTAATTTTTCTGTTCTTGTTAAGTCCTTACAGTTGTATTAAATGTATTCATTCTTTCTTATAAAATATGTGTATTGAATAGAGAGCAATTAGTTTCCAATTCACGTTTAACAAATTTATAATATTAAAAAATCGAGTAAAATGATGACATCTAACTAATAAATAACACCATTTTGTAATTACATAAAAATAAGAAATATTTGAGGTGATAAAGTTATCTAAAATGTTTTGTATATACGATAAAACGTCTTTAGATATTAGACATGTTCGTTTCTTTTGTTTCTTTTTAAAATAACACAGACTGCCAAAAACAGAGTAATTAAAGTGCAAATTGATTTTTGAAAGTTTATACATGTAATGAAACTGAGATTGTTACATTTATACGTATATGTATGTGTATTTATGTATCTGTATACACGTAGTTACAAGTATATATATTTTTTGTGATATTCATTTGTGCAGTTCACACAGATTTCAAACATCTCTCAATCTCAGTCATGTCTGTCCCTAATTTATGTGAATGCCGTATAAAAAAAAAATTGGACCTGAATATTCTGTTACAAGCGATTTTGTATTTTTAGGTCCCATTGTGGTAGAAGTAGATTCGTCTGATGATGAACCATTGATTGAATCTGTAGGAAAAGCAAGAATGCGATTATCAGACGAACCATCCGCTGCATCTCCAAAGTCTAAAGATCAAAAGTAAGCAACACCGGTGCATTCTTTTAGCAGCAGTGCATATCTGAATATGTCAGAGATTTGAGAGCCCCGCTACGTAAATAAATTTTTGTTATTTTAGAACAAATACAAGCACAACTGTTTCTGGCAGTCAAATTAATTCCAGTAATATATCAAATTTCAATGCCAGTAATAGAGTGCAAAGAGAGAGCCGTTTATTAACCACCAAACAACCCAATACAACTACGGTAGTTACTGCTGGAAAGGAAAGACTGCGAGGTACTTCCGCATCCAGTAATGAATCCTTAGGCGAAGTAACAACAAGAAGATCTGTTCGACAGAATACAGCGTCACCGTTAGCAACACCAGCAAGCAATACAAGGGGTGCAACTAGATCTACGGAAGATATAACTAGACGAAAAACTCGAAGTGGTGCTGGTACGTAAAAAAAGTATCCATATTTGCATTGAAATACAAATTACTATTAATACAATATATACAATCATGTAACACGTTCCGTGCCCAGGCAATTCTATGAGACTTTCCATTTGGATCATGTGGTCCATCGATGGCCCATGCAGCACAGCATATCTATTGACGAAGAGATAGGACGTACAAAATGCGCTGTTTAATAAATTATATATTTCTGTCGGATAATTACGACTTTGTGGTTTATCTAAAACATGATAGATATTAATCTTTTACAGTTACAATTTGCAGATTTTTCTTGTAACAGATAAGTTATCTTCTTTTTCTGTGATTCTTATTGATTCCTCTTCTTTAATATTTGCATAAGCAACAAATATTGGTTACTATTATCAACAATAATTAATTATTAATAACAGTTAATTGTTTCCTGAATTTAGTCATCTTAGTAACTAATTAAGGATAGGATAGAATATTTTATAATGGGAGGGGGGCTTCGGTAACAAAAATGAGTAGTGACCTAAATGGAAAGTTCATCATAGGCCGTGTGGCACGTAACACGTAAAGATCTGTTCAATTGACACTTTGGGGACGACTTTGTTAGCTCGAACAGATGAGAGCCTCGAGATCAGTCGCGGAGCTTGTTTTGATTTCTTCAGTGACCGAGCTCGGTCTCTGAAGCGCGCCGGTTTTGATTGATAACAATCGAAACGGAACGGTCCCCGAAGCGTTGAAGTACTAGATTCAGTTTCATAATATATGTATATGAAGATTCAATACCAGTTAATTTTTATATAAATATTTATGGCAATATAAGTTATATATTCTGTACTTCACATAACATTTTAATTGAGAACACCTCGTACAGCGGGAACATTGTTTTAGTAACAGCTGAGGCAGCAGAGCAGGCAAAACGGAGGCGAATATCCCGAGAAAACAAATGACCTTCGGGAAATGACCTTGACAGTGATTAGCTACCGTCGCTCGTCAAGGCCTATCCGACTGATTGTATATCTGTTATAAATGGTTATGTGATCGCCGTGTGGCTGGACCCCACCTGGTGAAACTGTATGCGTCAATAGCGCACAATGCTGCTGTACATGTAGCAGGAGTATCGTGTTTGGAGTG
The DNA here is from genome assembly GCA_913789915.3 of Sphecodes monilicornis. Classification (NCBI taxonomy): domain Eukaryota; kingdom Metazoa; phylum Arthropoda; class Insecta; order Hymenoptera; family Halictidae; genus Sphecodes; species Sphecodes monilicornis. The sequence continues at coordinate 20,960,349 of OU565298.1, read as the reverse complement.
CTGGATGGTATTCAACTTCTTCTTTTTTTTTTTGTTACAGTAGAACGTACGTTAAGTTTTATTAAATTGAAAGTGTAAACAGTTATATCTCCTAATGATACGAGTATCGGATATGAATTTTTATCTTCTTAGAGTACCATCATTGTTATGTTTTTAAATGTTTAAATCGCTCATTAAAAGAAAGTAAGAAAAGAAAAATAAACGTAACTTCGCTATCTTTTCCGGCCGTCTAGCGTTCTCAATTAACACTGTACTCCTAAACAGCAAAAGTTTAGTTACTCAGAGTAATCCGCTCAATGCATCATCCTTTAATCTAAGTAACTGAACTGATCCGAAACTGCCGAGTCGATGTGCAACTTTCTTTTGCCAAGCTTCTGTGACCCTGTATTTAGTTCAAACGAAAACGACAATGGACGTCGTATGATAATAAATATTATAAAACGTTACGTTACATTGGCGTTACCTGCAACATTTTCAGATCGACTAAATACATAGTATTACTTCATTAGATTCTGACCGATTATTTCATCACAATCAAAAGAAACCAAAGTGAACAAAAAATCGATTTCTATTTGACAAAACCGTTATTAATGTTAACTATTAATACAGGTTAATGTATGGCAAAAGGAAGACGAAATTTATAATGCATTAAACATAAAATCTGACTGTACTGCCGTAAATAATGTACGTTTCTAAGGACAAATTTCATTAACTGGTGGGGCTTAAGTCGCTACTCCGACAACTTCACTGATAGACTTTGTTTGAAAATTATTTTGTTCATAACCGACATTCATTTTTAGTCTACCCACTACATAAATATGTCTACATTCAGACAATTACGTATTACGTATTATTCATCATTACACTAAACGCTCTCGCTCGCTCTCTCTCTCTCTCTCTCTCTCTCTCTCTCTCTCTCTCTCTCTCTCTCTCTCTCTCTCTCTGTCTCTTTCTCTTTCTCTTTCTCTTTCAGCTTGTAAATTGAAATACTTATTAGAATCCATTTCTATTTACAAAAAAAATTTTCAAAAGTATTTTTAGGACAATCGTACTTTTCTATACATTTACACCATGAAGAACGCATTTATCCTAAAAAGTTTGGGTATGGTAATTCACGATTTTATTAAATTCGACAAGAATCGTCGTTCGTTCTACGGGATCTTTGTTTTTCTGCCACGATAAACATAGTCTTTCAGTAAGAAGTTTGTCTTGAGTTACAATATTGCAGAGGGCAAAGGGTATAGGGTTATTAAAAAGGATTTATTTTATTTATGAAACATAAACAGAACGTTGGGATAAATCGCGCATAAATATATATGAAAATAATAAGAATAATTATTATAGGAAAACAATTAATATTATACAATGTTAATTTGATAGGTAATATATGAATGAATATATTTTGTAAATAATTTCTTGTAAAGATACATAAAGCACCCCTCGTTGTACATATAAGAACTGTTTAAATTTTTATTAAATTATCGATAATTAAAATTGTGCAACATCGTCATACTATTAATTATTCTTCGTGATTGTGCACTGAGAACACTAGTAGCATCCTTTTGGCAACACTTAAAATATATAAGGATGTGTATACATACGTATATATATATATATATACATAATATTACATATGTATGTAAGTGATGTATATGAACTATTGTTTTTGTGAACAGATAATCTAGTTTTATATTGTATAAATGTAAATTATACAGATTAGGGGTGGAAATTCTAAGTGTGCCTGTGATAGCCATCATAGCACTTCTTTATATTGCGAATTTGCATTTAAAAGATCCTACATAATCTAAGATATATTAATTTCTCTGAAATCCTGTGTACGTTCCATTATTTCCGCTAAGTTAAATACGTATCTGCAACTTAGATTATGTTAAAGAAATTAAATATGATCGCTTTATTTTATCAGCTGTATATTGTAAAATTTTAAAATTGTATTATGATTGACTTGTAAGTATTGTTAAACGTACAGTACTGCTTGGTAAATAAATAAATCCCAATTTGCTATAGAATCACGTGAGCCTTTTAAAGGGTAAGATTTTTCAATAAGAAACTGTTATCGTTTCTTAATGTAAAATAAAATTTCACGAGATATTTCTGACATTTTCTTTCTACACCTTATTAGCTGTGATGGCTACCAGGCAATAAATATTTCAAAAAATTATTTCTGTCATTTGAATGACGTGAACTGAATTAAATAATATTTTAAATAGAAAAAATGTTAACTACATTATCGATAAAATGAAATGAAAACGTAACTACTTTAGATTACAGTGGTCGTTAATTTTTTTTCTATTTTTAATATCAAGTTAAATTATTTAGTTAAATCACCATTTGTTTAACAGAATTTAGTTAAATAGACCTTGAATCACATATTGTAAATAATAGCATGCTTATTTTACATGGTGGGAATATATGCTGTATATAAACCATATAAAGAAATGAACATACAAATCACGTTTAATTTGATTCAGCCCTGTATTGTAATGGAATGATGTATAATATAAAGTATAGTAACTTAATAACAGAATTTAAAAATAAGCGGGGAAGAAAAAATTGTAATTTCGATGTAAAATATTCTCTTCGATACTAGAAAGATAAGCTAGGGATTATTATGTTACAATTTTATCATTGAATATTACATTTATATGATTGTATAGATTATGAACAAACTAAGCTTTGTGTGTAAATATAAATATTTTAAAGATAAGTAAATCTTTTGCATGTTCACATAATTAAGGAGCTTCTAAAGTTTGTCTGCCATACAATTGCATATAATATGTATGTATTATAATAAAAATAATTCTAATACACCAAAAATCATTCATTGATTATAATATGTGACAATTGTTGATATTCGATACAATTTTTTAAAAAGTGGTGTATTCGACGCTCAATGAATAATTGGTGTTTGTAACACATTTAAGATACCATCATTTTGGTGCAAACTATAATATTATATCAAATAAACGTTCACTCTTGTGCCCATCTATACATATACATAATAAATTCGTTACAAGCTCCTTAATTTTGTTTGCAATGCCACAAATATTTTATCATGTACATGGATATACGTTTTAAGATCACCAGCTCCAAACGAAGTCTGATGACTTTAAAACATGCTGTATGCAAAACATTTGTATTTTTAGTATTCGGTTACTTGATATAAATAGCAGTAAAAGTAAATGATTGATAATAATCCAACTGGATATATAAATATATAAATATAAAAAATTAGATACAATACTATATTTGTAGAAAACGATTGAGCACGTGAAAAGAAAATCGCGCTATGATTATAAAAAAAAATATTATAAGTATATTATCTATTATTACACAAAGTGAATACACAATATAGTAATTTGCTAATTGTACCTTTTAATAATTACTGTAGACACATTGATGAAGAAGGTTTTTTTCTTGTTATTAATTATTACTATAGTCTTAAAAGATAATGAAAAAAGTGTTATAAAAAATGCAATTGCTTATTTTGTATTATACCCAGTTTCATAAATTACTTTGATATCCCTTATACATATTTATTAAATCAAATCATATCACATTTATGTTATAGATATATTTTCTATATTTCATATCAGTCAATATTTCAAGTTTTAATTATAATATTTTCATTTGTGATGAAGCAGTATGTTCACAAATTTTTGAAAATACTTACTGTTACAGATCACAAGAATCAAAGATATACGAAATTCATGTTAATATCTTTATATATTTCTAATAATATTATAATTGCATCATTGTGTTCACCTTAAAGAAAAATATAACGAAATAAATTACATAATAAAATCTGCCAATATAAATTATCTTCCGAAATATTTTATGGAGGAATTCAACATGTAAAAAATGAAGAATTTTGTTACCTACATACTTTATGTAACAATTGTTAAATATTTCTATATGCTACATCCAGTAAGTAAAATTATTAATAATATTATGAAGATTTATAAATCTTGAGCATCTTTGGTTAACAAGACACAAACTTTCAAAGATACATATTTTCGAACATACATACTTCAGGTAAAAGCTTGCTAATGATATATACTAAAGTACACTTCATCAATAGATTTATAATTCTGAATCCAAATTCTCTAATGTAACACTTCCATTGTATCAGTTCAATTTAACATTCTTGCATATGCCTACGAATCCAGGATTGCACTATGAAAGAAATACAAAAATTAACTTTAAATGCAATAGGTCTCTGTGATTAATGAATTATAAGTGAAATTAATAAATATCTTAATAACCCTTAGAAAACACGAAAAATATAATTTTATGCATACATTTTCAGCTTAAAGCTATTAAACTAATTTAAGAGTATTCCTACAAAAAAGAGTTATGTCAAGAGCCATTTGAAAGATACTCTTATTGTATTCATCCATCAGTTGCCATTATTGATCTCATAACCACAATTTTTAATTTAATTATTATTCTTGTTACAAAAACGCATTTATATAGGTATTAATCATGTCTATTTAGTACGTTATGTAAGTAATAAATAATTACAAAAATCAAAGAAAGATAATTTAAATAAATACGTATTATAAAATTATAAATCGTAATTAATTAAAAAAATTTATTAACAACTCGCAACAAGTTTATTAATAAAATGTGTACACGTAATTAATAGACAAAAATTATCTATGTTCATAAATAAATTTATTTCAACAATGAAGGTGTATATATGATTATATAGGTAACGATAATATGAGGATAATGAGAATAAATATTTCTTTATCTATTACTTGATTATCCTTTATACATTTATAATCGTTTATTACACTGTGCATAAAATCTGCAGTCTGTAGTAATTATGCTTATGATAAAAATACACTTCATAACGTGATCTTAAATCTTGTTAAGAAACGTGTGCTTAAAAGTTATTACATTTCCTCAACATATTAAAGTATCATAAATAAATATATATATATATATATATATATATATATATATATATATATATATATACATATATATAATTATATCACATGAGTTTGTAAGTAAAGGATGTTTGATAATAGATTTTCAAACTGTATAACAAAACGATTCACCTTCGAACTGTTCCCGTCGAGCTGGCTATTCTTCTGTTACGATAATTACATTTTTAAAGGAATACTATTTACTTCCAACTTTTTATGTCGGGTGGTTTCACGTTTCACCTGCTTCTAAACTTTTTTAGATCAGGTTTCCTTGGGACTATATATACTTATTTTTATTTAGATGTGCTAAGATATGATACATTTTCAATTTATAATTTCATCGGTTTGAGCATTCTGAAATGTACTCGAACTATCAAAAATAAGACGCCTTATATAACAAAGATTTATATTACAAAGTACTCTTATATAGAATACTCTGTATTTTCATGATCATACAAGGTTATTATTTATCGTACATACAGGTACATATTACCCGATTACCACGTTGTATACTGTACCCAATTCTATGGTGTTATACATATATGTTTAATTTATTTATACATTCATAGAATACGCAACTGCGTGAAAATACAATAAAACAGCACAGTAATAAAGTTCAACATGGACTCTGTTTTTTTTTGTTTATATATGAAGAATACTTTTTCATATGCAAAAATATATGTGCATAATGGATAAAGACGAGTTTAGACTACTCGCGATCACATGGCAGAGAAAGGGCACATGGTTATACAGTAACGGAGTGAGGAACATATTTAAAAATTTTGTAAATGCATAATATCTGACACAATGGGTATAGATAAAGAAAAAGCAAGTGACAATGTAGAAACAACCGAATTTGTGGAGTCGCAGGACAGAAGAAAGCGACGTGCCAGTGAAAATCGTATGGAGGTATGAAATAAGGTTATAGTAGTCTCAGTGTTAATACAATATTGTATTTATTCTTCTCAGTAAAATAATGTTTTTGTGCACTTTTTGAGGTTGAAGTAATCAATGGCATAGAGGGAAAAACAAAACCACATACTTCCTTTAAAAAAAGTAAAAATGTAGAAGGTGGAGAACAAAGAAAAGTAAGTCGATTATTTAGAAAATTCAAGCATACAGTGTTTTATATTGTTATACAAATAAAATGAAATATTTTCAGATATCTGTCCCTGCGCATAGGTATACTCCATTGAAGGAAAATTGGTTGAAAATATTCACACCTGTTGTGGAACATTTACAGTTGCAAATAAGATTCAATTTAAAAACAAGAAATGTAGAACTACGCACAGCTCCAGAAACACCTGATATCGCTAATTTGCAGAAGGGTGCTGATTTTGTGAAGGCCTTCACTTATGGTTTCGAAGTTGAAGATGCCTTGGCTTTGATACGTTTAGATGATCTGTTCATAGAAACATTTGAAATTCAAGATGTAAAGCCTTTAAAAGGGGATCACCTTTCTAGAGCCATTGGAAGGTTGGCAGGGAAAGGAGGAAGAACAAAATTCACAATAGAAAATGTAACAAAGACACGAATTGTTTTAGCAGATAGTAAAATTCACATACTTGGTTCTTTTCAGAACATACAGTTAGCAAGAAGAGCTGTTTGTAATTTAATTTTGGGTAGTCCACCTTCAAAAGTTTATGGACAACTAAGGAATGTAGCTAGCAGAGTATCGAATCGATTATAAAAAAAATGAGTAGAACTGAATATTAAGCTTAATTTGAAAAACAATATTTCATACTTGCATATAAAAACAGATGTATTTTTTAGAATATATCCACCACACTTTGAATGAGAGATTTTTTTCAACCTATGTCTATTTTATGTAAAAATATTCTGTAAAATATTATAATTCGAATAAGACTAAATAAAACTACTTTTCAAAATGTATATATAAAATTTATTTAATATAAATTAATGCTAAAGTTTGACTTAAAGTAATATTTGGTATTTATACTTTCTGGGAACTTTGTTAAGAACCAGTCTACCATCGTAACTTAGTGATGCAAAGGTCCAAGGGTCGGCAGATGACCATTCAACTGCATAAACACTATCTTCATGCTCTTCATACCTACCTATAACTCCATCTTCGAATCTAAAACATATTAACGTGTGTAAGTTTTGAAATGATTTCGTCTATATGTTCTTATGAAATTACTGCAATTACTTTTCTTTTTTGGAAGTATAGTCATTTTGTGTACAATCATCTTCTGGTGATACAATATGCCCAAAAGGTTCAGAAGAAATGGATGCAATATTACTAAGTATAACCCTTGAGTCGCTACTAGAAGTCAGAACCAATTGATCGTGAAACCGATTAATTCTGATATTCCACACCCAATGCGAATGCTCTGTACGAGATAATACTGGTTCTGTAGGTGATCTAATATCCCAGAACTTCATGTACCCATCATCTCCACACGTTGATAAGATGTATTGACGATTTGCATTGAAGTCGAGATCCCTAAATATGAAATTGAGATTACATTAAAGTGTTTGTTGCTGTATATATCGATTAAAGTAAATTTTATCTATGAATGAGATTTGTTAGTTGCCTAATAATTTGTGAATGAGCATTTAAAATTGTCCATGACGGTTCAGAAGGACTTCTGAAGTCCCATCCACGAACATTGTTTTCGTTCAACGTCACAAATTGATTGCAACCATTGTGAGGATTCCACTTCCCATTTGTAAAACGTGGTTGTCCTTTAGTAGCTAAAGTACCACAAGTTATTACCTAAACAATATAAAAGCAAAAAAATGGGCTTGATTAAACATTAATTAGGAACACCATTATTACCTGTGGTCCATTGTTACCTAAATCCCATAATACAAAATTATTATCTACAACTGAAACAGCTTGTGTTGAATCGGTAGGATGATAAGCAATAGTTTTAAGATCTGCACCATATGGTGTTGTATCAATGTCTGCCAGTTTTATAAGGTTTTCAACATCGTTTGTATATTCATTTAATTCTGGAAATTTCCAAATAGCTCCTTTCATTTGACAACTGCCATCGTCTAAATAAAAAAGTAGTTTTCAAATATTCCAGACTACTTTCACACTGTTTATATTGCTTATAGTTAAAAGATAATTTACATCATAGTTACCACTTAAAGTATTATAGCAAGTAATAAATACATTGGAATCAGCCGGAGATGCTTGCAAACACCAAATTTCCCCGATAGGATGGTGAAACATTTGCGTCCTTAAACCACCTGTTTTTTCATGCAATTCCACTAAATGTACTTGATTGTTATTAAATTCTAATGATTGTGTTCCTACCAGAAATCTGACAATGTCTGTTTCTGCTGTTTGAGCCGACAGTGCTCTACTCTATAATGTTAAAAATAACAAAAAAACGATTAATAATCATAACAAATTACATTTCAATGACTTGAATAAATGTGTTATTTATGGAGGAGATGACTTTGTCAAAATAATGTCATGATATACAGCTTATGTTGTTTGATTGCATACTTGAAATTCAAGTCCGTATATTACAGGGCTATCGTTCTCCATTTTTCAAATAGAAAATTTGCAATCTCAAGTTCAGATTCTCAACCTTACGATTTGACAGAACAGCTTCTGCTAGCGACATTACTACACATTACGTGACATCTGCGTATAAATAATAGCTAGAGGGTAAACAAATAATTAACATTTCTACGGACTCATGGGTTCGTCGCGCTACAAGCGGCCGCTAGGAGAAACTCGAATGAGAATGTCGGTACCATCGCAGACGAGGTATAAGACACACAGACATTGCATACAGCCCACAGACTTAAGACTACTACAGACATTGCATCTTATGGGCTTTTCTGTCTAGGCCTCGGGGGGCCACAGTGGCCCCCGTACCATTTCGGTGTCGCGCTCAATATTACCGATAGTTCACGAATTTACGCGTATTAGCAAGAACTGAATATTCCGTATACTGTATTTTTACTACGGGTGTTTAATATGATTTGGTGGCTACGAATGCATACGGCGCGTGTATTTGAACGGTGAAAATAATATTTATGAAGAAAGTATTACAAAAATACGAATTGTAGTAAAATAAATTTGGTTTCTATACGTAACATTATTTTTATTACTCGTGTCACTAATGAATGTATATTACAATAATTTTATACACTTTAAACCAGTAGTTTACTTTCTTATTTACACTTAATTAATATAAATTCTATGCAGTTGTTGAGTGCGTACACATTACACATATATTAACTATTCTTGTGTTTCCCTATTTTTAAAATGAGTACTTGCATTCTTTTCATCTGTAGAGAAATAAGAATTCATTAAATTTTCATAAATTTATTAAATTCATTAAATTAAATTTTCGTTATAATATTTTAATATAATTAATATGTAAAGCAATACAAATTTTCATCTATTGTATTAGTTTAATTCTATTGTGTCCAAGGAAACATTGCTTTATTATACAATATGTAGAAAACAATATATTTTACAGAAAAGATATAAATTTTTTTTTTAGTGACATGCGTCATTAATTCTTGCTAAAATTTTATTAACGTGATTTATTATTCCTATTTACGGCTTTTTGCGACTCACCGCCCAGTTTTATTCGATTAGACATGTATACATATTTAGCTACGATGATTTTTGTGTGCAACAACAAATAGCGTAAGCAACTAGTGGTCACGTAGAAGCACTACCATATTTATCGAACTCGAGACTTTTCAAATTCCATCGGCTTCTGTAGACAGATTTTGTCGTCGGAAATGTTTCGCATGCAGTTTTCAGTGTAATGTACGCTGCATGATAATCCGATTTATGTCGTGTTTGGGCTTATTTTGATCAGAAAAACATATTCAATCGATAGGTGATCTTACCATTATGATAATGTTAATAATAAATAAAATTGGATTTATTTATAATACAATGTGTGTTACAATGTTGCCTCTGATGCTGAATCACGTCCATATCGTACGTCGCCGCTACTTGAGCCTCTTGAAGACAACAATGAGGTTTCACTAACGCGTATTAATAACAATAAAATGTTTATTATGGTTCATAATTCTGCCATGGAAACATTATGAGTCGATTGCAAATGCTTTTTTGATGAAAATAAGTCTAAACATGCCACAAATCGGATAAGTTAAACTGTATTTGTAGGGAAAAGTTTTCTTCGAAGTTCAGGAAAAAATTTTATTTGAGGCTTTCGACGACGTATTCTAATCTGCATAATTTTTAATATATGAATATCAGTTTACACATGCTCGTGTACACTGCAACAATTATCATGTCGCGAAAGTTTATACATTTCTTAACATTTTCATATCGGAAAACAATACATTTCGTGTTAAAATTCAAATTAGTTATGTTGATAAGTTAACATTTGTTAATAACATAAAAATGATGAAAATAATATTAAAACTACACGTGTCTTCTGCAAATTGCTTTGGTAAACATGGTTTTTATCCATATAATCAGGTGTACATATATGTAATAAAAAAACCACAAATTGAAAATTGCAACATTTTTAACAATTTTATATTCGCATAAAAAATGATAATGATTTTTGAAGAAGTCATCGAATATTCAAATGATCGTTCAATAAAATTGTGGTTTAGATTAAAAAGCAACGTGCCTCTGAATTTCCACAGCTTCGAAAAGCAGGACAAAACATTTATCTCATCGCTTGTGATAGAAATCGTTCGAACGATTTCGATGCGAGCATCGATAGCTTCTTGTACGAATGTAATGCGGCAACATGGAACAGATCCTGCCTCATCTTTTTACCCCCTCTAACACATGAATCAGAACTAACTTTTAGTCTGGATAAGAACTAGTTTCAACCAATTATTTAATTTCAATATAAAATAATGTTACAATGTCGAAATAAATGCAAATCTATTTAACACTCGCTCACGAGAGCAAAAGTTACATGTATTCTGAAACGAAAACTTTGTATTTGGATTATTAATTGAAAATAATTGTTGAAGCTGGGACATAGGAAAAGGAAGAAAGTATTAAAAGTCTTACATTCTACTATGAAATACATATTTACGCAAATTCTAAATGTGCAGCTATTAGCTCGATATTATCCACTACATGCAAGATACTATAATTTATAAGTTATAATATCTTGCGAATTGTGGATAATATCGATTGCCCAGGTCTCACCACGAGGAGGTTGCTGCACAAGAGACCCGAAAGGGAGTCAGAACGAAGTCTCCCTTCGTTCTGCCTCCCTTTCTTACAACGAAGATTCTTAGAAACTAAGTTTCGCAGGTCGCTAAATGGAGAAGTAGTCTTTTTCATGGAAAAGACTTCTTTTCCATTTAGCGTATGTCGAGTAATTATTGCGGGGCAAAGTGTAAATCGGAAAAGAAGTCTCCGATCCACGAGGGATCAAGGGCGAATCAGGCGGAAGGCTCTGATTCTTTCAAAGAGACAAACAAGATCGAACCAGAGCAGAAGGCTCTGGTTCAGGGGTGACGCGACGCGTTCAGTGCTTACAAGTCCTGAGCCGACCAGCCCGATACCCGTCACTCCATCACTAAGAAAGATGGCAAAGAGATGCGCTCCAACGGTTTCTGGCGCTACTGGGTGACATGAGAACATCGCGTGCCCAGGATTACGTTAACACAGAGGATCGTCAGAAGACGAGTGAACGAGTCTCTTAGACATCCCTCTCAATGACTTCACGCCGGATACCGAAACTGGACCAGCTCAGAACCTGCAAGCAAGGCCGACACAGCAGAAGGCTGTGTCGGAGTCAGAAAACGAGGCGAGCAAAGTCAAGTTACGGCAATAATTACTCGACATAATTACAACGACGATTGACAATCTTAATAACTAACGCTCGCACTAAAACTAACATAAGAATAATCTGGAGTCTTCGTTCGACGAATCCTCTTCTTTCGATGAATTTTCTTCGTACGATGAATTTTCTTCGCACGATGAATTTTTTTCTTTCGATGAATTTTTTTCTTTCGATGAATTTTCTTCCTTTGATGAATTTTCTTCGTTCGTTCTGACTAACAAGAGCAAGATGAACGACCCAAATCGAAACAGAATCGAAAACCAATTGAAAGAAAATCGAAACAGAATCGAAAACCAGTTGAAGCAAAATGGAAACAGAATCGAAAACCAGTTGAAACAAAATCGACACCAAATCGAAAACAGGTCGAAACAAAGTTGAAACAAAATCGAAACCACATCGAGCCCAAATCTAATGATTTGTGGACGCAACGACCTGTAGGCGATTCGGGTGCCCCCGGGGACGCGAGTCCCCGTACCCACTCACGGGGCCCATTCCGTGAGTGAGTCCCTGAGGGAACTCCGATCCGAACAATATTGATTTCAAAATAAAAATATAAATTTCCTGAAATAAATATAAATTTCCTGAAATAAATATCAATTTCCTGAAATAAATATCAATTTCCTGAAATAAATATCAATTTCCTGAAATAAATATCAATTTCCTGAAATAAATATCAATTTCCTGAAATGAATATCAATTTCCTGAAATGAATATCAATTTCCTGAAATAAGTATCAATATCCTGAAATAAATATCAATTTTCTGAAATAAATATCAATTTTCTGAAATAAATATCAATTTCCTGAAATAAATATCAATTTCCAGAAATAAATATCAATTTCCAGAAGTAAATATCAATTTCCAGAAATAAATAATAATTTCCTGAAATAAATAATAATTTCCTGAAATAAATAACAATTTCCTGAAATAAATAATTTCCTGAAATAAATAATTTCCTGAAATAAATAACAATTTCCTGAAATAAATATCAACTTCAAGACAAATATATCAATTTCAAGACAAATATATTAATTTCAAGACAAATATATCAATTTCCTGAAAAAATATCAATTTCCTAAGAAATATCAATTTCCTGAAAAATATCAATTTCTAGACAAAAATATTGTATCAATTTGGTAAAGTTGAACTTTGAAAGTCTTACAAAATTAAGTATTATCATTCTTACAAATTACATAAGAAATTTAAAACTCTAAGGTCTAAAATTCTAGATCGGTACTTCTAAAACTGCTTGAAATCGCGGCTATTTATTCGCAACATTAACTAGACATTAAGTCAACTTTAAAAATTTATACTATTACAACGCGTGTTACACTTTGTTTCGCAACGCTACTTAAAACCGCGAATGTTCTTATCTCACAGTTGATCGTTGCAACTGGAGCATGGGCGCCTGAAATATCGAATCATTCTAATACAAACGCGATCCTTTTGATGCGCAACGCTAATTCAATAAATCGAAATTCAAAATACTATTTAAATAAGAAATTTATTCGTAATATTAACTAGGCATTTGATCAACTTTAAAAATTGATACTAGTACAACGCGTGTGACAAATTGTTTCGCAACGCTACTCGAAATCGCGGATGAGCCCATCTCACAGTTGATCGTTGCAGCTCGAGCATGGGCGCCTGAAAAGTCGAAAGACTCGAAAGCAAACAAGAACTTTTGGTGCGCAGCGCTAATTCAACGAACAGAGATCCAAAAAAGATTACTCTAATTCAACAAATCGAAATTCAAATTGCTATTTAAATAAGAAATTTAAAATGCCAACGTTTAAAATTGTACATCTGCATGTCTAGATTTACTTTAAATCGCGACTATTTATTCGCAACATTTATTACACTTTTAATCAAGTTTTAAAATTGCTAGTAGTACAACTCGCGTGACAATTTGTTTCGCAACACTACTCGAAATCGCGGATGTGCCCATCTCACAGCTGATCGTTGCAGCTCGAGCATGGGATCCTGAAAAGTCGAAAGACTCGAAAGCAAACGCGAACTTCTGGTACGCAACGCTAATTCAATGAACAGAGATCCAAAAAAGATTACTCTACAGTTTCTGCAAAACGAATCGCGACTATTTGTTTCGCAACGCTGTAGTTTAAACGAGCTATATCGCTGATAGAGACTACTATTATATTTAGAAGAAAGCCTAACTTTGATCTGTGTTCAAAATCGACTAACGCAACGCGTACTTTTTTCGCAACGCTAGTGCAAATCGCGGACGTTCCCATCTCGGCTGATCGTTGGGGCGGCGAGGCCTGCCCATGCATGCAACTAACTACTTTTACATTCTACTACAACTCTATTTCTACAGACGAGTATAACGACAAGGTAATGATAAAATGACTCACTCGAAGATGCGAAGATGTTGCAATGATTGTCCTTTTGAATGACAGTATGTCCGGCATCTTTGGCATAAAACCTCGTCTGCTCCTTCGGCCCCATCCCGACAATTTGTTTCGCACCGCTACTCGATATTGCGGAAGTACCCATCTTACAGTTGATCGTTGCAACTGGAGCATGGGCGCCTGAAATATCGAAAGATCCTATTGCAAACGCGATTCTTTTGATGCGCAACGCTAATTCAACAAATCGAATTTAAAATGCTAATTAAATAAGAAATTTAAAACTCTAACGTCTAAAATTCTAAACAGGTATCTTTAGAACTACTTTAAATTACGACTATTTATTTGCAACATTAACTAGACATTTAATCAAGTTTTAAAATTGATAATAGTACAACGCGTGTAACAAATTGTTTCGCAACACTACTTGAAATCGCGGATGAGCCCATCTCACAGTTGATCGTTGCAGCTCGAGCATGGGAGCCTGAAAAGTCGAAAGACTCGAAAGCAAACGCGAACTTTTGGTACGCAACGCTAATTCAACGAACAAAGATCCAAAAAACGATTACTTTAGATTACATGTAAAACAACAACAACAATATGGACTTTAAAAGCGCAGTTATCAAATTGAAATATAATTTTGAACCGCGACTATTTGTGATTCGCAACGCTACGCTCTAAACAATCTATACCGTAATGTTAGCTTTAATCTCTTTTCAAAGTCGACTAAATTCAACGCGTGGTTTTCTCGCAACGCTAGTGCAAATCGCGGACGTTCCCATCTCGGCTGATCGTTGGGGCGGCGAGGCCTGCCCATGCATGCAACTAACTACTTTTACACTTTACTACTACTCTATACTACTACTTCTACAGACGAATATAGTGACAAGAAGGTAGTGACGAAATGACTCACTCAAAGATGCGAAGCCACTGCAATGATTGCCCTCTATGAACTGATCAGCACGGTACTGACATCATGCCGGATACTGAAACTGGACCGGCTCAGAGCCCAAGGTAAACGAAGACAGCATTGAAGAGACCATGGCCCCCCCCGAGCTAGCTTAAAGTAGGCCAAGGAAGTTTTAAATAACCCTTGGACTACCCTAAGCTAGCTAAGGGTAGACCATGATAAACAATGATAGGCCATTGGTGGAGGACACTTGGTCAAGCTTAAGTTAGCTGATGGTAGACAATGGTAGGTCAGGGTCGCTCTGGAGGACCACTGGTCAACCCCAAGATCGGCAAGGGTAGGCCTGAGTAGCTCTGGAGTAGATCAGGGTGGCCTAACCCAGCTGAAGGTAGGCAAGGATAGACTACGGTAGCTCTGGATGACCACTGGTCAACCTCAGGGTAGGCCACTGGTGGAGGACCCTTGGTCAACCCGAAGCCGGCTGAAGGTAGGCCTGGGTACCTCTGGAGATCCACTGGTCATCCCCAAGATAGGCAGGATAGGCCAGGGTACCTCTTGAGGACCCCTGGTCAGCCCCAAGGTAGCTGAAGACCCTCCTGGTCCCGGAGCCCATCCGCTTCTGCCGGAGGGCCCGGCCCGACTGACTGACTGAGCGCGCTCCGCGAGCTTAGGTAAGCAGTGATGCGCAGCGCGCAGCGGAGCGCAACGCTCCCACCCCAACTAATTTTGGTAGATCTCGATCGCCGTGATAATAATTATTGATAAATGCATTATTTCTGGTTGTATAATGTTTATAACAATTCCATTTGCCAACGATGTCGACAAGCATCCTCTTGACTATCTACCATCTTATTTTTAAGTAAAAATTGCTAATAGTACTCGAGATACAGAGTAACTTTTAACACATGAATATCACCAAACAATATTATATCAAGCAAATGTAATTAATAAATTTATTATCTCTGGCTGTTTAATGTTTATAACCAATTCCTTTTGCCAATTATGTCGACATGCACTCCCTCGACTATCTGACCATCTAATTTTTTAATAAAAATATGTAATGGAACTCGAGATATTGAATATCTTCTAACACATGAATATTCGCGCGCATTAATTTATCGAACACAATTCACTGGTGAATTTATTATGTCTAGCTGGTTAATATTTGCAACAATTCTTGACCATCTTGCCATCTTATTTTTTAAGAGAAGTAGGCAATCGAACTCGAGATACAAAATAATTTATGATACACGAATATTACTAAGCATAAATCAATCGATAAAATGCAATTAATGAATTTATTATCTCTGCTTGTTTAACGATTACAACCCGCCTGTCCAGACGGTGTCGAATGCTTTCTCCAGATGTACTAGACAGACGCCCACGCAAGAACCTCTACTCAGGGCTAGATTGACGTCGGATGTTTTAAATTATTGATAGCATGGCGATGTTGGAAGTAGATTCGTAACATTTGGTTGTAATAGGTGTACCGATGTTTATCGGAATAATTAGATTTTATCTCTCATTATTAGTAACAGAGATATCCACTTTGTTAATAATAATCGTAGCTAACAAAGTGGAAAATTACAGATATTGTTGACGATGACAATACCACAGACGATACCCATAAGTAGGAAAGATATCGTATATTTCTCAAAAATAAACAGAAATCACCTGCGGTACAAATTGTGACGTCATTGCTCACCCGGCTATGGATATTTTGTCTGTTTGCTTCGCTGGAACACTTCTAAGAATGCGACGTCACAACACAGGTATTACCTCGGAGGGGCTTTTGCGCACCTTCGCGGCCGGCCGCGCTAGTCCAAAATCGGGGGCAATCGCCGATTGTCGGGGGCAATTGTCCCCTCCCCGCCCGTAGACCCAACGATTCGGCCACTACACGACTCATTACGGACGTGCATTACCATATCTCGGAAATCCATCCTCTGTCCTTGACAACCGCGTCTATTATTAAAACGCAGAAAATGTGTACAACGCAAAGCAAGGAATGTTACGCGGTACGTAGTACGTATAACTGTGTCCGTGTTTTTTCTGCGTTGCTTTCTCGCGATAATTTACTCTTGTATCGTGTCGATGAACTAAATTTAAATTCGTGTCGCGCGATAGAAATCGCGATTATTATAAATTTTAGTACAAATAAAGTTTGATTTTATATTCAATTTGAATTATTTATTTTCTATTAACTCGGATTTATCCTTTGACGGTTGTTGTTGTAATTGATCGAATTTGTTCTTTCTGTCACAGAGCCAGAGGGAAAATCGACATCGAAAACCGAGATCGAGACGCAATTCTCGTGCTTTCTTCGAGGAGGAGAGGATGTGAGTACCAATATACATACTACATTCACAATTAAACTTTTTTATTGGACATTTTCTTTTCAAAGTACAATAATATAAGAATACATTGCTAATGTATTTTCGATTAATTGAAAAACCAACATGTACGGATAATCTAATTTAATATAATGAATTATTTTGTGTTTTTCAAATAATATAGAAAATTTATTTTCCTGTGGTGTTTCAATGAAATAAATTATTTTCAAATAACATTTTATTTGAATAATTTTTTATTTCATTATCATTGTTCAGCTCAAATAAATAAATTCCAAAATTATTTCCGTACAATTGTCAAAAAAATTCTAATCTTTTTTCTTCGAATCTACACAGGTTAGGTTGCATCATCTCGAAGAAGACTGCCGACTACCGACATCGACTTCACGTTAGCCGCCCTTGTTTCCACGTACTCCAGAATTCATTCGAAAACGTATATACATAGTTATCAGGTAGATTTTGACATATTTTTTAGAATATTTTGAGAGAAGTTTGAATGATTGTGAATGAATTTTGAATGATATCGAATGAATTGTAAAAGATATTTAATTTTGATTGCCTGGCTTTGCTCGTTTATTTCCACCCGCTTCTCGGGTATGCATTCGTATTTTTGGTACCGCTCGATTTACGGGGAGATCCAGCGATACCTCGCGTCGCGAATTCATGTTTTCTTTTTGCCAAGCTTCGGGCAGGTGATAGATAGATTAAGCAAAGGGAGGTGGAGTGATCTTTGATTTCACGGATGCAGTATCGGTTGCATCGAGTTCTAAAGTTCTGAAGTTAAATTCTATTAAATTGAATGAAAGTCGTGGATCGTTACAAGTCGTTTGACGGATAGTTTTACGCGTACCCCGTTGTCGGGGAAATCCGAGAGCTGGCGATGGTACAGCTCGACCTGTTAGAGAATTGGGCGAGGTCTTGGGGCTCAACAAGACGTACGACACCTTGGCCGTGTTTAGGCAACGTGGGTCTTTAATGTTGAGGCCCTTGCAACATTCTGAGGCTTTACCGACAGGTCCGCGCCGTAATTTTTATTTTACTATCAGCCGACAAAATTGTAACGATCTCTTAGAGTTAGAGACCGATCTTCCGTCTCCCTTTTGATAAAAGGATCCAGCAGTAGAGTCATGTGTTCTTGTTGCAGGGAGTAATTCCCTTGTACTCATAATACAATAGAGTTGAATAGAGTAGAGTCACACCTATGTTATAGATGCAAGATTAATCAATTAATCAATTAATGAACCATTGATGAAAACTAGGTCTGTAATTAATTAAATTAATGTCTCGCAATGATCGCTACCATTGTCAGTCGATTTCAGGAAAACTGGTACGTACCTTAGAGTGTGCTTGACTGAGATCGAACGTTAGGGTGTCGGAGACGTCCCGGGACGTTCTCCCTAGGTATTAGGCTATTGCACCCTGGCGTCTGTGTGAGAAAACCGTGTAACGAGTGTGTTGGAGAGCCTGTGTCTTTTGCCATTTTTTTAAATATAGGGCTAGGCAGGATAGGTAGCTTACTCTCTTGGTGTGACTGTTAATTCTAAGTAGGTAGGAGCCGGGGCTGGCTATCGCTTTCTCTTTCGGGTAGGCCGCGACTCGCGCGGTAGTCAGTCGCTGGAAGAGCTTGAACTTTCAACTCGAAGCTAAATTGAACGAGGCATGACGTTCGATGAACGCTTCGTGCTCGATTCTTCTTGCTCGCATAGCTTTTCGCGGACGCAAACGCGAACGCGCGCGGATTAGGGTCTCGAAACGTTGCGCACCTGCTCGATTGCACCAGCGGAACTATCAGCTTCTCTCGAGACTTGTGATTCGTCTCGAAAGTCGTCGATCGTTTTCGCTGCGAGCACGTTTAGGGTTACAGTTTGTTGGCGGACCGCCGAAGAAAAAGAAGATGCCCGACAAACTGTCGCTCAAGAGGGCAATTATTGCAATGGCTTCTCATCTTCGGATGAGAAGTCACTCCGTTACTACCTTGTCACTGTACTCGTCCGTAGAAATAGAGTAGTAGTAAAAGTAGTTAGTTGCATGCATGGGCAGGCCTGGCCGCCCCAACGATCAGCCGAGATGGGAACGTCCGCGATTTACACTAGCATTGTGAAAAAACTACGCGTTGCATTAGTCGATTTTGAACAGAGACGAAAGTTAGTCTTCCCTCCAATTGTATAGCGTTGCGAAACAAATAGTCGCGATTTGTTTTACAGAAATAGTAGAGTCATCTTTTTGGATCTCTGTTCGTTGAACTAGCGTTGCGTACCAAAAGTTCGCGTTGGCTTTAGAGTATTTCGACTTTTCAGGCTCCCATGCTCGAGCTGCAACGATCAGCTGTGAGATGGGCACATCCGCGATTTCGAGTAGCGTTGCGAAACGAATTAACATACGCGTTGTACAAGTATAAATTTTCTAAGTTAATTAAAGTTCATGATAACGTTGCAAATAAATAATCGCGACTTAAAGTAGTTCTAGCGATACTGATCTAGAATTTCAAATGTTGAAGTACTAAATGTTTCATTTAAATTGCCTTTTGAATTTTGATTTGTCGATTTAGCATCAATAAGATCGCGTTTGCATTTGAATGTTTCGACATTTCAGGCGCCCATGCTCCAGTTGCAACGGCTGCCCGGTGCAGTGTAGGCATTCGCGATTTTTATTAGAGTTGCGCGAGAACCACAATGGGTCAAGTTAGCGTTACAAATTAATACAGACCTAAATTTGTTTAATATTGATACAATTCCGATTGACTCGCGCATCTAGACACTCGTTGCATCGCATCGCGTCTACACAAATATTGGAGAACACACCTAAAAGGTGCGATTTCATTATAAGGGTCGCGACCGCGTTTCAGTAGTAGAAAATTAACATTGCAGAACCAATACCGCAAGGCGCATACGGACATTGAATTCTATAGATATTTGGATATTTAGATTTAATCCATTTAGAATGGATGTTGCTTAGAATTAGATTCTTGATTTAAAGTTTTTGGCACCGGCCAAAACGTGGAGCATACGCCCACCGGACTACTATGTGTAGAGCAGAAAAGTATTGGCACGTTCTCGGGCCTGGCTGCCACGGCAATTAGCGCAAAACCACGTGCACGTGGCTACGTTCAATTCCGCGCGGTGTGTTCCAACACACGACTCGTTTGCCGTTCCAGCAATGGAACAAGTGTCTCCGTTGTCGTATGAAAATACCGTACACAAAAAAAAATGACATATTAAGTTACGTCACCTGTGGCGGTACGCACGAAAATACCACGGTAACCATCTTATTAGCATCTAATGCGATGGAGCCGTGGATATTGAAGTGACTTGCGATGGCGGAGTAACGCTGTAGCTTCATCTGAACGTAGCAACGCGCACCTTGGCCAATCGATGGTGTGTGAGCGCTAAATGCATGGAACCTGCCACTGCGTTTCACCAGCATGTATTTTTTCAACCGACGTGGTGGTTCGCCCGCGTTAGCGAGACATACACGATGTGTATGTACAGCGTATCGAACGCCTTGTCGGCCCGTAAGGTAGAAGATGGGGTATCTTTACGCTGATAGTGCGCCGGGCGTAGCTTTATCGATGGACTTTAGTGTTCATTGCGCGACGCAAAACTGATTTTGCAGTGTTCGAATTTGTAATAATAGCCGGGACCGCGAATTATAGTCCCCCCAGTCGCGTGTTACGATTAGAATTTGCAAGTCCGATCCGTTTGACGCAGAAGATCTCCAACATGCGTCTACACGCGATGAGATGCTTGTCTAGAGGCGTGCACCAATCGTATTTATACCGATGTGCAATGGTCGGCAATGCTTTTGTTTTTCTTTAACGAATCTACGAAAATATTTAAAACATATGGGAGCATTGTGTTAGAGTTGCGAAACATGAAATGCCGCCCGCACTGCACCCAGAAACGACTGTCCCTGATCCTGCTCCTAAATACTCGCAGCCATTGTTTGCCCTTAGAGTTGCGTAGTCTGAAGAAATTAAAGTGCACGGGAGTTTTCCATATCGAATTAAATAAATTAGCGTCAAATAATGATGACAAATAATGCACTGCTGCTCGCGTTTCTATCGAGATATTTTTTTACTTATTTTGTATATTAGCGTTGCGAAAGAACGATTCGGTTTGATTCCCTCCCCATAAATTGAAATGGCTGCCATCGCGTTTCCATTTAGAGTTGCGTAAGAAAAAGACGAAAGTGCACACGGGAATTTGCAGTTTTGAATCAAATATTAATTAACGTCACGATGGATAGTGCATTGCGCGCGTTGTTTTTGAGATGTTCAATGTACATTTCGTAGTGTAGCGTTGCGCAAGAATGGTCCACTCGCACGCGTTTGTTTGAAATACACATATCGAGTGGACAACCATTTTGCATATGTATGAACCTTTTTTTTCTTTTTTTTTCATGTGTTTATCCAAAATTAAGTATGTTTCAGATACTTTGCTCGTTGCAGACCGAACCCCACAACAGCAAAGTTCGAGATTTAACACGCCTTCAACTTCTGGATCGTTTGTGGTTGTAATACAAAATTGTATTGGTTGTGTAAATTGTTATATGCCCGTGTTTGCATGTTTGTGTTGTTTGTCTTATATGTTGCATGTTCTATTTATTAATTTTATGTACATATTTTGTATATGTCTGTATGTTTAAGTGTATGTAAGTGGGGAATAGGTTAGCTACCCCTACATACGACGACTCTAATAAATATTCGGACACACTTAAAAAGACGATATCTCTTTTAATATCTGCCTCTACGGTTGGAACAATCAGTTTATTACATGACGTGCGAAAGACATTTTTTGAAAAAATTGCAAATTGATCGGAATTGCCGAGAGAATCTTTAAAACCGTATTTTACAACTCTTCTTATGTGGGCCTATATCGAATACTTAAAAAATACGTTTTGTAGGTCTGTGTCGATAATAGGTACGTATCTATTCCGCAAATTTCATCAAAATCGGTTTACGTTGTAATGAAGCTACAAACATTTAAAGATGGTAAAAATTACAGTTTCTCGCGATTTTCGGTCTCTAACTGTAATACATCTACGGATTCTTACATCTTTCAATGCGTGTCGTTTTTTTTCGCATGAACCGATTTTCATGACATTTTCGGAATATGTATATAATTTACACAGATCTGCAAAACGTATGTTCTAAAATTTTCTATGTAGGCCTACATAGAAATGTTGCAAAATACGATTTTTAGAATTTTCTTTGTAATTCCGACCAGTTACAATTTTCTCCAAATTTTATTCCCACATCACATAATCAATTAATTGTTCTAGCTTCTCAGAAAAATCAAAGTCTTTGAGTCCAATATTTAAAAAGTTCTCATCGTTTTAAGAGCGTCCGAATATTAATTAGAATTACTGTAGTTAGGCACACAACACAATGGGTAAAACAAAATGAAAGAATATATGCAAAATGCCTATATGTACATATGCGCATTCAAAGGGAAGATTAGCTTTTACACTAGGCAGGTTAAGAATTTGGTCGGGTAGGCTTGCAATTAGGCTCTTCTTGCTATCCGTTTGTGGTACAGATGCTAATGTGTGTCACGAAGAGTCTGTATATATATATATATATATATATATATATATATATATATATATATATATATACACACATTTTTTTTTGTATTTTGTAATTTTGTATTTTCCGTCGGGTGGGACGATAAAGAAATTCCAAGTGGGTGGGTGGGTCTTGCTCGCAGCAACCTCCACGTGGTGAGACCTGGATAATCGATGTGATTCTTGATTTATAATATTCTGTTGGGCAAACATATAAAACACCAATTGCTCTATAAAATATTTAAAATCGACAATCATATCGAGCTAATAGCTGTGAAAATAAAATTATGAAAGAATCCACTCGAACGCTTAATTTTTGTACGAACACAATGCGGCAGCATTGCAGTTTTAAAGCTGACAACGCTGTAAAATCGAGCCTCCTCAGACACACACTTTATGTGTTGCAACCTCATGTGGTTCCTCACCTGACCGTTCCATTTCGATAGAGTCCGCTATCGTACTAGGGCATCTTCTACAGGGTCGGTAATTCAGAACCGTAAACAGAAAAATACATTGCATGCAATGTCTGTAGGTATCTTAAGTCTGTGTTGCCCATCACTGCTCTATACTTTGCCATGTGTTTGCGTCCCTCTAGGTGGCGCTGCTTTCAATCGAGTTGATTGGACGCCATTGACACGCTACGAAATAAAAAGTGTCGATGACATCCAATCAACTCGATTGAAAGCAGCGCCACCTGGAGGGACTCAAACACATGTCAAAGTTTTGCGGATCACGCTGGCGTAGAGGAGTACGAGGGGTACAGTACACGGGTCGACCGATAGCGGCGCTGGCATCCAAATCTACGTTCAGATATATATATTAGTGGGCTTATGGCAATACTGTATCCATAGTATATACATATATCAGAGGTGTAAGGCCGCACCTTTTTTCGCACATGCGCGACGATTTTAGCGCCAGTAAAGCTAGTAGTTGCGCTAAAATGGGGTACTTTGGTCCCCCCGCATAATTTCGCAACATTTTCTTTTCGATTTTCAAAAATGAATTTTTAATATCCATATGTTATATTAAAATTTAATGTGTATGTACATATAATATATAAATATATTATAATTGTGTATATATGTATAACATACTAACTCTTTTCCTTTATTTTAGGAATAGGGAAGGTACTAAAATAACTTTATATACCAAATATATAATAAAAAATAAAATATTTTATTTGGCTTCGGAGCACGGTCGTCTCGTCGTGTCGTCTTGCACTCTTCCGTCCGGTTTCCCGCCAAAAACAGTTCCCCCCTACTTTCCCCACAAACATAGGGCTTACGTACGTTCCTGGATTTGAAGCGCCACGTGCGCTGCAGCCGCTCGCATTCAAATGCACGTAAAAGACAAAAAGAGAAATAGATTCTATTTTGTCATCTCGCGACCCGCTCATTTGGAAAGGGGTGAAATGAAACAAAACAAAACGAAACGAAACATTGTATTTTGACGCTTCACTCTCTCGCCAACCGTTATTAACCGTTAATTGTTTACATCAGTGACTAGTTTATATCACGCGCGCAGTCAGGGACGTAGGTACGTACGGTGGGGCAAACGAAGGCGCGAGGCATGCGTGATCGCAACGAAGGCGCGCACTGCATGAAAAAGAGGTTGGTGGGAGAAGCAGGCGTTTGAGGGTCCCGTACTGTGCCCAAAATGTTCGATTTTTGCAAAAGAGAGCTGTACGATCTTTTCCTAAACATGCCGCGTAACGGCGTAACCCGACACGGGGTCAAGTATATCAGTGTAAAACCATTACTAATCGAATTACAAAATTTCTTTATTTTTCATTATTTTTTAATTAGACTTTCACCGAATTAGTTGTGGCATTTTTCTAATTGAAATTGCACTAAACACCATATAATTTGAACTGTATTTAGTGGTTTAATGGATGGTATGTACAGTAACTTTTGGACGTAAAAGAGGATAGCGATTCGTGTTTACACGCGTTGCCCTTTTCTACTTTCGGCGCTCGGCAAGGTACAACTCGCTGCTGCAAAGGTACGGTCCCGAGGGTTTTGCGTAAATCGAAGAAGTACTATAGGGGTGTCCTAGACCACCGATCCATCCCTATTAAAATGGTGGACTGATTTTTATTGAAAACCAAAAAAATTTCAGTAACTAATTCGAGTACGCTCTATCGAATGGTGGTACTTGCAATTTGCGGTACTATAAAAGTCGTTATTTTTAATGGGACACTGTATTTTTTATTGCATATGCGGATTGTACGCAAAAAAATATAAATGTTTTGTCTCAAACATTTTTCTCGAAAATACAAACACTTTATTCAAGTTACGCGAACCAATATTAGATACCTATTTATTTCTTGTATATTTGCAAAATTAATCCTTGTAATTCTTTTGTTTATTTCTGTTAATTTGTTTATTAATTTATTTAAGAGAAAGAATTATCCTTTAATGTTTGTCTTGTAATTTGTGCAAATAGATTATCAAAAATTATAACTTCAATTTGAAAAATTTGAATTCATACATTGGAGATTATTTTCGGTCTAAGAGAGGCTTTTTCAAGAAAAATGTTTGAGACAAAACGTTTATATATTTTGCGTACAATCCCAATGTGCAATAAAAAATACCAGGTCCCGTTAAACAAAAACGACTTCCGGTTTGAAAATCCTATTTCCAGTTAGTACCGGAAATTGCAACTATCACCATTCAATAGAGCAGACATGGGCGAAGCTGGCTCAAAAAGCACATTTTGCTGCTTTTCTCCTTCGCCTGCTCGGCAAGGCAGTCCCCTCCACGACCAATGCGACTCTCCCTTCAACACGAGCACCACGACGTTGTATCGGCAGGTAGGTGTAGCATCGTGGGGCTCGTGCTGAAGGAAGAGTCGGAGTGGACGTGGTGGGGTTTGCCTCGCGAAGCAAGCGAAGAGGAGAAGCAGCAACATGTGTTTTTTGAGTCAACGTCGCCCATGCCTGCAATAGAGCGTACTCAAATTAGTTACTAAAATTTGTTTAGTTTTCAATAAAAATCCCTCTCCACCAGTTTAATAGGGGTGGTTTAGGACACCCTGTATACTTATAGTCCTTTCATAGTTACAGCTCTATAACGGGGAAAATGTGCCCACAACTAACGTCACAAGATAATTCAATATGGTAGATAGTGTACGAGACGAAGCACGTGTTATGTATTTTATTCGATATTTATTGACCTATGTTTTTAAATAAAGTAAGTTATGAGGAAATAAATACAGATTTCATATTATCAACATCTACATTAAAATTTAAATTTTTTCACATTATAATTGACAAAATGAGTTAGAACACTTTAAAATAATAGGAGTAAAGTAAAAATGAACAATTAATAAAATATAATATATATTACACCCCTAACGCATCAGCTTCTTGGTACTAGTTGGTACTGTGACTTCTCAACAGATTATAGCAGAGAAGAATTCCTCTCTGATTATAGTACTTCGCCCACAACTGTCATCTCGTATATAGATACAGACATGATTGATGATTTCACCTGATTTCACTTGGACTACCTCTCTGGGACTACCTATTCTTCTTACACCGTGGTCTGTGTCATGGGGATTAGTTGCGGACGCATGCGCAGTGAACGTTGGTTATCGAGAAACGCCGAGTTTCGCCTCTACGTCGTAATCTACGTCACTCTGTGACGTTTCATGTGACGAACTGCAAGAGCATCTAGATACTTTTGATAATCCAAGCCATATCCCTACCACTTTGTTAGCAGCTCCCTGCGTTGCTTTGCGTCGGGCAACGGGTAACCAGCCGTGGGGTCACCAGATAAATTATGTCAAACGGAGTGGTGTTACGAACGTGAGCGACTTCGGGATTTGCTGTACCTGCATAGGAAAAATATCGTAAAGTGCGCGTTTGTACAGTTCCAATGTGATTCCGATGCGATTTACAAACTGGCCGTCGTTTTTCGACTTTCGATAAATGAGTGCTACCTTTAAATGATCGTACAAGAATCTGTGCTTCGATATCGTCATCGTACAAATGAATGTATCTATATTGATTTCATTTAAAAAATCATGCTGACCCTGCACCACCAACTGTAAGTATTACCGCTTGTCACATTGTTTCACCGTTCCGTCGATTGACACTCGCAAATTTCAACGTCCAGTACTAGTTTACTGTCATTAAATCTTAGGATTCGCGTGTCCCTTTTTTCAGGCACTTTTTGCACGAGGCGAATACACACATGCGTCCAATGCACTCGGATTCACAGAAAATGTAATTAAAATTTGAAAAAATGATCATTACAATTTAAGATTTCTCGAATCTTCAGATTATTTGTAATTGTCTGTTTTGTTTATTTTTATTGGTACATTTCATCATAATCGTCAACAATGCCATGATATTTACCTTTGCTGAAA
This sequence comes from Sphecodes monilicornis, assembly GCA_913789915.3. Taxonomy (NCBI): domain Eukaryota; kingdom Metazoa; phylum Arthropoda; class Insecta; order Hymenoptera; family Halictidae; genus Sphecodes; species Sphecodes monilicornis. The sequence continues at coordinate 20,933,041 of OU565298.1, read as the reverse complement.
ATTGTTTGGGATCGTTGTATAAGTATAGTTGTGTGTTACGATTTTTTTCTAAATTTTTTATGAAATCGAAATATTTGTCTTGTGAAGTTGTTTGCAAAATTGAATCAAATTATCAAAATTCGAAGAAATTCAATATGGAAATCGAGATCAATTGCTGAAATTACATTATACTTTCTTGTTAATAATGAAATATTTTGTTGTAATCCTATCATGAAGTCTTATTAACCTAATAATTCATTCGGGTTAAGTAATATCGACTTCTGTGTTCCACTATAGAATGTCAAAAATAAGTGGATAGTAAATGACAAGTTGATATGCTAAGTTTATATCAAATATGTATTCATTTGAAATCAATATAGCATCACAGTTACGAAGTCTCATAGAGAATGGAAACAAATAATAGTCATAATAATAATAATGCAAGTGAAGTCGGATGTATTGCACGCTACATTAGGTATACAATGTTCGTATACAGTTACCTCTGCTTAATTTAGTTTCACGCAAAAATAATTTGGAACAGCAACACGGTGTTTCCCTGTATTACATGTAATTCTGTTTAAGGACAATTTACGGTCTTAATTCGTTCGGATACAACGGCTAAAGGAAGGTTATGAAACATTTTAACCGAAGTCTATTTGTTATAGTTTCAAGGTCGACGTTACCGGCACGTAATTAATTAAACCATCTCGCAATCAAGAATTACACGACAAATTGAACAATAAATAGAGTACAAAATATATAAAAATTAATTTATTGGAAACACTGAAATTGAAATAGATTTGTCAGATCATACAGTCCATCGTAGTAATATTCGGACACTTCAAAACACGATAACTTTTTTAATGTTCGACCATATGACTTGGATCTTTTTTGAGAAGTTAGAACAATTAATTTACTACATGATATGGATAAGGACTTTTGAAATAATTGCAATTGGACGGAATTGCAGAGAAAATACACAAAATTGTTTTTTACAACTTTGTGGGTCTATATTGAAAATTTAATAAAATACGTTTTGCTGGTCTGTATGAATTGTATACATTCTTAAAATTTCATGAAACTATTAACGTTATAATGAGCTACAAACGATTTGAGTTGGTGAAAATCGTAGTTTTTCACGTTTTTCGCTCTGTAACTGTTGTAAATCTAAAGATTCTTACTTCTTTAGATGCCCGTCGTTTTTTCTGCATCCACCGATTTCGATTAAATTTTCAGAGTATGTATATATAATTCATAAGGATATAGAAAACGTATTTCTTAAATTCTCAATATAGGCCCACATAAAAAAGTTGTAAAAAACAGTTTTAATATTTTCTCGGTGATTTTTTCAAAATTCCTCATTCACGCAATGTAGTAAACTAATTGTTCTATCCTCTAAAAAAAATCCAACCCATGTGGTTCAATATTAAAAAAGTTATCGTCTATTTAAATGTGTCCGAATATTACTGTGACAGACTGTATGTTGTTAACGTAAGAATAAACGTTTAACTAAAGTTTATCGAGATTCCTAACCCTTTCAATCATCGAAAGAAGTAAGTAGTCTCGAATTTTGCGTTTTTTTATATTGCATCCAGAAGACGCGTTGTTCGCGCGAGTTTGCGAAATAGGATTCGGTCAATGAATGAAATGGCGTTCCTACTATGTATCTCGAATTGAGCACAAAACGCCGCGACTCGATGATTCGGCGATGGAACGCAATTTACGCTCGAGCAGCAAATCGCTCGAGTGCAAATACATGGACGGAATATACGGATCACTAGTATCTCACAATCGAGCGATTCGAAATGCGCTACTCGAATCGCGCGTAAATCTTCTCATCGGAACATAGCCTTAACCGTTACGTTCGTTAGAGAAACTGAAAAGTTACTATGTTGATTAATTCGTTGCATGTTTATGCAACATACATTTTTTAAAGGGATTCATAGAAAGTCGAATGAAACAGATTATTGTTTTACTCTATTATCGTACCAATGGGTGTAACCGGATAAGATGGTCAAAAATGCCCCTAAGTCAAATAGATTTGTGGTCAGACCATTCGATAGAGCTCCCAAAGAAACCCCTCTGTGACGAGTTCAATCGGTACCCCTACTAGTGATGGTAAATGGTCTCGGTTTTCTCGCGCATGCGCGACGATTTTAGAGTCAGTAAAGTACAAAGTTGGGCTAAAATGGGTTACCTTAGTCACCCCGCATAGTTTCGCAAATTTTTTTTCGATTTCCAAATATGAATTTACAAGTAGCTCCTTCTCCTATACTAGTTGCCATTATGAAATCGAATGTATTAACATTAACTTACCAAAATTTCGAAGTACTGTCGTCTCGTCGTGTCGTCTTGCACTCTTCTGTCCGGTTTCCCGCCAATAACAGTTCTCCCCTACTTTCCCCACAAACATAAGACGTACGGTACGTTCCTGCATTTAGTCGCGCATGCGCGAAAAAACCGAGACCATATACCATCACTGACCCCTACCCCAAGGGTAGTCATAGGGTGGACTCGGATTTAGTGAATTATACTCTATTTCTTCCGATGTGCACATCATAAAATTATGAAAAAATGCATGAACATTCTACCGCACAAACGACAATGAATTATTTCAGAATTTTTTGTTGCAAACTCGATCTTTAAACAATTCTGGAAGCATAAAATTACCGATTTTATGTTGAAGTTTTCAGAGTACCACGTTTATATTAGTATGTTAGTCGTGCTTCATCGTGATTATTAATGTGTATTTTTTTCAGACTTCTTGCATTTTGCGAACGTGTTTAAGAAAATTGGAAATCACCAAAATTTCGACAAAAATCCATATTTCGTATTGAAGTTAGGGAGATATCGGTTTTATAAAAATTCAGTAATGAGATATTGTTGAAACTATTGTTGTTAATTTTTTCAGAATTTTTTATATAGTACGTACATTAAAAAAGTAGGAAACAATTTGTTCGATGTTGCTTCACTTTTTCGTAGATGTATTTTGTAATATCGAATATTTTTATATTCAGAAAAATAATGTACAAACTCAAAAATACAATATAAAATATTTTACATGTGTCATATTTCAATTTACAAGCGTGATTCTTAACATTTTCGTTTTGCGCAGACGATGAGGCGTCCAGCTATAAATCTTTTGATCCAGGATCGAATCACGTGCCGAAAAAATTTTTTTTTCTTTAAACACTTTTTGTTGTTCTTCTTAACCACATAATTGTTGTAACGATATTTAAATATATTTCTAAAACATTTTAAAAATAATACATGGCAAATATTGTATATTGTATTTCTGAGTTTAAAAATATTCAATATTACATAATACACCTACGAAAAATTAAAGAAAAAATTGTTTTTTATTTTTTTAAACTATGATGTACTATATAAAAAAATCTGAAAAAATTAACGTCAATGGTTTCAACAATATCTCATTACTGAATTGAAAATACGGAAATGAAGGAGGGGAGATGTAACTACAATTATTAATAAACGCATTTATATGTTGTACAAAAAGTCACAAAATTCTAAGAAATTGTGTCATTATATACATAATTGTTTTTCCAATTGAAATTAAAAAGCAGTCAAAATGACTTCCTTGGGCAATCTAGTGTTAAAGACATAGGGAATAGGGAATAGGGAATGGGAACATGTAACAGATATCGATTTTCCGACCTTCTTTCAAGACCCGGGCCTTCTTAAACGGGGCAGGCACTTCGACAAAAGCGTTAACTGTCTCATCAATCATATATGTATGAGTGACACAATTCTTTGAGTGCACCTAATTTGGTTAAGTTAACTGAAATGTTGGCACTGTTAAATGTATACATATAAAGTATAATAAACTATGGCTCATATAATGTGGTTAATCTTTTCATTCGTGTTTTGTTGAAAAAATTAGTTACATTTTGCGAAATTTTTATAGGTGATATTTGGCAACCCGATTCGATTTTAGATCGGTTTACGATTCGTTTTTTTTTAAAGATACAGTAGGCCCTCGACTTTCGCACATAATTTGTTCCTGAAAGTGTGTGCGAATGTTGAATGTTTGAAAGTAGAGGGATGTAAAAAAATATGCACCAAAAACTGTGTTTTAAAGTATTTATCTATCAATATGTATACATAATAAAGTTGAAAAACTCAGAGGGACATAATTTTGATGTTGATCATCAATCCATGATGACAAAGATCTTTCCATTTCATCCGTCACTATGCCGTGTCTTTTGGAAACAATCTTTGAAGATATATTTCCACAATTTTGAACGTATTCCTTAATTCTACTCTTGTTTTTCAAAATTGAACATATCGTACATCTGTTTACACCGTACAAACGTCCGATTCAAGCAAAAGATTCACCGTTTTCAGAACGTTTAATTATTTCCATCTTTGTCTCGATCGTATGAAGCTTGCGAGTCCTTAATTTCTTTTTGTTCGTATCAACACTGCAGTTTTTCCGTTTCTGACTCATGTTTACCAATTTATAAGGGCGAAATATTTAAACTTAAACAAATAAATTAGCAAAACACACAACACGTTGACGCACGCCCTAATGCAAGACTGAAACTATTATGTTCTCTTGATCCGAACAATATTGTAATCCGATGGCTAGTCTGATATCCCCTGAGAGGGGACATCCGATCGCAGAGGATTAAACAGTTGAATCTTTAAAAATGTGCGAAATAGCGAATTGCGCGAAAGTAGAATGTGCGAATGTCGAGGGCCACTGTAATGCGTATTTTAGTATAATATGAGGAAGAAAGTACTAGATCAGTGATGGGCAATTTTGCCTTAATTGAGGCAAAACCGTCCACACCGTAGCGCCCTCTGTCCCCTAACTTTTTTTAAAATTGGTCCACACGAGTTGAATTTCTTTGAGATGTTAGAAGGATTAATTTATTAGATAATGTGTAAAAAGAACTTTTGTAAAATTGCTACTGATCGGAGTTGTGATGAAAAAAGTGAAGGTGATGATTTTTAACTTTTTTATCTGTGCCTATATCGAAAATTTAAAACAGGTTTTTTGAAAATCTTAGCGAGTTATTTCCATGTTTGTCTCGATCGTATGAAGTTTGCGAGTCCTTAATTTCTTTTTGTTCGTATCAAAACTGCAGTTTTTCCGTTTCTGACTCATGTTTACCAATTTATAAGGGCGAAATATTTACACTTAAACAAATAAATTAGCAAAACACACAACACGTTGACGCACGTCCTAATGCAAGACTGAGACTATTATGTTCTCTTGATCCGAACAATATTGTAATCCGATGGCTAGTCTGATATCCCCTGAGAGGGGACATCCGATCGCAGAGGATTAAACAGTTGAATCGTTAAAAATGTGCGAAATAGCGAATTGCGCGAAAGTAGAATGTGCGAATGTCGAGGGCCGCTGTAATGCGTATTTTAGTATAATATGAGGAAGAAAGTCCTAGATCAGTGATGGGCAATTTTGCCTTAATTGAGGCAAAACCGTCCACACCGTAGCGTCCTCTGTCCCCTTCCATCAAGCGCCGTATAATGGGGCAACGAAGACACGAGACATCAGCGTACGCAACGAATGTGCGCGCTGCATGAAAGAGAGGTTGGTAGGAGTAACAGCCGTTTGAGGCAGTGATGGGAATTCTGTGGGCGCTGGACGTGAAAACTACCACCTCTCAGCCGTACCGTCTTCCCCTACTTTGCTTTCACCGCGCATGCACTACGCACAAGCGTACCTCTACTCTGTCCGTGATTGTACCATCGTGGCCAAAACGTAACTCATACTTAGTTATATTTAAAAAAAATTCTTTGTTCCGCTTTTATTACAAACAGTGCACAGCAAGTAAGTCTACCTTTCAATTTCTTTTCCATTATTGATTTTCTACATCCCGATGTATTTGCATTATAATAATATAATTTTTCAGACGCATTATCCCTTGATAATGATCCACGCTTGGATCGAAACGTTGGGTGATTAATAAAATTGCAAATTTGCTGTAGAATTTCAAGAATATCGAACCTTTCCGCCGATAGCATTTTCTTTAACATAATTCAAAATTCGATCGATAGAAATCACAATTATGAAAATGTTTATGCTGCGGTTTGTTGCTGCTTTATCGGGTTGATACCGTTCCACGAAACATTGCACCTTACCCCATTTTGCACAAAATTTCACGGATCAAAGAAGTATCATCCTCCCTTCCCTTCCCTGAAGATGCTCGTTCATAACCCGAGACAGTCGGTACGTCATCCGAGGCGCTATCTGTTCGGAAACATTTGTTCGTAAACATTTGTTCGTAAACCGAATTGTTCACGATTCGAGGCGGTTGCGAACCGAGGTTTGACTATAACTATTGGTACAAAAGTGATTCTCGAGTCTGGCTCGACAGAGCAAGAAGGGTTAACAGTGTTCCCGCAGTCGGAGAAGAATGGAAGAATTTCGATTGCTTTAACACGTTCAGCGCCCACTCCACAATCATGAAAATTACACAAATTCAAAGCAATATATTTAATAAAACAAAAACTAAGAAGTTTAGTTTTGCGATATTAATTAATTACTGTTTCAAACCTCTTCTATTCCTCGGATCGTAAGGAAATTTTGTACACTCGATCTACCAACGTAAAAATTGAATTTTCAATTCTGTAGAAATAATTCCGTCACCCAGATATGGGTGACATGGCGCTGAACGTGTTAAAAACGGATTGATGGACAAAGAGGGCCGCTCAAAGTGAAACCGTTCGATTCTCAAGTTCACGGAGTGGCTGAGAAAAAAAATGGGGGAAGCGAAAGAGATGAGAGAGAGAGACACAGGCGCCTCGTCCGTGTTTCATGCATTGAAACGTACCGCTTGGCGAGCGAGGTGACCCGCGTCGAGACTACACAATGGCACATCTCTCTCTCTCTCTTTCTCTCCGTGTTTCCCTCTCAGTATCTCCTCTCGTCTCTCTCGTCCTCGTCGTCTCTCTTTCCCTCCGGCGTCGTTTGAATATCCATGGCTGCTCTTCGCCGTGCTCTCGGGTTAATTGATCGGCCGGGATGTTTTAGTCCTCGTTGGTGACGCGACGCTCAGCTACTCGCTCGCTCGTGGCAGCAGGCTGTGCGTCCACTGCGTCCACGCGAGATCGATCACTCGACTAGCACCGGGGCCAGCCGCAGCCCTATCGCTTGTTCAACACATGACGCAAGGCCAGACCTGCCTGAAGAAACGGCCCGGTTTTTGCCAACTGATCTAAAACGATTCGCGCGCAAATCCCGTCTCCTTTTAGCGGTTCGTCAGTTCAATTTGTACTGTACGCGTAAAGGCACTTGGAAAGACGCGGGTCTGATCGGTTATTGGTAGACTGCGGATTCCTATGCATTTATTTGGAAAATCAGTAGAGAAAGGGGTATATAGTAATGTGGCCACCATCGGTTATACATTTCTGCAGTTATAAAATCTGATTCGTAACTTCAATTCATTTGAATTTTTGCGTGAAATATAGGCGAACTACGGTATTTCATCGATAATTGTCCACAACACGGGTCTGCGGAGGGACAATTATGCGCGAGGGATATCATTGTTTGAGGTTTACCGAACGTAGAGAAGGACAGCCGAGCTCGAGAGAAATGTAAACATACCTAATCCGAATTTCCATCTTCTTTATTAATCATTATTTTTTTATGGGTCTTCGATGACCATATTTGTGGCATTTTTCTAATAAAAATCATACCAAATATGATATAATTCCGATGATATTTACTTGTGTAATAGACGATTAAAGTTTCGGGCGCGAGGAAGGATAGCCTTCATCGTCAATTAAAAAAATAGATGTGTATGTATAATCAGAAAAATATTGATCAGAGAAATATCACAAATATGATGGTAAAAGTCTCCTAAAAGATTAATTATAAATGAAAAAGTGTCGTCATTGCATTACTATTGCCTCACCGATGTTATGTACCTGAACTATACATAAGTACGAAGCATGATTCAGTACAGGGTAGTTCCATAAGATTTTCTAATATGGAAATCTTGATAGCATCCCCACTTAGATTTCACAGTATATAAACCCTCGAATTTGAACCCTCGGGCCAGTGCTTAGAGCACAAACTGGTTATACACGTCGTTACGTTGAATCTCGTTTTGGAGTTGGTTGTATTTAGTGAGATCGGGCGTAGTCACCCTTTCGAATCGAGTAACCTTATAGATTCTAACTACGCAACATTGTTCATACACACTCAATTCTTACTGCAACAGTAACAGTTGTAACAGAGCCAGTTTCCTGTAATATACAATTTAGTTCAAGATAATTTTGAGTAACAATTGATTTTAACCCACTATTCGGATCCAATCATTTTTAGTTGACCGTTCCCACATGATACAATCTTACCGCTCGGGTTGTATCAAATATTTATAATACAGTATTTCATCGGTAATTGTCCCAAATGTCTCTGACATAATTGTCCCTGAGATATCCCCACTAGTGTGGGGTGTACCCCCTTGAGGGGCCGTGAAGCTCGAGAGGCCTCGGTCGCCGAGAAATATGACACCATGCGGCACGGGTATATCGGTGAAACCACACTAATCCGAATTTCCAACTTCTTTATTATTCATTATTTTTTGATGGGACTTCGATGACCATATTTGTGGCATTTTTCTAATCAAAATCATACCAAATATGATATAATTCCGATGATATTTACTTGTGTAATAGACGATTAATATACCCAGTATATTATATATTTTATATAAAAATATAATATAGAATTTTTTTAGATTTTTTTAAAACCCAGAATAGTAAAGAAATTAGTCGTGAACATAAATAATCCAGTATGCAGAGGGCGTTGATAAAAATATGGTTACTTTCTCACTGGTGCCTATTTAATAAATTTTAAATGTTTACTATTTACAGCAGAGAATTTCTTGGAAAAGTATTCAATAGTACTGGCAATTTTGGTCACGAATCGCAAACCACTCGGAGGAATGTTAGAGGTTAACCCGACGTAAACAACACAAATCTTTGCTGAACTCCTAAATTTTAAATTTCCACATTTTATCCGCTACAACGTGATTATTTTTGCTCAAGGTCATTTCAAGGTCCAAAAGGTGGTATCCACCAAATTCAGTTTTGTATTGTCTATCATGCTATCGTACAAAAAGAGACTATTCCATTTAAAAAAACATCGGTGACCTTGAAATTTTAATAAAAGACACGACAAAAATGTTTTTCTTTACCATTATATTTGCCCTCTGCAATAATGTCACTTTGCCCTCTGAAGTTTTCCGATAGGACCGTAAATACGACAGATATTTAGGTGTTCCCATTTATGTGGGACACCCTGTATAATTCGACTGCAACGCCGGTAGGAACGATCGTTTGAAAAAAGTTAACGACATTGCTGACGAGGGAGCATCGATATTTTTTCCTGGAGTCATAGAAGCGGTGTAAATATCACGCTGCAAACCTCAAGTTTCGTTTGAATCAATACCGTCGCGTGGTCGCGTGCAGAAATTTCTTTCTCTTACCGTGCGCGGTGCGAACGATTCAGGATTCAGAGGTGCATTTGTCGCGGCAGAAACTGAATTTGCTTTTTTCGGTTGCCCTAAACGTTACACAAGCTCCTCTCCCACGCCTCATTTTTCCTCTCAACAGATAAGTTTTAGATAAAAAATTATTCCTTTCTCTTTACCAGGGCTCCTTATCGCGACTCTCTCTCGCGCCGTTTATCTTCCACGTGAAACGATAACGGGATGATATAATGGTACATTATATCTGGAAGCTTTCGACTGCCGTTTCCGCTTTTTTTTGCCTCCCCCTCGGAGACCGATTTGGTAAATGATTTATTTATACGCCGGCAATTATGCTGCTCGAAACGGATTAATTAGTGTAAACGGAAGCGATCTCGGATCTTTACGGGTAATTAACACTAGAACTACCGGACAAGTCAAAATGACTGGTTTCTAAAGTTTTCTTTTACAAATATTGAAATTATAAAAATTGTTTTCCGGAGTAATGTTTTAGTCAACTTCTCTATTAGAGTACATATTTAAACAAAAGTTGTACGGAATTTGAATAAATGCATTCTTGTCGTTATTAGAAGGCAATATACATTAGTCGCGTTTAGCGCTCGGTAGTTCTAGTGTTAAGATCAGTTTTAAACGTCTGGACAGAGACTGCCATGATTTTTCTGTCGAATTTGTCTCTTCTTTTATTTGATTTGTAGCGTTATATTAATATTGACCGTACCACGACCGGTCGAATGATAGGTTTCACATTTTTCGCATTATAATTATTCAAATTACAAAGGTACAATTCATTAACACTAGGTTCACGGAGCACTAAAATTGATTATTTTACATTGCTTTATAAAAATAATAAAATTGTATTTACTTAGATCTTCAGCGATTTTTATTGTAATATGTACACATAAAAATAAATCTATTTAATAATTCTTCAGGAATGCCTCCTTACACTCTTAATAATCGTAAATTAAAATTTTTTGAATCCGTCATTTTGACGGGCCTCGTAAATCTAGTGTTAAAGCGCGTATTGTTATAAAAATTCCGAAAAATCTGAATAATTTCAGTTTTGTAATTTTTATAAAACAACGTATGCCATATTCTGTGCTTGGCACGGTTAGTGTTAAAAGTAAATGAACGCTTTATCGTTTAGAGTAACTTTAGTGTAATATCGCAATTTTTTAAATTGTAGTGCAACGTAATAGTTTCAAACTTTGTATCTATTATATCGTGATTTTATTTTCAATCGACTCGAAATAGTTATCAGAGAAATAATCTCAAGAGAATTACCTCTGTAGAGATAGTTAAATTTGAATAGGATAATCCCGACGAATATTGCACTAAAGGAACACAACTGTAATGTAGATTGGACAGATAATAAATTGAAAAGTCAATGCAAGGCCAAGTCAGATACAAAATAGTTAAGTTCCTGTCTAATTTAGAAATAAAATTCTTTCAGACGCAGTTCGCATTTTTCTTTCTTAAAAAGATCCATATTAGGATCGAAACGTAGAAAGTTTTTTCAACAAACTAGCAAGATTGCTTTAATATTGTAAAATTAGATCGAACCTTTGCGCCAAAAACATCATTTATTTTTTGTTACAAAATAGTTAATTCGATTTTTTCGGTTATCGAGTTGTAGACCACGAGAGAATTACAAATAGCTAGCCTGCATAAAAATGTGTTTATATTTCGTAGCATAAAAATCTTGAACAGTTTACGTTGTAACGTACTCAGTAATGAAAAAGTTAATTGCGTATACTGTGGACAGTTTAATTATCACCATATGGTCCACCATATGGCAACATATGGATCATGAAGCCAATAGGAAGGTTTACCATGAATTATTCTACTCTGTGCATCTCAATGAAGCGAGTGGAGTTTCATCGCGTTTCTAGACAGTTCTCATAATCGACTAGCATAAATTAAATTTATCCTGTCATTGGTGGCCGAACTTAATTGTAGGTAATCAAACGATATTGTTACTCGGTTCTATGATGTATTTATTTTATTATATATCTTATATTTGATGTGAAATCATAATTTAAAAGTTCTATCGTTTAATAGACGTCCTAACACTAAACCTACCGACCATTAAAGTTATGTGTTGTACATATATATTGCTTTATACAAATAGTACGATTGAATTTATTTATATTTTTTGTGATTTTTGTTGGCTGAAGTGTGTGTATTCAATGAAAGCAATGACGTATGCAATGAATGATGTATGATCGATGTGTGCAGTATGATGAACGTTGTAATGTATGTTTCGTCTTCATTTTGTTATTATCTTTTGTTATGTTCTCTCTGATGATGTCTTCATGTTCCGTTAAATACATTTGATTTATTATTAATATATACTGCGTTAATTCTGTCAATTTTTAGCGTAATGTATACTTTAATAAACCAGTGTGTATAATCATTTCCAGTGGAAGCATCTTGATAACTTAAGTAACTGTGAAATATAAAATCTGAAACGGGTCATTCGACCCGCAGTGGTAGATTTAATATTGCAGACAGTTTCTATATTTAAAAGAAGGCTAACAAATTTTTGCATGATTAACAATACTCAAAAAGACTGTTATGCTATGTTACTTGAGACAAAGTACTTCGTTTACGAATAAAATTTGTATTGCTATGGCAAAATATATATTCATTAAAAAATCATTAGTCTCTGATTTTTGAGACCACCCAATCATTGGTATACTGCGGATTTTATACATACGCAAAAGAAGTGATTGGATAACATTCCTCCGAGTGGTCTGCGATTTGTGACCAAAATTGCCAGTACTGTTGAATACTTTTCCAAGAAATTCTCTGTTGTAAATAGTAAACATTTAGAATTTATTATATAGGCACCAGTGAGCAAGTAAGTTTATTATTATCAACGCCATCTGCATACTGGAATATTTATGTTCACGACTAATTTCTTTACTGTTCTGGGTTTTAAAAAAATCTAAAAAATTCTATATTATATTTTTATATAAAATATATGATATACAGGGTGTCCCACATAAATGGCAATACCTAAATATCTGTCGTATTTGCAGTCCTATCGGAAAACTTCAGAGGACAAAGTGACACTATTGCAAGGGGCAAATATAATGGTAAAGAAAAAAAACTTTATGTCGTGTTTTTTAATGAAATTTCAAGGTCACCGATGTTTTTTTAAATGGAATAGTATATTTTTTTACGATAGCATGATAGACAATAAAAAACTGAATTTTTGTAGATACCACCTTTTTGACCATGAAATGACCTGCGTCGTGCTATCGTGCTATCGTGAAGAAAATATACTATTCCATTTAAAAAAACATCGGTGACGTTGAAATTTCATTAAAAAAAACGACATAAAAATTTGTTTTCTTTACCATTATATTTGCCCCCTGCAATAGTGTCACTTTGTCCTCTGAAGTTTTCTGATAGGACTGTAAACACGACAGATATTTAGGTGTTCCCATTTCTGTGGGACACCCTGTATATTTTAATATATAATCGTTGGAGCGTCAAATATTTAAAGTATTGTTGGAAGACCATCCATGAATGGTTGTCTCATTGTATACAATGAGACACGAGGACTTTGGTACCCGCGTTACTCACCCTGGCTGAGGCATCTTCGGGGTAGTCATCCGTGTTCCTTCCCTATACATATTTCACCGTTCGTACCTAGTGTATAATATTGGGGTACGAACTTCTAGGAGTTCAGAATTCCTAAATAAGAACCAGAGTACACTTTAACCATTCAGCATTCCTAGCCTAGTATTCAAGCGATCCTAATTCAGCACTCTCTAAGCTTTCAGCATTCTTAAATCAGTCTCATGCCATTCTTAACTTTCTCGCCGATCTTTTGTCGAACAGTATACGCACCGACGTTGCAAGTCCTCAAAATTAGTTGTGAAACGGAGAAAGTGGATCGCGAATAAAGCGTAATTATTATATTAACGCTTTGCCGTCCGCTCGTCTCGTAAAAATTTCTTCGCTTGGCGCCGGCAGTTCTTGAGGTTATAGGGTGATTATAAATTTTCAAGTTACTAATGTCATCGTTACCTCTCATGAGTTTTCAATCCTGCCCCCTATTTTCATGAAATTTGGAAGATATACATATGTAAATAGTAAATAGTAAATGGTAAATGGTAAATGGTAAATGGTAAATGGTAAATGGTAAATGGTAAATGGTAAATGGTAAATGGTAAATGGTAAATGGTAAATGGTAAATGGTAAATGGTAAATGGTAAATGGTAAATGGTAAATGGTAAATGGTAAATGGTAAATGGTAAATGGTAAATGGTAAACGGTAAATAATGCGCAATTAACACTATGCCGTCCAGTACACCACTGTGGTGTCGCCGGCCGTTGAGCAATTCTTTGTGCGCGACATCACTGTGGTGTCGCCGGACGGCAAAGTGTTAACTTGTGTTCGATCGCTTCACCCCGGAATCGAGCAGCATTAACACTAACCGCATCATGACCGGTCAAATGACTGGTTTCACATATTTTTATTGTATAATTATTGAAATTATAATTATGCTTCTAGTGGAAATCATTAAATAAGTTTTTTTATTCAAGCGCACATTGTTATAAAAATGTCGAGAAATCTGAATAAACTCAGTCTTGTAATTTCTATAGTAATACAATGTGTGCCAGCCACATTTCGTGCTTGGTACGGTTAGTCTTAATTGGAAAAAATAAATATTGGAAAAAGTCACTTTGACCCGCCTGGTAGTTCTAGTGTTAACGACCCAGATTAATAATCTCAAAAGAAATGAATGGATTATATAGTTCAGGATGGATTGTTGACTGGCGACCAAAATTGCCATTGCCGTCGAATAAGTGACCAAAAAATTCTCACGAGCGACGTGTATATACTTTGATTGAAAATCGTCCGTATGCTCCCGATGTTTGCGGGACCGTCGCAAAATTGATTTAGGTGATTGCATTATCAGTTTTGCAGCGTCCGTTCAGGTTACCAGAGGATGAAACGACCATCCTATTTTCCCGAATGCTTTCTCGCCATTAAAATAGCTCCGTCGAACCTTACGCCCGGGTTGTGTGACCGTGTCTCCTGCCTTTTCTATACGCCCGCCTAGATTATAAAAGGTTGGACAGGAAAACAAGCATGGAAAATGTCACGGCCTTGTCTCCCAGTCTATCCTCTACCTGCAACGGTCTCTATAAATATAGGCGGGTTAAACAATTTCTCTGGCAGACACACGCTCACGACCATCGAACGTAAAACTATTTTTTAGGCGTGCAAATGATAAAAACAATAACTGCGTTTGTTTAACACTATTTGTAATTCACAAGTATTGAGATTGTAAAGATACATCCTTTAATAAATATACAGGGTGTCCCACATAAATGGGAACACCTAAATATCTTTTGCATTTACAGTTCTATCGGAAAACTTCAGAGGACAAAGTGACACTATTGCAGGGGGTAAATATAATGGTAAAGAAAAAAATTTTGTATGTCGTGTTTTTTGATGAAATTTCAAGGTCAGCGGTTTTTTTTAAATGGAATAGTATATTTTTCTACTATAACATTATAGACAATAAAAAACTGAATTTAGTGAATACCACCTTTTTGACCTTGAAATGACCTTGAGCAAGAATAATGTTGGAGCGGATAAAATGTAGAAGTTTAAAACTTACATGTTTTAGCAAAGATTACGCGTTGTTTACGGCGGGTTGACCTTTACATATCATAATAAATGTTCGAAATGTTGACCATCCCCATTTATGCAATATTGCAATCTCGCATTAAATGATTTGTAGGCATTGTGGATTTCCTGAGACGTAATTGAAGCACATGCTGCAGTAATTATTACGATTTTTAGAACTTACACTACCGGTATTTTTAAATTGTTTTACCACAACGGAAAATGCATGTAACGAAGGGCAAATACGATTCACAAATTTTTCACGATACAAATGTACTGCTTGCCTCAAAGATTGGTGGCTTTCGCCATAAGTGAAAACCATATCGATTCGTTCCTGTACAGTATAACGCATTGTTATCACATTCACGTTTCGAATTCGAATATTACAGAAGGAACAACGTGCTTATTCCAACCGATTAACCTTCTGTTAACGATCTCAATGATACATACTCTAACATAAACATACGCTGTTTACTATGAAAAATATTTCAAACATTTATTGTGGTTTGTGAAGGTCAACCCGACGTAAACAACGCGTAATCTTTGTTGAAACACGTAAATTTTGTACTTCCACATTTTATCCGCTTCAACATGATTATTCTTGCTCAAGGTCATTTCAAGGTCAAAAAGGTGGTATTCACTAAATTCAGTTTTTTATTGTCTATAAAACATCGGTGATCTTGAAATTTCATTAAAAAAACACGAAATAGAAATTTTCTTTTTTACCATTATATTTTCCCCTTGCAATAGTGTCACTTTGTCCTCTGAAGTTTTCCGATAGGACTGTAAACACGACAGATATTTTGGTGTTCCCATTTATGTGGGACACCCTGTATATTATTAAAAATAGTTAATACTTTGGATAGATACATTCTCATTATTTTTATAAAGTAATGTAAAATAGTCAGTTTTAGCGCGCCGTAGACTTAGTGGCAACCCCTTTGCAGTTCTCGATTGTGCTGTTCAAAATAATCTCACCATAAAACAAGCTTCAAATAAAACGTATAGAAAATGCTTAGTATTAATATGCTACATCAGACTAAATTTTCATTTTTATCTTTTCTGTATATTTTCTTCTATATCGCAATAAGTCATTACGAGTTTCCAGCAAGTACTATTCAATGCAGTTAAGTAAAATGAAAAATTCAGCAGAGATTTAAACATCTTTCTAAGAAATGCTTCGCGAAGCAAACAGCTTTTATTAATCCTCATACGTTTCTGAAAAATAATCGCACAATAAATTTCAAGACAATAAATCACTCACCTTTACGTCGCACATTGTATCAATAAATCGTATTTAACACTAGAACTACCGAGCGCTAAACGCGACTGGTGTGTATTGCATTCTAATAACGACAAGATTGCATTTATTCAACTTCCGTACAATTTTTGTTTAAATATGTATTCTTAATAGAGAATTTGACTAAAACATTACTCCGGAAAACATTTTTATAATTTCAATAGTTGTAAAAGAAGAATTTAGAAACCAGTCATTCTGACTTGTCCGGTAGTTCTAGTGTTAATTTAGAATTTCACACTACCAAGAAACACAATTAACGGAACAAACGGAAAGAAATCAAACAATTCATGATATCCATAAAACAGAAAACGGGTGGATTTTTATATTCAGCATTCGATAACAGTTGCCAATTTAGATAAAGATTTACAATCTACTTATTACTATAGAACAGTAGAAAATGTACATGCAAATGGTTTCTCGAGGGTCCAATTAACCCGTTCGATAGAATACTTTCAGCGAACGATAGGAGAAGGATTGTTCCATGCAAATGAAGAACAAGAGAATCCTTTACAAACGGATGCTCTGCTGGAAGTATAAAACGTTCGGATATCAGAGGTTTCGGGTAACGGGGGTTCGCGTAACGGTGTTCAGTGTACAGAAAAATCTCGAGCGTCGTGTTAAACCCCTCCTTCTCTGTCTCTCTCTCTCTCCTTCTCTCCCTCTCTCTCACTACCCCCCTCTCTCTGTCTGCCTCTCCCCCTCTCTCCGTCTGCCCCCTCCCCCCTACTCGCCTCTCTCCCCTCTCTGTCTCGTTTTCCTTTTCTTACCTTTATATCTTGTCAATCTTCGTACTGTGTGCATTGAAATGGTTCTGCTGCTCCCGTTCCCTGGCATGGCGATGCCTGGTCTTATCTCCTTTTGTTCCTCCCGGCGCACGCGGCGAATTCAATGTCAAAAGCGAGATGAAAATAGCTGGTCGCCAGGCGAACCGAGAAAGTGACGGTGTATCGATCGCAGGTTTAGGGTTTGTGTAAATACAAACGCCACAAGAATGCAGACTCCGAAGAGGCTGCGTACATCTAGGAACGGTGGAGCAAGTTTACGATCGATCAATTTTAGGAAACTAACCCACAAATGATATTGAAACGATTTGTCACATTAGAATCTTCCTAAAAATTTCATAAAATGGTATAGTCGGATATGATCGTCAACACTGTCCCCAAACGAAATCAATTTTTGGTAACACCACTCGATAAGAAGTCCAAAGAAAACCCTGCGTGTCATGTTTCAAGTCTGTACGCCTATCTCAAGGGTAGTTATAGGGTGAACACAGTTTTAACGAATGTATTCGTTTCGTTTTATTCAACAAAAAATTACGAAAAAAATCACGAAGGCACTATCTAACAGCATACGCGGCCGTGAATTTTGTCTGAATTTTTTACTGCAAAATAGATTTTTAAAAAATTCCAAAAATTTAAAATTGCAGAATTTACGTTGAAATTGTGAGATGACCACGTTTGTGGGAGTTGAGCTAATCAGAATTTTGATTGGCGTAAGAACCAAGTAAATCCGGATATTGAAAGTTGTGTAATTCCTATACTAATCACGAATATACATATGAAAATTATGTAAAACTTCAACAAGTAGAATTTTCTAAAAATGGACTTGTTTCTGGAAGCGTTTGTCAATTTTTACCTCATGAAAAATGGAACAGTTATCGCATTTGATAGTAAAACAAATTGCAAAACCTAACCCAGACCTAACCCAGGCCAATACAGCATACATGTATTTTATTATCGCATTTGATAGTAAAACAAATTGGTATTGGTTTCAGTTGATTTTACATTGTTTAATGTGAGAACCTTTGTCTCAGAAACACTGGGTGGATGGGTGTGGTGTCGTGTGTTGATTAGGACCAATGATGGGAATGTTGGCGCTTTTCACGCGCATGCGCGGCAATTTTAGCCTCAGTCAAGCACGAAAATCGGGTACCTTGGTCGCCCCTCTAATATCGCAAAATTTATTATGATTTGATTTTGAAAAATGAATGTACAACATGTGTACGTATATATATATATATATATATATATATATATATATGTATTAAAATGTAATGTATACATACGTACATAGAATATATAATATATAAATATATAATATTTACGTATCTATGTACAATATAATATAACTTACTCTTCTTCATCATCTTCGGAATAAGGAAGGGAGGGAACTAAAATAACTTTAAACGAAATATATAATAACAAACCCACTACTTTCGTCCCAATAGTACCCCACAAACTTCGGACGTAGCTTCGGTGCTGCCGAAACTCGCGCATGCGCGTGAAAAGCGCCAACATTCCCATCACTGGTTAGGATTAGGTGGCGGGGGGCGGAGAGCACGCAGACGAAATTATGAGTGTCTCGAATAGTATGTATATCAAACTGAGAATTTTATTCTGTACTTAAATCGTCTAATGGATACATAGAATTCATTATTTCGAAAAAAGCATCAATGCGTTTATCAAAATTGTACGTTCTTTTATATAAAAATTCTGCAATATAATACAAAATTCAATACAGTACTAGCAATAGTTTTTCGCAAATATCTCGAAAACTAAGACCGAGCAGCGGGTAGTTGTAATGACAAAAGTTGTTCAGAATGTTGTCCTCAACAACATATGCCAAGGTCAAGGTCATCGGAGCATCCTCCCCTAAACGTAAGTTTTACCCAGTTTACGGCCGAAAATTGTAGCTCGTTGCAACGTTTGCCGATTTTGGTGAAATATTCAGAGTGTATACAGTTGACACAGATCTACAGAACGTATTGGTTGAATTTTCAATACGGACACGCATAAAACAGTTATAAATAACCACTTTTAATATTTTCTTTGTAATTCCGACCAATTACAATTTTTTCAAAATTTCCTTTTTTCAACGTGTAGTAAACTAATTGTTCTAACTTCTCAAAAAAAAAATCCAAGTCACATGATCCAATATTAACACTAGAACTACCGGGCATTAAACGCGACTGGCGAATATTACCTTATAATAATGACAAGATTGCATTTATTCAGATTTCGTAGAATTCTTGGTTAAATATGTACTTCAATAGAGAAACATACTAAAAAATTACTCATCAAAACATATTTATAATTTTAATATGTGTAATAGAAAAAATTAGAAACCTGTCATTTTGACTGGTCCGGTAGTTCTAGTGTTAAAAACGTGATCGCTTTTTAGAGTGTTCGAATATTAATGGGAGTGACTGTATGTATATGGAGAAGAGTTGACGGAATTCTCCAAGCTCCTCAGACCCGTGCCTACCGCTTGCAATATGTACCGCGTGTGGCGCGTTGGGGCGACTCTCGGACCCACGGTAGGCACGGGTCTGAGGAGCTCGGAGGACCTAGGCCGCCACGGGGAGCGAGACGCGCGGGAGGGAGAAGTAGGCGTCTCCCTCGAATTTGCCTCCAAGTGAGCTACTTTTGGACATGCCTGGCATAGTATAATAGAATTTTGTATGATATGCTAGAATATAATATACTATGCTAGAATATATCTAGTATATTACACTAGAATATGACATAATTTCCCAGAATATAATATGATATGCTAGAATATAGCATAATATACTAGAGTAGGATATACATAGTATGTTAGAAGGGAATGTAGTATATAATATGAGCAGTCTATTTTGAAAGTGACCTAAGCCCATTTATACTTAAATTGAGATATTAAAGAGTTTGCTTTTTAATAGAATTAAAAATATACGTATAGGATACCAATGTGTCATACTGCTTAAGTGTATCTAAAAGAGTTGAAGTTACAATTCTTATTAAAATGATAACAATTATTAAGTGAATAATATGCGTTTCCTTACCAAAAATGGAGTTAAGCCATTTTCAAAGTTAACAACCAGATTCGTTATAAAAGGCGTTGATTCAAAATCGGCCAAAATTACCCAAGACCAATTTTCCTGAAACTTTGCATATTGGTAGCCCTTTGGGTCTAACATTGATTCCGTGCAAAAACTTTTTGACTATAGCCGCCACGGGGACCGAGACGCGCGGGAGGGAGACGTAGGCGTCTCCCTCGAATTTGCCTCCAAGTGAGCTACTTCTGGACATGCCTGGCATAGTATAATAGAATTTTGTATGATATGCTAGAATATAATATGCTATGCTAGAATATATCTAGTATATTACACTAGAATAACATAATTTCCCAGAATATAATATGATATGCTAGAATATAGCATAATATACTAGAGTAGGATATACATAGTATGTTAGAAGGGAATGTAGTATATAATATCAGCAGTCTATTTTGAAAGTGACCTAAGTCCATTTATACTTAAATTGAGATATTAAATCACGTATGATAATCACGTATGCCATAGCGAGGAATGGTAGCAATAGTTTTTCGCAAATATCTGGAAAACTAAGACCGAGCACCGGGTAGTTATAATGACTAAAGTTGTTCAGAATGTTGCCCTCAACAACACATGTCAAGGTCAAGGTCAATGGAGCATCCTCCCCTAAACGCAAGTTTTACCGATTAGACATTTTGCAATGAAGAGTTATAGAAACAATCTTAAACAGATATTAGTGTTCGATGTTCGTCAGACTATCAGCTTTCGTGCATGATAATAGTCTGCTCGTGACTCGCCGTTTCTACTTATGTTAAATATTGATGATAACACACTATTACTTGTTTCAATCTGTCATTTACGAGCTACCACGCAGTATCGGATTACTATGATCAACGAATCCTACTACCATGTTGCCAATTTACATAGTTATTTACGCTAGTGCAAATAATCGGCAATGAACGTAGCAACTGTAAACTAATATTCAAGGCTTCCTCGATGAATTTTCAATATGAATTTGCTTAGACACAATGAAGAGTTCGTTTAATTCCATGCTTTCAAGAACGATTCAATCGTGTTCTTCCGAGTGCAAGCTTTTTACTGTAAGCGAGGAAAACGAGTAAAAGACTAAAGTGGTAGAATAGAAGAAAAATAAGAAATAATTGATTAAAGTCGCTCGTCAGACAATTCTGCAAGCGAGGAGAAAGGTAATGCAATTTTCCGCGTCTCTTGGAAAAGGAGAAGAGGTGTACATCTCTTTTGTCAACTCTCTTTTCTTTGAACTTTTAAAGTCTCCTTACGCCAAGGCCACAGTTTCGTTAAAAGTCTTTCGCGTATGCAGCCACAGAGGCCACCGCTGTAAATTTCAATGCAGTCCAAGAAAAAGGAGACTTTATTATACTTTTACAGGCGGAAGTTTCACAGAATTTTAAAGTGCCTCGAGAAATTCCTGCGTTTGTCTTCTTTTGTTTCGGCCGAAACAATTCACGTGGAAACGTATAATATGTATTGCCTCCGAAGCGTGAATCCGAGTCGTCTTAGAAATTTCCGTCTGTGTACCGCTTTCCACTCTGTTGCTATAAGCGCCCATTATGCTTCGTTACGAACTGTATTCGGAACGGGGACCCGTTCTTGCATAGTTTGTTTACCGTTTCGGCTTTTGTCCGTAAATTGTTTGAACAACCTGCGGGGGTGCCGTTTTCAGTTTACGGATCTTCGAATACTTAATTCTCCAACGAACGCATAATCTATCTTCCTCTATGTATTTTCATCCAATTCTCGATGCAATAACACAGTCCTTGCGCTGAGGCGTATGCATTCAAATAAATAAGTGCTTGTAAGTACAGTGAATGCTCGATAATTGTCCGCAATACGGATCGTACGCAATGAGCTACATACGTTTACAGATCATGATAATTTCACGATTTCCGGTCTTTAACTATTAATAATAAATCTAACGATTCATACCTCTTTCGATGTTTGTTGTTATCTGACCGATTGCAATTTGTCCAAAGTTTTTTTTTTGCATACCTGCTAGTTAACTAATCCTTCTAATATCTGAAAAAGCTCAAGGCGTTTGAACTCATTTTAAAAATTCCGTTCTAAAGTACAGTGAGTCACGAAAGTATTCGAGCGCTCTCAAATGAAAAGTTTGATGGGTAAAAAACTAGAAGATCCATTAAAAATTGCAAAATATTTTTATTCCTGTAGTATCATACAACTATCGCGGCTATACATGTTAAATTGGAAGTGTCTTCGATAATGTAAACAACACTTATGAAAAATTTGTTGCCAATATCGGTTAAACGGACGCGACAAAAGTATTCGAACGATTAAACGAGTAATTTATTTTTAACGCAAATGTATAGTTTTAATATTTTGTCGGTCCACCATGAGCACTTATTATGGCTTGCAAACGTCGTTGCACGCTGTCAACCAGATTTTCAGTAATTTCTTTTCCTATATTATTCCAAACATCTAAAATTTTTGTTTTTAATCCTTCCTTGGAATTAATATTGTGTTTACTAAGTTTTCTGCCAATTTCTGCCCATAAGTGCTCAATGGGGTTGATATCCGGACTTTGTGGACGGTGTTTCTAAAATGTGGGGTACATTATAAATGATCCATTGTTTAACAATATATGCGGCATGTTTATGATCATTGTCTTGCTGAAAATGAAAATCACCAACTAGCCCTAATTTTTCCGCACTTTGCTTTAAATTATCTTTTAATATCTGCATATACTTATATTTATCTAATATTCCATCAATAATGACAAGGTTTCCAACACTGCCGGCCGCCATACACCCCCACACCATTATGGATCCACCTCCATGTTTCACGGTTGGACGTAGATTTTTAAGGTACATCTCTCTGTTTGGTTTTCTCCAAATTTTATGACATTCATCGGAGCCAAATATGTTAAATTTGCTTTCGTCCGAAAAAATAATGCGTTTCCAAAAGTTCTTATCCTTGTTCATATATTTTTTAGCGAAATTTAGTCTCTTCTGCTTGTTGATTTTGCTAATAAATGGTTTCTTTCGGGGAATACGAACATGAAAATTGTTTTCACGGAGGATTCTTCGACGAAGATCGGATGAACTTGTTTCCCAAAGCTATCAGCGACTAGTGTAGCAAGTTTGGGGGCCGAAATTGTTGGGTCTTTTTTTATTTCACGCGCAATTACATTCTCTTCCCTTTTCGTTAATTTCTTCGGTCGACCAGAACGGACTTCATCTTGAAGAACTCCAGTTGTTTTTAATTTGTTTACCATGTAGCGAATAGTAGATTTACTTCTTCCTAATAACTTTGCTATTTCGTCATAGCTCTTGCCTTCATTGTGCCACTTCATTATCAGTTTTCTATCAGTGATACTAGTTTCGGACTTTTTTGCACACATTATTAATACAAATTTGACACTCTTGTTAACGCTTGCTGTACTGAGCAGGGGAAGCGTGTAACATCAACTGAAGGAACCAATGTTTACAATTCGTCGAATTCAAGGATTGTTTTATTTACAAGTTTTGTCGTTCGAATACTTTTGTGGCGTCCCACAGTGGTCCCGATCGAGAAATACGGCGACATTTTGGTATAACTTTTAAAGTATTCAAGATATCGAAGTGAAATTTGGAGTGAAGAATATTAACAAGAATTCATTTTTAATACTGTAAAATGTAATATACTTTATGTTTATTTAATAGCCTTTCTTGCAATTTTTAAATATGTGTACAAGTATAACAAATTTTAGCGCTTTTTTTAAAAAATAAACAGGTCCAAATTAATTAATTAGTTAATAATACTCTTCTACTTGTTTAACGAATCGCTAGTTGAGTAAACTTGTTTCTGTATTTTCCAGAATCTCCAGGTCAGTTTTTAAAATTCACAAAGTCTATGGTACCTGTATAAAGCACAAATTAAAATATAAGCAATAATAAATACAATAAGTTTAATTCGTGATCAGTTGAGAATTATGTGACACAGAATTGAATTAATTATTCTTACCTTCTCTGTTAAAAGTTTTTATTTAATTATTAGTTCCTCAGCCTCTGAGTCCAGGGTTTTAGGTTTATTATTGTTGGACTTTATACGCAAAGAAGATATATATGGATCAGAAGTTAGTAATAATCTATGAAATATATCTTCATTTGTAGCAGTGCGTGAAAATTTTCGGCTTTTATTACTTCTATAATTTTTAAAATCTTTATGTCTCCTCTCTGAGGCCTCTTCAGATAATTGACTTATTTTGTAAATCACCTACGCATTTTAAAATTCGTTTAGCCGCGTCATCTAGCAAACTTTGTAACTCAACTTTTGCATATTTTTCGGTTACATGTATAGCTTCCTTTGGTGGATAACAATTTGTTTTTCTTTTAATAATGCCGCATACGACGGCCATTGATTGGTTTTGTACAGTATAGCGTCATTTCTAATGGACGTATACTGAAATTTGGACAGGTCTGCTGTTATAAACGTACAAAGAGCTTTCTCTGCTGATAACATTTCTCTTTTATGCATAGAACTACTTAAATTAGCTTTCATACGTTTATAATTGCATTCAAATTACAATGTAACGCTCAGACAGTTGCACGATTCACTCTCGTGTATGGCTTTGTATCAACTGAATGCAGAATGGCAGTGAATATCATTGTTAAAGGTTTATATATATTATAGCATAAACATTTGAAAATGTGTATCTTTTGAAGAATTCCCTATGATGTCGCTCTGTGTCCTGAAAACCTCGCTTCGCGTGGCCAAAGGAATTTTAGTGTAGCATAGTCTCGACGATGAATGCGCCCATAGCACCTATACGCACAGCGAAGCGCGCAGCTTTAAACAATGATAATTTGTAAAAATGGAAGAAGGTGATTCCGGTTCTTGCAGGATTATATAAAAGAAAATATGCTGAGAATAGTCCACTTTGTAAAATTCTGGGAATATTCGAGAGTCAAAAGATATTCCATGTGAATTACTAAGAATTTTTAGGATTTTCCCCAATGGAGTCAGCATTAAATTTGTTTTAAATAACAAACAGTAATGTTTAATTGTCAGTGATAATTTGTAATTTAAAGATATACTTTCCATTTTTAAAAAAGTGGTGGAAAAATATTGAAAAGAGTCGTCAGGACATGTTAAAGAAGGGAACCAATTTCTTCCATGAAAAATGCTATCTTCAAAACATCCAATTTTAACTGTCGGTAACAGTAACAATTTTGATTGCAGTTTATTACTTTTTTCATTTTCGAGATTGCTGGAAATTGAGAAAGCAAAACATATTCAACAGACATCTATGCGAGATAGTTGATTTTTTGGCAAAATGTCCCCATATTTCTGGATCGGAACCACTGTGCGTCCGTTTAGCCAATGTCGGCAACGAATCTTTCATAAGTATTATTTACGTTGTCAAAGACACTTCCAATTTAACATGTATAACCGCGATGGTCGTATGTTGCTACAGGAATAAAAATATTTTGCAATTATTAATGGGCCTCACATTTTTTACGCGTCAAACTTTTCATTTGAGAGCGTTCGAATACTTTCGTGGCTCACTATATGTACGGAGAGTTTTTTCGCTGATTGTAGGTCATATTTACCATCAAGCTGCCCCTTTAACTTACCTCGCCTGAAAACAAAACCGTGTCAGTATTTTTGAATATGCAGCAAGCGCAGTGGTTCTCGCAGAAAACGGAAGCGTTCCAGACACGGAGGAGCAACGTGTCAAGCAACAAAGATCAAGAAAAGCTGGTCTACCGAGAAATCGGTTGCGCGTGGGAAGAAAGCGTTTGTGGAGAGAGAGAGCAGACGCGTCGTCGCTGATGAATGAACTATTCCGCGCGTATCAGCAATGTCGCTTGGACAGAGAACTTGTGTTTTTCAACGAAACGGTTGTATCCCGGTATTTCATCGGACCGTACCGGAAATTGGTGACAGCAATGCCAATACGTCGAACGTCATCCGCGGCCTCCTACACTCTCTCTTTCTCTTCCGCTTTACATCGTCAAGGTCACTGCTAACATTCCCTGCGACGGGTGTCGGGAAAGTTTCTCGTTTATGAATTTACCGTAACCGATAGAAGAAACGGAGCTCGCACGTGCTCCTTTTCAGTCAAACCCACAATCAGCGTTTTAAACGATTTCTCGCGGCGGCACGGGGAAATGGTATCGACCGACTGTGGCGATTCTGCGGTTACGCCAAATGCAAATGGGTTCAACGCAGAATCTATACGAAAACCGACTTTTGGGAAAACTGAGTTCCATTCTTGGTTTTTGACCGATTCTCTCTTCCGGTTGATCGGGTTTTCTTTCACACAAATGTGGAGCACAAGAAAACAGTGGCCCTCGAAACTATTTGAACGTCCTTTAAATCAGAATAACTTTCTTGAATTGAAAATTGAAAATTTTGATCATTTCATCGTGCTGAAAGCATCTTTAACGCTAGAACTACCGAGCGCCAAACGCGACTGGTGTATATTGCCTTCTAATAACAACAAGAATGCATTTATTCAACTTCCGTACAACTTTTGTTTAAATATGTACTCTAATAGAGAAGTTGACTAAAACATTACTCCGGAAAACATTTTCATAATTTCAATATTTGTAAAAGAAAAATTTAGAAACCAGTCATTTTGACTTGTCCGGTAGTTCTAGTGTTAACCCTTTCGCTACGGCAGACTTTGGTGCGGTCCGCTCGTAACATATGGCAGGAACGCAATCGCGACCTACACTGAGAACGACGAAATTTCTTGTCAGCCTGCATTATTTCTCATTGTAAAATGAACGCTTATAGGCGTCTATTGTTTCAACGGACCGAAAAGCGCTTATAGGCGCCAACGAAACTAAGTTTTAAGAGCGCCCCTGGGCGCCGACAGTAGCCAAAGGGTTAAGAAAACTATGGCTATCGATGGTCGACTTACCGTATCAGGCGAATTAGTATTCGCCCATGACTATTTCATTTTCTGAGAGCTATTCTTATAATTGTAATTGTTAACATTTTACATTCCAGAACACAAATCTAACGATATTTGATTAGAAAAGTAATTTAAATTAATAATTTAGTGCTAGTAAAATTGTATAGGATGAAAATTTTTATTTAGAAATTTAGGGGGTTATTTAAATAAAAATCAGATTAATATAAAATTTTGATTGTAATTGAAATTAATAAGTTAGTGCTATTAAAATTGTATAGGATGTAAATTTTTATTTAGAAATTTAGGGAGTTATTTAAATAAAAATTAGATTATTATAAAATTTTGATTGTAATTTAAATTAATGATTTAGTGCTAGTAAAATTGTATAGGATGAAAATTTTTATTCAGAAATTTAGGGGGTTACTTAAATAAAAATTAGATTATTATAAAATTTGGATAATAATTTAAATTAATAATTTAGTGCCGGTAAAATTATATAGATAATTAGTATTTTTAGTTAAAAAAAATGAGTAAAAATTATATAGATATGGAATATTACATTGAATTAATAAAAGAGGGGATTTTTGATATAAATTAAATAATTTAAAAAACCTATAATAATAACTTATTTGGTTTTTTAAAAACACTAAATAGTAAAAAAATGAGGAAGCTAATTTTGTGTAAAATTATGGGGTAGGATTTAAAAAAAAAAAAATTAGGGGGTAATTAGGTAAAATTAGATTATTATAGATTAGATTATTATTAAATTATTATATTTATTAGGTTAGAGCTTGTATTTGAAAATTAGTGTAGGATTAAAAGGAAAATGGACCAAATGAACTCCGATCTCTAATGAATGAACAGAGGTATCCTACTGAATGATAATTACACAAACAAACTTATCATAAGACCATTGAATCATCTGAAACTGCAAATTGCTCGTCTCCCGATAACAGTGCTCACTTTAAAACGTGGGATGTCGTTCGAACAACTACTAAATCAATTAATATTGTGCCAAATAGGTTGTTGGGGACACCGGCATGCCCAGCCGGGCGTAGCCGAAAGCGCCCGAGCGCGGGCGAGCAGTTCCATCATGGAGGCCCCACGCGTCCCACGCGGTCCCATGTATATACTACTCCTAATATTCTTATATACTATATTTACACGTACTTGTATTATTAAACTCTCGTGTGCTCAATTACTTCGGTCACGTGTCTCCTTGTAACATCCGTCAACACCATTCTCAACACAGGTCATAAAGAAAGAAGATCGCTTTAGCGAGACATCTGGGAACTTACAATGAAATTACTGTATCAATTTCAAAATGAAAAGGTCATCGTAAATGTAATTTTTTTTGTTTAATACGAATTATGTTCATTCCTGGGAGATGTTTATTCAATAGACTGGTGGCTACCCTACACTAAAATCCATGCTTTTAACCGCTTGCCGTACCATTTTCTGTACGGTTACAGTGATTAGAACATTTTCATCCCCAAAAATTTCACAGATATTTTTCGTATGGCTACATTTGCATTAATGCTTACATATTGTGTGCAAAAAAAGACAATTTTATTTTGTCTAAAAAGGAAGACATAAAATTCATATTTGTTTGACTATGTTGAAAATCTTCATCGCGAGTCTGACTCGTTAAAATACGGCAAGGGGTTAATCGATGTTTTTATTGTCCCGAACCCATGGTAACAACCTTACTCGCAGGCCAGTTCACCTATCTATGATTAAACAATAATTTTCAAGACCGTCCAAATCCGACTCATCGCCAAGCAGCGTTGCCCAACAGGCGTGTAATTTGTTGACAAAATCTCTCCGGAGGAGAAATCGAGAGTAATGAAAGGTTCCCGAACAAAGGAGGAGGAGAATCGCTCGTTTACTCGCGGAGCTGGCGCGTGGTTTATTCGCTAAAGCCGTCGCCTTGGAAAACCTTAATTCTCCCCCCACTAAAATACGGAAGAAGGGGGGGGGGGGGAGGAGTGGAGAAGTAACTAGCAATTTGCTCCTGGGTGACGGGATGACAGTCATCAGGATTTCGCGGCGGGCAGTCGCATTCGCAATGCTCTCCGGCGGCGATCATTACTCTCCTCTTAGGAATTGTCGGCACGACCCACGTGTTGTGGCAATCGTCGTGTACCCAACAAGGATCTTGAAGGACGCCGAGTTTCCTGAAACTTTCCCACCTATCGGAATTCCGCGCGCCGACATCTGTTTCGAATTCGTTCCGCAACCAAGAGGAGAGGGACGCAAATTAATCCCGCAAATAGAACGTGGTGGTTACCAGGCCGCAGTTGTCGAGGGACGAAGCAGAGGGGGATGGAGATGACCGGATTTTCCAACCTCCGGAAAATACGAGCGGACTACCCGGCGTTACAGTTCAAGGATGGAGCTGACGTCTCTTTGTCCCGAGTTTAGCCGAATGTCCCGTAACGGCGGGTGGTCGTTAAAGGTGGAGCTTGGTACACTGTACAGGGAAGCCCGTTTCACCATACCCCCCCCCCCCCCCCTCAACCGTCATGCTGCCCCTCTTCTTGCACCATGTCCTATTCGCAACGACGATAATTGGCTAATTAAGTCACCCTCACGCTCGACCGTTGCTCCCGCTCCCTCCGGTGTTCCGGTAATTCACTTCCAGGCATCTCTTCCTGTGACACAATAATGTAGGTCAATCGAAGCGTGTGCCATAAACTGTCGGGCTAGGTGAATGCGCTTCACGCTTCCGATGATCGTTCGACTACCCGACTACCGCACTGCAAAAATTCGTTATTCGCCGCGGTAAATTTTGGAAAATTCGTGAACTTGCGCTGGTAAATATTGATCCCGTCTGTCCTTTGGTTTTTGAAAATTGATTGATTAACGCCTGCCGGCCGGCCGGCCAGCATGGTGGCTGTTTAGGGGATTTGAAATCTTTGCGTTTTAGGAGTGTGAATTTATGGAATAATGGTTCAATAGTGGTAATAATTTTGATGATGAATAAACTGCGGATTCTTATACCAGGAAAAAATGGTCTATACTAATTGCAAAATTTTAATGTAAAACTTAATTTTATTGTTAAATTTTTTTTTCTATGTTATTGGCGCACTGGTACGATCATATATGACAATTAAGCTGTTTTGCAAATTTACATCAAGTTTTCCGACGTTTCGATCTGGATTTATGATCATTTTCACGAAAAAAGTTATGTTGTAATTGCGTCTGTAAGAATTTGTTTTTCAATTAATATATGGTTGTCAAACCCAATGCAGAAAAAGAAGTCACAGAAACACTATAATGAGAAAAATTAGAAAATTATGTATGCAACTCGCTTGCTTAATATAAAAAAATTATAAAACTAAATTCTTTAAATTTGTTGGAAGCATGTTGGTTCAATGCCGGTGACACGTGGACTGGGTAGACTGTGATGATTTGAAACGACTAAGAATGCGCCAATAACATAGAAAAAAAATTTATCAACAATTGTCGATCGAAATATGGAAAAACTGTTAATTTTATTGTGTTGAAAACGACGCATCGGTATTTCTAAATTTTTTTAAAAATCTTTTTATCGTGTTGCTTTCAATCTATTCATTTGTGTCATAAATGCATGAAATCGACAGTCCAGCGTTGAACCAACAAGCTACCTCGAGGCGCATTATTCAATCAAGATTATTTTTCTAAAGGAAACTTTTTGAAACAACGTACTCGTCGAGGACCATACTAGTTGGATTCGGTTTTTCTATCAGTCAGTCCCACTCTTCTCCCACAATTCATTTGTCAGTTGTGTCTTGAGCTCGGCTAAGGTACCACAGACGGGACCAGCGATGGTACATATATCTTTGGTTGAATCTTGCACTTTGTATCTGTGTGTATTGCACTTGCTGTTGCACTTCCCTATCCCGCTCCCTCAATTCCTCTGTTATCACTTCTTCTCTTTCTCTCCTTTGCTGTAGTCCTAATTGGCTTAGTTCATTCCTCATCAGGTATTCTTCCCTCACTTTTGCGGTTCTTGTTTCCCGCCTCATGATTTCTTTCTCCTTCAGACATTCTTTTACCAATACTCTCTCACTTCCTACCCTCAGTCTTTCCCCGAATTTCCACGCTCTTACTCTCGTTGTTATCGTGATCTTATCTCTTTTTGCCTCTTCCAATACTACATACTCTGGCGAACTTTTGCTAATAGATTTGTGACATTGTTGTGATTAAAATGATACCAAACACGATATAATTCGGATCATATACAGGTGTGTATGGTCATTATGTATAGGTCAGGTACATAACATCGGTGAGGCAACAGTAATGCAATGACGACAATTTTTCATTTTTAATTAATCTTTTAGGAGACTTTTACCATCATATTTGTAATATTTCTCTGCTCAAATTTTTTCTGATTATACATACATATCTATTTTTTTAATTGACGGTGAAGTAAGTTTTGGTAACAGACAAAGACAGTAAATAGTAAAGAAAAGGACACTGCAAGTCGCATCGTCTAGTTGAAAATATATTGGATAAAATGAACAATTGCAAAATATGTAACAAGATATTCAAGTGGACAGAGTTCATGGGACACACTGTATATACATAGGGTAAACTGCTGGCACTGCTGGTAAATTGCTGGCACTGCATTAGTTATTGGCACTTTTGATTTGAACGGCAAATATTAAGAATTCCTGGTATAGAAAATCATTTTTTATGGCTTGAGATTTATTTCAAAACTTGCTTCAGAGTTATTTCAAAACAACGTTGTTAGTTTTCATAATAGAGTTCCACATATAAATGTTAGCAACGCTGGAGGACATCCGGTAAGACCGACCAATGACCACAGTGCAGTGTAAATAGTTTTGTTAAAATTTTCGTTACGAGTAAGTATACTTTATCGCCTTATAACTTAATTTCGGTCTGCACTACAGATGTAATAATTGCGTATATGTTTAATTATAAATCAAATAGCCTGTTTAACGTTTACTTCCTACCGTTTACCAAATGTGCCAACGACTGTACTATTTGTCTTACGATTGTTATTCACAGAATATATTTTATAATAACAGATTTACGACTCTTAAAACAAATTCCATTTTGCTGAAAAATCTCTATTAGCTTATAATAATGTCAAGTTAAGCTCGTTTAAACATTTCGAAAACAGATAAACAGATTTTCACTAGGATTTTGGCTTAGGGTGCCAATCATTGTACAGTTTACCCTATGTAGCGATCATTCTACTATACTCGAACTTTCGTCCGCTATTGTAACTGTTTATTTCGAATCCTGGTTGAAATCGTGGCCGATATCCAAGAAAATCGGTGTTTCGTTCGACCGCGCGATAGTCGGTGCGCATCGATACAATGATCGAGGTTGCAAGAGTCGCAGGGATTCCCTAATCCACGGATGTCGCAGGTCTACGATCGAGCTCCCAAGGACGATCATGCAATTCATAGTCAGCGGAATGAATTAGCTGCACTTGACACGCGCTGGCCGGCCGCCCTAGCAGGAATTCGTAGTCAGCTTCCGTGCGCCAGACTGTCGAGCAGACTATGCAAATAACCTTGCGAGACTGTGTTGCACCGAGTGCACACGTGAAAGCAACATTACCGTGCACCGGTCTTGGTGCACCACATTCTCGCAGACACGCGAGTTCCGTACATTCACAAATCTACAAGGTGTCTTGAAAACCTCGGTGAGACTCCGTCGCCGTTGCTCACCTGTCCGCTACAGACGCGCGAATTTTGCTCGGATATACATACAATCTCGAAAAATACTGGGTCAGGGGAAACTGTATAAGTAGACTGCGGATCTTTATGCAATATAAAAATTGTATCAATTCAGGGTGTCCCTCTGTATATATACAGGGTGTCCCACATAAATGGGAACATCTAAATATCTGTCGTATTTACAGTCCTATCAGAAAACTTCAGAGGACAAAGTGACACTATTGCAGGGGGCAAATATAATGGTAAAGAAAAAAAATTTTTATATCGTGTTTTTAATGAAATTTCAAGGTCACCGATGTTTTTTTCAATGGAATAGTATATTTTTTTTACGATAGCATGATAGACAATAAAAAACTGAATTTAGTGAATACCACCTTTTTGACCTTGAAACGACCTTGAGCAAGAATAATCATGTTGGAGCGGATAAAATGTGGAAGTTTAAAACTCACGTGTTTCAGCAAAGATTACGCGTTGTTTACGGCGGGTTGACCTTGACATATCATAATAAATGTTCGAAATGTTGACCATCCTCATTTATGCAATATTGCGATCTTGCATTAAACGATCTGTAGGCATTGTCGATTTCCTGAGGCGTAATTGAAGCGCATGCTGCAGTAATCCTTTGCCGCATATCCTCTGGCGTTGTGGGTTCATCTTTGTATATGATACATTTCATCTTGCCCCACAGATAAAAGTCCAATGGTGTCAGATCCTGAGAACGGGCTGGCCATGGAATTGTTCCTCGTCGCCCAATCCAGCGTCCAGGATATTTCGTATTTAGCACCGTTCGAGCAACTTTAGAATAATGCGCTGGACAACCATCATGTTGAAACCACATGCGCTCCCGATCGAATAACGTAATTTTTTCTAAAAAACCCGACAAATCCTGCGTAAAAATGCAGCATACTTTATACCAGTAAGAGTTCCTTGTATAAATTCGATCGACGTTCCATTACGTCTCAGGAAATCGACAATGCCTATAGATCATTTAACGCAAGATTGCAATATTGCATAAATGGGGATGGTCAACATTTCGAACATTTATTATGATATGTAAAGGTCAATCCGATGTAAACAACGCGTAATATTTGGCGAAACCCGTAAGTTTTAAACTTCCACATTTTATCCGCTCCAACATGATTATTTTTGCTCAAGGTCATTTCAAGGTCAAAAAGGTGGTATCCACTAAATTCAGTTTTTTATTGTCTATCATGCTATCGTAAAAAACAATGCTATCGTAAAACATCGGAGACCTTGAAATTTCATTAAAAAATACGACATAAAAAATTTTCTTCTTTACCATCATATTTTTACTTTATTATTTATTTAAACGAAATATATAATAACAAACCCACTACTTTCGCCCCAATAGTACCCCACGAACTTCGGACGTAGCTTCGGTGCTGCCGAAATTCGCGCATGCGCTTGAAAAGCGCCAACATTCCCATCACTGGGCCGAGCCACAATCCGTCTGCTGTAGTCGTTAATAATTCCTTAATAAAGCCGAGGCGGTCATTTTTGCAAAGGAAAAACTTACTTTAAATAACCTCAGGAATCTGCCATTTCGATGATTTCCAACATTTTTCGACACCCTGTATAGCAACGTTTTTGAATTCTTCAAACAGCTTTTCCAGTTTTGTATTTCACCCGTGCATTGTTAGTACGATTGCATGAAATCCGCGGTCTAATTTATTAAATAAGTTGTTTTGATTTTGTGCAACTTTTATGGGAACCAGAGTGTCGGTCCACGTGTTAAATCGAGTTTTTGTTATCGTTATTCTGCTACCTGCACATACATTTTCACACGCATTAAAGTCTAAAAACAAAATCTGTAAAGCACGGAATTCTATGAAAGTTAAGCAACGTTACATTATTTTTAATCTGCGGCAACTCGGAATAAGGTTTTATTCCATTTCACGTTCTCTTCTGTCCGCGAAAAATTGTCTATTTGCGACACGGCCGTTTGTGTACCGTTCCGCGAGTTTCCCGTCCCTTTTCAAAATCACTGTGCACGGTAACCTATTTACGTTCATCTCGAAATCAAAGTTCGAGGGAACACGCCGGCGGGTATTCATTTCGAATTCATTTGGGTCAGTCGAGAATGGTTTTTTCTCTTCGCATCGTTGCAGCTTCGACGCCAGGCCAGGTTAATGGTATAAATGGGACCCTATCCTGTTCTTTGTTAGACACAGACACGTTCGCGCAACACACGTGTATCAACAGTCGGCAAATGGTTTCGGATAGTTAACGTTTCAAGTACGAAACGCGGTAATATACCGAGGCATATCCTTTTCGTTTCTCCGCGAGATACACTCCGGGACAAAAAGATAGCACACTTTGAAATTAATGTAATTTTTATTTATTTAACATTGCAATGAAATTGAATTTCACATCAATTTACAGGAATGCCCTCATTAACGTGTACAAAGAAAAATCAAATGAAATTTCTCCAATATGTTTAATAAATATAGAAAAATACAATTGTTCCGTCGCGAGGGGCCATTTATGGCAGTCTCACGAATCATTTGTGATGCATTCATTACAAATTCAGTGACTATAATTACTCAAGGTCATTCAAGGTCACGGACAGAGTGCAACATTCCTTCAAAGCCCGTTTACAGGCATGTATCGATGTTAAATCTTATTGAAATGAATGACCTTGTGTAATTATAGTCACTGAATTCGTAATGAAAGGGACTATCATTGTAGGTGTTTAAAAAAGGGTGGTTCCATTTAAAAAAGTCAAGGTGACCTTGATATCTCTAAAAAAATGACGTAAAAACAAAATTTTTTTTGCATCGTGTCAGCCCCATTGTACCATTGAACTTTGTCCTTACCATATTTTACGTATCTTTAGAAACAACAAAGATATTTGAGGTACAAACGTTAGGTGACTCACCCTTTATGTTTGCATTTTTGCAAAACACGTCTCACGTTGTTTATATTAGTGTTTATACCAACACTATTAGCAATTTGTCTTGCGGTCATCTAAGAATTCGATGCTGCTCTTATAATTGCTCGTTCATCACGAGTTGTTAGACTTCACGGACGACCAGTACTCTTCTTTTTTCCATAATTTTTTGGACTTTTTAATAAACTTATAATTACCTTTCGACTTCTATTCGTAACTTTTGCTATTTGTGCCGCTGTATATCGTTCTTCTTTTAATCTTAATATCGTATTTATTTCACATGGACCCAGCCTTTTTCCACGGCCCATTTTTAATAAATTACTGTCTTAAAACAAATATATGAACTAAAAACTGCTAGTACACGTTATATTTATTACTTTTCACGCTCAACGTTTCTAGTTTAGTAGCTTATGTATAACTGAAAAGCGTAGATTTGGCATTTGTGCTACCATTTTGTCCCACTTGTAAACCATAATATTTACATTTGCGTTCGTAGAATTTTGTTGAAGCGAGTGCTGTGGATGATATTTGGCATGTTATGCATATACAGTCGTGGACAAAATTAAGTGAACAGAACATAAATTCTGAATAATCTCTATTTTCATTTATTGTGTTATAAATGGATTGCAGATGTTTAACATGAAAAATGTTTATACACAACGAAAGAATTTATTTAGTATGTAAAAGCATAAATATAATGTTTCTGTTAATATTTATGCATATTTGTTTGTATGGGTGTCTTTGAGACCGTGGACAAAATTAAGTGAACGCAGAGGACATTCTGTGTTGGGACGGAAAAAATGTAAACAAACGTTTGACTCTCGCATTGTGCGGTGTCATTCGTCCTCGGTAGACATTGAACTTTTGTTTAAACAAGATTAGAAATATAAACCGAGCATGTCTAAGAGACGAGAAGAATTTCCCGTGCACCTGCGAAAGTTAATTGTCTCAGAGTGCAAAAATAAACTAAGTTATCGTAAAATGGCTGAAAAATACAAAGTTTCTAAGAGTACAGTGCATACAATTTATCACAAGTATTTACAGTATGATATTGTTGAAAATTGAATCGGTCGAGGACGAGAACGTAGCACAAATTCATACGATGATAGACAAATTGTAAGAGAAACTCAACGTATTCCATCGATAACATCACGAAATATTGTTGAAACTGTACAATTAAATATTTCTTCAAGAACTGTGAGACGAAGATTAAAAGAAGTTAATCCGAAGAGTTGTTTAACTAAACGCAAGCCACACGTTAGTAAACTTCATAAAAAGAGACGTTTAGCTTTCGCAAAAAAATATGTGAATAAGCCATTATTATTTTGGAAAAAAATTATATGGAGTGACGAGAGCAAATTTGAGTCATTAAATTAAAAAAAAAGAGAACACACGTATGGAGAAAACCGAATGAAACTCTCAAGAAGCAGTATGTGTTGCCTACCATCAAACGTGGAGGGGGATCCATAATGGTATGGGGATGTTTTTCTTGGTATGGGTTGGAAATTTAGCACCCATCCATGGCATCGTGAATGCAGATATGTTTGTTGAAATTTTAAATGAAAATATGGAATAGTCAACCCTAAAAATGGATTTCAATGCTACAACGGGATAATGATCATAAGCATACGGCGAAGAAAACGAAAAAATTTTTATAAGATTGTGGGATAGATGTTCTCTATTGTCCTCCACAAAGTGCAGATCTTAATCCTATAGAAAATTTATGGAGCTTATTAGATTCGGAAATACCATTAGGAAGACGTCATAATAAAACAGTATTTTTAAACGAATTGCAAATAAAATTTCAACAAATTGATCGAAGTTACCTCCAAAAACTTGTGGAAATCATCCCACGACGATTAGAAGCAGTAATTAAAGCAAGAAGTTACAATACCAAATACTAATTGCTTATTTTCTAAATATTTATAAAGTGTCCACTTAATCTTGACCACCAAAAATTGTATATAATTTTGATTAACGATAATATATTCTATTATATTAACTTTTATTATTGATATTGCTGTTTATTTCATTAAAGTGCACTTTGTTAACTTAAATGTACCGTACAATTCTAGTTTATTAAAATTATGTTTTAAATTGCGTTGATTTTTTGTTGATCATTAGACCTGTCCACTTAATTTTGTCCACGACTGTAGATGCGCCCGAAGTTATTGATATAATATAATATGCATTTCTTACAGTTTATAATACAAAATTTAAGAAAACAACGAATGTGCTATCTTTTTGTCCCGGAGTGTAATTCTTTCCAGGCCCTCGTATAGCGGTTTTGACAGAAACAAATCCTCCCTTGTAGATGGGGGCCAACGAGAGGTTGAGGAACGGAACTACAGGAAATAGTTTGAAATATAATGGCCCCTGCGTCATCGAAGTAACCAAACTTGTTGATGGGCCATTGATACAGTATCGGCGATCATTAAGTGCATTCCTGCACCCGCAATCTTTCGCTTCGAATCGGGCTGTGCTGGTAACGAGGAGACGAGCGCGCTTTGTTTGTCCGCAAAACGGACCGCTTCGGCAACTATTCCACCAATAATGGCCCTTTCTCGCCGGTACATAACGAGCAAACGCGGTCTCGTCATTGTCCCGTTTAAATGGAACCACTGCATATTGCATAGTGGGCCAGAACGCGATTCCAGCTGGAAACACGTCGTACAGATTAGATGCGGCTTCCGATGTCAACTTATCTGGTGTCGTTGTAAAAAGGAGATCTCGATCTTGAAAGAATATAGCCGGATAAGATGATCGAAAATGCCCCTAAGCCAAATAGATTTGTGGTCAGACCATTCGATAGAGCTCTCAAAGAAACCCCTCTGTGACAAGTGTCAAGTCGGTACCTCTACCGCAAGGGTAGTTACAGGGTGAACTTGGTTTTAGTGAATTATGCCACGTTTATATTATTATGTTAGTTGTGTTTCATCACAATGAGAAGAGAAACCCTTTTGTTTGGTTTATTTTGTACGATTCGCGTACCAGTCACTATTTACAATTAGTTGACTACATGACGGGAAATAGGAATTTTGAGAAAATTGCAAATGTGGTCCGACATTGAAAATTGAAAATATACATGTCTCGTAGGTTTGTATGAATTATACACGGTGGCTCACGAAAGTATTCGAACGCACTTTAAATTGGAATGACTTTTTTAAAATTGGACCAAATAATTTGACTTTTTCTTTATCAATTGCAAGCATTGATTTACTAAGTGGGATGCAAAAAAAATTTTGAAAAAATTACAGTGGTAGGAATTACATGAAAAAATAAAAATGGCACTTCTTAAAACTATTTTATTTCAGTTCCTAATCAAAATTTAAAATGTGCGTTTTATAGACCTATGTCAGTTATGCACATGCCGGAAATTTCACCGAAATCGATTGACGCAGCAAAAGATGACACGCATCGATAGATGTAAGAATCTGTGGATTTTAAGCAAAATCGGAGCAAAAGTCGTGAAAAACTGCGATTTTGATCAGTTTGAACCGCTTGTACCTCGTGTATACATTAATCGATTTCAATGAAATGTTCAGCATGTGTATTACTAACATAGGTCTGCAAGACGCATATTTTAAATTTTCATTACGGGCTGGAATAAAAAAGTTTTAAAAAGTGCCATTGTTATTTTCTTATGTAACGCCTGCCTATTGAAATTTTTTCAAAATCTTTTTTGCATGTCATTTAGTAAATCAATACTTCCAATTGCGGAGGAAAATGTCCAGTTGAGTGGTGCAATTTTGAACAAATTATTCTGACTTAAAGGGCGTTCGAATACTTTCGTGAGCCACTGTAGGTATATTCTAAAAATTTCATCGAAATCAGTTGATGCGAAAAAAAATGACACGCACCGAAGGATGCAAGAATCTTTATATGTAATACAGTTGGTAGCTCACTGCAACGGTTACTGATTTTGATGTAAAATTTATATAAACACACTCTCGTGTTTACATGAAGTAACCTAAGCATTCAGTCTTTTGTGTATTTACTTACCTATTTTGAACGAATATTTTTACCTCCAGTCACATTGTTTTCTTTATTATAAAATGTGAAACGAAAAATAAGGGAGAGAAGTAAGTCAATTGAAAAGACGCTTGCGTTACTTCATGCAGACATGAAAGTGTCTTTATATAAAACTGTATTTTTTATTTACAAAATATTTTGTAGCCAAATTACTGTAACACGCAAAAGTGAAGATACATTAACTGAAATTTAGAATTTTCTGTAATTAAAGAAACTCCAATATTTTCAGAAAATGTTTTTGCTGAAAACATAAAATGAATGTTTTATAGCACAAAAGAGCTGCAACGAACCTGTTTAATAAATTTCCGTCGCATATAAACACATTGTAAATCAGAACTTAAATTGAGTTTCTCAGAAGCTCGTATGTTTTGAATTAACCAACGGTTCAGGGATAACAAAATTATTTTTTTTAACAACGGCGCAAGAAACCGAAAAATGTGAAAAAATTCATATATGATACTTATAATAATATATCGGTACTGTAAAAATATAAAGTTAGTCACTCTAGAACTTCCATGTAAAATCTGCATTTTTTCAATTTTTTTGAGGTTTTTGATGTTTTACAAGCAGGATTTTCAATTTAAAAATCTAAAACGAATTGCAGAATATGTATTCGAGTGTTTGACATGTTT
The DNA here is from genome assembly GCA_913789915.3 of Sphecodes monilicornis. Classification (NCBI taxonomy): domain Eukaryota; kingdom Metazoa; phylum Arthropoda; class Insecta; order Hymenoptera; family Halictidae; genus Sphecodes; species Sphecodes monilicornis. Next base: position 20,892,644 of record OU565298.1, on the reverse strand, counting down.
CAGATTTTTTTCAGAATTTCTAAACTCGGTTAACTAGGGCAAATAGGCCAAAAACTGATTTTTCAATTTTACCCCATAACTACCCTCCCGATCAAGATATAGGGTTAAAATTTTACACAGTATGGTTTTTTTGGATTCCCTATCGAATGACCCATCCGCGATATCATTCGGCTCAAGGGCAGTTTTGACCATCTTATCCGGCAATACCCTTTCTCGAGAGCATAGTAGATCGAGCGCTATGCGACATGCACGTGAAATTCCACAGGATCCGATAACTCTCTCGAGTTTCCTAAAGCCGTCGCTTCGAGACCGAAACCGAGACCGAGACCGAGACCGCGCCCGCGCCCGCGCCGGAGCAAACAACTTGACTCTGTGTACATGCCGACGAGACGTTATCGAAGTTCCATGTACCCGCATGCTCGCGAGGATTTGGTGCATGGAAAGTAAGCTTCTCGAAATAATTAGAGGATCTCGTGTCTCGAGCACGCATCGAGTGCAGTCTGCATTGTACGAGCCTCTTTAATCAGAACGCGCTCTGCCGGTCGAACCCTTGTCCCTACCAAGTACGGATTACCTTCTCGATCCCGTGACACTTGGCTCAAGTTGTTTTACTATTCTACGGAATAATCGTCCTCGACAATATGCCTGAATAAGCCCACCGATTATTGCAATTAGACGATCTTCCATTAAATCTTCTTTGAAATCTTCTGTTCAAATCGCCGGCGTTTGGCGCCAAAAAAACATTTCAACGCTATACGTCCGATTTTTGAAGAAACGTTAATATTTTAAATGTTATACAATTTTTTGGTCATCTTATCGAGCTTTAAATGAAAAGTCTACAGAGATGTTTCAACATCAACACCGGCGCACAGTGGTCCCAAATCCCGAAAACACGGCCAAAACCTCTAAACGTATTTTAACGCACACAAAAATTCGTACTGGGGGTTTTCGGGGTCGCTGATCACGAATATGAAGTTCAAATTCCAAAAAACAAAATGGCCGATTAAAATTTAGACAAGAATTCGCATTAAATGTGTTTTGAGTGGTCGATACGTAAAAATGTATAAATGACAAGCAACATTGCACTTCGTATATCAAGAATTAGTATAATTGTACAATTTATTATGTACATAAGATTTAATCATCCGAATCGTCATCGATATCAGATCCTTCTTCGGAACCATCTTCTTCTTGCGTAACCATTTGCCTTTCCTTATAAGGTGCAAAGCGACAAATTTACTGCTTCCGGATACAAACTATTCATTTTTTTGTCGGCAGTTTCCTTATACTTGAAATATATGGATCTGATGCCACCATAAGTCTCAAGAATACATCCTCCATGGTCTTGATGCGTGAACATTTCCGCGGGAAATCTTTTCGAAACCTTTTGATGTATTTATGTAAGGCCTCTTGTGCATCCGCGGACATTTGACCGATCGGCAGCAAAGCGGATGTGAATTATTTGTGGTGCGTGAATTAAAAGTTTGTGCATCGAAGTCGGCATGTAATACCAAGGGTATATATTCGACAAAATCCCCGCATTTTTCAAATCCATAGCAAAGAAACAAAGTTTACCCTCGTATGAGCAGAGTGGCGCCTAGTGGCAGTTGGTTTATATAAATTTTGAAAGATGAATGTATTAGCAACACGTCGGAAAAGAAATTTTGGTGATACTTCGTGGAACTTTTAACTTAGGTCTACGTTTCTACAATACGCGCATCAACTTTTACCTTCTACGTTCTCCAAAGAATATTTCCATCGTGTAACGTAATGACTAACAATTTTGGAGATACAAAAACCGATAAACATTCTACTTACTTCCAGGAACAGCATCCATTTTGCAGAATTGAAATTGATGCACTATTTTGAAAGTTGTGCACTTTAGAAGGGTGCGTTCAATTTCCTTCTAATGCGCGCGACAAATGCTCATCGAACGAAGGCTAACTTTAAACTGACTATTGAATCGCACCATAAACATTTTACCTTTTTCCCTGCTGGCATTCAGTGGTCGTATCGTCACTTTGCCAAACCCTACAATTACAAACTCCTAGGAGGTAGTTTATTTTTGAGGTTTTGGCCGTGTTTTCGGGATTTGGAACCACTGTGCGGCGTATCGATGAGACAATACTAATACAAATGATACAACTTTCTTGTTTTTAATGATTTTATTATGGAACTTTTGCCAATATGTTTGCGACGTTTTTCTGATTGAAACGACACCAAACACGGTACTACTTCGTTCACATTTACTTGATTAATTCACGATATAGTGGAATCTCGATTATCCATATTACATAGTCGGTGGAATTTCGGCGGTAGTTAAATCTTCACTGATTTGTACAATGAATCGTGTTATTCAGGGTGTTTCCGCTAATTTTATTACCTCGAACAACTACTATACACTTTATGAAAATTTTAAGAGAGCTAAACAACTACTCCGCGTTATCTCGAGTACGAAAAATTTACAAATTTTCGGGGCTTGATGTAAATAATGGAATATGTAGCTACGACAGAGAGATTTACGAAGGAAAGTTGATCATAATATGTACTGCTGTAACACCACAAATGCTAACCGATGCACGACGCTCTTTCCATAATCGAATTACCAAATGTTTAGTAGTCGACGGAAATAATTGTGACCATTTATTATAATAAATTCTTGTTCACGAATTTCTCTGTTGTAGCTATTCCATTATTCACATCATCACACCCCAAAAATTTATAAATTTTTCGTACTCAAGATCACGCGAAGGTCATGACATTGTAGCTATCGCGTCATAGCAATAAAAATATGTAGTTACATACAATAAACATCGATGACCTTGAAATTTCGAAAAAAAAAAAATTGACCTTAAGGAAAAAATTATTCCCACCATAATATGTGTATGTCCCCTCGAACCAAATAGATCGGCCTTTTTGAAATTTCGCGTGGCAGAAAAAGTAGCGCAGATATCGCCTTGTAACAGTGTTAGTGGGACACCGTATACATATGTATACGCTAACGGCGAAAAAAAAAACAAGCCACTTACGAGGTTAATAATAGTTATGTAAAATGTTAAGAACGCAGCAGAGTGGAACGGTATTAGAAGATCAGAGCAACAGCAGTTGGTTTGGATGAATAAGGTTATTTAGCAAAGGATCGGAGAGGTTTATGTCTCCAGCCCGATAGTTTCTGGACTCGTGTGGTCCCGATAAGAGCGATTCGGTTACAAGATTAGGGAAAGTTACATGATCTGATAGGTCGAGGTCCCACACAGCGACCGATAATGATGACCACTAGGATTATTTGATCTGACAAGGACAACGCACGAACACCCACTACGCGATACCGACAACCTTGGACATATAGGATCTGATAACCACGAACCCAAATCTGCGGTGCCTAGACAAGGACACCTATCCTGAATCATCCAAGTCGGTGTCCGTTCGTAAAGCTCGCGAGACCAGAGCTCGATAATTGTCGCAGACGACGACACGACGCACAGTGCATTGCAAAGCCTGTTTTTAGGACAAAATTCCATTACTCGAAAATGATGGGTGATACGAAAAAATGTCTCGGATGAAAGTTGTAGGATATAAAAGATTGTATCTTTTTAACATTGCAATAACCTTGAAAAGCTCTCTAGAAATTACAATTGAAATTTTTAGTGGAAACCTATATTTTTCATTACGTATTCTTGAAGGTGAGATCAAGACATTTTCAAAAAAAATGGAATACTTTTGTCTTTGCACAAATTGAACTTTGCACGGTATTATTCTTCTCTTTGCCTTGCAAATATTCTTCTGTAGAAAGTTAATACAAGATTTAAAAGAATTTTCGAGTTTTTCTTTCTTGGATTGTTTGAAAATCATATGTATATTCAAGATAGATTTATTGGTACGAGGTCATTGCTGACATAAAAAGAATGGTTAAAAACTAACGGGCAGGTAAGGCCAGCTAAATCTTGCATAATTTTTGACAACATATGTCCACGCACATTTTCGCCAAAAATCACGAAGTAGTTTTGGGGGTATTTTGTAAAACCTGAAAAAAAGTTACCAGCTGCGTTTCATTATTGATTTGATCTCAAGAAACTAGAGAAAAGAGACAAACCAACATCAAAATAACAAGTACATACGCACCTCCAGTAACACACTCTATATGGAAATAATGAAAAGTTTTCACTTTTATAAAACGAACACACTAGCACAATTGGTAAGTGAAATGTGATAGAAAGTTTTCTTTTACAGGTGAAGTATCCAGGCATACTTAATACATGTTTATCGGTTTTAATATCATTACTTACCTTTGTAATAGATATCTAGGAATACTTCTGTGAAGGTTTTAAATACCAACATGACAGGTGGTTTCTTTATTTTACCACGTTTTTATTAGCTCGCTTTCTTGTTTGTTTGTTTGTTCGGTACAAATCTTGCAATTGATTTTAAACTAACTTCCCGATGAGCTAGAGACTTGAAATTGGAAAGGTAGCTCAGAACTGGATGACAATGCAGTATTCAAAAAATTTTTTTCTAAAAAGTCTATCCGTTTAAGAGAAATAACAATTAAATATTTTTACCGTTATTACCGTTACACCGCGGTCATCGCGTTCGGCGATCCCCACTCCGCGCGACAACGCTCCCTACTTTACTATGCGTACGCACTCTGACTCGTCCCCACTCCACGAACCCACTTCGCCCCGACGGAGCTCGGTATATGATAGACGATCGGTAGTACATCATCGCTTTGTTTACCAAGTGAAAGAACCGTTACACCTTTCTGTTATAATTTCATCAAAATGTTTAAAACCGATTGAAATATACGTGCAAGCAGTAGGAGAGGAAGCCTTTTGACGTTGGGGAGCATGTATGATTTAGGTAATAATAATATCATGTACGAGATTAGACATTAACAAAAATCTGTGTTTGAAAGTGTCAGAAATAATGTCTACAAAAAGAGTCGATTGAAAAATTTCATACACACAAGATTAAAAAGCAGAAAATAATTATTTAAATAAAAATAAATTTTTGAAAATACCACGTTTTTAAAACGGTCTAAAAAGTATAAAATAATTTGAAAATAAAAACAAAAATTTGAAATTGTGAATTTTGAATAGCTGTGAAAATACTTGTAAGATTTAAAACGAAAAACGTGGGGCACATGCAATAGATAATTGATGCATGAATAGTTCACCTAAATCACTAAAAATTTTATTGCTCCTCAAATGATATAAACTGTTGTGTGAGTTTTCTCAACGGCTGCTACTCCCTACACTCCTTACTATTATCTTGCGCCCCATGTTTTTCGTTTTAAATCTTACAAGTATTTTCACAGCTGTTCAAAATTCACAATTTCAAATTTTTGTTCTTATTTTCAAATTATTTTATACTTTTTAGTCCGTTTTTTAAAAATTATTTTATACTTTTTAGTCCATTTTATTTTTATTTATTTATTATTATTTTATACTTTTTAGACCGTTTTAAAAACGTGGTATTTGTTCATTGAGCACGCATAGAGCACGCATTGTGCGACGCGACGTTTGGCGGGAACGACAACATCGAAAGGTACAAGGGCAAGGGCAATTAAGTAATGGGTTCATGGTGTGTGCTCAGTGTCAGCACGCTCTTTCCTTATATCTACCTTGCTCTCGCGACGCTTAACAGATAAGGATGTGTATCTGCGGTGAGTGGAAGAAGCATCGACATGCTTCCAGCTTTTACGGCATCTTCCGAGTTCAAAACTGGCGTACCGGTTCTTTCAGATTTCATTTTTATTATGTAGACGGTTATCTGTATTCAATTTAAATCCAATTGTTTTTAGTGCCATAAGTACTTTGGTAAATGTTGACAAAAAGGGTCCCACCTACAATGACCTTGACCTCAACATTCTGATCGACTTCTCCCTATACGTGTACCCGTCGTTGGGCCTAAATTTCCAAGATATTCGGAACAAATCTTTAAATAAATTGAGATTACGAGTATACTTCATTCTGCACGGTTTGGATATACATGTATTAATATATAAGTGCATCAACACTTTAATTGCATACCTGTTTTATCACGAACTCGCGTTGAGACCGGATTGGTCTAACGAGGGTTGTAAATCCCCGATTCGAATGCGACCTACCTGCCGATGCAACATCGTGCGGCCCGTGCTGAAGGGAGAGTCGGAGTGGACATGGTGGGGATTGCCTCGCCGAGAAGGCGAAAAGGAGAAGCAGCAACATCTGTTTTTTGAGCCAGCGTCGCCCATGCCTGCATTATACCATGGTAGGGCTGTTACTTTTCCAAAGCTTTGACTCTTCGAAGCTTCGAAGGATTCGAAGGAACGAAAGCAACTTCGAAGGTGATGAAAATCGAACCTTCGAAACTTCAAACCTTCGGCTCGTTTCCAGTTAACGGATAAAAGAAAAAAATTTCCATAATTTGTTTCTATATTCACTATTTAAATTATTTCAATAACTTATTGTTAAGATAACATATTTATAACTTGAATTATCCTTTCGATAGCACATTGTGAAAATAATTGTTTAAATAAATAAATTTTCACAATTTGTTTCTATATTTATTATTTGAATTATTTCAATAATTTATTGTTAAAATAATATATTTATTATTTCAATTATCATTTCGATAGTTTACTGTTAAAATAATTGTTTAAATAAATAAATTTTTATAATTTGTTTCTATATTCATTATTTGAATTGTTATTTCAATTATTTATTGTTAAAATAATGATTTAAATGAATAAATTTTCATATTTTATTTCTATATACATTATGTGAATTATTTCAATATTTCATTGTTAAAATAATTATTTAAAGAATGTACAAGTATTTACATAATGAATATAGAAACACATTTCTACAGATTATAAAAATTTCTGTAGATTATAAATTTTTATGCTCTATAGAAATGTGTTCCTATATTAATTTTGTAAATACGTGTACATTGTCTAAACAATTATTTGAACAATAAATTATTGAAATAATTCAAATAATGAATATAGAAACAGATTGTAAAAATTTATTTATTTAATCAATTATTTTAACAATAAATAATTGAAATAACAATTCAGATAATGAATATAGAAACAAATTTTCAAATTTATTTATTTAAACAATTATTTTAACAATGTGCTATCGAAAGGATAATTCAAATTATAAATATATTATCTTAACAATAAATTATTGAAATAATTCAAATAGTGAATATAGAAAGAAATTATAAAATTTATTTATTTAAACAATTATTTTAAGAATGTGCTATCGAAAGGATAATTCAAATTATAAATATGTTATCTTAACAATAAATTATTGAAATAATTCAGATAGTGAATATAGAAACAAATTATGAAAATTTATTTATTTAAACAATTATTTTAAGAATGTGCTATCGAAAGGATAATTCAAATTATAAATATGTTATTTTAACAATAAATTATTGAAATAATTCAGATAGTGAATATAGAAACAAATTATGAAAATTTATTTCTTTTATCCGTTAACTGGAAACGAATCGAAGGTTCGAAGTTTCGAAGTGTCGATGTTTCGAAGTTTCGAAGGTTTTCGTCACCTTCGAAGTTTCTGCAATCGAAGCTTCGAAGCTTCGAAATCTTCGACTTTCGAAGGAAAGTCACAGCCCTATACCATGGTCGGGCCCTCCTTCTCCGCTCCCACGACGACCCTAACCTCAAACCATCTTGGACTGTACCTTCTTTTTGAAATCATGTATTACGATTCTGTATATTTTAATTACTGTTCAGTGACAGCTTATGCTAATTCAAACTTGGACATTATTTTGTTTAAAAAGTTAAAATCAACTGAGTTTGAAAAAGACAGGTCAGCCCCAGAACAAGGACAAATAAGGATAATTTTAACATTTTCAAATTGCTACAAATTGTTGCGGAAATTAAAAAAATGTGGTATTCATCGGTGCGAAATGAAAATTTACAACAATAATCATGGAATTATCATGTTGCTAAGATTAAAATTTGTAATACTTGAACTAGCCATCTTAAGATCAACAATAAACTTATCAATGATTAACTTGTGAAAAACACTTGAAATTGCTTATGTTTACACATGTACATATAACTTCTAAACCACTGAATTGTCATCTATCGCATACGCTCAGTACTATTTAGCCGATCCCGCAAATATACCATACTATCTAACGCATGCGCTGAAAACCCACCATCTATCCAGCGTATGCGCCGAACAGACCTACCTATCTCTACCACTCAACGAATATCCAATATGGCGACCCTCTAAACCTGTCAAAATCGCTTAAAATTGCTCATCCGTACACGCGTATAGCTTATAAACCAGTAAATTCTTAACAACCATACACACATTTTCGGAATGTCTTCGTCGATATCTACAGGATCACATGAAAAAAAGTTCAGAAAAGTTAAGAACACGGAGTTCTCCAAAACGCAGTTCAGCCCATACCTCTATTACTAATTCAATTAATTTGTTTCGCACACATATTTCTAGCGAGACCCAACCGAGACATTTTCTTCTTTCTCCAAAAAAATTTCCCACGGTTTATTATTAAACTTCCAGATTTACAACAACTTCAGTCATCTAGCCAAACTTAACTCGGACTAATATCATTTCCGCTCGCTCTTAACATAAACTTTTCGGGTTATCCACAGTCGTTTCTTCTCAGAAAGGTAGAGAGTGACATTAAAATAGTAAACAAATTGTAGAACCCATTTCGAAAATTTTATCCAATTCTGAGCATGGACGTCTTTGGAAGTTCAGACAATTACACAATTAATAATCGCAAAGAGCAAATTATTTCTGTTAATGAATAAGATAATGAGACGGCAGCAGCGAAAGGGTCGATGCAGCTTCCATAGTCGCGTTTGGAAAATTGTTTGTTAATTTACTCATGCGTGGGGTTTTCGCGGCTCGGAGACCGATCATTCCGCGACAATAAAAAAATGTAATTTACAGTGTAGCCGGGGTAGGCTGTTCGAGCACAAAGGATCTGCTGCACCTCGTTAAATATTTAATCAGCCACACGCTTCCCGATTCTTCGCGCTGCCCTATTCTCCCGAGCACAATGATGTCTGTATCGAGCTACATACCTGTATTCAGCAGGGACAGCAGCATTTCCCAGGCTTCGCCTGTCTATTGTCGACGCCGCTTTAAATAAGTATGTACAAACAAACACCGGTGCGACACGATACAGGGACATTTAGAAGCGACGCGAGTAACCACCGTTAGACCTCTCTTTTATTTTTGTAGTTTCGCTAACGACTCCCTTTCAGATGGTAAACGAAGCTTGTTACCAAACCGTGGAATAGGGAGCAGCGGAAAAGTATACGGTGAGACCCTCGGGGGTGAACACGATGAGTCTATTGCAGGGATTGAAACTGTTATGATATCGGTTCCGGTTCTGATCGAAACAGTTATGAAGAATCGAAATGATGTTATAACTGTTACGAGAATATCGGTTCTGGCTTATATCGATTACGGTTACGGTTCTCGAGAACCGATATTATTTCGGTTCTAAAACAGTTATTTTTCGTTTCTGGATATCGGTTCTGGGTTTCGGTTCTGTCTTCTGTCATTCTGTATTCTATTCTGTATTGTGTTCGGCCTTCTATATTTATTATTTAAGTAGTTATTTATTGTTATTTATAATTTAAACAATTTTTAAATAAATAAATTTTTATAATTTTTTTTCTATATTTCTTATTTGAATTGTTATTTCAATAATTTATTGTTAAAATAATTGTTTAAATAAATAAATTTTCATAATTTGTTTCTACGCTTATTATTTGAAGTATTTCAATAATTTGTTGTTAAACTAACATAGTTATTATTTGAATTATTATTTCGATAATTTAATGTTAAAAATAATTGTTTAAAAAGTTAAATTTTCATAATTTGTTTCCATATTCATTATTTGTATGGTTATTTCAATAATTTATTGTTAAAATAATTGTTTCAATAAATAAATTAAGTTAAACAATAAAGTTTAAATAAATAATAATTCAAATAATAAATATGTTAGTTTAACAAGAAATTATTGAAATACTTCAAATAATAAGTACAGAAACAAATTATGATAATTTATTTATTCATCGAGCATTTAGCACTTCTTGATGCAACAAAAACAACCAACACTCCATTTGTAGGTGATAGAAGCGTATCCCCAGATATTGTGTCATTATCTACAGTGGGTTTAAAAAGTATTCGTACACCTTTAAAAATGAAATAACTTTTTTAAAATTACACCAAACAACTTCAGTTCTTTTGAGATATTAAAAGGATTAGTTTGCTAGGTAAAGTGTAAATAAGTTTTTCTAAAAATTGCTACTGGTCGAAATTCTGATGAAAAAAGTAAAGGTCACAATTTTTAACTTCTTTATCTTTGCTTATAATGAAAATTTAAAATACGCCTTTTGCAGATCCACGTAAGTTATGTACATGCACAAAGTTACATCAAAGTTGGTTAATGTTGCTATGAGCTAAAAACATTACAAGCTTAATGTTTAAGGGTGAAAGTCGCAGATTTTCGGTCTTGTTAGTTAATTTTGTCCTTATGTAATCACCTTTAAATGTTTGTAATTCATAACAACGTTAACCGATTCCAATGAAACTTTGTACATGTACATAACTTGCTTAGACCTATAAAATACGTCTTTTAAATTTTTATTACAGGCACAGATAAAAAAGTTAAACATTGTGATCATTACTATTTTCGTCGCAATTCCGACCAATAGCAATTTTTAGAAAAAAATTATTTACACATTAACTAGTAAGCTAATCCTTTTCACATCTCAAAAGAGCTGAAGTCGTTTGGTCTAATTTGAAAAATGTTATTTGATTTTTAAAGTTGTACGAATACTTTTTACACCTACTGCATTTTCCAAAAAGGATTGTCTCACCGCTAATTCACATAATCATCGAGCATTTAGCAGCATCTTGATGCAACAAGAACAACCAACACTCCATTTGTAGGTGATAGAAGCGTATCCCCAGATATTGTGTCATTATCTATGTAGAAACAACGTTAGTACATACTCGATCCACGAGAAATATATTACCCTCTGCTTTCATTCTTCACTAATGAGAATAGAGAGAAACAGTTGAGATTTGCGAAACTAGATCTACGTAAACCGACAGACCTATAAGAAAATGTATCCGGAGAGAGTGATATTATTCTTATGAGTTCAGCGCAGACATTCTCTTTAGACAATGACGCAATATCAATGAATAAACACCTACAAGTGAATTTTGATTACTTTTCTTGGAACGTGACACTACTAAATATACAATTGCTGCAACTATTTGAATGCTCGGAAAGTAATTTCGTCCTTCGTATAAAAATGACGTTGCTTCGATTTATTATTACTTAACCTTATTCCATGTCGCAAAATCACTGTAAGGTAAAGGCACCGGTAGTTGACCAGTTAAAAGAAGTTTTCCACAAGAACAATAGTAACCACTTGCTCTGTCATCAAATAGCGAGAGTCGGTACCTGAAGACACTCTTTAAGTCTTCTAAATTATGTAACGAGACCACTTTTTAAAAAAAGTTTAGTTACATAAATTTAGAAAAAACATATTTAAAAATTCAGTAATTGCTTCAGAAGTTGACTACAAAAAAACCATTAATGATAATTTCATTTCTCGTACGGTTTTATTGTGTTTGTGATAATTGATAGCGAACATGTTTTTATAAAACCTCGCTTCCGAGAACATCGGTAAACGAGTCAGACGTTTTGTTTCGTCGGCAAGCACCAGCGTTCATCGCAAACACATAAAGATTTAATTACTAGGAGAGGAGCGTGTATACAATCCAATGGTAATTATTAGACAGAGGATCTTTGTGCGTTTATAGCTCGTAAAAGTTTGAAAAAGAAGAATACGATAGAAACCGTGAGAGGCTACCGAGATTCATCGCCATAAACTAATTTCCTTTGTTACGTTTATAACAAAATACGTGAGATAAGAACTGACACGTTTCATCGTAGTACTATCGCTATTCGTAACTAGAATAAATGTTCTAACAATGAAATATTAGGTTGAACAATATCAAAAAGGAATTCAGGGACCTCGGCCGTCATAACTGCACTGTGAGTCTTTATGCGCTTATAGTAATCATTAGACTAAAAATTGTCTGCATTAAATGCAAGACACAGAATTTTCTTTTCTTAATAATTCTAGCGAGTTAACTAATAATACAACAATATTTTTCATTTTGTCAAATGTATTTATGATTTTGCGTTTGATCTTCTCATTTTTGTTTTGTATATGTATAAAATCACACATTTTTCAAATACAAGAAAACATGCATAATAACAAACATTAATGATATCTCCACTTTATACTTGCTACAAGCAATTTTCTAGCTGATCAGTCGAACTTATTTCTCATCTTGGTTTCTGTAAAATAATTCTTTAATAGTCAAATGCAATTTTTTGAATAATTAAGGAAAATGATATTGGCGCAAGGTTCGATCTTTTTGAGAATTCAAGAAATTTGCAATTTAAATAAAACCTAACGTTTCGATCCCGAATGTACTATAATATACTATAATACACTATAATATACTAGAATATACTACAATATACTAGAATATAATAGAATATACTAGAATATACTAGAATATACTAGAATATACTAGAATATACTATAATATAGCAGAATATACTATAATATACTGTAACGTACCAGAATATACTAGAATATGCTAGAATATACTAGAATATACTAGAATATAATAGAATATACTATAATATACCAGAATATACTATAATATACTGTAATGTACCAGAATATACTAGAATATGCTAGAATATACTAGAATATACTAGAATATACTAGAATATACTACAATATACTAGAATATAATAGAATATACGAGAATATACTATAGTATACTGTAATATACTAGAATATACTACAATATACTAGAATGTAATAGAATATACTATAATATACCAGAATATACAATAATATACTGTAATGTACCAGAATATACTAGAATATGCTAGAATATGCTAGAATATACTAGAATATACTAGAATATAGTACAATATACTAGTATATAACAGAATATACTAGAATATACCAGAATATACTATAATATACTAGAATATACTAGAATGTACTGGAATATACTAGAATATACCAGAATATACTAGAATATACTAGAATATACTAGAATATACCAGAGTATACTAGAATATATTAGAATATACTAGAATGTACTGGAATATACTAGATTATACCAGAATATACTAGAATATACTAGAATATACTAGAATATACCAGAATATACCAAAATACACTAGAATATACTAGAATATACTAGAATATACTAGAATATATCAGAATATACTAGAATATACTAGAATATACTAGAATATAATAGAATATAATAGAATGGACTAGAATATACTAGAATATACTAGAATATGCTAGAATATACTAGACTTTTACTAAAGCTTTACAAAAATTTTCTACACAAGTAAGTCTTCTTTTAAAATATTTCTTTTTTTTGGCTTTCCATTAATGGTTTCTTCAAGATAGTAAATATTAACATCACGATGTATTTACACTAAATTAATATAATTTTCAGACGCAAGTTTCCCTTGAAAAAGATCCACAGACGGATCGAAACGTTGGGTTTTATTTAAATTGCAAATTTGTTGAATTATCAAAAAGATCGAACCTTGCGCCAATATCATTTTCCTTAATTTAACTCAAAATTCGATCGATAGAAATCATAAGTATATTTTTGAATAATGTTTGATCTACCAAAGTAATTAATACGAGAGTAGAAATTTGATTAAATGCGTGTTATTTTGAAATCGGATTACACGCAATCTGCCAATATTTTCGATAACAGTGAACGTACACAAATAATGCGTTTCACTCGTATTTTCTCGCGACTTGACAGTTGAAACGATTCATTGGACGTATCAAAAATTGATCCGCGCCTTGTGTCAGTCACCGGGCCGCGAAACGCGACGGTCAATCACAGCCCAGTTACACTGCAATTGCCATCCATTAGACTGTCACATGCCTTTCTTAATCGGAACGATACTGCTCCGACCATAATGTGTCCCGCACTCTGATTGCGATGCACATTCGATCATAATATCTAATATAATTCTCCGGCGAATCAGTATTGTGCTCGCAGATGCTTTGTAGTTCGTTGAACGAAGGTGTTGTATCTTGATTTGAATTTCTTTATAATTTATTATGATCTTTATGCGAATCTTTATGCTAAAGAACTGCTTCTACTGTTTATGCCTTTACTATTTTCTACTAATTTAATTCTCTATTACTAATATCTACTATTTACTATTTATATCTTCAGTATTAAAGATATACATTAATAATGTTAACAAGTTAAAAACGCAAGATAATTATCCAATTATTTCGATTTTGTCTATTGTTTTAACATTATTTATTTATTTATTTATTTTGTTATTTAACGTCGCTTCAACTGCCAGGGTCATTAGCGACGGGGGTGGAACAATGAGATTTGGTACTGTAATCGGTGATTGTACGATGGGTGTGTGTGTATGGACGTGTGCGTGAAGGACCTACAGTTTATAAAGGTGGGTTCCGAACCACCTGTGGCAACGCAGTATAATATCACATAGAAGTGTTTTAACATTAGAACTACCAGATGCATCAAAATTATTTGTTCCTGATTCTTTCATTTATAAGCATTGAAATCGTAAACATGTTTCAATGAGAAATCTTTTAATCGACGTCGTTTTAATACACTAGAATTCAAATGAACAATATTCACTTTCTGTTATAGTTTGTCCCATTGAAAATATGAATTACCTTTTCTACAAAAAAAGTATGTCAACTCGTTTACGAGTAGACTTTCTATCAATAAACCAATATAGCTCGTTTTAATGAATAGAAATAAATGATACAGTATCCCCCATATCTGGCTGATAATTGTCCCAGAACTATCCCTACTTCCGCAGAGCATACCCGTGAGGGGCTGTGAAGCTCGAGTCCTCGGTCGCCGGGAAGTGTAACATAATACGGGTCGAGTATATCGGTGAGACCACTACTAATCCAATGACAAAAATTTCTTTATTTTTTATTATTTTCTTATGGAACTTTCATCAACATATTCATGGCATTTTTTTAATGAAAATGATACCAAATAAGATATAATTACGATGATATTTACTTTTGTAATGGACGATGAAATTTGCGGGACTGAAAGAAAGACAGCGTACAGCACAGTTCAATGGGCCCGCGACTCTTTCAACAATTTTCATTAGAAAAATGCCACGAATATGTTTGTGGAAACCCCATCAAAAAATAATAGAAAATAAAGAAGTTTTGTCACTGAGTTAGGTGTTGCGTTTTCACACCGACATACTCTACCCATATTATGTTACACTTCTCGGCGAACTTCACTGCCCTTTCCTGCGTTCGGCAAAAGTCAAAAAATAGTGTATCTGACCGATAACTGTCCCTGTTGTGGACAGTTATCAATAAAATACT